>JAPTOF010000028.1:292500-1492500 GCA_028554755.1 Cordia subcordata | reverse complement strand
CAACTCTCCGCCCGGCCTCCTCCGCATTCTTGATAGCCCGGTTGGGTTGCCTAATGTCCTAAGCTTTAGCTTTCACCTTGGATTGATTTTTTTTCAAAAACGTTTTTTTCTAAAATTTTTTAAAGAATTTTTTTTTAAAAAGTTAAAAAATTCTAACTTTAAAAAAAAAAACTATAATTGAACTCTTTTTAAAATTTAATTCAAATATTTTTTTATTCACTCGGTTTAAAACCAAATGACAATAGCTGAAACACTTAACATTCTCGTGGCACAAATATTTTTGGAATCATTTTTTCTTTCCCTTTTTTTTTTTTTCCTTTTTTAGGAGATTAAATGAGATTTTTACGTTTTATGCGGTGGAAACTCTCGTAAAAAGTGAACAATCCTGTTATCTCGATCACATTGATAACTTTGCTTATCTCTTTGCGTTGCTAGTTATTCTATTATATATATATTTTCAAGAATATCTCTTCACTGTGGAGTAATCTTTAAGGGAAGATTCAACAGATTCAAGTGCGATAATTTTGCCATAAGGTTACATTCTTATTGTTATCATATATATATATATTTTTAAATTAGTATCCATTATTTTAAAATGTTGAAGTCAATTCTTAATATTGTATAAAAATTGTTTGATTAATTCATATTATTTTAAAAAAAGTTCATATCAATCCTCAACAACGTTCACAAACTTACAATTCAAATTAGCCCCCTATTTCTTTTACTCCTCTTTATCTTAGTTAAGACTAGGAGCCTATTTGGATTGGCTTTTTTCAAGAAAAAGTACTTTTTTTTTTCCTGAAAAAGTTATGTTAAATTTGCAATAACTATTTAATTTGGTTTCTAAAAAAACTGAAACTCTGAAAAAAGCTCAAATACAACTTTTTTTAGAAGCCAAAATTTTTAGCTTTTAAAAAAAAAACTGCTTTTCAAAAGCTGTTAAAAAAGCACTTTTAAAAAAAGTCAATCCAAACGAGGCCTAGGACTAGTTTGAATAATTGTTGTCAAATGCCGAGAACTAATATAAATATTTTTAAACACCACAAACTAATTTGGCGTTTTCGTGAAATATTGAGAATTAATCTAAATATTTTTAAATAATAAAAATAAAATTTATATATACTATAAAATAATATTTTTTTGTGTTTTTTATTATTCACATGTCTTTATGACAACTTTTTTTCCCCCTCCAAAAAACTTTGAATCACTCTCCTTCTATTCATGCAAAAAATATTTCCAAGTCTACTTATCTAAAATACTTATTAAACATAGAAATGCACATGTTTAATTCATTCATGGTTCTTTTTCTGAGATTATTTGGTTTTTCAAAGACAAGAAATTTAATAATATATTATTCTTCTTTTATTGCTTCCCCCCCCCCCTCAAATCATGCCATTAATTTTTGTTTTTAGTTACTTCAAATCTCTTATAAAAAAATATGATTAATGTTAAAAACTTGCAAAAAATTCTATTTATATTTTATCTTTATATTATTCCCAATATTATCAGAATTTCCAAAACCAAGAAATTTAATAAAATACACTATTTATCTTCTTTTTTTTTTTTCTGTACAATTAGACCTTCTGTTTTATACTTTTATTTTTTCTAATTCAAATATTTATTTCAATTACTATAGAAATTTCACAAGAAAATGTAATTATTGTTGAAAAATACTAAAATTAAATTTTATAAAAATATATTTATATTTTATTCTCACATTAATTATAAAAATTAATCATCAACAATAAATTAAAAAAAACTCATTGATTATGCTACTTAAAATTAAATGAAAATAACATGTTGGAGCAATTTAAGACAGTGATTTTATATGACATGTTTTGCATGCTTTCCAGTTCGATTCTCAAGATGAGCATAGTGGATATTATTTTTTCATATCCACATATTTTTTACTCAGACCTTTTATATTGTTACACAAGGTATATCTTCAGAATCTTCTTGCTAGGAGTCAAACACGCTTCTTTCCGTAAAGCAAGGAACTAAAAAATATGTAATGAACCACAGCCAAGTGCTTGATCGCTTGTGTGGGTTAAGCTTTTGAGTTGTGTATCCATATCTTTTGTAATGATTTTATACAGTATACTATTGATCAGTTGGATGGAACATATTAGTATTTTATTTGTGTTAGTCGTGTAATAATTGACTATAGCAAAAGAGGTCAAACTTTTATACGGTTTCAGTTTCAAGTTTTCTTGGTGTGTAGCTTGTAGGCCTCAATACTCACAATCTCATCAAGACTGAGATATGGCTCCTTTGAAGAATTTGTAATGTGCATGCGAGAAGCATGGTAGATACCAAAATTGAAGCATGGTAGATACCAAAAAATTTTGGAAAGGGTTAATAATACTGACTAATTGTAATTTATAACATACTTTTTCACCATCATGCTCTCCCGTACTTCTTTACGTTTATTCACAATATTAATATTATTTATTGATAATATAATAGTGTTTATTCACAATATTAATATTGTGTGTATTTGTGTGTATGAATTTGTTTTTTTGTATATGTGTATGCAGGAGTGGTAAACTAATAAATTATCAACAAATACTAAAAGAGTTGTAAATGATTTAATTGATATGTTTGCTCATAATTTTTATACATTTTGCTAATACATTTTATGGTCTTTTTTTAATGAAGGTACATAGTACTTAATGGTTGCACAATGCTTAAGGTGCATAGTATCTCTTCCCATTAATACCTTATCTTTTTCCTGTTTTTTTACTCTTTTTTCAATTGTACCATTTTAGTCCCAAATTTTATAATTTTTTCTCATTGTTTACCCTATCTTGAATCTCGCAATTAAAAAAAAATCTATATATCTACTAAAGTCAAAAAAATGATGTTAGACTTTGACACATCAACTTTCTAAATGAATAAGAGCTTGACATATTAGCCAAAAAGCTTGAGGAGTGATGCCATAACTTGACACAGTAGCTCTCTAAATCAATGAGAGCTTGACATGTCAGCTAAAATCATATTGATTTTTTAAAAATATTATTAATCCTTTAATGTGATATAATGAATTGGATTAATATCAAATACAAATGTACAGTATATTGACTTTAATTGAATAATATTGTATAATACTTTGGTCACATTCAAATTAAGGGCAGATACTATGTATATAATATCATTCGTGAATATGTCTATTATAGTGGTTAGAAAAAGAACTACATGAACATGATCATCACAGTGGTTAAAGAAAAAATTATATAAGAACTCAAGTTAGAGTTGTGAGGAAAATTCATGGTTTTGGAAATGCACCTTTAGAATTTTGAGATAAGTTGTCTTCTTTTTTCCTTTATAAGCTATCAATGAATCTTTGATAAATAGTGTCAATGATTTGTTATTGTTATTTATCATATGAATTATAAGAAATAATCTTCTAATAACACTAATAAATGACATATAACAAAATATAGAATCGATACTAAAAAATAGATGAGAACCGCATAAATAGCATGGGGAATAAGTGCCTGTATATTATAAAGTCATGTGTAAATTACATACTCGTTTGTAAATCTAAAACTTTACCAAATATTTTGACGTAATTCAAATTGAGGACTAAGAGGGTGTTTGGTTTAGCTTTTTTCTGATGAAACCTCCTTAAAGTCTAATTTAAGCTAATGAAAGTGTTTGTTTTAATTAAAAATGTACCTTTTTAAGTGGCTTTAAGTAAAAAATAAAAAGTTCCTCAATCCAACTTTTGTTTTTTATTGCTTTAAACACTTTGGGAAAAAAAAAACAAGTTTGACCAAATCGTTTACTATCTTATCCTTATCTTTTTATTTTTATTACTAAAATATCTTTACTCTTTTATCTTATACTTACCTTTTTAAATTCTATTTTAATGTCCTTAATAGTTATTTTAGCTATATAACTTACTTTTCAACCCACTTTAATCAAACATGTAAATAGTTATTTTTATAACTACAACTTTTATTCAAACACGTAACTATTTAAAGTTAACAATTAAAAAAAGTCACTTAAAACCAAAAATGTTTTAAGTAGCTTTTTTATAAGTCAATCCAAACACCCTCTAAGGATGGCAAAAAATTGTAAACTTTGGAACTCTAATATCGACGTCACAACTAAAGAATAAGAGAAACAATTGACAAACACGACAGAAATATGAGAATATTCCTGTTATCAATGCTTGTGAATCTATTTCCATCTATCACAAAGTTATATATGTTCTACAATGGCTTCCGAGGGGTATGAATGAAATTTGGAGCATTGAGAGGCTGACATTTGGACTATAAGCTAATTGCATGTTGGTGGTGTTTTGGGATGTGGGAGGGTTGGGGGTGTTAGCGGTGGCAAATGCTTCTGAGTTCTGAGTAGACTTTGAATCATGATACCATGTACACGACATAAGGTACAATATATATGATCCTGATGATTTTTTAAGTAATATTTTAACCGCGAAATGAGAGTTCCAGATCAACCCACTAATCCCAAAATGAATGATTGAAGAATATTTCAACTCAACTCTTATCCAAGAGCCGTATAATATTAAAAGATTTAACTCTTCAAGAATATGAAGAGCTTGTTTTATACTATATGTATGTATGTATATTTTAATCAGGACACAATCTTTGCCAAAATCTAATGGGATTCACTTCTTGCCTATAGAAACTACTAATATATTAGCACTAATTGATCTCATTGGATCTTCTCAGATATGTCCTGCAGCTTCCTCAAAAAGTCACACCACCTTCCCTCCGCTCAATAGCCTATAAATTACCCTCCACTTCAAAAGCTTTTCTTCACAACAATATTATCAACTTCTCTGTGTCTCTGTGTGTGTTGTGTGTGTGACTTTATCTATCTGTTCCATCTCTATCTTCTTGATGGGTGCTCCTCAAACTACCTCCATCTTTAGCTGCGATTTGAGGATCGTAAGAGCTAAAAATATTGAGCTCAAGAATACAAACAACGTATTTGTCAGATGCTATTTGTCAGCTGGAAACAAGGAGAGAGTTCAAATAAACAGCCATGAAATCTCATCAAAATCTGACTTATACTGGGACCAGCTTTTCTCTTTGGATTGTTCAGGCACTGATGCTTCAGTTGACATGCTCAAGCAAGGGAACATAGTCATCGAACTTCGACGCCGCCGCAGAGGAAGCTTCTCATCTATTCTTGGAAGAGTTGGTTCCTCATCACAAATCTTGGGAACAGCTGAGATTCCATGGAGAACAGTTTTCGAGTCAGAAACCATGAAAACTGAGACATGGATAACTATGGTTCCGAAGAATAAACTTGTGCATGAAGACGTTAAGCCACCTGCAGTGCAGATAGCTGTTGAAGTTAGCGTCGGAGAGACGAGGACGAGAAGAAAAGATAGGCTAAATAGGTTGAGTGAATGTGGTTGCATGGATGGAAGGTGCGATTGTCTTGATTATGTCGACTATGACATGTTTGCACTCGGAATTGCTTTAGAAGCCTTGTAGTATGTATTCAAGATGGGTGGATGATCAAAAAATCTTGATTGTATTGATTATAACAACACCATTTATTTCAATCAGCATACTAGTTTGTATTTAATTTTTATTTTTCTTTTAAATTTTAATGCTTAAATATTGAATATTTATGTTCTTAATTACCAACAGTCCTATTCTTTTTTAAGGTGGTGACATTATTTACACCGTATTGTTGATCCGTCTTAAAGCAAAGTTTAGCAGCTCTTTTCATAAGTTAATCTACAAATAAATCTAAACTAGAATTGTCAAATATGTGATTTTGTAGTAAACAAATAAAAGGGTAAAGTGCATCGGAGCCCTTTGTGGTTCATCAAAATTGCATTAGACTGTCTATGGTTGAAAAAGCTCTTCGTAATTCTCTTAAGGTTCATCAAAAGTGTACCGCACTTCCCCACTACTAAAAAATATGTTATCATTAATTGCATTATATGTCACCAAATTGCATATTTTGAGGATTTTTTTTATCCAAATTGATTTTTGTTGGTTTTGGTTTAAAATTTCCATTTTCTTTCCAACAAAAATTCCCACGATGTGCAACTTATTTGAACCAACAAAAATTAATCTAGAGTAAAAACATCTCACGACGTGCAATTGGATGAGTATGACGCAATTATGGTTAAATATAATAGTCTAATGCACTTTTAATGAACTATAAAAAGATATGAGGGGCTTATTTACCATAAAAGATCTTATACGCTTTTAATGCTCCACACGAGACACCAATGTACTTTATCCTAAATAGAACATTAAGAAAATTGATATGTGCTGATACCATAACCAAAATGATGAGTGACAATTAATTGAAGTAATTGTGAATTCACGGAGCACAATTAGTAACCGCATTGAAGGCTTGACACTATTAGAGATTGTGTTAGAAAGTGTTTCTTTATGCACATATTTCTTTTTGTATACAAATTAGTTATATTGATTCATTACTTTTCATATTTGCATGATTAGCATAATAGTAGCAATTTCTAGTTAATATTGATTAGGACTACACTCCTACATAAGGAGCTTACATTGTTCAAACAAACTCAATCAAGGAAACATAAAAGTCTTCCATTATAACATTCTATATCTTTTCTTTGTTTCAACATGGTAGCAGAGCTACTGTCATAGTAACATTTGCCACTAGGCAAAACTGATATGATTCTGGAGCGTAACCCTAGAAAAGCCCACAAGTACACGGGTTGTGTGTAGTATAGCATGCAAGAATGGGGTCGTACTCTACCGAGAGGCGTATAACAAGCTCAGTTTCTAAGTTAAATGCATTCTATAGAGCAACGGGAGACCTAATCTACTATATTTTTGGTGATTTTTAGATTGAAGAGAGCTTAGGAAAGGAAGTTAAGACTACAATGAAACCTAAACTAAGGGCAAAGAAACTAAAGGAAGATAAATGATGGCAAAAAGAAAGTCAAATTGCCTAAGAGAGAATCAAACACCAATGGGGGAGCTAGGGGAAATCCTACTTATTATGGGTCTATTACACTCTTTTTCTTGGGATTAAGTGATGGATTAAGAGTGCTTTAAGTCTAGAAAACCTAATTAGCTAGTGTATCACCCTTAAAGTTTAGATGCGAGTCTATCCCTAAGTAGGCCTGCTTAAGGTATAACGTAATCCTAAAGTTCAAAGGTTTAAAGCTAGCTTAGGAAGTCTTCTAGGTAGTGGTGATTGTTCTACACTTAGTTCTTAAACCATTAGTTGGGTTTAAAACTAAGGCTTAAGTTAATCGAAGTGGGATTAGGTTAAACAGAGTCCTATTAGTTGGCTTTAAAATTAAAAAGCCCTCAATTCCATCTAAACATTAATTTATGAACCAACAATCATCACTACAACAAGCTAATAAGGCATTATAAGCTCATTTTAATGCATGGTCGGAAAGTGAACTTATAAATACTCATACACAAGCGTATTAGAAGCTATAGAATCAATTCATAGCAAGCGCAGAATGATATTCTAACTTATTTTCATCCAAAAGAGCTTTACATGTTCATGAATTGAAAATCAAAGCTCAAACTTTTTTCTTTTTAATGTTGAAACCCTTAATCCTAGCTTTCATTAAGACTATGAAAAGGTTCATTCATGTTAGGAAATGGAGCTAAGGCAATAAGAAGCATAAATAAGCTAAAGTATAAATATACACTTTTCATTGGCATTTCAACAAGTACTTTAAGAAAGTATAATAGCCATTCATCCAATAAAAAACAAAGTGTATATGCATATAATACTTAATCCCATACAAAAAAAGAGTCATCCCCTAATTCCACACTATTCAATAGAAAACACAACAAGAATAAAAGAAAGAAAAGAATGCTTTTATCCATGCTTTATTTCTAGCTCAAATCTTCTTCTAAAACAAAGTGAATATGAAGTCACACAGTATGAAATGCTTCACTAAATATCCCACAAACCTGAAGTTAGATTTCTGTGCCTAGACGCGGATATTTGAGCAATACAAATATGTGTGGCTTCATACTCTGTGATCTCTTATTGCATATATGTTTCTTTCTTTATGACACGTACAAACCAGGGGCATGCTATTCTTCCATTGTGCGTTTCCCTGCAACGTACCTTCCATAATGTCCTACTTGACTTCAGGACCCTATATTCCTTTTGTATCTTTATCGCGTTCTATTGAATAGACTTTATCGCATCCATTTTTTATGGGAACACCATTCATTTGGCCAAATCCATCCGATCAAGGTCCCAGACTAGGTAGTTGGGTGTCTTACACCTACTTGTTGTGTAGAATTCAATCCTAGCAGTATGGAACTCCATTGGTTTATCCTTCTCTACCTCTGGCTCTGCATCTACATTCGGTCCTTGGGCATTATTCTCAATTTTGTAGTTTAAACTTGCTTCTAAGACTACATCTTCCTGATCATTCAACTCTACGTCCTCATTTTCTTCGTCTATCTCTGAACCGTATCTGCTGCGACGTCACGCCTCTCCTCTATGCCACCACCATGATAAGGGGGTCCTCCGACTTCAAAAGTGGACTGTGGTTGCACGGAAAGGGAAAAAGTGACAGACTCCGCAACTGTTGTTGCAATATTGAATTGTTCATTGTCATGATATAATGGTGCTGCGTTTAGGTCCAACATGTTGGACTCCAACGGGACGTATGCTATTGGTTACTGCACATACACGTTGTCACTTTGTATGTCCACTATTACATGCACAACATGATGATTCCAATCACAATAAGTGGTGCCGTACATGTCTCGCATATCTTCATCATCAGTTATTGCACTTAGGTAATTATAAATCTGCTGCAATGTAGCATCCCATCTAGGGTCACGATAGCATAAGTTAACTCTATCAATGGTTGGATGCAAACCGAGCTCCTCAATTACACGAGCAACAAATTGATCGTAAGTTATATAGGGAAGAATTTTGATAGTTGAGATTGTAATCAGTTATAATTCTTTGACTGTCGTAGTGTAAAAGAATAGTAACTTTGCTTGAATTCATTCTTTTACGTACTTTAGTCACGAAAAAAATGGAAGGAATTTGGTAGAGACTTAGAGTGAGAGGCTATGGGATGAGTTAAGTGTTGAATAAGCCAGTGGAGAAAAGGGTTGGGGTACATATATGTAGAAAATGCATTCTGGAAGTGATATTTTTGAATTTTGCGTGACTTGAAATGACTACAGCATGACTCGATGGCAAGATATATATTTGATTTGTTGAGAACTCATTCCAGAACACATCTTGGGCTCCCAGAGTGCACTAGGGAGAATAAATTCCCTGCCTACAAGTCACTTCGACCAGGGAATCTCTGCAAAAGTTGGAAAAAAAACCCTAGTCGCGTTCCGGGAAAGCAATGCGTATTCTGAGAGTGCGGCCCCATTCCAAGAACATTGGTCTTATTTTGGGAACGAGGATCACGTTCTAGGAATGAGGACCTCATTATGGGAGTGCGCCCTGCGCATTCGAGACATGAGAATGGGTTATAATTAAAAACCCATCCAAAAATGGGTCAATTTTGCATGGAATATCAAAAATTGGATAAAGTCTCCCTATGTTTTTGAGCTAGAGAGGGACGGCTAGAGCTTCAAGCTTATTAGTTGGGTTAAGCTTTTTTTTTTTTTCCCTAGCTGCTATGTGTTGTGTGTTTGGTCATGCTTTGTTGTGAAGGAGCTAGACAATGCTTGCTAAAGAGATAAGTTTATAAGTTTATATGGTGCATGTGTGTGGCTTATGTAAAAAAAATGCTAACCTAAGAAAAAGAAAAAGAGAATGCTAACCTAAAATAGAAAGAGAGAGAGAAAAAAAAAGAAAAAAATATAATTCTATATAAATATGAACATACATATGTAGAATAATAGTGATAAAACCTAAATTTATCTACCCTAATACTATATATATATATATATACATATATTTATATATATTACTAATATTAATAATACTAATAATAATAGTAAAAACTAGAAATCTAATTAATGAAAATAGTGAAGATATATTATGATACTAGATTAAATAATAAAATCCTAGAATACTAATACTACTATGCTAATATACTATACTATAATAGTACTAACATAAATAATATCATTATTTAAAATACTATAAACCGTCTATTATAATGAGTACTAATTAACTAATATGAAAATAAAGCCAAGTTAATCGAGAAAAGAAAACAAAAAGGTAACAAAAATGACATCACACATATGGAAAAAACCTTTAGCTCTTCAAACAATCAACTTTAACACCAAAGCAACATCAAGACACCTCAAAACTCATCAAGAAGTCATAATACACGTACACATTCTCATGCACTTCACATCCTCAACTATGCATTCAATCTTAGCTCAAGCCAATCTCTACATATGCACAGTACAATTCTCTAAGCATCAACATTGTCATCAAAATAAGCGCATAACCATTTTTCAATCTTGCACTTCACATATCCAAACATGCACCTAATGCATTCTATGCTACAAGACTCCATGCTAGCACATAACTAAGCACTTAAAGAAGCATTCAAGCACTTAAGAAACACACAACAAAGCACTAAATAAGCATGAATGCACTAAAGCTCCTAAAACAAGCACTTCTTCATTTCATGAATTACATGGCACACAAAAACACTTAAGAAATCCTAGTTCCTTATCAAAATGCATGAAACCAGCCACCAAACTCACGTGCAATCTAATATACATCAAAAACCATATTAATAGAGTTACAAAGGAAGAAGAATAGAAAAATAAAGAAAAAATAAAAAGGAAGGGGATTCTTCCCAGGACTTTTTAGTGTCCTAAATCCATTTTTGAGATTTATTTCTTCAAATTTCTACTTAAAATATCAATTTTTGTCACTGATGAATCGTATAAACATTGCACAACCTATCTCCTTGGCATTCAAGGGAGGTAATTATGTACCATGTGCTCAGGCCATGATGAGTTTTCTTAAAGGATAGACATTATAGAGTGTTGTGACTAGAGATATCAAGGAACCAAAAAGAGGGCAACTGAATCAGATGAAAAAATTACTGAGAGGCTAGAAGTTTGGGACAATAAAAATCATCAAATTTTACTTGGCTTTGCAACACCTCTATTCCTTCCACTGGTATTTAACTTGGCCATGGTGACACTACTAAAGAGGTATGGCCTTTTCTTGCTTAACGATATACTGTTATAGATGTTGCTCATTAGTATCTGTTTGCCACAACACTTCACCACATGCATCAAGGTATTAGTTAGTCTATCAATAGTTTTCTCTTCTAGATGTATGCAATATGGAATTAGTTACGACTTCTGAGGCAACCTGGCTATATATTGCTTATGCTGAAAAATTCACCAAATGGAGAGATTAAGGATGCTTGGTTTAGTTCTTGATGACAATTTATGATGACTTTGAACTCGTTCCTACTTCTCTTTTGCACCGTAGTCCATTTCCCACCTTAGAGTAGGTAGTAGAAGAACTATTATCTGAAGAACCTCTACTTAAATCTAAACAATCTGGGTCTTCAAAAGTTATTCTTATTGCATCCTCTAATAACACCCAACCACATCAACAGAAGTCACAGGTAGAGTGTCACCATTGTTTTAAGCATGGACATGTAGCCAAACATTGCCTAGAGAGAATCTACTAGTTCTGCTAGAAGAAAGACACTCATCACCTTCCAAAAGATTGTTCCTATAATCCAGATAAAACAACAACAAATACTTCACAGAGTGGATCTACTAAACCCACTTTTGCATTTCCATTATAATCTACTGCTGCCACTAAATAGATCATCAGTTTATTATCACCTCTATGTACATTTATTTCAGTTAATGATCTTCAAGAGATTCTCAAACAAGTTCTTACATAGTCCTTATCCTCATCCACTACTTTCTCTACCACTATTAGTAAGTCTTCTTGGTAATTTGACTCCATATGCTCCAATCAAATGATTGTTGATTCATACAATCTCACTTATATTTCTTCCACCACTTGCATACCCGCAATCTATACAACTAACGACACCACCATTTTAGTTAGTCATATAGGCACTATCACTACCTCACTAGTCACACTTCCACAAACCTATCTGATTATTTCAACTTGGTTGATCTTTGGCTACATCACTATCCTCAGCAACGGCATTAAAAACTTAATATGTTATGACCGGTTGTGGGAAAATTAAGTGCAAACAAATAATCAAGTCTTAACTCACAAGCGTATGGATCATTTGTGGTATAGCATGTGTAAGTGCGAGTATCGTCTCCGTTGGGAGGCTCCTTAGTTTGGTTTCTACGTGCTTAGGTGCCTTAAAACTAGCTACATGTACGTGTATGTGTGTGTGTTCTTTAGGGTAAAAGGAGCTTGAGAAGACAGAAAATAAAACCTAAGTTAACCTAAACTAATAGAGGAACGAACTATGGGGTGCTAAACTAAGGAAAGAAAGCTCTACATGGTAGAAGAGGATCTAGGGTGATAGTGTGTTGCAAATAGGTTTGGGAAATGATAGTTGATGTGTGTGATATGTGTGATATGTGTATGTTTGTATATAATGTTTTCATACACTTTTTAGGGTGTTTTGAGCATAATTGAGTGCATTCAGGGTTGCATTTGTGCACTATTAGTCATATATACACATATAAGTGTCAAATGTATAAATGCTAAATTAAATGCCTTATTTTGTGTTTTAGACTTGTTTTCGGAGAAGGAATGAAGCTTAAATTGATGATGCTTGGATCATAGAGCAAAGTTGGGGTTAATTTGGATGAGAAGAAATGAAGAAAAAGGCATTTGGAGGCCTCCAAAAGTGGTACGAGGCAATAGGAGAAAACCGGGTGATGTGTGTTTTGGGAAAAGAAATTGAGCGTGATTGAAGATCTAAAGGCGTGGAAAAAAACTTAAAGATGTTTATGGGGATAAAAAGATGAAGAAAAATGGCTTTAAAGGCCCCCATAAGTGGTACAATGCAATAGCAAAAAATGGGGCTCGAATCGGATCCAAAACTAGCAAGTTTAGAGCAATTCAGTTGTCATGGCAAGTCATACCCTGCCCAAGGTCAGCCAACTGACCTGGGAGATTGACTATGTCTAGAGAACACTCAATTTTAGGTCAGCTACACTTAATTTAGGCCAGGTGACTGACCCTTTTTAGTCCTTATGTGCTAGACAAATATAAATTGAGGTTTTTAGCTCATTTTGAATGGTGAAATTCAATAATCTCTTAAACCCTATTTACACCCAAAATTTGCAATCAATCAACCTAATGGATGATATGCTATTTGAGCACAAGCCTAAATAGCCTATGCAAGTACATAGGTCGTGTGCAGTACGGTGTGTACGAGTGCGAGGTCGAATCCACGGGGAGGCTTAACGTATGTGGTGTTTTAAGCTATTTATGTCTTAAGAGCTATGTGTTGGGTCCCTAAACTATGATGTTTTTGGGTTTCTGGTTTAAAGCGAGCTCAGAAAAGATAAACCTAATCTAAAGGCGAGGAAATAAAAGATGTATATGTGTGACGAGGAAATAAAGTAATCTAAGGGGATGCAAACGTCAGAAATAGGGAACCAGGGTAATTACGTCCTATTTATGGGTGATTACTATGTCTTTCTAGGGTTACTTGACGATTATACTAAGTGCTCTAATCTAGACCTAAAATTAGCCTCGTAATTGGTACCCTAAGCCTTATTGCGAGTCCGTCCCTAGGTGGCGATGCCTAGTAGTACGGTGTGGTCTTTATGACTTAGGAATTAGGGCTAGCCAATAAGGTTCTAGGTAAGTGTAGATTGATCTAACCCTAGCACTTAATCTACTAATTAGTTCCCCAATCTAACCCTAGGAGTCGATACGAGTCCATCCCTAAGCTTCGCCTTACTCAGAGCTATGGCATAGTCCTTATGATCCTAGGGCATTAGGGTGGACTGACTAGCCTTCCTAAGTGAACTCAGATCAACTAAACCTATCCGAACTCCTATTGGCTGGATTTAAAGCCAAAGGGGACTCGACCTATGCTAGTTACTAGTTATGCACCATTGATCACATCACAATAGCGGGTGTTAACGTTTAAGCGCAAACCAAACACATCTAGGGCATGGCATTTGAGAATACTCAGGAATATTCTACTACTAAACACATAGACATGCTTAGATTACACTAATTTAAGCTATAGCACCCGACATATATGCAATAAAAGCTATTCATACTATTAAGTATGCAAACACACACATAGACATGTATATAAACATACCCATTTCATGTAATCATCACACAAACATATAGACATACTAGCATAATGATTTAGAGATAGTTAACAGCACAATAGACTTTAATATACACAACCTTGTGTTCGTTTGAAGCTCCCCGATGCCAATGGATAATGATTCAACTACTAATCCCTATTTCTCCACAAATTACAAACACTCAAAGCACATGATTAGTAGCATTGCCAATATGAGCTCACATTGGCATCATCTAATGATAAACAAGGTGTATGAAGAATGGGAAATGATAGAAGTGAGGATCAACATTTGGAAGGGCAAAAAATAAAACAACAAAAAGCAAATGAAAATAAAAGAACAATAATACTAAAAGCAAATAAAGGAGAAGGAAAAGCAAGGAAAGCAAATAGACCATAAACACGTCTAAGGTGTCTCTTAGCTACACTAGATTTAACATCTCCAGCCAGGCGCCAATGTTAAAGCATGCCATGCTTAAAATTTCAAGGCACAAATTATCGGATATTCAACCAAGTACAGATACTAGAAGGAAAAGGGTCATGCAATGAATAATGGGGCAATGAATGCACAATACACCCCATTTCAACATCCCAACCTGAATCGTCAAATGAAAATGTGTGCACAAGTGTGGAAGACGTCATGCATAAACGTGAAAGATCATGCCCCTCTTACTTTTTAACTAACCACCACTTGGCCTTCTTCTCGTAGTTAAGGGCTAAAAACACACCATTCCCATGTGTCAAAGATGGGTTCAATGCATGTAACATGGGAGAAGTGCTATCTAACCCTAGATGGAAGTGTTCTAAACTAGAAGGTACAAATGTGAGCTCCAAATAGGCAGGCTCAACGAAATAGAAACAAGGAGGAGGAACAACATTTGGAGAAGGAGAAGTAATAATAAGGGAATTAGATATACTGCATTCTTCTTCTCCACAAGATATAACATGATCAAGCCTAGGTCGTTCTAACTCCTCACGAGAGGTGGATTTGATCTTAATGGGCTTTATTTCCATAAAAATATGCAAAAAATCGAAAAATTGAACACATTTTGAGCAAAAACAAGGTATGGCATGCAAATCTACCCCATGGCATGTAAATCTACCCCAAATATGATATAAACAATACAGGAACTATTATACCCCCAAACCTAAACTTTGCTTGTCCTCAAGCAAATAGCATAAAACCATATGACAAGCAAGCAACATGAAATAAATATAAGGAATGTGGAAAAGGATAGATAGGGGCAAGTCAACGATGGATAGATACAGCCTTGTTTCCATGCAATCTGTGAATGCCAATGACTATACATTCATCTACTAGTCTCCATCTTTTGTAGAAAGCACTAATGCTGAAAAAACAAAGAAGAGATTAGTAGATAATACTATGCAAGTCCACATTGACATTTACAATGATAAACAAGGATACATGCAAGGGGTATAAGATTGACGTACAAATGATGGAATGGAGCAAGAACAAGTGAGGGAGTAAAAATCTAACCTACTAAGAATACAAATGAACAAGAGAAATCCTAAACTATCAAAAGGTAAAAGAAACAAAACAATCTAATCTACTATATACAAAGCAAGAGTAAGTGAAAAAAAAACTAATCTATTATATACAAAACCAAAAAAAATGTACATATAAGAAAAACAAAGAAAATATAAACAAGTCTAGGGTACCTCTTAGTACTACTGGATTTAATGCCCCTAACCAGGTGCCAATGTCAGAGCAAAATGTGTTTAAAATTACATGACACAAATTGTCGGATAATCATCAAAACACAAAAAGTAGAGGAAAAGGATCATGCAATAAATGATATGGGCAAAATTTGACAATGCAAGCCCTTTCTAAAATGTTCCACCCCTAAATGTGAAATATGGACGTGTGCTCAAATGTGATAGGTGCCATATGCAAGCGTGAAGGATCATGCCCCGCTTGCTCACTAACTAACCACCCCATGGCCTTCTTCTCATCATCTAAGGCTAAGAACATACCCGCTCGATGGGTCATGGATAAATCTAATGCATGCAAAATGGGTGGTGTGTGTCCTAGTCCTAGGTGAAAGTGTTCCATGCAAGAAGGCACAAATGTGAGCTCTTAAGAAGGGAGAGACTCAACAAAATGGGAATAGGGAGTAGGGACAACATCTAAAGAGGGAAAAGTCAATGGAAGAAGACATGGAAGCCCCAGACTTTTCCTTTATATGAGATATGGCGTGACTAGACAAAGGTCTTTCTAACTCTTTATAAGGGGTGGACATGCATGGAGGTGATAAAAGAGACTCAATGGAAAAAGGTGAAAGCATGGGAGGATAGGGTACCACTTCCTCTAAAACATAGCCTAAGTCATCTTGAAGTAGAATATAATCATGCTTATCCTCATCTTCACTATAAGAAGTAAACTCTCCATCAACCTCTCTTTTTATCTCTCTCTCCCAAACACCATTATTTTCACCATTAATCTCCTCATCTATAGATCTCACTCCTATCCCTTCAACCCTTCTCAACTTCGTTATTTAATACGTGACTATTCCGGATAATTGTTTCAGTTATGTCCTTTAATCTCTCATGGTTGGAATGAATTAGGGATTAGAGATAGTCTAACTTTTCATCTCGTATGAGGGAGACCTAAGAAAAGATGATTAACCCGAATGGAAATGGTAATCATTTTGAAAATCATTTTCAACATAACCATAAAAAACTTGGGAGAAGAATAGGTGGGAAAACATGGTGTGGAAGATGGACTCTTAAAACAAAGAGGCAGGTAGAATGAAGAATCATCTTGACCTTAAGACGAAGGTGCATGATGTGGCTCTCTATAATCATGATAGCTAGATGATGATGATGAATGGACATATGACTATAGGGTTAATTAAAGTGGAAGCCCTTTAAATCCTTGTTGGATACTTCAATCCTGCTTGGTATGGGGTTTAAATGGTGTATGAAGGTGTGTTAAATAAAGTGAGAAAAGGGTTAGGGTTAATAGGTGTGAGAGATCATTAGGTTCCTTCCTTAATTTTGCTGAAAATTGCACTTAAATAGGGCTTTCTCGCATACAGCTAGGGGACTAGCCGGTCGATCGACTTCAGAGGGAGGTCGACTGGCCAAAATGGGTAACATTCTAATTAGGCCGGGGGACTTAACCGGTCAACTAGCCTTCAGCCGGGGGACCTAGCTTGCGCAAGGGAGGTCGATCAGCCTTCTCTGTTTTAGGACCAAATCTTCACCGTTTTGCACCTGGTCGACCGGTGATTGCGCTTTTCGGTGCAAGCCCTAAATAACCCGCAAGTTTACGGATCATGTAGAATAGTGTGTATGAGTAGGGGTGTCGAACCACAGGGAGGTGTGAATTTGTGGAAGACATTCTATGCTAACATGTTCTAGAAGAAGCTTAAAAAGAAGACCAAAACTAGCATACTTTTTTGTACTTTTTGGATTTTTGGGAGCTATGGGAAAAAGATGAAGACTACACTATAAATGCACTAAGGAAAAGAAGGAAAAAATTAAGCTAACTTAGGGGATTGAAACAAGGGAAAGGTAATCGGGTGACCTACACTTGCGAATAGGTGATTTAGCGCCTCTATGCTATGGGATTCGAGGATTGGCTTTCTACATAAAGCTTCTAATACTAAGCAACTAACTAGTGTCCTAATTACACCCTAAGACTCGGTGTGGGTCCGTCCCTAAGCATGCACGCTTAGAGCTATGACATGGTCCTTATGTACCTAAGGCCATAGGAGGGACTAGAGAGCTACCTAGGTGTCCTAGAACAATGCTACCCTAGTTCCTAAACCATTAGCTGGATTTAAAGTTAACACCTAGGTTCCTAAGGTCGACTAAGCCTATCCGGACTCCTATTAGGTGGATTTAAAGCTAAAGGGGACTCGACCTAAACTAGTACTAACTTATGTACCGTCATTCTAGGGGCACTAAAGTGGATTAATACCTAGTAAGTGCAGCCCTACATGTTCTAAGGCAAGGTGTTGTGAATATTACGTCCTATCCACGATAAAAACACTAGTAGGTTTGGTTTATGCCATTGAAAGCATTCAAGTATCAACATGCAGCATTGATTGAGCATGTATTCACTATAAGGCATATTTCATACTCACATAGACATGAATAGAATCAACCCACTTCATATTATCCATAATTACACACATAGACATGCATAATCTGAGGATTAGAAGTGTTCTATAGCAAATACAACTCAATCTATATACATATAACTCATTCAAGCATTATATCAAACACATGGACATGAATTGATATAAAGCTTTTAAAAATAAGAACAAAGTATATATATATATATATATATATATATATATATATATCCAATAAAATCCCATAACAAAGAGTATATATATCATCACATTACACAAGTTAGGTACCATAAATCATCTACTCAAGCATCTAACAAATAAGATTGAAAGAGGTTAAAGAAATCTCCCTTTTCATCCTCTTTTGTCTCTTTACAAACTTGAGCAAATCTTCACCAAGTAGTGTTTGAATCCTCCAAAATCAGCTTAATTTCAAGTGGGTGTGTGTGTTAGTATGTGAATCAGAGGTGGGTGAGAATAGGGTTTTGTGTATGAGAAGTGGGTGTATGTATGGGTCTATAAAAAATTCCCTTTAATAGCTGAAAACTCGAGTTTTTATAGCATCTACCGCGCACAGCCGGTTGACCTAGCTGGTCGACTGGCTTCTCTTCTTAACTCATCTGGCTTTTCAAGTGATGCTCTCTGGATTGGCCGGCCGAACAACTTTTGGAGGGGGTTGATCGACTTAAAATGAGGTCCTTTCTGGAATGGCTAGCGGCAATTTTTCTAAGTCGACCGGCTCTTCCATTTGGCCTTTTATTGTTTCTTTCTTGCCCTCGGCATTCATCACATGACCCGTACCTCTTCTAGCTTCATCTTCCATCATCGTTTAAGCTCCCTTTCAGCCTTATAGCTTACCTAAGGCACAAAATTAAGCATTTAGCATAGCATTTGACTTAGAAACTCAAATATGTACATTTGCTTATGCTTAAGCCTAACTCTAGTATATGTGCTATACTAATACATCTTCATGAGCATTTAATACCTTTTAAACATAGGCAAATAATAACATAAATGCACAAAAAAAAAACACATCAACCGGCTCCAAGAAAACTTAGGGTTGATTCTCCAACCGGATTGTATGTGTTCAAGTAAGGGTTGTACTCTCGTGAGTACCCCTATGTGGCATAGACTTGCTCCTGATGAACTCGGTAAACTGCAGTGTTGGGGGCAACCTACGATCTCATGTGTGGACTTAGAACACAATGCACATACTTCATCTACCGATAAGGTAGAAGATGAACCTATGGGACTAGTCCTATGATTGTGAACGGAAAGAGACAAAGAAATGAATTGATCTAACTTATTCGTGAGGGCTTCTACCATGGCAGGTAAATCTAAAGAAACTCTAAGCTCATGAACAGCTCTTCTATTCATTCCCTAACTAGACCTATCCATAACCAAATTTTGGCAAGAATTCTCGACCAAAAAATCCATTTCCTCTTATGCCTCACTAGCTTTCAAATTATAGAATCCATCATCGGAGGCAGCATTGACCATCATCCTATTTTGTTAATTTAAGCCTCCAAAGAAATACTAAAGAAGGTCATGATCACTATACCCATGGGACGGGCATTGCCTAAGAAGTTCATTGAACCCCTCCCAAGCCTCATGGAAGGTCTCTAAGTCGTGTTGGGATAAGGTCATCATGAAAGCCTTAAGGTCAGCAGACTTAGCTATGGGAAAGAACTTTTGATAAAACCTAGATTGCAGATGTAATGCAACCACTAGATAAAGAATGATGCCATGACCTAGCCTTATCCTTAAGGGAAAATGGCAACAACTTAAGGTGATTGACTTCTTGAGACATGTTGGGGAAGTGAAGAGTGGAACTTATCTCTACAAAGTCCCTGATGTAGTCCAAGGGGCTTTCATTGCTCCTCCCACAAAAGGAAGGGAGCATCGCCAACATGCTATGCTTAATCTCCAAATTAGCTTCCCCCAACCCCGTAGTATGGACAGCCAAGTTGGGCTCGAAGGCATTGGGGAGAAAAAATTGCCTAAGCGTGGGCTCATTGTTTATGGTTGGGTTCAGCCTAAAGGGCTCTTGTGCATGTGGGTGCTTATATAGAAGAACGGGATGCATAGGGGGAATGGGAGGAGGATTAAGAGGAGGATTGCCATTTCTCTTGAAAGATCTCCTAGATTCCTAAAGTGATGAACAATTCCCTCGGGCTCAGCATGTAGAGGAACTAGAGGATTCCTAAGAGAATGCCTACTAAACATACAAAGCCAAACCTTCCACTTCTTACAACCCTTAAATCTTCACATATCCTAGAACTACAACAAACAAAACACAATCCTAAAAACTATTAAGACAAGAAAGTCAATGACTCAAAACAAGCAAAATAATAAGCAAGTAAACTGGGAAACAAAAAGTAAATACAAGATAACAACTACTAAGCAAACTAAGAAAAAATAGCAAAATAAATCAAGTAACTAGCTAAAAAAACACAAACAAAGCAAACAAACCATCATGCCCCTCCAGCAACCCCTCAAAGAGGCTGGAAATAGGGAATGAAAACTAAGTATATGTCCTAGAAAGCTAGAAAGAAAACAAGCTAAACTAAGAATTCTTTTTGGTTGTTTTAGATATGAAGGGAGCTCAAGATAAATTAGACTAATCTAAACAAACTAAAGGAAATAAAAGTAAGGGAAGAACAAGCTAGTAAAAAGGGAATTGACACAAGCAATGGGCCAAAGGTGAAATCTACTTAACTATGCATGATTTAGGTACTAACTTCGCTATGGGATTAACTTTGATGGTTTGCTCTGAGAGATGGGTGCTTTAAGCTAGGAATCTAATCAACCTCTCCTACAATCTCTAGACTCGGTACAGGTTTATCCATAGGTGCCAGCTACCTAGAGGCATAGCATGGTTCTTATGAACTAGGGCACAGATTACTAATTACTTTCCTAGGTGATGGTAAATGGTCTTACCCTAGATTTTGACTCATTGGCTGGGTTTAAAGCCAAGAACTAGACTTATTAAGGTTAATAAAGCTAACTAACACCTATTGAGTAGGTTTAAAGCCAAAGGAGACTAAACTAAACCTAATTATTAATGAAAAACCACTAACCATATCATCACACAAGGGGGGTTTGACCATAAAACACATTATACATATTCTCGAGCATAGTACAAATGAATATAAAGCATATTCTAGCCCTAAATACCCAGACATATTTAGATCATATCAATTTAGGCATTAGAATCCAACATGTATATCATAGAAGTTAAAATTGCTATTAAGGTATGTAAAAAACACACATAGACATACATAGCTACAAGACCCACTTCATGGAATCATTACATAAAGACCTAGACTTCTTATACAATTATTTAGAAGTGTTAAATAGCAATCAAGCCTCTAAATATATATATATATATATATATATATATATATATGTTCTTTCACCTAGGCATATCATCAAACATATAGACATGTATGTAAGTAGCCATTGAAGCATTAAAAGCAAACATATATATTAAACCATCAAAATCTCATAGCAAAGTAGTAATTAATCAACCCATAATATGTAGGATTGATAACATTGCATGTCGTCTATCCTAATCCATATTTTCAAAAAATTCTACTAAGAAAACATGCTAGGAAAATAAAATAACCATATAACCCACACGAGAACATTCTTAAGAACATATAGAACATCACTAGCATTAGCATAATATGTAAAACTAACCTCTTGAAGTGTGAGGCCATTGATAAAGCTATAATTGTCATGAGCTTTATTCTTGCTCATGGACAAGGTCGCCAAAAATTTTACTATAAGGGTGTCGTAATATGTAACTCCCTAGTCTTCTTCCCTATGATTGAAGAGACTTATCTTGAGAGAATAGCCTCTTGTATGGGAAGAAACAAAGCAATATGCTCTTGAAAATCTAGAGTAAAAAACCACACAATAAGTGTGTACTATGTGTTGTAGTATTCTTTACCAAAATAGAAGAGATCAAGTACAAAATTTTAGGATGCTAGAAATGGTTTAGGGTCTTGCCTATTTATAGGAAATCTTTGGCACCCAAACCTTGTAAGCTTTCCATGTGGAAAACTTTTTCCTTGTCGTAAATGTTTGCCACAAGTTTGAAAGTTACTTGTGCAATTTGAATTCTTCTTGTAGTAACTTTCTAGCACATGTCTTAAAAGATTGGTCCAAACCTACAATCCAAGCCCAACATATAGTCCATAATCCATTTGGAGGCCCAAGCCCAATAAGAAACCATCCAAGCCCAATTAGGTTATCTTGGACTCTAAAGAAAGCCCAAACCTAATTCCAAACTTTGGCCCAATAAGGCTACTATCACAATATGAAATTTGCTCTTTCAAGATTACTCTCTCAAAGTCATTTCAACTAGGAAAAGGGCCAAAAAGACACAACTAACATTGGCTTCCAAAAATAATAAAAAATGTCTTTGCCCGATCTAGGCAACATAATAATTATTTTTAACTCCGATCTATTCCACCATAAGATCAAAGTTGCACTCCAAGAATAATTGCTGTTACCTAAAATCTTATCACAAAAGAATGTGAACTTTGTCTTTGACCTACTAAATAACCAATCATAATGCCCCTCTATGTATACCCGCAATAAAGGTTGGTCCTTTGGCCTGTGTATTATCACCTTCTTAGTGCATCTTTTCTTTTGGGTCTCTTATCCTATTACCAACCATCCTTGGTTATAAAATCTCTTGATCTCAGGAGCGACCTCAAGCTATTTGACCAATACACGCATAAAGGTAGTATCACTAGATCTAGATTCAAATAATAAATTTGAACAATTCCAAATGGGGCACATAGATTCCATATTGCATATGCATGTCCCAATTAATTAGAACTTGGCACTCAAAGCACAAGGCTATTGATCCTAGTAAAGCAAGATCTTACCCACAGTAAATCAAAGTACCAAACTCTAACTTCATTCGTTCATCCATATATGCTCAAGAAGCAATGATCATTCAGTAGCATTGAGTATCTTGTTTTCTTTCTTTGATAGTATATCTCTAGAAAATATACTCACAATGGTCCTGTCAAATACGTGACACACATGTTGGATTAGGATGCCCTAAAGCTCACTTGTATATGACATTTTGGATGTTAATAATGTATAATCATTTTGTTAAATGGCATTATGAGTTTCTTACGTATTATCTGTGGTACGTTTTATTGATGTATGCATAAAGGTCCCTTGACTTGAACTAATGACTTGGGTACGCAGTGAGGCTGGACGCACAGTAGGTCCAAGTCTAGATTTAGTCACATCATAAATTGAGTCTGCAACCGAATGGTAGTGTTGGACACTCTACCAAGATAAGGTTACATTGAGCAAGTCTCCTCGTTGAGGGTGATCTACCTAAGTCAATGAAGGATTTTTCGAATTTGTCTCAATAGTACGTGTGCCATGCAATGGACAGAACTATTATGAGTATGATATCTAGAGACGTACTATCAAAAAAAGAAAACAAGATGTTCACTGCTACTAAATGATCATTGCTCTTAATCTTGAGCATATGTGGATGAACTAATGAAGTTAAGGTTTAGTACTTTGATTCACTGTGGGTGAAATCTTACTCTATTAGGATCAACAGCCTTATACATTGAGTGCTAAGTTCTAATTAATTGGAACATGCATACGTAATATGGAATCTATGTGTCCCCTTTGAGATTGTCCAAATTTATCATCCGAATCTAGATCTAGTGATATTACCTGTATGGGTGTATCGGTCATATGGCTTGAGGCTCGCTTCTGAGATCAAGAGAGTCCATGACCAAGGATGGTTGATAATAGGACAATAAACCCAAAAGAAAAGATGCAACTAAGGAGGTGATAGTACACAGGCCAAAGCACTGGCCTCAGCTGTAGGTATACATAGAGGGGCATTATGATTGGTTATTTAGTAGGTCAAAGACAAACTTTACATTCTTTTGTGATAAGCTTCTGGGTAACAACAATTATTCTTGGAGTGCAACTTTGATCTTATGGTGAAATAGATCGGAGTTAAAAATAATTATTATGTCACCTAGATCGAGCAAGGACATTTTTGATTATTTTTGGAAGCCAAGGTTAGTTGTGTCTTCTTGGCCCCTTCCCTAGTTGAAATGACTTTGAGAAAGTAATATTGAAAGAGCAAATTCCACATTGTGGTAGTAGCCTTAGTAGGCTAAAGTTTGGAATTGTGTTTGGGCTTTATTTAGAGTCCAAGATAACCTAATTGGGCTTGGATGATTTCTTATTGGGCTTGGGCCTCCAAATAGATTATGGACTATATGTTGGGCTTGGATTGTGGGCTTGGCCCAATCTTCCAAGATATTTGCTAGAAAGTTACGACAAAAAGAATTCAAATTGTACAAGTACCTTCCTTGACATGTGGCAAACATTTACTACAAGGAAAAAGTTTCCCACAAGGAAAATTTACAAGGTTTTGGTGCCAAACTTTTTCTATAAATAAGCAAGACCCTAAACCATTTCAGGCATCCAAAAAATCTTGTAGTTGATCTCTTCCATTTTGGCAAGAGAATACTACAACACATAGTACACACTTATTGTGTGGTTTTTGCTCAAGATTTTCAAAAGGATATTACTTTTATTCTTCTTGCACAAGAGGCTATTCTCTCAAGATAATTCTCTTTAATCATAGGGTAGAAAACTAGGGAGTTGCCATTGCGACACCCTTATAGTAAAATTTTTTTGTGGCCTTGTTCGTGAGCGGGAACGAAGTTCATGATGGTTATAGCTTCATCAAAGGCCCTATGCTTCAAGAGGTTACCTTTACATATTTTTTCAAATATTAGTTATATTCTATTTGTTTTTAAGCATGTTCTTGTGTGTGTTATATGGTTGTTTTATTTTTCTAGCATGTTTTCCTGGTAGAATTTTTGAAAATATGGACTAGGATAGACCACATGTAATATTATCAATCCTACAACACATACTATTGAGACAAATCCTACAACACAGACTAGGACATTTTTTATTATTTTTGGAAGCCAAGGTTAGTTGTGTCTTCTTACCCCCTTCCCAAGTTGAAATGACTTTGAGAAAGTAATCTTGAAAGAGCAAATTCCACATTGTGGTAGTAGCCTTAGTGGGCCAAAGTTTGAAATTGGGTTTGGGCTTTCTTTAGAGTCCAAGATAACCTAATTGGGCTTGGATGGTTTCTTATTGGGCTTGAGCCTTTAAATAGATTATGGACTATGTGTTGGGCTTGGATTGTGGGCTTGGCCCAATCTTCCAAGACATGTGCTAGATAGTTACTTCAAGAAGAATTCAAATTGTACAAGTAACTTCTATGACATGTGGTAAACATTTACTACAAGGAAAAAGTTTCCCACATGGAATGTTTACAAGGTTTTGGTGCCAAACTTTTCCTATAAGTAGGCAAGACCCTCAACCATTTCAAGCATCAAAAAATTTTTGTAGTTGATCTCTTTCATTTTGGCAAGAGAATACTATAACACATAGTACACATTTATTTTGTGGTTTTTGCTCTAGATTTTCAAGAGCATTTTATTTTGTTTCTTCCCACAGAAGAGGCTATTCTCTCAAGATAAGTCTTTTTAATCATAAGGAAGAAGACTAGGGAGTTGCCTATTAGGGCAGCCTTATAACAAAAGGTTTTGGAGGCCTTGTTCGTGAGTGGGAACAAAGATCGTGATGGTTATAGCTTCATCAAAGGCCCCACGCTTTAAGAGCTTAGCTATACTTATTTTTTTTCAAATAATAGTTATATGTTATATGTTCTTAAGCATGTTCTTGTATGTGTTATGTGATTATTTTATTTTCCTAGCATGTTTTCTTGGTAGAATTTTTGAAAATATGGACTAGGATAGACTACATGTAATATTATTGATCCTACAATTGGTATCACAGGTTAGGTTCGCACACAACATGCTTAGACTATTTAGGAATATTGTATTTGCATAAATATGTTAGTCATCTTATGAGTGGCAAGATTAGGAAATCTTGTGTTACATATATTTGTGGTTTTATGCTTATACCTGTAGGTGATATAAAATCCCTTTGATGATTTGTATGTACGCATGATAGAGTTTTGTGTACAGTCGACAAAGTTTGGCCATAGGCGATTCATGTATAGATCTTTATGGTTATTGCTTGTAACTTCATTTAGAAGATGCATAGGATGTTTTGACATCCTTATAATGTTTCTTTTATAATTGTAAGCTTGTATTAGCAATAGCAAAATATATGATTGTTGTAATCTTTAATGACCAATGAGAGAACCAAGGAAAAATAGCAAACAGGAGCAAATCTGTCTTAGCCGATCGAGCTTGCCAGTCAACCAGCTCCTCCTTTGCAGTCAACCGGCTGTGGCAGAAGTTGCAACAAAGATTGCTATTTTGTGTTTTTGGATTGAAGATTGTAGGGAGCCATCAAAGAGGGATTCCAACATATTTTGGTAGATGTTTAAAATGCATTGATATATGTTTTAACATATTTGCATAAGCATAAATATGATTACCACCTAGAAATATGTCCACTCATTAGGATTTAAAAATTGGCCAATCCTATGTGTTAATTCTCAAAGATAGTTAAGTTCATTTAAATGAGATTAGCTTAGACAAGATAATTGTAAGCAATTATGTCTAAAGATGTCATGCAATCTAATGAAAACATAAAAAACTTAACTTGAGATTTACAAAATGACAACCAAAGGGTCCATATACCTAGATTTAGGTAAATAATCTATTATGGTATTGCAATGTTTTAGTAACACAACAGGGATTTGCAAAAACCAAAGTGTTTCACAAATTCAAAGTGTGTTTAGATCTAAAACAAAAAATAAGAATACCAAAAATAGAGAAAACCCTTATATTAAAATATCGAGTGGGAGAGGGGACTGGAAATACCCCACGGCTTTCCATATCCGATTCACATTAATGGTAAATGTCATTAACTTCCCTGTGATACTTTATCAAGATTTAGCAAGGTAAATTTAAAATGTTTATTCAAAAGGGTGTTAGTGAGTTTGGCCATCTTATCGATCGAATTCTTCACTAAAGATCGCCTCACACAACATTGACTAAAGTCACTACCCCGTCGAAGGGCTTAAATCAAGAATGTTATAGGGAATGAACATAAGGACTAGGCATACACTCAACTTAAATGGTAAGTTCAACTATCCCATCGATAGAGTTCGTATTCAAATTTAAGAAGCCAAATGAAACAGTGATTGAATTATTCAATTGGATCATATCCAATTCAAATAAGCGGTGGTGCTTAACTTAACGTTCATAAGTTTGGCCATCTCATTGGTAGAGTTCTTGTGAGGACATTGAGACACTGTTACATCGAGTAGTTTTAAGGGATAATCTACTCAAAGGCAAATAATGTAAAAGTACTTGTATGTTTTATTTTCAAAGATGGCATACATATTATAGATGCATCAATTTCATAGTCATAAAATAATTATGATTATATTGTTGTATATCTAGAAAAATGTCTTCGTTCATTCCACTAGCTAGAATTCTCAAAGAGCACAAGCTCACTAGACCAAATTTTGTGGACTGGGAACAAAACTTGGATATAGTACTCATCGTAGAAGAGTACAAGCATGTCCTAACAACTCCTTGTCCGTTGTGATGGCAAACTCTTCTGAAGCCAAGAAAGATGCTGAGGCAAAATGATAGAAGGCCAATAGTATGGCCAAGTGCTATATTATGGCTTCTATGTCAGATATTTTGTAGAACAGACATTATCATATGGAAACTATAAAAGAAATCATGACCTTACTATCTCATATGTTTGTCAACAAGAGCAGGCCCCTAAGGCAAGATGCTCTTAGAGAAATTATGAATCAAAGAATGGTCAAAAGAGCATCTGCTAGGGAGCATATGCTTAAAATGATGGATTACTTCAATGCTACCAAGATCCTAGGGGCAAACATAAATGAACAGTCAAAGGTAGACATGATTTTAGAGACTCTACCACTATCTTACACCCAGTTCAAGCTTAATTATAATATGGGAAAGATGAATATGGATATGACAGAATTGATGAAAGAGCTCCTAGCTACAGAAGTCATAATGAAAAATAAGAGCCACGTAAACATAGTTCAAGCATCCACTTCTGGACTTAAACCAAAAGGGAGAAAGTTCAAAGGAAAGAGGAAGCAAAAACGTGGTCGAGGGAAAAAGAAGAGAAATGATAAATAGCCCAAATAGTCAACAAGTGAAAAGCCCAAGGGTAAATGCTTTAAGTGTGGCCAAAAAAGGGCACTAGAAAAGAGATTACCTAAAGTACTTGGCACGAGGCTAGATAGGTACACCTATTTTGTTCTACATTGAAACCTGTTTAGTGGTTGATTCTATTAATTCTTGGATTGTAAACTCTAGAGCCACTAACCATATTCTTTGCATTGGTTTCAGGAAATGAAGAAACTAGCTAAAGGGGAATTTGCTTTGAGAATGGATAATAGTGCAAAAGTATGGACTACTGCAGTGGGAGGAATGTGCTTAAATTTTCCATGTAATAGGAAGTTATTTTTTAACAATGTTTATTATGTTTCGAATGTACGTAAAACTCATATTTTTATTTTGCAATTAATATTAGACAATTTTTGCATTAATTTCCCCTCTGTTGTCAATATTAGTAGAGATGGAAATATTATCTATTCTGGTAGCATGCATGATAACTTGTTCTATATGAAACCTATTATCTATTCTAGTAGGATGCATGATAACTTATTCTATATGAAACCTATTGCAAATTCACTGCTTAATATAGAACAAACTAATTCCAGAAAGAGAAAGGTTTCTTCGACCAATGATACTTATCTTTGCCACTTGTGCTTAGGACATATTAATCTAAAGTGAATTCGGAGATTAGTTGAGGATGGGCATCTTAACTCATTAGATCTCGAAGATCTACCTCCATGTGAATCATGCCTCAAAAGAAAGATGACCAAATGGTCATTTTCTTCTCAAGAAGAAAGGGCCAAGAAAGTATTGGAATTGGTTCATTCCGATGTGTATGGTCCTATGAGCAAACTAGCACAAGAAGGTTATAAGTATTTCATTACTTTCACTGATAATTACTCTCGATATGGATATGTATATCTGATGTGATGCAAGTCTGAATCCTTTGAGAAATTTAAGGAGTTCAAGGCTGAGGTGGAGCAAAAATTAGATAAATGTATCAAAGCCCTTTGGTCTGATTAAGGTGGTGAATACCTCTTCGGTGAGTTCAGAGACTATCTTGCACAAGCAGGGATTGCGTCTCAGCTAACTGCACCAGGGTCTCCCCAGTAAAATGGTGTAGTAGATAGAAGAAATCGTACCCTATTAGATATAGTTAGGTTAATGATTTGTCATGCATCATTACCTTTATCTTTTCGGGGGTGTGCCCTTTAGACAGCAACATATATCTTAAACTTGGTACCATCTAAATCAATACCTAAAACACGACAAGAAATGTGGACCGAGCATAAGCCTAGTTTAAATCATCTCCACATTTGGGGTTGTCCGACTTATGTACTTAATAGTAATGCTTCAAAGTTGGAACCAAGATCCGAGTTGTGTTATTTTATTAGTGTCCTAAGGGAACCAGAGATGGGATCTTTTATAATTCTAAGAAGCAAAAGGTGTTTATAAGCACCCATGCTAAATACTTAGAGAATCATGAAATGACCTAGAAAACACCAGATTCTGAAGTTGTTCTAGAAAAAATTTCACAAGAATCTCCAGTAACACTTGTGGTAACTATGAATGAAAAAGAACAACATTTTACACCAAATATATTAGAGACTTATCATAGTAGGAGGATATCTAAGCCTCCTAATAGACACTATGGAGAGCCCTTTCAGACTTCTTCAAAGGATTAGGTGGTGGATCCCACAAGCTATGATGAAGCAGTTTCTGACATAGCTGCCGACCAATGGCATAAGGCAATAGATTCAGAGTTAAAATCTATATATTCTAACAAAGTCTGAGATCTTGTAGTTGCCTTTGAAGGGGTAAAACCTATAGGGCGCAAATGGGTCCACAAGAGGAAAAGAGTAGTTGATGGAAAATTTGAAACCTTTAAAGCAAGGTAGGCGGCGAAAGTTTATACTTAGAAAGAAGGGATCGATTATGAGGAAACTTTTTCACTGATAGCTGATGTGTTTGTTTTGTGTGTTTATCTATTGCATGTATATACTTGTTTTGAGGTGTTTTGAGCTTCATTTAATGTATTAGCATAGCATTTAGGTCATAATTGTGCATATTAAGGTTTAAATGTTCATAGTTGAAGTAAAGACTTAAATGTTACACTAATGTGCATTTATTGATTGTTTTAGGTGTGATTTCGAGAGATAATTGGAGCTTAATTGAGGGTGCTTGAAGTTTGAAGCAAAGCCAAGGGTGTTTTGGATGCAAAGGAATGCAGAAAAGTGCTTTTGGAAATGGCCGGACGAAAGAAGGAGCGACTGAGGCGAAACTGAGCGCAACGTGAGCCAAATTCGAATCTTGCAACCTAAAAAGGACATGGAAAAATTTTGGATATATTTTAGGGTGCAAAAGATTGCTTGAGAGATCCCCCACGATGATACGAAGCCATAGAAAAAAATGGTGTGCGAATTGGAGCTAAAACGAGCAAGATATGACCATTTCACTATCAAGATCGGTTAGCCTCCGACCGGCCGAATTAGAATCTGGGCCAATTTTGGCCGGAAGACTTGGACCCAAAGCCGGTCGACCGGCTGGGCCCCCGGCTGGATGCGTTAACAGCTCTATTTAAGCCACTTTTTAGCCCTTTTTGAAAGGGAACACTACCAAATCAAACACCCATTTTCCAAAACCCAAAATCCACCAAAAATCACCTCACACACTCACTTCTAAACATATTTAACACTTGGAATCAAGGATCTAAGAGGATCAAACACTAGGATTTGGGGCATAGCTCATGGTTTGTAAAGCTTGGCTATGGATAGAAGGGTATCTCTCTTTTATCCTCTAATTATGTTTGACTAGAGCTATGTAGGGTGATTATATCTTGTATTTATGGATTAATTACTACTTTATATTAATGGAAACTTGATGGATTTATGTATATATGCCTTATGCTTAGGGCTTCAAAGGCTATTTTACATACATGTCATGTGTTTGTTGAAATGCCTCAATGATGTAGCATATATATGTTGAAGTCTATTGTGCTATTAACCATTTCTAAATCATTATGCTAGCATGTCTATGTGTTTGTGTGGTGATTACATGAAGTGGGTATAACTATATACATGTCTATGTTTGTGTTAGCATACTTAATAACATAACTAGCTTCTATTGCATACATGTCTGGTGCCATTGCTTAAATTGGTGTAATCTAAACATGTCTATGTGTTTAGTAATAGAATATACCAGTGTATTCACAAATGTCATGCCCTAGATGTGTTTGCCATGCGCTTTAATGTCAATTTCCGCTAATTGTGATGCGATCGATGGTGCACAACTAGTATCTAGCCTAGGTCGAGTCCCCTTTGGCTTTAAATCCAACCAATAGGAGTCCAGATAGGTTTAGTTGACTTTAGTTAACTTAGGAAGGCTAGTTAGTCCGCCCTAATACCCTAGGTTCATAAGGGCCATGCCATAGCTCTAAGTGGGGCGAAGCTTAGGGACGGACTCGCACCGAGTCCTAGGGCCAGATTGGGGAACTAATTAGAGGACTAAGTGCTAAGGTTAGATCGATCTACACTCACCTAGAATCTTATTGGCTAGCCCTAATTCCTAAGTCATAAAGACCACGCCGTACTGCTAGGCATCGCCGCCTAGGGACGGACCAGCACTGAGGCTTAGGGTACCAATTAGGAGGCTAATTATACGTCTAGATTAGAGCATTTAGTTTAATCAATCAAGTAACCCTAGAAAGATGTAGTAATCGCCATAAACAAGATGTAATCACCCTATTCCCTATTTCCACGTGTTAGCATCCCCTTAGATCGCTTCCCCCATCACACACATAACACTTTTTTTTTTCTATTTTCTTGCTTGTAGCTTAGATTTATCTTTCTCGAACTCCTCTCAAACCAAAAATCCCAAAAAAACATTGTAGTTAGGACCTCAACACGTAGCTTTTAGGACGCACTTAGCTTAGGACACCACACATGTTAGGCCTCCCCATGGATTCGACCCCGCACTCGCACACACCGTACTACACACGACCCATGCGCTTGCGGGCTATTTAGGCTTGTGCTCAAATTGCGATATCAATAGCCACGCTTAAATCCATCAGGATACTTCTTGCCATCACATATCATTAGGACTACGAGATATGGCAAATAGACATTAAGATAGGTTTTCTTAATGGAGAGCTTGACGAGACCATTTACATGACACAACCAGATGGATATGTTGTTAAAGGCCAGGAACATATGGTCTGTAAGCTAAAGAAGTCCATTTATGGATTAAAGCAGACATCTAGAGCATGGAACATCAAATTTGATCAGACAATTAAATCTTATGATTTTGATTAAAATATTGATGAACCTGGCATGTATAAGAGGCGTAATGGAAATGCTATAGCTTTTTTGGTTCTGTATGCGGATGATATCCTGCCAATAAAAAATGATATGGGGATGTTATCATCCATCAAGGTTTAGGTTTCTACTCAATTTCAAATGAAGGATTTAAGAGAAGTTAGTTGTGTTCTAGGGATCAAGCTTATGCGAGATCATAAGAATAGAAGGCTAGCCCTATCTCTAGCTTCATTTATTGAGAAGATATTAGTTAGGTTTAACATGCAAAACTCTAAGAAGGTCTCATTACCTTCTAGACAAGAAGTTTATCTATCTTGGGATCAATGTCCTAAAACACCTGAGGAGATAGAAAGCATGAAGCGAGTTCCTTATGCTTCGGCGGTTGGAAGCCTCCTATATGCCATGTTATTTACTAGACCAGATATCTACTTTGCTGTTGGCATGGTTAGTAGATATCAGTTAAACCCTAGTCCGGCACATTGGGTGGCGGTTAAGCATATATTTAAGTTTTTGCGAAGGATGAAAGATTATACGTTGTAATATCATGCGGATGATCTGATGCCATTAGCCTATATAGACTCGGACTTCTAGTCTGATCAAGGTTCCATGCAGTCCACTTCTAGATATGTTTGCACTATGTCAGGAGGAACTATTTCATGGAGAAGTGTGAAGCAAAATTGTATTGCTGACTCTACCATAGAGGCTGAGTATGTAATAGCATCTAAGGCTACAAAAAAGGCAGTAAGGCTAAGAAAATTCTTGTGCCAGCAGCTCATAAACTGATAACATTGTATTGCGACAACAATAGTGTTGTTTCATAGTGCAAAGAGCCCAGGAAGCAGAAAATGGATAAACATATTGAATGGAAATATCATTTGATCCGTGAGTTTACCTAGAGAGGAGATATAGTAGTCGAAAAGATAGCTTTAATAGAAAACCTGGCGGACCCATTTATAAAAACTTTTCTAGAGAAAATGTTTACAACATATTTGGAGTCTATGGGTATTAGGTTGTGTAGAAGTGATCTTTAGTGCAAAAGGGAGATTGTTAAGATTAGTATGCCTTAAAGATCACTTGTATATGATATTTTGGATGTTAAATAATGTATAGTCATTTTGTTAAATGACATTATGAGTTTTTTACGTATTATCTCTGGTATGTTTTATTGATCTATGTATAAAGGTCCCATGAATTGAGCTAATGACTTGGGTGCACAGTGAAGCTAGACGAACAATAGGTCTAAGTTTAGATTTAGTCACATCATAAGTTGAGTCCATAACCGAATGGTAGTGTTAGACAATCTATCAGGATAAGGTTATATTGATCAAGTTTCCTCGTTGAGAGTGATCTACCTAGGTCATTGGAGGACTTTTTGGATTTGCCTCAATAGTATGTGTGTCATGTATTGGACATGACCATTGTGAGTATGTTTTCTAGAGATGTACTATCAAAGAAAGAAACACAAGATACTCACTGCTACTAAATGATCATTGCTTTTAATCTTGAGCATATGTGGACGAACTAATGAAGTTAAGGTTTAGTACTTTGATTCACAGTAGGTGAGATCTTACTCTATAGGATCAATAGCCTTGTGCATTGAGTACTAAGTTTTAATTAATTGGAATATGCATATGCAATATGGAATCTATATGCCCCTTTAGGATTGTACTAATTTATCATCCGAATCTAGATATAGTGATACTACCCATATTTATCATGCACATTGTCCTCAATATGTAAAGAAAAGAAGGCAAAAAAATAAAAGAAAGAAAAGAACGAAGTTAAGAAAAAGAAAAGTTAGAGGATTTCCCTAAATAGTCATGAGAGAGGTCATGGAATTGACTTTTATTAATCGAAATCGGGCTGTTGGTAACCCAGTTGTCGTGCCCAAGCATGACTAAATTTCTCCAATCTCTCAAGTCAAACTAACTGTTGTGCCAATGCCATCTCGATACAGGTGCGTGCTTCCCTAGCTTGTATACTTGCAGAGATAAGTGCAACTCTATCTTCCTCCATACGGAGGAGATTCGTCGAACATAAACAAGATAAATCCAAATAGCTCATATTATGAGCTTTCTGAAAAGTGGTAGTAAGCATATCAAACACTCCCTATCTAATAGCTAGATGCGTAACAAGAGAAGCCAATATCAATGGCCTTTTCTTTGTGATAACGATGTAAATGTGCGCGAGAAGCCAATACCCGAAGTTTACACACTTCTTATGAAGCATACACCATAAGAAAAAAAGTTCAATTTTTGAAAACATGGCTGGGTTATTACTTCTCACTAAAAATGCATAAGCCAAAAACCTATGGATGTAAATCAAAGTCGGGTTCTCAAGGAAGTTGTCTCGCGAGTTATTGGTGGCATAGGGCATGGGGTCTAAATGGGCCAATTCATGGTAAACTTGTTCTTGATTGAAATCCTTGGATAAGCACACAAGCTATTTAAGTACTCACTAGAATGAGCTGTTTCAGTAGTAATGAGGCCCAAAGTCCCATTAAACACAGTGACAGACATTTAAATTAATGTACCATTCAATCGAAAGAGAATTCTATCCCGGGAGTGAACATTAAATCACTAGACCTTCCAAACTCAAATGTAGCATAGAATTCTCGTGTCACTTCATAATATGCTAGATAATTAATATGTGCAAAAGGCCTATATCCAATATTGTGAAGCAATCCATTCACAGTATTGCCCAATCCTAAAGTGTACATAGTATCAAAATGCATGGTCTTGCATGGATAAATAGTTTATATGGCATGCTCGTCGTATCTTTTCTGATGATTCACATAGCAAATGGTGGCATGTTGTTGGACATATCCAAAATCGGTGCTCGCAAGACTCTATCGCCTTAAACTCGTACACGACCAAGCGAGGGAGGGAGCTGGACTTGAGCAATGCGCTAGTTGGAGGTCTGGCTACGAGGGTGCCTAGCCGCATGTCGCTGGCACGATGTCGCCACCGTCAATTGCTGGTTTACATGGAGGGGTCGCGAGTGGGCTAGATCAGGAGTAGGGGGTTGGATCTTAGGGTTTCAAAGGATGGAGGGTGCTTTGGTGAAGCAAAGAGGGGTTTTTACCCCAGAAAGTGCACACCCGACGCTCTGGTGGTGTTTGCGCTGCCATTGTTGAAGGTGGGAGGTAGTAGGTTTTACTTCTTGCTTCAGGTCTTTCTCGCAATGAGGTGTGAATATGGTGCCTTTGTTGCATTTTTTTTCTTCCCCATGACGATTTTTGGAATGGGTATGACGGATTTGTGAAGATTAGGAGGTTTTAGGTGGTGGTTATGGTAGTTATGAGGTGGCGGGTATGGGTGTACATAAGGTGGAGGTGGCGGGTATTAAGGAGAAGAATAGGTTGCGGTGAGATTTGGAATAAATGGGAGGCTACGATTTTTTTTATAAAGGTAATATTTTAAAATAGACCCTAAGCTTTTCCTTGCCCACGCTTAAGCCCTTAGTGCGACATTTTTCAGAAATCAACTCAAAAACTCACTAAAACTCCAAAGCAACTCTTACTTACAAACGTCAAAGCTTTTATAGAACACATTCAGACCAATGTTAGGGTTTCCAAGGAAGAAGATGATAAAAAATAATAGAAAAATTCTTTTAAAAAAATGGAAAAAATTTGTAAGAAATTAAAAACTGACTAGAAAATAATAGAAAACTCAAAATTGAAATTTCTAACTCTGTGGGTTGCCTCCCACCAGCACCTTTGTTTAACATTGTTAGCTCGACATTCTGGATCGATTACTTGCATTTTGATGGCTCTTCTAACATGAATTCCTCCACCTTTTGCATATGAAATTTTTCACAAAAAGGCTTTGAACAGTGGCCATTCACCTTTAACACCTTGTTTATCTTTAAACTTTGAATTTCCACTGCATCATGAACAAAAAATTTAGTAACAACAAAAGGACCTATACAACGAGAACAAAACTTACCCTAAAATAGTTTAAGGCGTGATCGGTAAAGTAACACTTTTTGCCCAACAAAAAATTGCTTTCTTGATATTCTTTGAATATGGAAAACTTTTGTCTTTGCCTTATAAATTTTTGAGCTCTCATATGCATCATTCCAAATTTCCACGAGCCCTTGAATTTGCAATTTTTGTTGTTCTCCTAGCTTTTCCAACTCCTTGTTTTGATATTCTTGAAACAACTACTTTAACTTGTTCATGACAAGGTGTCTTTTTCTAAAATAGTGAGAGGGTCTATCTTAGTGAAACACCATAAAAGAATATCAAATTTCAAGCGAGGATCAAACACAACCCCAAATGAAATCACCAAAGTGTATTCTTCCTAATATTTGTCAAACTTTTCCATCATACTTGTCGCCATGCTTCTAAGCAAAAAATCATCACATGACTTGTACTTCAACAAAAGACATTGAATGTGCCACACATTCATGAAATACAAGTTAGATTTTGGATATGTTGAACTCGAGAACAAATTAGTAATGTCACTGAAAGGCTCCAAGAATTCACATATTTTCTCTCCTCTTGTCCATTCCTCATCCGATAAACCATACTTATAATGGTTATCAAAAATTTGTAAATGAGAAAAGGCAACACGATACCGAAGGGCACTATCAGGCATTAAATTTGTTGAATTCCAACGCATAGGCATATCCAAGCGAAAACCACTTGAAGCATCTAATTTAGTAATTTTCACGAACTCCAAAAAAGTTCTCATCCAACCTTCTGTACCATGCACATATTTGACACTTTCTCTGATTTTATGTAATGCACCACTTACCACTTTCAAACCATCTTGAACAATAAGATTCAGGACATGGGCATAACATCTTATATTAAAGAATTCTCTATAACACAACAAATTATTTTGCAACTTGAGTGCATTGATCAATCTATCTTGCATATTGTCATTTGCAGATGCATTGTCCAATGTGATAGAAAAGAGTTTATCTTCAATCCCCCATTCTTTCAATAAAGATAAAATCTTTTGGGCTAAATCAACCCGACTTTGTAGAGGAGGCATGTGATAAAATGAAAAAATCTTACAATTCAATTGCCAATTATCATCCACATAATGTGCAATAACACAAAGATAACCCTTATTAGTACAAACAGTCAACAAATCAGCTATCAAGCATATTCTACCAGGAACTTTAGTTAAATCTTCCTTTAATTGTGCTTTCTCTCTATCATAAATTTTCAACACATCATATTTAGCTGTGTTCTTAGAGACATATCTAACTTTTAGGTTGAAATAAATAAGAACATCCCTGTGACCTTCATGCTCAGCCATTGCAAAAGGATAATTATACTTGATCATAGCAATGGCTTGTTTCTTATGGAAAACACTTTGATTTATTTTTCTAGAGCATATCTTTCCTTTTGCATCAACAAGCATTTGACCAATATCTATATGAACATGAATTCAACAAACTTCTATATGCTTGTTTAAATTAGAAGTTCCATGGCTTCTACCTCTAACCACATAAACGTTTTCACACCTATTACAAGCTGCCCTTTCTTTCCTATCCTCTAATTTACCTATTTTAGTAAAATAACTCCAACACTTAGAAGTTTGAGGTCGAGGCCTTTTTAGACTGTTATCAACACTTTAAGAAAAGATGAGGTTGTTAGGCCAGGCCGACAACCATAACTAATTTACCAAAATTGGCGAAAACCATCTTTGCATCTAGGATCGGATTTGTTGACCAAAACTAAGATTAAACCCAAGGCTAGCCTTAATTCCCATTGATTTTTCGTTTAATATTAATTTTCTAGCATTTATTTAAGTCTATATTGCATCCTTAGCTTTAATTTTATTGTTTTTTTTATTTTTTTATTTTCTATCTAGTTATGTGCTTATGCTTGAAGGTCCTGTGTGTCGGCTAGTTTTGCGTTAATTTGATTTTTTGCATTAAAAACCTCCTTTTCGCTTGCAACTTGTTTGATTAATCTACTTGGCATAATTAGCATATTCTAAATCCCCCAATTCCTATAGACTCGACCTTTTTTCACCGCGTACTCAAATTAAAGTTGCAAGGTAAGAGAGAAGAATTTATTTTTGATACTTTTGACGCCCATCAATTCATAAAATGTTAAGGGAAAATGCATGTTTGACTTGTGCTTTTAATGGTTATATCTTGCTATTGTAATGGTTGATTAGTGGTTTTTAATCCATGTATAAGCTAGGTTGAATGGCCTTTAGTTTGAAACCCAAGTAATAGGGTTCCAATTAGTTTAATCCATCCTGGTCTTAACTTTAAATCCAGCTAATAATTTAGACATTAAAGTTAGATCTAATCAACGTAACCTGGGTTACCTAATTAACTAAGCCTAAAAACCCAACGAGAGAATTGAGGGCTCGTTTGGTAATGCTTCTATTGGTGGTTTTCTATTTTTGTTGAGTGGTTTACGAAAACAAGTGAAATAAGCAATGGGTTTTGAGCAACGCGAGTAAATAGAAAAAATGGTTTTCTTGCATTGAAAAAACAAGTTTTCGGAATGGAAACGTGTTCACTGGCTTTGTTTTAATGAGATACCCTTTTCAACTCTTCCTAGCAACTTTATTTTTCTTTTTCCCTTTTGACCTTTAGACATAACCTAAGAACCCTAACGATGAGAAACTCTCCAGTCGCATCTTCTTCTTCTCTCCTCTAACAATTAAGATCAGGTATGTATGTCTTCTTCTTTCCTCATCATTATCAACTATGGTATCTCCTTTTTTTCATGAAATACTACACATTGTTCCCCTTTTCTAAACCTTTGCATGGAACCTAACCTAGGAACCCTAATGAAAAAAAGTTTCTTCTCTCTAGCAATTCATTACTCATTGTCAGATTAGGCGTGTATTTCATCTCTTATTATTTCCTCATCATTATCAACTATGGTATTTCTTTTTTATTGTAAAATATATGCTTTTAATTTGTTTGATTTGAGGTTGTACTTTCAACTTTTCTGAGTTTGATTCTTTTGGACACATTGTTTTCTACCAGATGATAAATCTTGTACATTTACTTGGATGCTAGTTGTCCTTACCCACCTCGCCAATTTTTCCGTAAGATTTTTTAAAGGCCAAAATGTCTCAAATTTGTCAATTTCAGGTAGTGCTTACACTTGAGCAACATGATAATCTTTTTTTTTTAAATAAAGGTTGATATGTATTAATGGTTGGTTAAATAGATGTTAGAAATAGGAGCTACTACAAAGTGATCAAACATCTAATATTAGGGTCCCATGGAATGAGATTATCAGAACCATTAAGCATTAGATGAATGATAAAAAAATAGATCTGCAGATAACAAGTTCTACAAGGAATTTTATATTAGCCAACGTATACGGCAAATGAAGTAAATGATATTTCTATTTGTGAAAAAGAATAAGGATGACTCTCAAAATTATATTGCTAGTTCTTTCAAAACTAAGATTCATCTTTGAAAGCTCAGAATAAAGATTTCTCAAATTTTCATGAGGCAGCTTCTTTAATTTAATTATTCTTAATTGGGGAAAGGCAATTGTGTAGTAGATTATCTTGCTAAGCAATGTAGAATAGGTCAACTTCCTTTAGATTGGAATAGTGATGTCCTTGATGTGTTGAATTTGGTTATATGGTAGACAAGTCCCCTTGAGGGTTGGCTGATGGTTTTTCATTAATAATGAAGTTACTTTTATTTACTTAATGAGTAATTGATGGTTTTCTATATTCTATTAAGTACCTCCACATGAGCAACCCACTCATAGTTGGCTAAATTTTATTTGAATATTGGTGCAATAAATGAGCTTTTTTGTGCTTATGTAATTGAATCAATGTTTTCTCATTGCTAGTTTTTTTATGTTGATGATCTTTTAGTGGTCAAAGAAAACGCAAATAAACTTAATGCTGCCTCTAGTAAGAAAAAAGCAGCAACTGACTAGAGAAGAAAAGACTTGCTTCTCAAATAATTGAGGAGTTCACTGGTTCACGAAGGATGCCAAAGCGTGCTGCTACCTATTTGGATTTTTGGGTGTCCATTAATATTGCTGATTATGATTGCATTAAACACTCTAGTAGTTGAGGAAATTTGATATAGCATCCACATAATTTTAATTTTTTTATTAGCACCTAACTTTTGTATGGTGTATTCGACTAATGGTTTTGACTTTTGTATGGTGTATTCGACTAATGGTTTTGACTTTTGTATGGTGTATTCGATTAATGGTTATGTTACTATTCATTTTTTATGTCTAATGAAATTCTAGTTGTTGTCATTTAAATCAAATTCTATAATTAGTGAATGTTCATTTAATTATGAATGTTCATTTTAGTTAACTGAAACATTTTTATAATATAATTGTCATATTAAAATATATATATGAAAATGTCTCACTAAAATTGTCTATTTTTTATTATTTTTATTTTTATTATTCTTTTACAAAATATTCTCATGTGCTTCATTCAATAAAAATATTGAAAGTGAAATTAAAAGCAAAAACAATTTGTAAACTATGGATAACCAAACGGGTTTTTGGTTTTTGTTTACAAATTCTACAATTTAACCAAACATGTTTACAATTTTTGTTTTTAGTTGTTGTTTATAGTTTTTGTTTATGATTTTGGTTTCTGTTTATAAAATTTTTGAAAGCATGACCAAACAAACCCTTAGTTAATTAAGCCCAAAAACTATAATTAGTTTGGAGAATCCTGTGCTACTAAGAGTCAATGCTTAGGGAAAGGAATCCACCTACAATTGGAAGATGATAAGGTGAATTAGTTAAGGATCTAGATAGAGCAATAAATCCATAGATAGACGGCATCATTATCATAGCCCGAGCCTAGTTGCAACACAATCACCCTAGATCCTCTTCTCCCATGTTAGGCTTTCTTTCCTTAGCTGGGCACCTATAGTTCCTCCATTAGATTAGGCTAGTTTAAATTTCGAGCTCCACTCAATCCAAAACATACTGAAAGTACTTCAACACACACACTTAGCTAGTTTTAGGCACCTGAGGAGCCTCCCTGTGGAGACGATGCCGCACTCGTATCTGCTATAGCACAAACAACAAAAACTTGATATGTTTTAACCCACAAGCATACAGATTGTTTATGGTATAGCAAATACGAGTGCGGGTATCGTCTTTACAAGAAGGCTTCTAAGCTCGGTCTCTACATGCTTATGTGTTAAGGATAGCTACTGCATGTGTGTGCTTTCTTTAGGATGGAAGGAAGCTCACCAAAAGGAAAAATCTAAGCTACGGATGAACTAAAGGTACCAAGCTAAGGAAAAGAAGCCTAACAAGGTAGAAGAGGATCTAGGGTGATTGTGTGTTGCAACTAGGCTTGGGCTATGATAACAATTCGGTTTATCTATGGTTTGATTACTCTATCGAGGTCCTTAGTTATTTAACCTTATTACCTTCCAATTGTAAGTGGACTCCTATCCTATGCGTCGACTATTAGTAGCATAAGATTCTCCAACCCAATTGTAGTTTTAAGGCTCAATTTTAATTAAGTTCTCTCGCTGAGCCCCACCAACTAACCTTATTATCCTGTAGGACTCGATGCTGGTCTATCCCTAGGCGTTGACCCTTAGAGTATAGCATGGTCCTTATGCCCCAGGGTTTTCGAGCTTAGTTAATTAAGTCCTAGGTGACATTGATTAGATCTAATCCTAATATCTAAATCATTAGCTAGATTTAAAACTAAGACCTAATCTATTTAAGGTGGATTAAACTAGTTGGAAGTCTATTAGTTGGGTTTAAAACTAAAGACCACTTAGCCTAGCTTAAACATAGATTAAGAATGTTGGCTTTATGATAAATATAAGATTTTAATGATAACAAATCAAGAAAACTTGTAATTATCAAGTGTCTTGACTCTAATATGTTTATATACTTAAACATACACTTGTTTGGCTTTAGGATTGATTGTTTACATCTTTATATGGTAAATATATTTGTACATAATTTTTATAAGTGAAATATTGACTTATTGGTGTGAATGTATTAAATGTAAATTAGATTGATTAAGATATAAGTTTATGGATATCTTGAAATTAGATTGATTATGATTGGATATTTGAATGTTGGCATTATATAATTTATAATTAATGTTTTGATGATGCAAATAAAAGATTAGCCATGATTCATAATGATGTGTTTTAATATAAACATGAGTTGGATAAATTATATGGCTATTGAATGAATGAATGAAAGTATTGAATAAATGAGCTTTTGATAAATTATATAAATTACTTGAGATCTAATATATGGATTTTTCTATGGATTGAATGCTTCATAAAGATTGCATATGGATTATTCCTTTTTTGATAAACTATGTTTTTGCAATGTATAATCTTATGGAAGCTCATGAAAAAGCTTGTGAATTTGAAGGTAAAAATGGATGTCCATACGTGAAAAATCCGAAGTCAAATACAAGGGGAGATATAAGGCTAGAGACGTGAAGTCATAAAGGGTACCGGCTCCTTTCTTATATTATTGCTTTATGTTGTGTATATACTTGAGTTCACACCTAAAGCTAAAAATCCTTCAAAATCTTTTTTAATCCTCAAAGTCTATTTTTCCAAAATCATATTTCAATCCTTAAAACATGTTTTTCAAAAGTCACAAATTGCATCTTTGAAATTTAAATCTTTTGAAAGAATGTTTGACAACTTGGAAATTTTTTTTGATAAATCTTTGACTTTCTACTTTGAAACTGTTTTCCATTGTCGAATCTCCTTGAAAATATCTTAAATTGTCAAATCTTCTCAAGATTCAAAGAGTTCTCTCAAGATGTTTCCAAACTTTCCATTCTGGTTTTGAATCCTCATTATTGCTCTCTTAATTGTAAAATATTTGTGCTTTCAAAAGGGATTTCAAACAAATTAGAAAAAGACCAAAATCTGAGTTTTTCTGCTAAACATCGGATCCTCCAGTCGGGCTCCCAACTTGAGTTATTTCAACAGCTACTGGACTAATATTCTCTGGACCCTGCCGGACTCCCAGGCTCAGTGACCAACCTAGGCAACCAAGGGTAGGCAGAATGTCAAAGAACAGGCCAGACGCACCCCCCAGTTGATCGGCCCTTGCGTTGCAGTTTTAGATTTTGCTCGTTGAAAGCTAAATTTGGCAAGATTCTCACTCCACTCTCACCCAATGCGATTTTCTCTCTATAATAGATTTGCAACAACTCTTTCCAACATTATCTAAACAACATTCTAAAGTTTTTTAATATACACTTGAGCATTACAAATATTCTGGAGCTTTAGATTGTCTATTTCATTGAGTTATATAAGAGTTATATCTTTCATATCAATTGCGTAAGGTTTTGAGCAAGATTTGTATTTTCTTATATCAATGTCAATTGTAATTACGCTCCATAGCTAGGATACATTATGAATTGTGTTCTTAGCTAAAAAAGAGTGTGGAAATCCTTGGTAAGGTTCTTTCACTTGGGTTATTTGAAGAATAAACTTCAAAGAGTTGTAACAAGTTGGTTTGTACTCAACCAACATTTGAAGGAGTATCTATAGTGAAGGAGGTTGAAGTCAAAAGGGAAGAATCCTTAAGCGGTGAATGTATGCTTGGCTAAACCACCTAAAAATCTGGTGCACTCTATTCTCTCTTTTCCTACTTCTATTATTTTCATATTACTTACAACTTGTTTGATAAATTATTTGTGTGAAGTTCATTTACTCTCTTGATTTTGAGACTGGCATTGAATTGAATTAATTTATGCAAAAGTAGCATAATCTTAATTCACCTCTCCCCTCTTAAGATTATTTGCCCCATAATAAGTGATATCAAGAGCTAGGGTTCTACTTATAGTTTAAAAACTAGTAGAATTAATATGGGAAATAATGTTAATGCTACTACTATTGAAGATTTGTCAATTAATAAATCTCCTATGTTTGATGGCCTTAAATTACTCTTTTTGGAAAATGAGAATGAAAGTGTTTGTGCAAGCTCATGTTTATAAAGCACGAAAAATAATTTAAAATGGACCACAATATCCTATGATAATGGCAGGAGACAAGAAAGTTTTGAAAATGGAAGATGAATGGGATGAAAAAGGTTATAAACTTGTTGAATTGAATGCTAAGACTATGTATACTTTGTATGCTGGATTGAATGCTATTGAATTTGCTAGAGTTATAGGACGCATATTAGCTAAAGAAAGCTGGGATCAACTTGAAGTAACTTATGAAGGCACTAGTAAAAAATATGAAAGTTTCAAAATGGAATCCGATGAAAATATTGAATGTATGTTTTCTAGATTTGTTGAAATTACTAATGGTCTTAAGGCACTTGGAAAGGAATATTCAAATGTAGAAATAGTCAGAAAATTTCTAAGAAGTCTACCACTTCAATGGCAACCAAATGAAAGAAGCAAAAGACCTCAGCACTTTCACTTTAAATGAGCTAGTTGGTTCTCTCATGACACATGAGTTAGAACTCAAAGCACATGAAGAAGAAGATAAGAAGATGAAGAAATCCATGGCATTTGTTCCGTCCAAATGCCCTTCAAGTGATGAAGAAGATAGTGATTAATCTGAAGATGAAGAAATGGCCTTGCTTGCAAAGAATTTCAGAAAATTCATGAAGTACAAAAAGTGGAAAAAAAGATGTAGATACAAATATCTTAAAGGGGTGTGAATTAAGATATCTACTAAATTCATATTTAAAAATTTACTAAATAAATCATACAATGTCTCTTAAGTAATATATCAAACACAAAGATATCAATGCAAGTAAGTAATGAAAATAGAGAGTAAGAAAGTGTGAAGACAGACAATTTTAAGGTGGTTCAGTCGTGCCTACATCCACTGCCCAAGGATGCTCCTCTTAGGACTTCAAAAACTCCACTAGAATGCTTCTTTAACTCTTGGTGATGCACAAGCTAAGTTTTATAACTCTTTGAGACCACCTCTCAAAGAATCCAAGAGATTCCCTTTTTAGGATTTCCCCACACTCTTTGAAAGCTTAGCAAATGTTCTCACAAGATTTTTCAAGCTACAATCAAGAGGATAGAAAAATGGATAAAAGATATAGTAGTTCTTCTCACAAGTAGATATAGCAAATAAAGCTCTTGAAACTACAAAGATTTCACAAATATAGCTCAAAGATTTCAGCAATAAAGTGATGATATTAGATTTTGCAAGCTTGGATTGTTGTTTATGAATGTGTTTGAATGAGTATCTAAGAAGATTTTGGTGTTAGGGCTTTGGTAGGTAAGAAAAAGAGTGAAAATTGGGGCTGAACAATAATAAAATGGCTAGTGCATTTAATGTAGAACCTACTCAGCAGGTCGACCTAGCGTCAACCAGCTAGGTCAAGTGGCTTGCCCCTTTACTTCACTGACTAGGCTGAATGCCTTAACCAGTCGACCGGCTAAGGTCCGACTTAACCCCTGCTCTTTTGTCTTGGCCGGCCGACCCCCCTAGTCAGCCGGTCAACCGACTAAGGGAGTTCGACCCTCCAGAATGCGAAAGCAAAGCCAAAGAAGCCTAAAACAATTTCTTAAATCAATTTTAACAAGTTTTCATAATACCAAATCAACTCCAAACACTTTGTAAATATTTTTTTCAACGCTTAGAACCATTTCAAAACACATGTTTCAAGAATTTTATGCTATTTATGCATTCAAACAAGTTTTTCATTTTATGAAAAATAATGTTCATGATATTTTAAAATGTTTATATCATGAAAATGAGAAGCTTGAGCTATTACTTTTGATTTTAAGGAAATTCACAAAAGAGCAATACATCTGGCACCCCTTAAGATGCCTCTTCTCTACCTTATGACTTCTCATCAACTTCTTTTTCAAGCTTTGAGCTCTTTAGTAGATAATCTTTTATGTACTTCATGGCTCATTTTCTTTTATCTTTCAAGCATATATCTTTATAATGCACATTTGACACTAACAAGATGTTTTTAGTAAAATGATCATATTTAGTTAAAATCAATAATGCGTATTTGGTCAAAACATGATCAAATTTTTCATCATCAAAATCAATAATGAATATTTAGTCAACAAAGGAGCAAACTCAAAGAACAAAGTCAAAGAAAAGAGGAACTCTAAAGAAGGAAAGAATGAAGAACTCAAATGCTTCAACTATATCAAACCCGATCACATCAAAGCAAATTGTCCAAAGTTGACAAAACAAGGGAAGGAAAAGCTCTCAAAGCTACATAGGATAGCTCCAAAAATGAAGGAGAAAGTGAAGAAGAGCATGAAGTTGCAAACTATGTATGTCTCATGGCAAACAAAGATGAGGTAATAACTCTTTAAACTATCTTTCATGTGATAATGTGGAATTTACCTTTGAAGAATTACAAGAAGCCTTTTCTAAATTACATGATACTTTTCAATTGCTTTAAGCAAAAATAAAGTTTAAGAGCTTGAAAACTATTTTGAAAGAAAAAGATGATCTTGAAAAGAAAGATATATCTCTAATGGAAAATATAAATGGTTTGCAAAAACAAATAAATGATTTGATAAAGAAAAACAATGATTTACAAATGATTGTGAATAAGTTTACAAATGGACAAGAAAATCATGAAAAACTTAATGGTTCACAAAAAATGATATTTGACAAAAGTGGAATTGGTTATGAGCCTCCAACTAAATAAAAATATTTGAAAAACTATTTTGTGAAAGCATCATCTTCTATTGCACCTTTAAAATTTTCTATTTCTTGTACCTACTATGAAAAGAATGGACATATCTCTTCTCAATGCTATTTTAAGAAACAACGTGATAGAGACACTCTTATTCCATATTGGTAACAACCCAAATGGTTTGAAAAAGTCAAAATTTGATACTAAATTCAAGGACCCAAAAGATATGGGTACCTAGATCTTGTCTTGCTTTGTTGTAGGAATATTAAGCAACCCCACTTGATGAGGTGATGCATCACAAAGACAAGATCATTGAGAGAAAAAGCATGGGTAACATTGTAATTATCTTCAATATATGCTTCTTGAAAAATTGATGAATAATACGCATGAGTTTATGACTTGGATTTCCCCTTAAATGCATTATTATTTGAAATGGTTACATACATGATTTTGATGAATATTATCTTATGAAAATTTGAAAGAGCAAATTTATGATGTGGTGAAAGAGTTATTTTGCATAAACATTTGTGATATGTGGAAGAAGAAAAAGTGTAGAAACTATATATGTGATATGTGATGTGTGTTATTTGTGTGTGTCTGTATATAGTTTTTGCATGTACATTTACAGGTGTTTTAAGCATAGTTGAGTGTATTTGGTGTTACATTTGTGCACACTTAGCTATATGTGCATAAGGTGTTAAAATGCATGCTATACTAAATGCCATATTTCGTGTTTTAGGTATGTTTTGGGAAAAGGAATTGAGCTTAACAGAAGATAAGCGGGCCTAAGGACAAAACTTGAAGGTGATTTGAAGATGAAAAGATTAAGAAAAATGGCTTTGGAGGCTTTCAGAAAAGATGCAGAGGCTAAAGAGCGAAGACTAGACGAGGAATGAAGATTTTAGGAGGTTTACAGATTTTGTCGGTCACACCTACTGGTCAACCGACAGCACCAGAGAACAAAGACAAAAGGTATAGTAATTGCTGGTTAGGTCATGTTCTTGCCAGTCAACAAGTTAGCGCGACTAGCAGACCCAACGAACAACTATAAAATGCCCTTTTCAGCTCAATTACAGAGAAGGAACTTTATTTTTCTTAAACCCTAATAAACCCTAATCCTTTAACCACTTCACCAAACACCTAAAACCACCATCCCACACCAAACCAAGTTAGGATTGAAGCTTGTAACAAGATATTGAAGGGTTTTGCTTCAGATTTGAGCAAGAGTTTGATGGAGAGTTTCTTATTCCTTTTCTTATTCTTGTAAATATGCTTTGTAATTGAGTTAGATCTAGGGGTCATTGATGTTGTATATTAGATTAGGGCTTTGAATAAAGGATTTGTGTGTATCTTTGGCTCTTAATACATGTTTATTTACATAAATCTATGGCATGATTCAATATATCTATATATTGAAAATCAAACATGTCTATGTGCTTGTCAAAATGCCAAAGTGAACATGCATGTTTTATTTGTGCTTCAAATTATTTTATCTACTTATGTGGGTGATATTGGATTGTGCTTAATTTATGGCTTTGCTTAGTAGAGTAGGCTTTAGCTTTAAACCCAGCTAATAAGTTACATGCTATGCTTAGCTGAGTTTAGGTGCTAGTCCTTGGCCTCAAACCTAGCCAATAAGATTGGTTAACCTAGACTAGAGTATCCCTTACCCATGTTAGTGTTAGTTAATCAAGCCTTAATGTCACGTAGTGTTTAGGTGCTAGTCCTTGGCTTTAAACCTAGCCAAGAGGATAAGTTCTAAACACGAATTTTGTAGGCTAGGAAGGATTGGCCCTTAGCTTTAAACCTAGCTAATGGGTTGAACCACTAGCATTGGTTAAGAGACCACTAATCAACAAGACGATAATAAAAGTCCTGAGCCTTAGATAGACTTAATCCATTATTATAGCCTGAGTCTAGTTGCAACACAATCGCCTTTGGTCCATTTCTACTTTGTTAGTTTTCCTTCCTTAGCTCGGCACTTATAGTTCTTCTAGAGCTTAGGTTTTATTTTCCTTTCCCTGAGCTCCCTGTAATCCTAAAGAAAGCTTCATTATGTACATAGCTACTGTCTAGCACAAGAGCACAAAGAGGATGAACTAAGGAGCCTCCCTATGGAGACTATATCCGCACTCGTATCCGTTATACCACGAACGATCCGTACGCTTGTGGGTTAAAACATACATCAATATACATTTATGTTAAAATATGCTTAGATTGCCAAATTAAGGGGGAGTTATGAGAAGACTTCATGATTAATGCTTATGATGAAAATTGGATGAATGATTTACTCCTATAGTTATGATAAATCCATCATATCCTTATATGTTTACATCCTTTATTGAAGGTAATGATGAAGGTGAATGAAGAAAAGAGTGAGAATGAAATGTGTTTATATCTATATCCTTTTCTTGTACATGTATATATTGTTAGATCTTACAATATCAAAAAGGGAGATTGATTGACTTTATATCATGCTTGATGATGAAATTATGAGATATGAATGCTAATACTTTGTGAACAACTTAAATTGATTATGTGAATACCTTTCTTATAAGTGATCAACAAAATGATAGATGAACATATGCATATAAGACATGAACATATTTTTTTGAACTACTGATTGAGTCAAATTTGTATACATTTAATATGTGGGAGGGGGGTTAAGCTTTTAGGACACTATATAAGGTGTTTAATCATTTCTTATCATATATGCTTATTTTTTAAATGTCAAATGGATAAAAAAATGTATGGTATATACTAGCTTTGGATAAATGAAAATATGTGATACTATGCATATTTGTCTTTTTGATGATGAAGGGGAGAGAATATGTGACAATATACATACCATGTGTGCATTATTTGAGGAAAGTTGTACCTTTTAGAACTTCATTTATGCTATAATGTGCTTATATTGGACATTCTCTTTGTTATAACATATTGTGATTTGTCATTGTCAAAAAGGGGGAGATTGTTGGCTCTATGATAAATATATGATTTTGATGATAACAAATCAAGGAAACTTGTAAGTATCAAGTGTGTTGACTCTAAGATGTTTATATACTTAAACATACACTTGTTTGACTTTGGGATTGATTGTTTACATCTTTATATGGTAAATATATTTGTACATAATTCTTATAAGTAAAATATTGACTTATTGGTGTGAATGTATTAAACGTAAATTGGATTGATTAGGATATATGTTTATTGATATCTGGAGATTAAATTGATTATGATTGGATAATTGAATGTTGGCGTTATATAATTTACAATTAATGTTTTGATGATGCAAATAAAAGATTAGCCATGATTCATAATGATGTGTTTTGATATAAACATGAGTTGGATAAATATATGGCTATTGAATGAATGAATGAATGTATTGAATAAATGAGCTTTTGATAAATTATATAAATTGCTTGAGATCCAATGTATGGATTGAATGCTTCATAAAGATTATATATGGATTAATCATTTTTATGAGCCATGTTTTTGCAAAGTATAATCTTATAGAAGCACGTGAAAAAGCTCATGGATTTGAAGATAAAATATGGATGTCCATATGTGAAAAATCCAAAATCAAAGACAAGGGAGATATAAGGCCGGAGACATGAAGTCACAAGGGGTACCGACTCCTTTCTTATATTATTGCTCTATGTTGTGTATATCCTTCACACCTAAAGCTCAAAATCCTTCAAAATCATTTTTAATCCTCAAAGTCTATTTTTTCAAAATCATATTTCATTCCTTAAAACATGTTTTCCAAAAGTCACAAACCACATGTGTGAAATTTAAATCTTTTGAAAGAATGTTTGACAACTTGGAAGTTTTCTTGAAAAAGAAAATCTTTGACTTTCTTCTTTGAAATTGTTTTCTATTGTCGAATCTCCTTGAAAATATCTTAAATTGCCAAATCTTCTCAAGATTCAAAAAGTCCTCTCAAGATGTTTTCAAACTTTTCATTCTAATGTTGAATCCCTATTATTATTCTCTTAATTGCTAAATATTTGTGCTTTCAAAAGGGATTTTAAACAAATCAGAAAAAGACCAAAATCTAAGTTTTTTTGCTAAAGGTCAGACCCTCTAGCCAGGCTCTCTACTAAGGTTAATTTTAACAGCTAGTGAACTGATAATCTCTGGACCCCATTGAACTCCCAGGACGGGCGACCGACCTAGGCAACTGGGGACAAGCAAAACGTCAGAGAACAGGACAGATGCACCCTCTTGGTCAACCGACCCTTGAGTTGCGGTTTCAAATTTTGCCAAGCTAATTTTGGCAAGATTCTTACTCTACTCTCACCCAATACGATTTTCTCTCGAACGTGGATTTGGAACAGCTTTTTCTAACACTATCTAAACAATTCTAAAGTTTTTTAACACACACTTGAGCATTACAAACATTTCTTAGCTTTAGATTATCTATTTCATTGAGTTATACAAGGGTTATATCTTTCATAACAATTGGGTGAGGTTTTGAGCAAGATTTGTATTTTCTCATATCATTATCAATTGTAATTACACTCTATAGCTAGGATAGATTGTGGATTGTTTCTTAGCTAGAAAGAGAGGAAATCCTTGGTAAGGTGCTTTCACTTGGGTTCTTTGAAGAGTGGGCTTCAAAGAGTTATACTCCACCAACATTTGAAGGAGTATCTATAGTGAAGGACGTTGAAGTCCTAAGGGAAAATCCTTAGGTGGTGGATGTAAGTTTGGTTGAACCACCTAAAAATCTGGTGTACTTTATTCCTTCTCTTCCTATTTCTATTGTTTTCATATTGCTTATAACTTGTTTGATAAATTGTTTGCATAAAGTTCATTTACTCTCTTGATTTCGAGATTGGCATTGAATTGAATTAATTTCCACAAAAGTTGCATAATCTTAATTCACTCCCCTCTCTCTCAGGATTAATTGCTCTATAACAAAGAACCACTAATCAACCATTACAATAGTAGGATATAACTACTGAAAGCATAAATCAAACATGAATCTTCACTTAGGCATCTTATTGAACACGTAGACATATTCGATTTTCAATACATAGACATATTGAATCATGCCATTAATAATGTAAACAAGCATGTATTAAGAGTCATAGATACACATGAATCCTTTATTCAAAGCTCTAACTAATGTACAACAACAAACACCAAAAGATCTAGCCAAATAAAGCAACATATTTACAAGAAATAGAAAGATAACATGAAGAACTCCCTTAAATCTTGCTTCTAAATCCATACAAGCTCTTCAAATCCTTGTTGAATGTTTCAATCTTAGCTTGGTTGGGTGTTTAAATGGTGTGTAGAGGTGGAAGTGGGAAAAGGGTTAAAGTTTATGGGTTTAAAAGATTATTGAGTTCCTCCCCTCAAAATGAGCTAAAACCTCCTATTTATAGTTGTCCAACATATAAAGTCAGAAGGGGGGTTGGTCACTCGGCCTAAATTAAGTGTGATCGACCTAAAATTAAGTGTTCTTTAGACATCGCCAATCTCTTAGGTTGGTTGGCCGACCTTGGGTAGGGTATGACTGGCCATGATAGCTAAATTGCTCCAAACATGCTTGTTTTGGCTCCGATTTGCGCTTGGTTTTTTCTTACTGTCTCATACTGCTTCTGGAGGCCTTGAAAGCCATTTTTATTTATCTTTTCACCCCCATAAACATTGTTAACTTTTTTCCATGCCCTCTAAATCTTCAATCAAGCTCTATTCGTTCTCCCAAAACATATATCATCTGATTTTCTCCTATTACCTTGTATTACTTCTTGGGGCCTCCAAATGCCTTTTTCTTCATTTATTCTCATCCAAATAAACCCCAAATTTGCTCCGTGATCCAAGCATCATCAATTTAAGCTCAATTCCTTCTCTCAAAATATGCCTAAAACACGAAATAAGGATTTAGTGTAGCATTTATGCATTTGACACTTATATGCTCATATATGACTAATTGTGCACAAATGCAACCCTAAACGTACTTAATTATGCTCAAAACACCCTAAATTGTATATAAAAACATTATATACAAACATACATGATGTGACTTGATTTGTGTTTGTGTGTATTGAGGTTAGTCGCATGTATTTTAAAGGGGTTTAAGGGTTTTTATAAGTGTAATTGCATGGCATTGTGTGCATAAATGTCAATATTGCTTGAATAAGAGTGTGTGCATATTTTGGTGCTTGGTTGAGCTATTTTGAGTGCTTATTATGTGTTTGTTATGGCTATTTCGGTTGCCCTTGAATGCATAGTGTATGTGTGTTGTTTTTACTAATTTCTATTACCTTCCTATGCTTTTTATTTGCTTTTATTTAAATTAGTTTTAACTTAATTCAAGTTTTTAATCAATTAGTTAGTTAGATTATTTTAAGTAGACTATCTTAGTTAATTTAACTAATTAAGTAGATTAGTTAAATTAACTAAGCTAAGAAAGGAAGAAATATAAGCTGATAAGCCAGCTGGACAGCAAAAAAAAAAAATGATAGCTCTACTTACTTGTTTTTTTTGTTGTCGACTGTAGAAACTCCTAAGAAGCTAAAGAGAGGCTCGAACAAGCTGAAAAAAGGCTGATAAGGAAGCTGAAAATAAGAAAAAAGAGCTGATTTTGAGAGGATAAGCATGCTTGAAAAGAAGCTGGAAAGCAGCTATAATATTGGTTTTTTCTCTCAAAATTTCTCTTGTAACTTACACGCCTCTCTTATTTTCGCACATACGCTTTTCACACACAAAAATCCTCACATCTCTCCCATCTTCTATACACACTAAATCACACACATAACTACTCAATTCAAGCTCTTGGAGTGGATTTGTGCATCAATTGAAGGAGCGGTTTGCAAGCTTTATAAAGGAATTGAAGCAATGATATTGGGGAGTTTTCTAACTTTTTCTTTGTCCTTGTTTTTATTATGTTAGCTTAGATCTTCCTTGGGTGATGAATACTTGATTTATAGGCTATTATTGCACTTTTTGTATGGGATTGAATGATGGATGAACATATACTTTGTTCTTTATGGATTCAATGGCTATTTCTACTTGTATTTCAAGTGTTTGACAAAATGTTTCTTAGAAAGTATATGTTATGTCATGGCTTGCTTGTTCTTTATAGCTTAATAACTCCACTCTCTGGTATATTTATATGCTAGATCTAGGGTTTCCATGTAAAAGAGGGCTTGTAACTTCCAGTTACAATTCAATTATATGGCTTTAAATCAACTTGTTAATGAGTGGTTTGTAAGTTTCCCTTTTGAGCATATGTGGAATTGAGCTTTAATTGCTATAAGCTTGAAGTAATGCTTGGTTGTTAATTCATAATTGATGTTTAGGCTAGGTTGAGGGTTCTTTAGTTTTAAACCCAACTAATAGAGCTCTATATAGTCTAATCGAACTTAGAATAGACTAGGTCCTAGTTTTAAACCCAACTAATGAATTAGGCACAAAGTTAAGAACAACCGACATTGCCTAGAAGCCTAAAAAGCTAGCCCAAAATCCTTGGGCCATTAGGATCATGCTATCCTCCAGGAGGGCCCTCCAAGGGATAGACCTGCACCAAGGCCTTTAGGATAATACAGTAGCTTGTAGAACTTTTAGTAGTACAAGCATAATTTCCCCTTAAATCCATCATTTAAACCCTAACAAAAAGAGTGTAATGGTGCCCATAATCAAGTAGGATTCACCCTAATTCCCCTTTAAGTAGTTTGGATTCACCCCCTTTTCATCACACACATCCACCTTAGATTAGTTTCATTGTCCTTAGTTTAGTTTTATATTTCTAGCTCCCTTTAGTCCCAAAAAACAAAATCCCAAAAAGAAGCTAGATTTGGTCTCTTGAAGCTTTCTAGAACACATTAGCTCTTAGGAAGAAACCTAGTTTTCGCCTCCCTGAGGATACGATCCTACACTCACACATTAGACTTCGCACATCACCATGTGCTTATGGGTACTTCCAAGGCTTCCCCCAAATAAACATCAAGTTTTTGTCACCATTTTCGGGGAGGCATAGTGGTTTGCTTCTTTGATTTTGTGTGTTTTCAGGTTAGTTGCTTATCTTCTTTCGTTTCTCTTGTTTACTTGCATCTTTAGTTAGTTTTTATTACTTATTTACTTTGTTATCTTATTGCGTAGTTGTCTTTGCTTTCTAGTAGTAGTTTGAGCTTTCTTCCCTTTATTTAGTCGCTTTTTAGGTGTTTGTGGCTTGCTTGCTAAAGATTTAGGATATCTTGTAGTTTCAAGGGTTGTGAAGTAGCTGAAGTGTCGGGATTAGTATGCCCTAAAGCGTACTTATATATGACATTTTGATGTTGAACAATGTATAATCATTTTCTTTATGGTATTATGAGTTTATTACATATTATCTTTGGCATGTATTATTGTTGCATGAATAGAGATCCCTTAACTTGAACTAATGACTTGGATGCACAGTGAGTCTGGACCAACAATAGGTTTAAGTCTAGATTTAGTCTTGTCATAAAAGAGTCCATAACTGATGGTAGTGTTGGGTACTCCACCGGGATGAGGTCATAGTGAGGAAGTCTTCTCATTGAGGGGGATCTACGTAGATTATTAGAGGACTTTCCGAACTTGTCTCTTTAGTGTTTATGTGTATCACGCATTGGATAGGACTATTGTGAGTATGTTTTCTAGAGACATACTATCAAAAGAAAGAAAACAAAATATTCTCTACTACTAAGAAATCATTGCTCTTAATCTTGAGCGTATGTGGATGAACTAATGAAGTTAAGGTTTGGTGCTTTAATTCACTATGGGTGAGATCTTATTATATTAAGTCAATGGCCTGTTCATTGAGTGCCAAGTTATAATTAGTTGGAACATGCATGTGTAATATGGAATCTATGTGCCCCTTTCGGATTGTCCAATTGATTATCTAAATCTAGATTTAATGATACTACATTAATGGGTGTATTGGTCATTTGACTTGAGGTTCACTCCCAAGATCAAGGATCCATGACCAAGGATGGTTGTTTATAGGACAAGAGACCCAATAGAGAAGATGCAACTAAGAAGGTGATAATACAAGGGCCAAAGGACTAGCCTTAGTAGTAGGTATACATAGAGGGGCATTACGGCCAGTTTTTTAGTAGGTCAAAGACAAAGATCACATTGTTTTGTGATAAGTTTTTGGGTAACAATAATGATCCTTTGAGTGCAACTTTGATCTTGTGGTAGAATAGATTGGAGTTAAAAATGGTCATTTTGTTGCCTAGATTTGGTGAAGACATTATTGGTCATTTTTGAAAGCTAAATTTAATTGTCTTCTTGGTCCCTTCCCTGGTTGAATGACTTTGAGAGAGTAATCTTGGAAGAGAAAATTTTACATTGTAGTAGTAGCCTATTTGGGCCAAAGCTTGGAATTAGGCATGGGCTTCTTTAGGGCCCAAGATAACCTAATTGAGCTTGGATAGTTTCTTATTGGGCTTGGGCTTCTACATAGATTATAGACTATGTGTTGGACTTAGATTGTGGGCTTGGCCTAAGTCTTCCGAGAAATATGATAGAAAGTTACTACAAGAGAATTCAAATGATATAAGTAACTCTAACTTGCATAAGAATTCAAGTCATACAAGTAACTTTCAAGACATATGGAAAATATTCACTATAAGGAAAAAGTTTCCCACGTGGAAAGTTTACAAGATTTGAGTGCCAAACTTTTTCTATAAATAGGCAAAACCCTAAACCATTTTTAGCATCCATTTTTGTAGTTGATCTCTTCCATTTTGGAAAGAGAATACCATAACACATGTGCACACTTATTGTGCGATTTTTGCTCTAGATTTTCAAGAGCATATTATTTTGCTTCTTCCTACACAAGAGGCTATTCTCTCAAGATAAGTCTCTTCAATTGTAAGAAGAAGACTAGGGAGTTGCCTTGAGTTTATCGGCAACACGCTTCTTGTTAAAATTTTTTTATCGCCTTGGTCGTGAACGAGAACAAGGCTTGTGATAGTTGTAGCTTCACCAAAGGCCCCACGTTTCAAGAGGTTAGTTTTACATATTATACAAATATTAGTTATGTTCTATTTGTTCTTTAGCATGTTCTTGTGTTTGTTATGTGGTTATTTCTGCTTTCCTAGCATGCTTGCTCAGTAGAATTTTTGAAAATATGGTCTATGATAGACAACATGTAAAACTATCAATCCAACAAATGGTATCAGAGCTTAGGCTCACACACAACATGCTTAGGCTAGGAAAGAGCATTGTATTTGCACAAGTTTGTTAGTTATCTAGTGGGTGGCAAGATTAGAAAATCTTGCAGTGCATATATTTGTAGTTTTATGCTTGTATGTGCAGGTGATAGAAAACCGCTTTAATAACATTGTGTATAGTCAACAAAGCTTGGCCATAGGCGATCTCATGTCTAAATCTTAGTGGTTGCTTGTAGCTTCATTTAAAAGAAGCATAGAATGTTTTTGATATCCTCATAATATTTCTTTTATGGTTGTAAGTTTGTATGAGCATTAGCAAAGTATTTTATGTGTATTTCCCCAACCAAGAGAAAAGTGAAAGAAAAGGCAAAGATAAAATATCCAAGAAATGCTGTTGTTTAGTGCTTTTGCATTGACGATTGCAGGGAGCCATCAAAGAGAAGTTCTAACATGTTTTGGTGGATGTTTATATTGCAGTGAGATATGTTTTGGTCATATTTGCATAAGCATAAACATGATTACCACCTAAAAACATCTCTACTTATTAGGGTTTAAAATTGGCCAACCTTATGCACAAAGAACTCAAGATAGTTAAGTCCATGAAGATGAGATTGGCTTAGACAAGATAATTGGAGTACAATTAGTCTAAAGATGCTATGCAATCTCATAACAAATGAGAAAGAGATTTTAAATTTAATGAACCCTGAAGGAACAAAGACTTAACTTGAGATCTTCATATGCCAACCTAAGGGTCTAAACCCAGACTTGGTACAAAATCTATTATGGTATTGCAACGTCTTAGAAAGACAAGGGGATTTGCAAAAATCAAATGTGTTTCTCAAATCCAAAATGCGTTTAGATCTAAAAAAAAGCAAGGTACCAAAATAAAGGATAAAAGACCTTGAGTTCAAATATTGAGTAGAAGAGGGGGCTAGAAATACTCCACAGCTTTCCATATCCGATTCATGCTAATGGTAAACGTCATTAACTTCCCCATCAAAGGGTGACACATTATCTAGATTTAGCAAGGTGAATTTAAAATGTTTATTTAAAAAGGTGTTGGTGAGTTCGGCCATCCCATCGATAGAGTTCTTCACTAAAGATCGCCTCAAGCAGCATTAATTAAAGTCACTACCCCAATGGAGGACTTTAATCAAGAATGCTATAGGGATTAACCTAAGGAATGGGTATACACTCAACTTAAATGGTAAGATCAGCTATTCCATCGAGAGAGTTCTTTACCGAATTTAAGAGGCCAAACCGAACAGTGATTGAATTTTCAATTGGATCATATCCAAATAATTGACAATTCAAATAAGCGAGGCTTAACTTAATGTCCATGAAGTTCGGTCATCCCATCGGTGGAGTTAATGTACTCAAAGGCAAATGATGGAAAAATATGCTTGTATGTTTTTATTTCCAAAGATAAACATACATATTATACATGTATCAAATTCAATACTCATGTACTAATTATGATTATATTGTTACATCCTAGAAAAAATGTCTTCATTTAGTCCACTAGCAATAATTTTCAAAGTACATAAGCTCATTGGACTGAATTTTGTGAATAAGAAATGAAATTTGGACATAGTACTCATGAAAGAAGAGTACAAATATGTCCTAACTATTCCTTATCCTGTTATGAGGGTAGATTCTTCAAATGCCACTCATGATGCTGAGGCAAAATGACAGAAGGCTAACAGTATGGCCAAGAGCTATATGTTGGCATTTATGTTAGATATTTTGCAAAGCCAGCATCAAAACATGTTGACTGCCAAAGAAACCTATTCTTATTAATTCTTTTGTTTGCTAACAATAGTAGGCCGATTAGGCAAGCTGCTCTAAGAAAAATTATGAATCAAAGAATGGCTAAGAAAGTATCTGTCAAAGTGATGGATGGCGTCAACACTGTCGAGATCCTTGGGGAAAACATAGACAAGTAATCAAAGGAACACATGATTGTAAAGACTCTTCCATCTTCATATGACTAGTTCAAGCTCAATTATTATGTGGGCAAGTTGACGATAGATATGATAGAATTAATGAAAGAGGTCCAAGTAGCAGAAACCATTATGAGATCCAAAGGCCATATGAATATAGCCCAGACATCCTCTTTTGAACCTAACCTAATAGGGAAAAAAATCAAGGGAAAGAGGAAATAAAAATGTGGCTAGGGGCATGAAAAGAAAATATGTGATAAACAGCCCAAACAATTAATAGGTGAAAAGCGTAAGGAGAAATGCCTTCAGTGCAGCCTAAAAGGGCACTTAAGAAAGGATTGCCTTAAGTACCTGGCTCAAGGCTAGATATTAAAGCCTATAAGTACATAGGTCATGTAGTTTAATATGCAAGAGCAGGGTTGATCCTTCAAGGAGATAGGACATAGGGATTGAAAACTAAGTGTGTGTCCTAGAAAGCTAGAAGGAAGACAAGCTAAACTAAGGATTCTTTTTGGTTGTTTTAGATTTGCAGGGAGCTCAAAATAAATTAAGCTAATCTAACAAACTAAGGGAAATAAAAGTAAGGGAAAACAGGCTAGTAAAAGGGAATTGACACAAGCAAAAGGGCAATGGGTGAAATCCGCTCAACTATGGGTGATTTGGGTACTAACTTCGCTACAAGATTAACTTTGATGGTTTTGCTCTAAGAAAGGGTGCTCTAAGCTAGGAATCTAATCAACCTTTCCTATCATCCCTAGACTCGGTGTAAGTCTATCCCTAGGTGCTAGCTACCTAGAGGCATACTGTAGTCCTTATAAACTGGGGTACGGTTTAGCTAATTATGTTCCAAGGTGATGGTAATTAGTCTCACCTTAGGTTCTAACTCGTTGGCTGGGTTTAAAGCCAACAACTACACTTTCTAAGGTCAATTAAGCTAGCTTGACATCTATTGGCTGGGTTTAAAGCCAAAGGGGACTAAACTATACCCAATTATTAATGAAGAACCACCAATCATAGCATCACACAAGCAAGGTTTGACAATAAAGCATATCATACATGTTCTCAAGCATGGTGCAAATGAATATAAAGCATATTCTAGCCCTAAACACTTAGACATATTTAGGTCATACCAATTTAGTTATTATGATCCAATATGTATGTCATAGAAACTAAAATTGCTATTAAGGCATGTAAGAACACACATAGACATGCATAGTTACAAGACCCACTTCATAGATTCACTACATAAACACCTAAAAATGCTTATACAATGATTTAGAAATGTTAAATAGCAATCAAGCCTCTAAATATACATGTTCTTTCACCTAGGCATATCAACAAACACATAGACATATATACAAGTAACCATTGAAGTATTAAAAGCAAACATATATATTAAACCATCAAAAATCTCGTAGCAAAGTAGTACTCAATCAACCCATAATACAACCTTCAATCACCCATGAAAGATCTATTCTAAAATAGAGAAAACTAAGTACAAAAGGAGACAGATGAACTTCCATTTCATGCCTAGCTTTATTCTTGAAATCCTTGTCTTGATCTTGCAATTACAAGTGTTAAAACCCTAATTACAAGCTTGGATCTTGGTGTATTTGTGTGTGGTTTAGTGTGTGAGAGTTTGGTTTTGGTGGATTTTGGGTTTTGGCAAATGGGTGTATGAAATAATATGTGTTCCCTCTAAAAAGTTATTGAAAAATGGCTTAAATAGAACTGTCAATGCGCAGGGCCGGGGGACCATCTGATTGACTGGCCTTAGGACTAAGTCAACCGGCCTAAGTTGGCCAAGATTCTGATTTGGCCAGTCAACCTGGTTGGTCAACTAGCCTTGATAGGAGGTTGACCGGTCTTATTAGTAAAATGTTCATATCTTGCTCGTTTTGGCTCTGATTCGCGCACTGTTTTTTCTATGGCTTCGTACTGCTTCTGGGGATCTCCCACACCATCTTTTCCACCCTAAAACATGTCCAAACTTTGTCCATGTCCTACTTTGGTTGTAAGCTCCAAATTTGGCTCCCGTTGCATTCAGTTTCTCCTCAGTCTCTCTTTTAATCGCTCAGCCACTATCTCACCTAAAACATGCAACAAATGCGCATTAATGTAGAATTTAAGTCCTAAGTTCAACTATGGACATGTAAACCTTAATATGTACAAGTATCACCTAAATGCTATACTAATACACCAAATAAAGCTCAAAACACCTCAAAACAAGTATAAACTTGTAATGCACAAGCACACACAAAACCAACACATCAAGTATACCTCTTGTGTTCCACATTGAAACATGTTTAGTGGTTGACTCTATAGATTCTTGGATCATAGACTCAGGGGCCAGTAATCATATTTGCAATTCTTTGCATTGGTTTCAGGAAATGAAAGAGCTAGCTAAAGAGGATTTTGCTCCCAAGGTTGGGCAATAGAGCAGAAGTATAGGCTGCTATAGTAAGAGGAATATGCTCAAATTTTTCATGTAATCGAAAGTCATTTTTTAACAATGTTTATTATGTTCCAAATCTATGTAAAAACCTTATTTCTATTTCACAGGCAATATTAGATGGTTTTTTCATTAATTTCCATTATGATGATATGGTCCTATGAGCAAACCAGGATAAGAAGGTTACAAGCATTTCATTACGTTCATTGATGATTGCTCTAGATATGGATATATATATCTGATGTGATGCAAGTCTAAACCCTTTGAGATATTCAAGGCTAAGGAGAAGCAAAAATTAGATAAACATATCAAAGCCCTTCGGTCTAATAGAGGTAGCGAATACCTCTCGAGTGAGTTGAGGGAGTACCTTACACAAGAAGGGCTTGTGTCTCAATTGACTGAACCAAGGTCTCCCCAACAAAATGGTGTAGCTAAGAGAAGAAATTGTACCTTATTAGATATGGCTAGGTCAATGATGAGTCATACATCATTACCTTTAAATCATACATATTAAACTTGGTAGCATCTAAATCAGTACCTAGGACACTACAAGAAATGTGGACTGGCATAAGCTTAGTTTAAATCATCTCCACATTTAGGGTTGTCTAGCTTATATATTAAATGGCAATGCTTCAAAGTTGGAATTAAGATCCAAGTTGTGCTATTTCATTGGCTATCCTAAGGGAACTAAAGTAGGATCTTCTATAATCCTAAGGAGCAAAATGTGTTTATTAGCACCCATGCTAGATACTTAGAGGATAATGGTATGATCTAGAAAACACTAGATTTTGAAGTTGTACTAGAGAAGATTTCACAAGAATCTCTAGTAACACTTGTAGTAACTGTGGTTGAAAGAAAATAGCATATTGCACCTAATACTTAGGAACCTTGTCATAGTGGGAGGATATCCAGGCCACCTGATAGGTACCATGGAGAGTCTTTTCAGACTTACTCAAAAGATAAGGTAGTGGATCCCACTAGTTATGATGAAGCAATTTCCAATATATATGCCTATTAATGGCACAAGGCAATGGATTCAGAAATAGAATCTATGGATTCTAACAAAGTCTGGGATCTTGTAGTTGCACTTGAAGGGGTGAAACCTATAAGGTACAAATGGGTCTACAAGAGAAAAAAAAAAAAGAGTTGATGGAAAGGTTGAAACCTTTAAAGCGAGGTTGGTGGTGAAAGATTATACTAAAAAAGAAGGGATTGATTATGAGAAAATTTTCTTACTAGTAGCCATGCTTAAATCCATCAAGATACTCCTTACCATCACTTGTTATTATGACTATGAGATATGGCAAATAGATGTCAAGATGGAGAGCTGGACAAAACCATTTATATGACACAACAAGAAGGATACGTTGCTAAGCCCAAGAACATATGGTGTGTAAGCTTAAGAAGTCTATTTATGGACTAAAGTAGGCATCTAAGGCATACAACATCAAATTTGATCGGGCAATTAAATCTTACAATTTTTATCAAAATATTGATGAACCTTGCATATATAAGCAGTGTAATGGAAATGCTGTAGCTTTCTTGGTTCTGTATGTGTATGATATCCTATTGACTAGAAATGATGTAGGGACATTGTCATTCACCAAGGTTTAGCTTTCTTCTCAATTTCAAGTAAAGGATTTAGGATAAGCTAGTTATGTTATGGAGAACAAACTTATGCGAGATCGTAAAAACAGGAGACTATCCCTATCTCAAGCTTCATATATTGAAAAGATAATGGTCAAGTTTAACATGCAAACTCTAAGAAGGCATTATTACCATCTAGACATTGAGTTTTTCTATCTCGGGATTAATGTCCTAAAACAGCCGAGGAGATTGAATGTATGAACCGAGTTCCTTGTGCTTGGACAATTGAAAGCCTTATACATTAGACTAGATATCTATTTTGCTGTTGGCATGATTAATAGATATCAGTCAAACCCTAGACCAACATATTAGGTCACAGTTAAGCATATATTCAAGTTCCTACAAGGTACAAAATATTATGTGCTAGAATACCGTGCAGAAGATCTAAGGCCATTAGCCTATACAGTCTCGAATTTTCAGTCCAATAGAGATTCTAAGAAGTCTACTTTCGGATATGTTTTCCTTTTGTCAAGAGGAGTAATCTCATGGAGAAGTGTCAAGCAAAATCGTATTGCTGATTCTACCATGGAAGCTAAGTATGTAGCAGCATCTAAGGCTACAAAAAAGCTAGTATGGCTAAGGAAATTCCTCATAGACCTAGAGATTGTGTGCAGTTCAGAACCAACCACATTGTATTGTGGTAACAAAGGTGCTGTTTCATAGGGCAAAGAGCCTAGGAATCACAAAAAAGGTAAACACATTGAACGAAAATATCATTTGATTCGTGAGTTTATCCAAAGTGGAGATATAGTAGTTGAAAAGATAGCTTTAGTAGAAAGCTTAGCAGACCTTTTTACTAAGACACTTCTAGAGAAAGTGTTTGCCACACATTTAGAGTCTATAGGTGTTAAATTTTGTAGAAGTGATCTTTAGGGCAAATAGGAGATTATTGGGATTAGTATGCCCTAAAACTCACTTGTATATGATTTAGATGCTGAACAATGTATAATAATTTCATTTATGGCATCATGAGTTTATTGCATATTATCTTTGGTATGTATTATTGATGCATGTATAAAGGTCCCTTAACTTGAACTAATGACTTAGGTACGTAGTAAGGCTGGACACACAATAGGTCCAAGTTTAGATTTAGTCTTGTCATAAAGGAGCCCATAACCGAATGGTAGTGTTGGGCACTCTACCAGGATAAAGTTATAGTGAGCAAGTCTCTTTATTAAGGGTAATCTACCTAGGTCATTGGAGGACTTTCTAAACTTGTCTCTCTAGTGTGTGTATGTATCACGCATTGGATAGGACCGTTGTGAGTATGTTTTCTAGAGACATACTATCAAAAGAAAGAAAACAAAATATTCTCTACTACTAAGTAATCATTGCTCTTAATCTTGAGCGAATGTGGATGAACTAACAAAGTTAAGGCTTGGTGTTTTAATTCACTACGGGTGAGATCTTATTATATTAGGTCAATAGCCTGTTCGTTGAATGCCAAGTTCTAATTAGTTGGAACATGCATATGTAATGTGGAATCTATTTGCCCCATTGGGATTGTCCAGTTGGTCATCTAAATCTAGATCTAGTAATACTACCTTTATAGGTGTATCAGTTTAGGGTTTAGGGTTCGGTCATTTGGCTTGAGGATTGCTTTCGAGATCAAGGATCAATGTCTAAGGATGGTTGGTCATAGGACAAGAGACCTATTAGAGAATATATAGCTAAGGAGGTTGATGTGCTTCAATTTTGTGTGTTTGCATTGTATATGGTTTATGCTTTTGAGGTGTTTTTTGCTTGTAAATTTGTACTAGTGTAGTACCTATGCTAGAGATATCCTTAAGCAAAGTAATTGTGCATAGTTGAGTCTAATAGATAAATGCTACACTAATTGCTCATCTTTTATGATTTAGGTTAGTCTGGGTTGATGCTAAGCTATACGATGAAGGATGATGAAGATAAAATGTGTACGGGTAGTGGGAAAGAGGTTGAAAGCAAAGAAGATGAACACTGATGCGAAAAGGAAGGAATCGATCGGCCCCCAGAACCTACCGGCTGACTAGCTAGGTCATCCAGTAAATCCAAATAACCGAATGATGAACCAACTAGGCCAATTGGCTGATTATACCGGCTAGCCAGTAATTCCATATAGCATACTTTGGAACTAGTCGACCCCCTATCTACCAGCTAGCCGGTAAGATCGACTAGTAATGATGCTGAAGACTATAAATAGGGCCCGATTTTAGCATTTTAGGATAATCAACTCACACACACTTCTCACCCGCTTTTCACACACACAAAACCTTACTTCACCCGCCTCACACACACACTTCCCACTTTGATTCAAGCTTATTTGGAAGGATTTAACACTTGGATTTCAAGATTTACTCAAAGGATTGTAAAGCTACATCAAGGATGAAGAGAGTTTCTATATTTCTCTTTCATCCTATTTTATATTATGTTTGAGTAGACTTGTGTAGGGTGATATGCGTTGATTATATACTCTTACGTTATGGGATTTGATGGCTTAATATATATATATATATGCTTTGTTTTTCTTGTTCAATAGCTATTATTCAATACATGTCTAGGTGTTTGATAATATGCCAATGTAAGTAGCATATGTATAAATTGAAGTCTATTTACTACTAAACACCTCTAATCCATTCTATAATCATATCGATTTGCTACTAAACACCTCTAATCTATTCTATAATCATATCTATGTGTTTATGGATGGATTTTATGAAGTGGGTATTACTTTTATTCATGTCTATGTGTATGATAGCATGCCTACTAATGCATACATGTTGGTTTGTAATTGCTTTAAATGGTGTAATCCGAGCATGACGATCCTCGATAGCTGAATAGGTCCCTTTATTTGTGAGCACCTTAGCTTAGAACATGTATGAATGCACTAATAGGTCAAATCCCACTATGGTGCCGTAGAACGATGATGCATAATTTATGGCTAGCCGAAATCAAGTCTCCTTTGGTTTTAAACCCAGCCAATAGGTTTTTGGACAGGTTTAGTCAACCCTAGCAACAATAAGCCTTGGCTTTAAACCCGGGTAATGGTTTAGGTACTAGGGTAGGTTCATTCTAGGTCATCTAAGAAACTAATTAGTCAATATTTAGGCTTTAGGTCATAAGGACCACACCGTGGCTCAAGGAGGCTCTGCCTAGGGACGGACCTGTACTAAGTCCTAGGGAAAATTAGGAACCTAGTTAGTAACCTAGTCAAGAGCAATCACCGTAGTTAAACCATCTCCCATAATCCCATAGCATTTAAGTCTAGAATCACCAATTAGCAAGCAAAAGTCACCCTAACCTACTCTAATAATTAAATCCCCTCGAGATTAGTTTGTTTCCCTGTTTTCCATTCCTATTTCCTATAGTGTAGTTTAATTTCCTTTCTTTGAGTTTTAGTTTAGGTTTTCTTTTAGACACTTTCTAGGACACATATATAGAATCCATCCCACGAAATAGCCTCCCTGTGGATCGATACCCTTTCTCGCACATACTACACTATACCAATCCGTGATCTTGCGAGTCTTTTAGGGCTTGCACCTCTACAAAGACATCAGAGGTGATAGTACAAGGGTCAAAGGATCAGCCTTAGCCATATGTACACACAGAGGGGCATTATGGCTAGTTATTTAATAGGTCAAAGGCAAAGTTCACATTGTTTTATGATAAGTTTCAAGGTAACAACAATTATCCTTAGAGTGTAACTTTGATCTTATGGTGGAATAGATTGGAGTTAAAGATTGTCATTACATCGCCTAGATTTAGCGAGGACATTTTTGGTCATTTTTGGGAGCCAAGGTTAATTGTGTCTTCTTGGTCCATTCCCTAGTTGAATGATTTTAAGAGAGTAATCTTGAAAGAGAAAATCCCACATTATGGTAGTAACCTATTTGGGGCAAAGCTTGGAATTGGGCTTGGGCTTCTTTAGGGCCCAAAATAACCTAATTGGACTTGGATGGTTTTTTATTGGGCTTGGACCTCCACATGGATTATAGACTATGTGTTGGGCTTGGATTATGGGCTTGCCCCAAGTCTTCCAAGATATGCTAGAAAATTACTACAAGAGAATTCAAATGGTACAAGTAACTCCAACTTGTATAAGAATTCAAGTCATACAAGCAACTTCCAAGACATGTGGCAAATATTTACTACAAGGAAATAGTTTCTCACATAGAAAGTTTACAAGATTTGGGTACCAAAATTTTTCTATAAATAGGCAAGACCCTAAACCATTTGTAGCATCCATTTTTGTGTGATCTCTTCTATTTCACAAAAGAATACTACACTACATAGTACACACTTATTGTGTGGTTTTTGCTCTAGATTTTCAAGAGCATATTATTTTTACTTCTTACACAACAGGCTATTCTCTCAAGATAAGTCTCTTCAATCATAAAGAAGAAGACTAAGGAGTTGCCTTGAGTTTATCGGTGATTATGTGTACTCAATGGTGTGTGGAAATGAAGCACAAATACAACCAAGTTTTACACCCTCAAGCATACGGATTGTGTCTAGTCTAGTATGCGCGAATAACTATAGTCTCCATAGAGAGGCTAACTTAGTTTGGTCTCTATGTGTCAGGTGCCTAAACTAGCTACATGCATGTGTGTGTACTTTCTTTATGATTAAAAGGAGCTCAAGGAAGGAAAGTAAACCTAAGCTAACCTAATCTAATGGAGGAACCTAAGGTGCCAAGCTAAGGAAGAAAAGCTCTATAAGATAGAAGAGGAACTGGGGTGATTACATTGCAACTAGACAACGCTATTATAATGATTTGGTCAACCTATGGCTTGCTTGCTCTCTTGGAGACCTTAGCTAACTAACCTTATTATCCACAAGGACTCAATGCGGGTCTATTTCTAGGTTGATCTCCCTAGAGTTTAGTGTGGTCCTTATGACATAGGGTTTTTGGGCTTAGTTAGTTAGGGCCTCATTGATGTTGATTTATGTCAGTATTGTTTTAGACTAGAGATTAGACTCCTAGAGCATTAATTAGTGCTAGTGGTTACCTTTTAGTATTGTTTTAGACTAAAGGTATACTCTTACCACACTAAGTCATCTATTAAGCATATTAATCAACATACATTAGTTGCAAATAGGGCTCATGCCATTAGCATGGATTAAGGCTAAGGTGAGACCACTACCGATAGCATTTAAGCACAAAAGAACACATGCATCTTCACTTAGTCATTTTAACAAACACATAGACATGTTTGATTTTCAATACTTAGAAATATTGAATCATGCCATCAATCAATTTAAACAAGCATATATTAAGAGCCAAAGATATACACAAATCCTTTATTCATAGCCTTAATCTAATATAAAACAACAAACACCCAAAGATTTAGCCTTATCTAGCAACATATTTACAAGAAATAGAAAGAGAACAAGAAGAGCATCCCTAAATCTTGCTTCCAAATCTATACAAGCCCTTCAAATCCTTATAGATGCTTTAATCCTCACTTGGTATGGGGTTTAGATGGTGTATGGAGATGTTAATTGAAGTGGAAAAAGGGTTAGTATTAATGCGTGTTAAAGATTATTAAGTTCCTCCCCCAATTTTGAGTCAAAAAGGGCATTTTAAGGCTATCACCGGGCTCTGCCAGTCATCTCACTGGCCGACCGGCTCCTTGAGGAAGTTGACTAGTTGGATCCCTTATTCTTTAGACTGACCAATCCACGTAGCCGATCAACCAGCAGTTTTTCTAGGTCGATCGGTTAGGTCAGACTACACCATTCTACATTCTTTATAAAATTAAAACTCACTCAGATGGGTCCGTTGAATGGTACAAGGCTCAATTAGTTGCAAAAGGATTCACTCAGGAGTATGACATTAATTATGGGAAGAACTTTGCCCCAGTTGGATGACTTACATTTGTACAGAGTCTTATCACTGTTATTATAGTCCGCCAGTAGCTTGTATTTCGAATGGATATGAAGAATATCTTTCTCAATGGACATCTCACAGGAGGAAGTCAATATAAAACCCCTTCCAAGATATCTTCACTCTCCATATTAGGTAAGTCGATTACATAAGGCACTTTATGGCCTCAAACACATGTCAAGGGCTTGGTTTAACAAATTTAGTTCAGTAATTGGTGAGTTTAGACTTACTCCAAGTGACCATGACTTGTCACTATTCCTTCCTCATTTAGATTCTAGTATCGTTATGCTTTGTTTGTAGGTGGCTGATATGATCATTATAAGCAATGATTTGCCAAGTATTTCTGATTGAAAATAGTTTCTTTGTCAAAATTTTGAGATGAAGGATTTGGCAAATTTGAGTTTTTTTTAGGGTATTAAGATCTCTATCGATAAGAAAATATCATCTTACACATGCAAAGTACTCCTCTAATCTTTTGGCTTAGGCTAGTATGACTAATAACAAGACTGCAACTACTCTATTTGATCCTCAGGTTAGGATTACTCCACTTGATGGAACTCCACTTTCTGATGCAACTTTGTATTGATAGTTAATGGGTAGTCTCATATGTCTCATTGCCATTGCTAAAGTTAAAACCTTAACCAATCTTGTCTAAAATAGAAATAGAAATTAAGTTCTCTCTAGAAAATGGTGCATAGAAACATTTTCTAAAACAAGTTCACAACTAGTGTTTAAATATAGACAAACAGTTCCTACATATTGTACTTTAACGGCAATATTATTCCCAACTTTGATCTTGGACTCTAATTCACTTTAGCTCCATTTGTTTTTAAACCCTTTCTCCTGCTTTCTTTTTCTCTAACCAAGATTTGAATTTAGTGCATTGGGCTCTCTTGTGACCTCTTCTCTTACAGAAGTAATAGTTTTGATTAAACTTATTGACATTAGATTTAGGACCTCCTACATTGTACTTCTAGTTTTGATTTTGACCTTTACCACCCTTTTTAAAACCTTGAACTTTCTTATGAGCATGTCCCTTAGAATTCGAGGTACCGACCTTATCAGAGTGGGATTTAGCTTTGGAAACAAGTAATGCTACCCCATGGTTTTCACTCTTAATTTTATTTTCCTCAGCAACACAATGGATAATAAAGTCATTAATGGTCCAGGATTCCTTTTGGGTGTTATAAATAGTCTTTATGTGGAAAACCTCAGAAGGTAAGTTGTTAAGGGCATTGAATTATGAAGGAATCCAGAATAGTGACTTTACGAGATTGGAGTTTTGTTTGAAAATGAACCATTTTCAAAATATAATCTCTAACCCCACCTCGCTTATCATATTTCATTCCTATAAACTCACTCATCAAGTCTCCAATCTCAGCATTATTGGATATTTGGTATTTCTCTCCAATAGCAATTAAAAATCCTTTTGCACTCTTAGTTTGGGCAAACCACTCAACAAATGTTCAGCTATTATTCTCTTCATAGTCATCAAGGCAAAACGATTAGACCTTTTCTATTGTTGATAATATTTATTCTCCTCATCACTACTTTCCTCCGTCAAATCATCCGGCGCATTAGAATATAGAACTAAGTGGAGATCAGCTACACCCAGATAAAACTCAATGTCTACTTTCCATTTCTTAAAGTTTTGTCCATTCAAGACCTCAGATGTAGTGACAACATTGTTTAAAGTAAAAGAAACTATCTGAGAAAATAATATAACATCAATAAACATTATACATACATGCTATATTACAAAAGTATAGCATTATAAACTAAAGAGTCCAATCACATTGTTGTCATATCTACCTTTAGGCAAATAATTCAACATGTAAATAAGCACTGTTTTAATATAAACTAATACCTATAAGATGACCCCACTGAAAGAAAAGTCAGCCATCTTAGGCAATTAAGCTCCCTAATAGTATTGTAATCATGGTCCATAATTTATGTTTCTGCTACAAGAATAAAGCTATATAATGATCTCTTCTGGGAGAGCATTGCAGACTTTTTACCATGGTAGTTTCCGAAACAAAATGAGAAAGACCATAGATTTAATTGAGCAAATCACTTTGGTGAACTTGTTAACTTAAATCTATGCTGTCAACTCATTGGAAAAAAAATAATGCTTAATATAATAACAAAATGCTATATATGCACTTGATCACACAATATGAAACACTTCTACGTAATGTGTCTCAGTGATCAATTTAAAATTGCATTCCTCAAGAAATATTTAAAAAAATTATATAATACCCAACATGGCACATATGAACTATTTAATAATAGAAAATATGTAAGAGCCATAAAATTTCAATTAAATTGATAGATGTAGCCTTTGGATTCATTTATAAGAAACCCACACTTAAGAAAAATTATTGAAAGTACATGTCATGCCCAAATATATATTATAAAATAAAAATTACAGGAAATAAAACAACTCACATGACATTTATATACATACACATGCATACATACATATATATATATATATATATATATATATATATAAGGATTCGAAAGTTGTTATTCAAATCCATTAAACTACCATCAGGCACCTTACATCATGTTATGATTAAAGGCAAAACACAAACAAGCAAAAATTCTATAGTTGGTTTGGTGATAAACCATCAAGCTTTAAGGTCCTACTCAAATTGCAAATCTGAGGTTCGAGTCTTGTTGTTGCGCTTTTATTTATTAATCTATTAAATGAAAAATAATCACAATTAATTACACTTGGTTTAGTAGTAACCATACAGTAATAGAATCCCTACATGTGCCTAGTCTAGGGTTTGAACCTTTTTAGCTACAAGCCTCTTTTAATTATACTTTGTCATGACCATCAGATATGCAGCCAGACAAATACAAAAAATAAGACTTTATTATAGTGGTAATTCACTTAACTTAGAAGTTTGTTTTACCCAAAAGTCTAAGGTTAAGTCTTGTAGGCTACTTTGGCATCAAACTCTTTTTTCTTCTTGTCATGAACAGACATATACCTAGTAGAGAAAACACAACACAAGCGGATAGGTAGCATGATTGGTTTACATGTTATACTAAGTTTTCAAAGGTCTTGGGTTTGAAACACGGCAACAACTTGACATTTTATTTATTTATTGATTTTTTAATCATAACTAACAGTTTATTAATGACAAACAAATAAGTAAGCAAGAAGCACCTCCGGCTTTATTGCATCAAGCATCGCATAAAGGATTTTGTCAACAAAAAGGATTAGGGTTCGATTCTTGCCTACATCTAAACCCTTTTTTTATAAATCAATTAATCTTAAGATAAAATAATTAATACGAATTATGCGCTAACATCATTTAAAAAGGCACCATGAATAGTAGTAAGAGTTCTAAGAAAGCACTCAATTAATTTTACGAAACAAAAATTTAATAATCACATAATCATAAAATAAATTAAGAACTTTCATAGTTTATATACTCAAACAAGTGTTTCGATTTCTTTTCTTTAAATAAATACATGTAAATCCATGTATAAGTGGCTTTGATCCCACATGTAAGTGCAAAATAAAGATCGTGTGCATGAATTTACAGTATAAAAATTAAAAGACATAATCGACAATGGAAGCGCATACCTATTTGAGCCATTATTGATGTGTGTGTTTTTGGAGCATAAATTGCATGATTTGGAGTGCGTTTGAGTGCAAGTTTTGGTGCTAAATTTGTCTATTTCGAGCTTCTGAGTGCTTATTGAGTCTCATTGAGTGATTGTATGTAGTGTGCTCTTTTTTCTATCTTTTTATGCTTTTTTTTAGTTGTTTTAATTAGTATTAGTTTGATGTGAGTTTTAGTTAACTAATTAGTAGTAGTTAGGCATTAGTTAATTAGAATTAATTAAGTTAATTAGTAATTTAGTTTAATTAAGGGTAAGAAAATTAATTTAATTAGGTTAGATTAGAATTAGGGTCTTCTAAGTAGTTTTAGAATGCATTTAATTGATATCTAGGATTTTAGGACAAAAATAGGTTAGTATTTCTAAGGCTAGTTCTTTCATTAAGATAGTATTTTATTAGTTTAGCTTTAGTTAGTTAATAAAAATAAATAAATAATATTATAATAGCCAACTACACATGCAATACTAAATATATAATATAGTATATGTATGCTATACTACATGCATAATCCACGTGACTACCAAATTCAAGACTTAAGTGCTCAATTTTGACCATGGACTTCAATTTTGACCGCACGCCACATGATGAAAAGTAAAAACGTACTTACATATATAAATATATATATATATATATATAATAATGTATATGCCATGACTTGTATTATATAATAATATATATATTATAACCCACCAGCCTTACCACGTCGGGAGCACACGCACACACCACTATAAGAAAGCAACAGCAGCCGCACAAAAAAAAAAAAGAAAAAAAGAACAGAAGAGGAGTTCTCGGTTATTTCATAGGCCAAAGAGAGGAAAAAATCAGGAAAAAAAAATTCCAAAAAATTTTTGAAAAAATATCTTTTATTTTTTTTACTTTTTATCTTTATTTTGAGCTGATTTGGAGCTGTTTTTTGCCGGATTTTTGGGGTTATTGTGGAGCAAATATTGGAGAAAAATCTTGGAGAAGACGGTTTTGCATGAAATTGAAACGGGAAGAGATTCTGAGCTTGAGAGTTCATTTCTTGGACATGGAATTAATTTTTATGTGATTAAATTTTTGTCTAGTACTCTCTTTTAACATGTTGAGCTAAATTTATTTTAGGGTTGATTACTATTTCTATTATGGGTTAAGGATTGTAAAACTTGTTTTGGGATATTTTGATGGTGTAAATACATGTTTGGTTTTTTATTGTTTTAATGGTGATTGTTGGGCATGTCCATAGTATTTGATGAATTGCCTTAATGAAGAAACATGTACTATTATGATCTTAATATTTCGTATTTGCTTATACGGTGTTGATTAATTGTGCTTGATTTTATAATTAGGTTTAATGTGTGGTCTTTAGGATGAAATAAAACTAATAGGTCACTCATTACACTTGGTTGAACTTAGGTGGATTAGGCCTTAGCTTGAAACACAGTTAATAGTTTAAACCCTAGGTTAGTATATTAATCACGTCGATCTAAAAGTCTCAACCAACTATGGCCTAAAACCCTAGTTAATAAAGACAAGGCTATGCTCTAAGTAAGATATGCTTATGGATAGAATTGCACCGAGAATGAGGGGTAATACGGTTAGTGAGTTTGGACCTCTAAAAGAAGCTATCAAAGCCATCAAAATATTCAAAGCAAGAATAAAATCCCGACCCCATAATGGAGTAGTAATCACCCTAGTCTGTCTCTATTGATTTAATCAGCTCTCCCTCTCTAGTTTGTTTTCTTTTTATTGCACACATTAGTTTAGCTAGTTTAATTTAGTCTTTAATTTAGAGTTCCCTTCAATTCAAAATTCAAAAAAAAAAATCAAGAAAAATAATAATTTTGATTCCACACGTAGTTAGTCTAGGACACATAGGACTTAGAAACCACAGTTAGAGGCCCCCTTGAGGAGACGATACCCGTATTTTTACACACACTGCACTACTTCCGATCCGTGCACTTGTGGGCTTTTAAAACAATATCAAGTTTTTGGCACCGTTGCCGAGGAGGCACAGTTAGTTTCTTTGATTTGTGTGTTTTAGTTGGTTATGTGCTTTGTTATTTCTATTATTGTTCTAGTAGTAGTCTTAGTTTCATTGTTCTCTTTTATTTTGGTGATAGTTTGTGTTTTATTTTTGCATCGTGTTTTGTTTGATTTAGCGTTTCTATTTAGTGTTTTTTTTTCTTTTGTAGTTTTTAGGGACTTGTGGTTTTTGTCATGTAAATTTAGGTTCAAATTGCAATTTCGAGGGTTGAAGAGTCGGAAGGAGATTTTGTTCTTTTTGTGCATACTGGGTAGACGTTCGCTTAGACCTAACTTAGTTCCTTTTAATTCTGAACCACAGAGAATTCATCGTCATCTTAGGAACTTAAGAATGCAATCTAGGTGAAATGGCAGAAAATAGGAATGATCTCCCTTCTTTTGTTCCCCATAATGGAAATAATAATCCACCTCCTCCTCCCCTTCCTCCTCCTGCTGTTCCCCTTCGTGAGAGCGTTGAGCTTCCTAGGCTTCCGAATCCATGCCAAGTAGCTGATGACATGACCCTTAGGCAATACTTCCTTTCTCATGCCTTAGAGTCGAATATAGCCATCCATCCATAGGGTTTGGGGGAGGTGAGTTTTGAGATTAAGCATGGGATATTAGCTATGCTCTCGTCTTTCAATGGTAGGAGTAATAAGAGTCCAGTAGCATATGTCACTGATTTTGTGGAAATTTGTTCTACTTTCAATTTTCCAAATGTGTCTTAGGAGAATATTAGGCTCAGACTTTTCCCTTTCTCCCTCAAGGATAAAGCTAAACAATGGTTGCAGTTCTTGCTCGATGGAGCCATTACATCTTGGGACGAGCTCCAATCCCGATTCTATCAGAGGTTTTACCCCATGGCTAAGACCGCTGACTTACGAGCTTCGATTATGACCTTCTCTCAACACGAGTTTGAATCTTTCCATGAGACGTGGGAGAGGTATAATGATTTATTGCCTCAGTTTCCACATCATGGGTACCGTACCCATGATCTTCTGCGTTATTCCTTTAAGGGTCTTATCGAGTCCTAGCATATGATAGTGAATGCCACGTCAGGTGAGGGATTCTATAATATGAGACCTAGTGATGCTTGGGGGATTTTAAAACGTGTTGTTGAGGATTCTTTTCAGAATATGGCGTTGGAGAGGTCGAGTATGAGTAATCCTAGGAGAGAAGTTAATGAAGTAGGCATATCCCATGATTTTCCTGCTAAGGTGGAAGCATTGACCCATAAGCTTGGCCAGTTGATTTCTTTAGGTCTAGCACTTACACCAGGCTGAAGGGCTATTCTGCTAGTATCGTTATCTTCTCCTTCTGTTGTTAACGTGTGTGCCTTGTGTTCTGAGTCGTCCCACGAGACTATAGCTTGCCCATTAGCACCACAGTTTCCAGAATTCATTCAAGAGCAAGTTTATGCTACACAGGGGTACTCACAAGAATATAACCCTTACTTGAACACATACAATCCGGGGTGGAAGGATAACCCTAAGTTTTCTTAGCATAATAACCACTTTGAGCCCCCCCCAGGCCTAGGTCCCATTCCAGCAGCGACTGCGTCCTGCTCAGTCAAATCCACCAGGTTTTTATCACGTAAATCCATCTAAACTTCCTGGTACCCTATAGGACCAGTGCCCATTTGTTCCTGCTCTTCCCACTCGGTCTATACCTTCACTTCCTGTACCATTCTCTAGCCAACCTAGTAGTGATGATAACTTTGATCTTCTATTGCAGATGTTTCAGTCACAACAGCAACACATGGCTAAGATGGATCCTAGTTAGGTCAGTTAGCTAGTCAACTGAGTGCTAGGGAGCTAGGCAAGTTACCTGCCCAGCCTGAGGTAAACCCTAGAGTTCAATCCAGTTCTTCCTCTAATCCCTCTTACACCACTCATGCATAGGCGAAAGCAGCTATTACACTTAGGAGTGGTAGAGTCATTGACAATGGGGTGAGAGAGAAGGAAAATTCAGTTGAGTCTGTACCTAGTGTTCCTATAGAGCCAAGTGAGGTTAGGGACTATGAGAGATAAGAGACCACTAGAGAAAGAGATAAGAGTAGTACCCTTCCACATAGGAAGGGGAAGCAGTCCATAGAATCTAATGATGTCATCCCTAGAGCACCTTTTCCACCCACACTAGAGAAACCCAAATCTGTTGAAGACACTAGGATGAATAAGATCTTAGAGCACTTGAAAGACCTTAAGGTGAACCTTCCTCGTTGATGCTATTGTGTCTATTCCTGCTTACGTGAAATTCTTCAAAGATCTATGCACACGAAAGCGAAACAATTCCCACATGTCGAAAACAATGAAGCTTACTGAAAAAGTGAGTAGCATTTGCACTTTGGGCATGCCACCCAAGTTGAAAGACCTAAGAGCTTTCATTATTTCGTGTTGCATTAGAAAGACCCCAATTGATCATGCTCTTTTAGATTTAAGGTCTAGCGTAAATCTGATTCCCCACTCAGTCTACTAGCGTCTAGGTTTGGGAGAGTTATCTCCTACGTACATCATTTTGCAGTTAGCTGATAGATCTGAGAGGAGACCGCAAGGTATAGTAGAGAATGTCATGGTTCAGATTGGAGAGTTTGTGTATCTAGTTGATTTCATTGTCTTAGATATGGATTCTGGCCATGACACGAAGCACTATATAAATGTTCTCTTAGGATGCCCCTTTTTAGCTACAGCTAATGCAGTCATTCATTGTAAATCGGGGTTACTAGAGATTAAATTAGGGAATCTAAAGGCCACTATAAGAGTCGTGGAGGCAGTGAATAGAGCAATTATAGGTATAGATGATGAGGAGGAATGTTTTGCCATTGATGTTATAGATCTGTGTGTAGAGAAGCATGCTTGCAAGATGTTGTTTGTTGAGGATAAGTCATTTATTAGCAAGTATGTAGCTTCCACATCAACTTCTGTTGACTTTAGGCTTCGAAATTGATTAAGATTAGTTAGTTCGAGTCTCTTCCTTTAGAAGTGTCTAGTGATCCCCCTACGATTGAGTCTCCCCCGTCTTTGCAGCTTAAACCTCTACCTGAGCACTTGAAGTATGCATTCTTAAGACCTGATAAGGCCCTTCCTGTGATTATAGCATCTGATTTGTCGAGTAAGAATGAGGAGCGTCTTCTAGGAGTCCTTAGAAATCATAAGGAGGCCATAGCATAGACGATTGATGATTTAAAAGGTGTAGACCCTTTGGTTTGTATGCATAGGATTCATCTAGAAGCAGGTGCGGTACCTTCTCGTGAGATGCAAAGACGACTTAATCCACATATGAGTAAAGTTGTGAGAAAGGAGGTTATTAAGCTCTTAGATACAGGTATCATTTATCCTATCTCTGATAGCGAATGGGTTAGTCCTGTTCAGGTAGTGCCAAAAAAATATGGGATCATGATGGTTGAGAATAATAAGGGTGAGCTAGTTCTTACGCGAATCTCTACAGGTTGGAGAATATGCATAGACTATAGAAAGCACAACTCTAGGACTAGAAAAGATCACTTCCCATTACCCTTCCTTGACCACATTTTGGATAGAGTAGCCGATCATGGTTATTACTGCTTTTTTGATGGGCATTCGAGATACAATCAAATACCCATGTTTCCCCAGGACCAGGAGAAAACTACCTTCACCTGCCTTTACGGTACCTTTGCTTATAGGAGAATGCCGTTTGGTCTTTGCAATGCACCTGCCACTTTCAAAGGTGTATGATGGCTATCTTTAGTGATATGATTGAGAGACACTTAGAGATTTTCATGGATGATTTCTCAGTCTTTGGTGTGAATTTTAATGAATGCCTTAGTCACCTATCTTTAGTGCTAGACCGTTGTATTAAGATGAATCTTTTACTGAGTTAGGAGAAATCACATTTTATGGTACAGAGAGGAATAGTTTTCGGTCATGTAGTGTCTTCTGATGGTATCCAAGTTGACTCAGCCAAGGTAGAGCTTATACAGAAGTTGCCTATTCCTAAGACTGTTAAGGATGTGAGATCCTTCCTTAGCCATGCAAGTTTCTATCGTAGGTTCATTAAGGATTTTATTCAGATTGCTTGTCCATTGTCTAGGCTCTTAGCGCAAGATGTTTCATTTGTGTTTGATGAAAAGTGCACTAAAGCTTTTGATAGGCTTAAATCATTGCTGTCCTCTTCCGCTATCATCCAACCGCCTGATTACAGTCTTTCTTTTGAGATTATGTGTAATGCATCAAATTTTGCCATGGGAGCTGCATTAGGACAACGTAAGGATAGGCTGCCCTATGTGATCTACTATGCTAGTAAGACTCTAGATGAGGCTTAGAAAAATTACACCACTGCTAAAAAAGAGCTTTAAGCAGTAGTGTTCTCCCTTGATAAGTTTCGATCATACATTCTTGGGTCTAAGGTCATAGTTTACATTGATCATACAGCTTTGAGGTATCTTTTGTCTAAGCATGAATCTAAACCCCGCTTGATTAGGTGAATGTTCCTTTTGCAGGAATTTGACATTGAGATTAGAGATAAGAAGGGTAGTGAGAATTCTGTTGCTGATCATTTGTCCAGTCTCATTCATGAGTCCTCTACTGATTCCATCCCCTTTCATGAGTCTTTTCTGGATGAACAATTGTTTGTTGTCTCACATCATACACCTTGGTATGAGCATATAGTAAATTATCTTGTCACAGGTCAGTTGCCACCTCATTGGGAGAAAAGAGAAAAGGATAGGTTTTATTTGCAGGTTAAGCATTTCTTTTGGGAAGATCTTTATCTCTTTAAGGTGTGTACAGATCATGTAATTCAAAGGTGTGTTCCGGAGACCGAGTTTGAAAGTCTTTTGAATAGGTGTCATTGTGAGACGTGTAGAGGTCACTTTGGATGAAAGAAAACTGCAAGTAAAGTCTTGCAAAGTGGATTCTTTTGGCCTACAGTCTTTCGAGATGTCCAAGAATTTTGTAAAAAATGTGTTAGATGTCAAAAATCTGGGTCCATTTCTAAGAGAAATATGATGCCCCTTTCCCCTATTCTTGTGTGTGAACTTTTTGATGTTTGGGGAATTGATTTCATGGGTCCATTCCCACCTTTCTTTGGGTATCAAAACATCCTAGTGGCTGTTGACTATGTGTCCAAGTGGGTAAAGGCGATCCCTACCCAAAGCAATGAGTCTTGATTAGTGATGAAGGGAAGCACTTTCGCCATAGGACACTTGAGGCTTTACTTAGAAAATATTCAGTCACTCATAAGATTGCTACCCCGTATCACCCTCAGACAAGTGGACAGGTTGAAGTTTCAAATAGGGAGGTCAAGCCCATTCTAGAAAAAACGATTAGGTTTAATAGGAAAGATTGGTCTTGTAGATTGAGTGATGCATTGTGGGCCTACTGTACTACATACAAGACCCACATAAGTATGTCTCCATATAGGTTAGTGTATGGGAAGGCTTTCCATCTACCTGTCGAGTTAGAGCATAGAGCATATTAGGCTATTAAGGCTTTAAATTTTGACTTGTCTACTGCAGGTGAGAAAAAGAAGCTTGACTTAGCTAAGCTCGAGGAGTTGAGATATGAGGTGCACGAGAATGCCAAGCTTTATAAAGAGAGAATGAAGAAAATGCATGATAGGCATATCCTTAGGAAATCTTTCTCTCCTACTGACAAAGTTTGGTTGTTTAATTCTAGATTGAAGCTCTTTCCTGGTAACTTGAGAAGTCAATGGGATGGTCCATATGAGGTTATTGAAGCCTACCTTTCTGGAGCAGTAAGGATTAAGGATTTGAAGGATGGACGAGTTTTGACTGTGAATGGGCAGCGCCTGAAGCGTTCATTTGACTCGAGCATGGCTATAGTGAAGTCCATCGAGCTTTAGGAGCCTTTGTATGACACTCAATGAATGGAGCTTGCCTGGCTGACGGCATGATGGTTAGCGCTCTTAGGAGGCAACCTAGATTTTGGTAATTTCATTCTTTTCCTTTTGTTTTTATGCATTTGTCTTTTTCTTTTAATAGCTAGGGCTTTGTTCCCATTTCTTGCATTCCCCTTCTCCATTTTTGCATACATCCTTGTTCTTATTTGTAATGCCAATGCGGACTTACATGGCATATGTTTACTAATCTCGTGTGCTTTTTGAGTGTTTGTGTATTGATGAGAAACAGGTGAGTAGATGATTAGAAACCATTGGCATTTGTGAAGTCACAGCGAACATAAGGTTGTATCTTTCCATCCTCTTGGCCTTATTTTTCTACCCTTTCCATACCTCTCATACGTGTACTTTATTATTCGTTGATTTGCATGGTTAATTGCTATTTGCTTGAGACAAGCAAAGTTTAGATTTGGGGGTATGGAAGTTCATTTTGTTTTTCATTTTTTGACATAAAGGGTAGATTTGCATGATTTTGCTCAAAATGGTGAAAAGTTTTTTATTTTTTGTGCATAGAGAGTTGTTTATCTCTTTGTTGGTTAGAGAGTTGGCTCTTGTTGATTGACTTAATTGACTGGCGAAGATGAGATAGTATTGTGGAGAGTGAATAAAATGAAGGGAGAACTAGGACTTTGAAGAGAATCTTTTTGAAAACTGTGGGGAGTGAGCACTTCTAAGAATACACCTTGTAGTTACCCCACAACCTAATTGGAAAAAAATGCTTTTTAGAGGGTTGTTGATGTGAGTGTCCCCTTACTTGCTTGGTTCTTTTAGTGTACCATAGCCCTTCTTTTTCTTTTTGTTGTGTTGATATTATGCATTGGGAAAAAAATCAAAAAAAATATGGAAAATGCAAAAATGAAAAAAAAAAGAGTGAAAAATGAGAAAAAAAGCCAAATGGCAAGAAAAAAATGAAGCATGTTGAATAAGTGTCAAAGGACACAATGTCAATTTGACACATGTTTAGTTCTTTTTCTTTGATTTTCCGTTTGAAGTGGTTGGCGAAACTCGAGTTAGTATGCCCGAGGGGGGTTTCTTCCTCTAATACCCTAAGCCTTAGGTGGCTGGGATGTGCTGGTTGAAAGCTTGCTACACGGGGGCCCCAATCACCGAGAACATCATTTTGTTGTATTGTGAATAAGGCTCTTACGCCAATTGCGAGCCATTGTGATGTAATTCTCCCTTTTCCTTGTATCTTTGGGCTAAGTGCATGTTAGGAGGCCATGTATGAGGGCACAAAATATCAGCATCCCGGGTGCGTGAGTTGGAATAATAGGTTAGTGCAGGTTCTAGCTATTTGGTAAGTTCTCGAGAGGTGCGAGAACCCTTGTGATTGAGAGAAGGATCCAAAAAAGGCTTGGAGTTCCCTTTTACAATAGGAATGGCCCCTCATACTCCTTAGATTTGTCAAGATAGCAAATCAATACTTTTGGCAAGCATCATGACACAAGTTTAGGAGTAGTCTTGCTTGGGGACAAGCAAGGAAAAGGTTTAGGGGTGTTGATGTGTGCGTTTTTTGAGCATAAATTGCATAATTTGGATTGAGTTTTTTTTTGCGCTAATTTTGTCTATTTCGAGCTTCTGAATGCTTATTGAGTCTCATTGAGTGTTTGTGTGTAGTGTGCTCTTTTTCTTGTCTTTTTACATTTTTTTTAGTTGTTTTAATTAGTATTCATTTGATGTGAGTTTTAGTTAACTAATTACTAGTAGTTAGGTATTAGTTAATTAGAATTAATTAAGTTAATTAGTAATTTAGTTTAGTTAGGGGCAAGAAAATTAATTTAATTAGGTTAGATTAGAATTGAGGTCTTCTAAGTAGTTTTAGAATGCATTTAATTGATATCTAGGATTTTAGGACAAAAATCGGTTAGTATTTCTTAGGCTAGTACTTTCATTAAGATAGTATTTTATTAGGTTAGCTTTAATTAGTTAGTAAAAATAAATAAATAATATTATAATAGCCAATCACACATGCAATACTAAATATATAATATAATATATGTATACTATACTACATGCATAATCCTCGTGACTACCAAATTCCAGACTTAAGTGCTCAATTTTGACCACGGACTTCAATTTTGACTGCATGCACATGATGAGAAATAAAAACATACTTACATATATATATATATATATAAAATAATGTATATGCCATGACTTGCATTATATAATAATATATATAATATAACCGTCCAGCTTTACCGCCTCGGGAGCACACGCACACACCACTATAAGAAAGCAACAGCAGCCGCACAAAAAAAAAAGAACAAAAGGGGAGTTCTCGGTTATTTCACAGGCCAAAGAGAGGAAAAAAATCAAGTAAAAAAATAATAAATTCCAGAAAATTTTTGAAAAAATATATTTTATTTTCTTTACTTTTTATCTTTATTTTGAGCTGATTTGGAGATATTTTCTGCAGGATATTTGGGGTTATTTTAGAGCAAATATTGGAGAAAAATCTTGGAGAAGAAGACGGTTTTGTGCGAAATTGAAACGGGAAGAGGTTCTGAGCCTGAGAGTTAATTTCTTGAACATGGAATTGATTTTTATGAGATTAAATTTCTATTTGGTACTCTCTTTTAACATGTGCTAAATTTATTTTAGGGTTGATTACTATTTCTATTATGGGTTAAGGATTGTAAAACTTGTTTTGGGATATTTTGATGGTTTAAATACACGTTTAGTTTTTTATTGTTTTAATGGTGATTGTTGGGCATGTCTAAAGTGTTTGATGAATTGCCTTAATGAAGAAACATGCATTATTATGCTCTTAATTTTTCATATCTGCTTATACGGTGTTGATTAATTGTGCTTGACTTTATAATTAGGTTTAATGTGTGGTCTTTAGGATGAAATAAAACTAATAGGTCACTCATTACACTTGGTTGAATTTAGGTGGATTAGGCCTTAGCTTAAAACACAGTTAATAGTTTAACGCCTAGGTTAGTGTATTAATCACGCCGATCTAAAAGTCTCAACCAACTAAGCCCTAAAACCCTAGTTAATAAAGACAAGGCTATGCTCTAAGTAAGATATGCTTAGGGATAGAATTGCACCGAGAATTAGGGATAATATGATTAGTAAGTTTGTACCTCTAAAAGAAGCTATCAAAGCCATCAAAATATTCAAAGCAAACATAAAATCTTGACCCCATAATGGAGTAGTAATCACGCTAATCCATCTCTATTGATTTAATCAGCTCTCCCTCTCTAGTTCGTTTGTCTTTTTAGTGCACATGTTAGTTTAGGTAGTTTAATTTAGTCCTTAATTTAGAATTCCCTTCAATTCAAAATTCAAAACAAAAATCAAGAAAAATAATAATTTTGTTTCCACATGTAGTTAATCTAGGACACATAGAACTTAGAAACCAAAGTTAGAGGCCTCCTTGAGGAGACAATACCAGTATTCTTGCACACACTACACTACTTCTAATCCGTGCACTTGCGGGTTTTTAAAACAACATCAATTATTGTTTTAGCAGTAACTATCACCCAATTTAGACTTAGGTCTTCCTCTCCCTACTCAGCTCAAAATCAACAAATGCTTATAGGAATAACTGTTAAGGTTAAGAGCAGGAGAAGGGACCCAACCCTATTTATAACAAATTCTCATAGGCCTATCCATAAAAGGCTATCAAAATATATAGGCCTACACATGTTGACAGATTCTGTGACAACACACAAGTGTACGTGATGGCATACAAGTAATATAAAGTGAATAAGTTATTGATCTCATGAGGACTTACTTTCTGAATTTGCTAAATATCAACTTGTTTACTCTATCTAATTCAAACAACCAAGATTATGGGGATTTTATGAAACTACAACTAAGAGAATTAATAGGAGTGAGCACAATTCGATTAGTAACCGATAATCAAACCAAAACCGAACCGAAATAACAATTCAGTTCGGTTATTTAAATTTTCGGTTTGGTTTCGATTCCCAAAATTGGAAAAATCGATTATCGGTTTCGATTCCGGTTAATACTCTAGAATTTCGGTTATTAACCGAAATAATCAAAATAGACTAAAACGACATCGTTTTGAGTTTTTAGTAATAAACTAATTTTATTTATATACTTTTATAATTTTGTAGTTTTGTTAAAAGTTAAAACAATTAAACAAATATCACTCATCTCATTCTCAAATCTCATCAGATTCCTAAATCCTAAATCATCTAAAAAACCCTAGCCCCCAAAATTCTCCTCTCAGATTCTCGAGTCCATACTCCACAGTCCACTCCTTAATCCTTACGGCTCGCGCGTCGCACGTCTCCAGCTAGCCTCGCACCAAAATCATCGCACCTCTCTGGTCAGCCTCGCACCAAAACCATCGCACATCTCACGTGGTGACACCTCCAGCCAACGTCGCAACGTCACACATCTCAAGCTTTCTCATCTCTTTGAGAGATTCTCTCAAGTCGCTCACGCCTCACGCCTCACGCTTCACGCCTCACGGTACGTTGCTGGTCATTCATTTTCGCAAATGTCAATTCACCTGAAATGAAATGAAAGCTAATTATCTGATCTATCCTTGATTGCTTCATCAAGAAATGCTTTATTGCTTAAAAGTCAAAAAAGTTTCATCTTTAATTTAATCTATTTAGCTTTTCATTTTTTTGTTATAGCTCATCTCCTGCGGTCCTACTACTGCTATATTTTTTTTTCTCTTTGCTTCAAATTACCTGTTTAGCTTTTTAATCTCTTTTTCACCTACCATATTGCTTAAAAGTCAAAAAAGTTCTCATCTTTCTTGATTTAATCTGCTGTTAGGTTACCATTTAGTTTCAAAGTTAATATATTTCATTTTCTGTACTTTCTGCATTCTTGAGAGTTTCTCGAAATTGCATGTTTTGGGTTATCAATTGAATGCCTAGCTAAGAAGCAATTTGAATCAATGTTTGCCATTTGGTATAAAAGACCACTGAAGCTGCGTCGAAGCGTGAGGCCTTTTGATTAGTAATGTTTGCTATTTGGTATAGAGTCGTCGTTGATGACAAGGCCTTCCAGTAGAAGAAGAGAGGCAGCAATAAATGTAGTCCTAGTAAAACATTTGAAAAAAATGATTGCTGTAACAAATTATTTACATTAGTTTCATTTGTTCTCTATCTTTGCTTCAAAATTTGTCTCTTTATATATTCTTCCTCTCTTAAATTCTAGACATTACTAATTCTTTTTTGGGTTTCATAGCCTTCAAAACGGAATCAAGTGCTTCATCTTGTAATGTAAGTTTAATATTATCTCAAACTATATAAGTTATTATCATTTCGATTACTATTTTGGTTATACAATATTGCTAAGTCTAAGTTTTTGTTTGTGACCAGATGGCGGATGATCGAGATATACGAATAAGTGGGAGTTCTCAATCAATTGATGAAAGTGTTGATGTTGGGAATTCAAGTGAAGTAGCTCAACAACAATCCAAGAGAAAAGCAATGAAGGCAAGATCAACTGTATGGGAGCATTTTACCAAATTCAATAATGAGGCAGGTGAGAAAAAAGATAAATGTCATTATTGTGGTAATGTGTTAGCTAGTGACCCTGTAAAGAATGGCACTACTCCCCTAAGAAAACACTTGAAAACTTAGAAAAACTATCCTCCTAATCTAGAGTTAGGCGAGTGTCAACAAGAATTAAATCTTGTGCCAAAAGAGGAGGGGAAAGGGGCAACTTTAACAAATTGGAAATTTGATCAACAACGAAGTCGACAGGATTTAGCTACTATGGTGATTGAAGATGAACTTCCTTTTAGCATTGTTGAGGGTCGAGGTTTTAGGAGGTTTATATGTAATCTTCAACTTAAGTTTCACATTCCATCAAGATTTACTGTTAGAAGAGATTGTTACCAATTTTATGAAGATGAAAGGGTTAGGTTAAAGAGATTGATGAAGAACAATAGTAGGGGAGTGTGTCTAACTACTGATACATGGACTTCTGATCAACAAATTCATTACATGTGTCTTACTACTCATTTCATTGATGATGAATGGAATTTGCAAAAGAAAATTATAAACTTTTGTCCCATTTTTTCTCATAAAGGTGAGTTTGTGGGAAAATCAATTGAGAAATGTTTACTTGAATGGGGATTGGATAGAGTCTTCACTGTTACTGTTGATAACGCTAGCTCTAATGATGTGGCTATTGCATATTTGAAAAAGAAGATGATTAATTGGGCTACATGTGTTGCTAATGGAAAATTTATGCATGTTAGATGTGTTGCCCATATTCTTAACCTTATTGTTTAAGATGGGTTGAAAGATATTAAAAATTCAGTTAGCCGTGTTAGAGCGTGATAAGATTTATTCGATGTTCACCTTCTCGATTGAAAAAGTTTAAAGATTGTGCTGAAAAAGAAAAATTGAATACTAAGAAAGGATTGTGCTTAAATGTGAGCACTAGATGGAATTCAACTTTTACTATGTTGAAGGTTGTTTTACACTATGCACGAGCTTTTGAGAGATTTGATGAACACGATCCTTTTTATAGAGTAGAGCTTTCAAGTATTAAAGCTAAATGGGCAGAAGTCCCTGAACAGGAAGATTGGGATAATGTTAGGAGAATTGTTGCTTTCTTGGGACATTTCTTTGATCTAACATTAAAGTGTCAGGAACTCGTTATGTGACAAGTAATATCTTTTTTCATGACATTAGTAACCTTTATTTGATTCTAAAAAATTGCAATTGAATGAGGACATTGATTTGAGTATGATGGCTACCAAAATGAAAACAAAATTTGACAAGTATTGGGGAGACATAGAGAAAATGAATATGACCATTTTTATTGCTATTATTCTTGATCCTCGATACAAGTTTGATTATGTGGATTATGCCATTAATGAAATGTATGGGGCCTGCGGGAATGGTTTGGAAAGTCAGGTGAAGGATGTGTTGGTTGCTCCATTTGAGGAATATAAATAAAAAAACGTTGGCATTGGTGATGGTGACTGTGAGAGCTCACAAAGATTTGTAGATGATGCTCAACCAAATGACATTTTGATTGAGGATATGGTTGTAAGATATAAAAAGCACAAGAGTAGTTCTGGGGGTCCTGGTGCTAAATCTGAATTGGATAAGTATTTGACAGAATTTCCTAAAGAGGACAAAAAGGGATTTGATATTTTGAAATGGTGGCACATGAACTCAAGTAGATATCATGTTCTCTCACTAATGGCTCGTGATGTGTTGGCGATACCAGTTTCTACGGTAGCTTCAGAATCGGCCTTTAGTATAGGTGGACGTGTTCTTAGTCCTTTTAGGAGTTCTTTAACTCCTAAGATAGTCCAAGCTCTCATATGTGCTCAGGATTGGCTTCGATCATCATTAGACCCAATCAAGATTGAAGAAAATTTGGATGAGTTGGACAAATTTGAAGAAGGTTAATCTTTCAATTATACGTGATTTACTAATTTATCATTGTGGTTATGATATTATATGTTTATAGCTAATGTTTTTTCTTGTCAATAATTTACAGAGTTATCCAAGGATGGTGGAGCAGCAGACCTTTCACTTGATGTTATCTTTTCTACATTTTAATTTGATTTGGGTGTTTGTTATAATCTTGTGATTGTATCTATAGAATATCTTGCGTTATTTTGATGTTGAATCTGGTGAATATTTGGACTTTCAAGACTGTTAGGTGGAAGAATGTTTCAAATAGGACTTTCAAGATAGGGGTTAAGTTAGTAAATATTGTTATATTGATATGTTTTTCATGCAGCAGGTTATTAGAGAATCATTTAACAGGTTTCAAGGCAGCTGTAGAGTATGAAAAACAAGTGGAGAAGATCGAGTATCAGTTTCTTTTAGAGCCCAAAATAGTTACATAGTATTGACAGATATCAGCATAAGCTTAGTTTTCATATTTCTTATTTATTGATGATCCCTTCTAAAAAATGTTATGGTTGTTGCCCTTGTTTTGGATCTGACTGTTAAAGCTATTGCTTGACTCATGGGATATACGTTACTGCTAAGCTTGATTGAGTATAAGAGTATAAGACCCTGTGATGTGTGGTGAACTGGAAAGAGCAAATAAAGTCTTACCTTCAATTCCCAGGAAGCATCTCAATAGGTATTATCACCTTTTGGATTATAACACTATTATTCTTGAATAAAGTATTTACTGTTATGCAATGCTCCTTCCCACCCTAATTTCATGCCTAATTGGAAATGCTAATGTTGGAATTTGGATGGTCTCTATAATCTGAACTAAGATGTTTGACTCTTTGTCATTGCTAGCATGGCTCATTTCTTGGAATCAAGAGGAATGGTAGAAGAAGCATTGGAAGTTGCTACAGACCCTGATTATAGATTTGAGCTAGCCATACAGCTGGGAAAATTAGAAATAGCTAAGGCAGGTGTTGCTAAAAGTTAGAACAAGGTTATACTTAGCTGTTCCATTCTTAGACATTTAGTTATGACTAGACTATAGGCATTTAAGGATGTAATTGGTTCTGGTTGATATAGCAGCATGACAGTATCTTATATCTCCCCCTATTGATTGGTGCATAGTCTTTTGTTTCCGGACATGCTCATTTTTTTTAAAATGCCTTGGCCTTTTCTTTTTCCAATTCTAGCTTTTCAGTTTCTTTCCCTTGCCTGTTGTAGAAATGTCAAATGTTACAAGCTTTAGTATTTCATTTCTTCCCCAATGGTCTGGCAGTCTTGAATTTGTTTACTGTTGTTTGCAGGGCCCTATAAGAACAATGGCTATCTTGTGGTGTCTTGCAATGGAGGACTCAATCAAATACGAGCAGCAGTGAGTTGTTTTATCTTTATTGTGTTTATATTTTTGACAAGTTTCATTTCCTCACTCCACTTAATGTGTTATGCTGCTCACCTGGACTTCTTGTTTACCTGTAGATATGTGATATGGACTATGGTTGCCATTGCTCGATATTTGAATAATACCCTTATTGTCCCAGAATTGGATAAAAGCTCTTTCTGGGTTGATCCAAGGTGGGTTGAGAACCACTGCCTTTTTCGACCTCTTCAACTGGCAGTAAAGCATTATGGCCAGCTTAGAGTCTAAAGGCATCTATTCTATAATTTTGTTGAGAATGTTGTTTCTGTTTGGCAGATATTTTCAGAATATATTTAATGTTGATCATTTCATTACATCTTTGAGAGATGAAGTTCGAATATTGAAAGAGCTGCCTCCAAGGCTTAAGCGAAGAGTTAAACTTGGGATGTTTCATGAGTTGTCACCTATTAGCTAGTCTAATATTTCCTACTATCGGTATCAGGTTGGTTAGTTATCGTCAAAGGTATAGCAACAGATTCCTTTCTAGGATTAAATGTCAATCTCTGCATTTTTTACAATATTTGGTGAAAATCTTATCTATATGGCATTTGTAAGCAGATTCTTCCTTTACTCCAGAAGTACAAGGTTGTACATTTGAACAAAATAGATGCCAGGCTTGCAAACAATGGATTACCTTTGGACGTCCAGAAGTTGCGTTGTAGAGTAAATTTTAGCTCGCTGAGATTCACCTCCCAGATAGAGGACTTGGATGGGAAAGTTGTGTAGATTTTGAGGAAAAATGGTCCTTTTCTGGTCCTCCATTTGAGATATGAAATGGATATGTTATGTTTCTCTGGCTGCAACCGAGGCTTGAATGAAAAGGAAGTAAAAGAACTGACCAGAATGAGGTAACTCTGCTTTTCCCTTCTCAAAATTTATAATCGCTCTTGTCCAGCACCTAAAAGGAAAAACAAAATTCCTTTTGATATTAACATTGGGTGAATATACTTCATAGACATGCTAATCCCTGGTGGAAAGAGAAAAATATAAACTCTGATCTCAAGAGGAAAGAAGGTTTATACCCTTTGACACCTGAAGAGATTTCTTTAGTATTAAGGGCGTTGGACATGGATCAGAATTTTCAAGTTTATATAGCTGTTGGAGAAATATATGGAGGAGAAAGGAGATTGAAAAGTTTAGCAGCAGCTTATCCAAAACTTGTAAGTATCAGCCTTTTCATCAATAAGCTCTACCTGTTGTGCTAGATGTTAACTACTCGGCATGCTTGGTGGAGCAGGTCAAGAAGGAAACATTGCTGGAACCATCAGAATTGAGGTTTTTCTAGAACCATGGTTCCCAGATCACCAGATGGCAGCATTAGATTATCTGGTCTGTTTGGAAAGTGAGATATTTATTCCTACGTATGATGGGAATATGGCGAGACCTGTTGAAGGTCATCGCAGGTTCTGTAGCACTTGTAGCTTAACATGCTCCTTTTTCTTTTAGCCTATATTCTTGTTAGATGCACTTAATGGGGTTAAGAAAGAACAATAAACAAAGGGAAGGGAAACATTCCAGTCATATAGTTAATTGTCTTCACGTTTTGAGTGCATTTGTTAGTTACTTTGATGACAGATTTTGCAATTTGCATTCTGACAATATTTATTCTTTTGCATTTTGAGTGAATTTCTGTGAATTTGCTACTCCCTCAAAGGCTCTTCGGTTAATTCGGTTACTAATCGGAATTGAACCGAAAAAAAATCGGTTCCTATAAATCAGTTTTTCTTAAAATTCGGTTCGGTTTTGGTTCTTCAAATATTTAAATTTCGGTTATTGGTTAATTCGGTTCGGTTATAACCGAATGCTCAGTACTAAGAATTAAAAGTAAATACGCAAAGCAATTGAAAACTAAGACAAAGATTTCTAGCAATTAAGACCTAGGATTACAACTTTCCTTAACTGATTGATTTATTGTCTAGCAATTATTGTATCTACCCAATTTAATCCTTGGTGCTAATTTGAAATTCTAATATTTCTAGATGTTCCTCTCGGATACAAATAGACCTAACCTTCCTTAAACTTCTAGCTATATTCCTACGCTAGGTTATTACTTCGGCTTGATGTAGAATGGATTCCTTTAGACTACCTAGGGAATGAGGTCATTCTTGCCTCAATTGTAGAGCAAATCAACCTAAACCACTTAAGTTAATTTGTTCTTAAGCTATTCAATCTAAATCTCACCCTAATCTTCTTTCTCAATTCAATTTGGTTTATCATACATAAATTGGAATATGATAAATGAAGCACAGGATTGAATAAACTCCAAAGAAATAAATTGGAATAAATAAAGAGAATCTATTCAATAAATAATTAGAAAAGTTCCATTGCAATCCTAGGATAAAGAGTTTAGTTCATGCTAGAATGAGGAAAAAGCATAAAACATTCAAAAGATTTATACTTGACAAAAGTAATTAAAAAGATGTTAAATGAAAGAAAACTTATGGAGTTCTTGGTCTCCAAGGTATTCCCCAACTTCTATAGGCTGCTCCATATGAAAAAGGAGCAAAAACCTAGGTTTTGTTAGTTGTTAGGCTACATTTAATACCATATTTTTAAGCCAGATAGCATAGGTTTTGCCTAGGTGTTAAGTCTTAAATGTTTCTTAATTTCATAGCAATTTGTGCTTAATCTTTAGATTAGATTCTTCCTAATTGGTGATATTTTGTGTGTTTTTGCATATTTATACTTGGAAGAGGCACAGGAAGCGATATATGGACTTAGGGAGCTTTTGGGCACAAATTGAGTTATGAAGGAATTAAAGTGACCATTAGACGTGACCAAGCCAGGAGCTACGCGAGAATTGCTGTCAACAGATGTCTAGAAGATATTTTGGATATTTCTTGAAGCGAAATTAATTACGTATTACTGTAATTTAATTCTAGAAGGAAAGGATTTATTTTGGAAGAAGTTTATTGTGGTTAGAACATGTTCTATGAGACTTACCTTATCTTGTAAATTAACATTAAAGAGTTACCATATAAGTTAGGAACCCTTAGGGTTATATAATTCCCTAGTGCCTCCACTATCCTACTTTTTAGACTTATTTTTCAACAAATATTACTTTTTTTTTGGTGTTCCAAAGCTTGTATTGATTGCTAAACATCTTCATCTAGCTAAAGACTAATTCAAGTTTAAAGTTCTCCACAATCCATAAGATCTAATTGATTTTCTCTTGTTGTTTATTTTTTGGTATTTGTATGTTTTCTGCTTTAAGAATTAATACTATTATGTGATTGTTCAATTAGAGTCTGATTGTTTAAATGTTAGATAGTAGGTGGCCAATTGATTAGATAATTAATCTGATTAAAATAGTGGTGAACCGGGCTCCCGGAAAACATATAATCTAATTGAACAATTGTTGTGAGACAGTTGACTTTTAGAATTAGGTCCTTCTAGAGCTATAGCATTGCCTTTAGATAAACCCTGTGGGCATTTTTGGCGGTTAGACCATCTAATAGGTAAAGGTAGTAATTATGGAGAAAGCATGCACGATTGTCGCGAGAGAATCGACTTTTAGAATCAGGTCTTTCTAGAGCTATAGTGCTATCTTTAAATAGACCTTGCTGACATTTCTTGGGGTTAGACCGTCTAATAGGTAAGTATAGTAATTGGGGAGAAAGCACGGAGTTCTTGAATCGTTACTGACATTAAAAGGAAGGATTATGTTGTTAGACTGTGCCAATGATCATAATTGGTTTATTGAGAAGAATGAGAGTCATCCTTGCATCTAGGATTGAATTTGTAAACGCAAATAAGAAGGGTGAATTGCTCAACTCCCTCTTGTGGTTTGACTAATATTCACAACTTTCCCCTGTGTTTTATAAATTAGCTATTTGACCCCATATGGTTTCAACGATAGTGCATACGACCCTCAAAAGCTAATTGCCGTTAGCTTTTTTAACGGATTTTAGTAAAATGTCATTTTTGCCCTTGTCTAATCCAATAAAAAAATCTATTTTACCTTCATTTTATTTTAAAAATAAAAATAAAAAACAAACTTTATAAAAAGTTTTAAAAAGTCCATTTTGCCCCTAACTTATTAAATAAAATATCTGTTTTACCTTTAATTTATTAAAAAAAATTAAATTAGAAAAAACACAAAAAAAAAAAAAGAAAACAAGAGGGATGGGGAGTGGGGGCGACGGAGGTGGGGGCTGCTGGGGGTCGAGACGATGAGGGTGGGGGCAGCTGGGGCTAGGGGCGACGGGTGTGGGCCGCTGGGGGTGGGGGCTGGGGCAGACGGGGGTGAGGGCTAGGGGCAGCGAGGCTGGTGGGGAGGGCTGATGGGCTTAAGGGTGGCTGGGGTTGGGGTCAGGTGGCAGGGGTGGTGTCTTTTTTCTTTTAATTTAATTACTTTTTTATTTTTTAAACAAATTAAAGATAGAAAAGTTTATTTTATGAATATATTATGAAAAAACAAATCCAAATTGCACAAGCCGCGCGTGCATGTTAAAACACGTTATTTTGGACGGAAAAATTAACGGAGGGTGTCTATGTGCACCCTCATTAAAACTACAGGGGGTGACTTAGCTAATTTCGTAACCAGAATGTATTATTGTGCACATTTGTCAAACCATAGGGGGAAGTTAAGCAATTCACCCAAACAAGAATGATACCCCAGGCTACGCTCTATAACACTTAAATCCTTTAATTGTTATTTCTTCAATTTTTGTTTGCAATTTTAGTATTAATTTTGTCATTCATTAGTTTACTGTCTGATTGTTTTATGTTGGCATGGCCTTGGGCGTGACCTCATCTAAGGTGATTGCCAATCTTTATTTTCAAATCTATATTTTCTTTGTTTATTACATTAAACCCCCCCAAACCTTCGTAATTCACTTGTTTGACGGATTTGGCATAATTTAATAATTGTTACACAGTCTCTATGGGTTCGACCCAACTCATCACTTACACAAATTACCAGGTACAAGTTGAAATTTATTTTTGGTAGTTTCAACGCCTACCAGTAGGTGACAGAAAGTTCACCTAGACAAGAATAATTCTAATAGCAATTTTTTTCCAGCTCCACTTCATTCGCCTAGGTAAAAGTTGGTCTTACCTAGGCACAAATCACTCTAAATCCATCTTTTCTTTGAGTTCTTCAGTTTCACCTAGGCGAGAATTAGTCACCTACGTAAAAGCCTTACTATCCGCATACTTTTTCTTCAACTTTTCTATGCCTCTAACATCCAAAACAGCCCCAAAAATGGATCTTTTACTCCTATGGCATCTACCAACTTCATTCCTATCCAAAATATATCAAAACATGACATGAGTAGATGCTATTTTAGAATTTATCTAAAGCAAACTTATAAAGATCCAAATTCATATGGAAAATGCCAAAATCCTATGCAAAATAGCCATAAAATAACTCTATTTCACAGAGTTATCAACGCATAAAATAACTCTACGGAATTATGAGATGGGCTTAACCTAATATGACCACAAAGCCAACTTGTGAACCAGATATTCAGCCTATTTTAAAAAACCAAAAATAATTAATGGTAGCCCACTTTAAAGAGAAATATTCCAACAAAGGTTAGACCAACAAGTGATGCAAGGGTTGTCAAAGTTCCATATATAATATGTATTGACCAAAAAAGGCTAGAACACTTGGATATACCTTAACTATATCTTTTTATATTTGGCCAAATATATGTATGTTGACATATTTAAATGGATTTCATTTTGTGATCCTTGCTTTTTCATTAATAGCAGTTACTGCATATTCAAATACTTGATCATGATCATTTTCTCTTTTCGATTTCACTTTTTTCAATTTTAGCAGTAATATAACGAAGTGAGATCTATCTATTCTAAAAAATCATATCAGATTTAGGGACCTGATATTTTTCTTTCAGAGTAAAGTAATATTTCAAAAATACCAACTTGATTATTTTGTTCCTTTGTTTTTAGAACTAATAAGTCTATCATGCTTCTAGTGTCTAAAAGAAATATTTTGTAATATATTTGTCTATTGAGACATCATTAAATAGGCCACTTATAACTAATATATGTGACTTGGTCACTTTCTATGTATCAATGTTGGCTAATTTAGCTAATTACTCATTATTATATTGATTTTGATGATGAAAATTATAGCATCTTGTGAAGCTTCAAATGAATACCATAAGATAGGTGCTTGGAAAATAGAAGAAGATGCTTAACTTTGAGCTTGACTACATCTGGTCTAGCCGAACCCCTTAACCAGTTGACCGGCTGATTAAGGACCGTTGCCCGGCCTAACCAGAAAGTTGGAAGCTTAGCCAGAGCCCCTAGTTAGTCGATCAATTGAGGCATTCGGCCTAGGCAGAAAGACAAAGGGCAAGCTGATCTACCGACATATTGCTGTAATAAATGTATCAACTGTTTATTACCGTTCAGCCCTAATTTTTCTTCTTTCTTCCACCTACCAAAGCCCTAACTCCAAAAACTCTTCAAATACACCTTCAAAGCATCTAAATGGATGAATCCAAGCTTGCAAAATCTTTTATTATCATTCATTGCTAAAAATCTCTGAGCTATTATTGAAAAATCCTTAAGCGTTCAAGAGCTATATTTTGCTCTATCCAACTTTGAGAAGTTTTAGCTACAACACATATATTCTTCTTCAATCTTTGTTGTATACACACTCTTTGAGCTGGAAAATCTTGTGATATATATTTATTGAGCTTAAGAGGAGTATAAGGAAATCCTATAGAGAGTGTCTCTTGGATTCTTTGAAATTAGGTTCAAAGAGCTGTAACACTTGGTTTGTGCTTCACCAATCTTTAAAGAAGCACTATAGTGGAGTTGATTGAAATCCTAAGGGGGAGCTACCTTGGGTGGTGGACATAGGCAAGGCCAAATTACCTAAAAATCATTTGTCATTCTCTTCCTTATCTTTACTTTACTTTACTTACCATTTTAGATTGAGTAGTGTTTGATATATTGCTTAAGTGAAAGTGTGTGATTTATTTGACAAATTTTTAATTGAAAAAATTTTCCAATATCTTAATTCAACCCTCTCTTAAGATATTTTTCACTACAATCAAGAAGTGTTTCTCTCTAAATCTTCATAATAATATATCTTCAATCTTCATATCCGTAACTGTTATAATTAGCAATGACTAATTGCGCTGATAATATGTTATGAAAATAACTGCAGAATATAAAAGACATATAAATAAAAGAAACAAAGAGAGAAAATATAAGAGAGGGAAGGGAAGTATTTTATTGCTTTTCTTGATACTTGGTATAACTTTTTCGATATAGAGACCATCATACATAGGAGCAATACAAGAGTAGTTATATCGAGCTAGAATTTGCTTGAGCTTAGAGTACATTAGTTGACCCAACATTATCATGTGAGAATCCAGATAATCATGAACCATATTTAGAGTTTTGATAATAAAAAATTGGCCCAAAGATGAATATTCACAATAATTTAATAATTTTAACATAGAATGCTTTTTTAAAAGAAAAAAACTAAACCAAACCATTTTATTGAATTAATTTTTATCAATTTAACCAAGTTATTTACAACCCTAATCTTAGAAGATATTTCATTCTTTGGATCTTTCTCTAAAAGAAGCATGATAACTAAAAGAATGGTGTAATCCTGTTTAACTGATCAGTCTATGCACTGATTAATCTCACGGTACCAATTAGAAAAGTAAAAAAGAAAGTTGAGTGGCATAGCCTAAAAAGTTAAATGTTTTTTTTCAATTCTAAACTTTATGTCTAGTAAATGAGATGACCACTTTTCTTTTATGCATTTAAATGAAAGGACCACTTTCTATTGTTACAAGTAGTGAGTTTTATTAGAAATAAAAACCTTAAATTTATAATACTAAAAGTTTCTATAATAATTGCAATTTGCAAGTATTATGTTTAATTAGTATGTTGCAGAGTCTAATAATCTATAAAGATAATTTAATATCTAAAGATATAGTTAATAGTATCAAGAATTTTCATCTGTTTTTTCTTTCTTTTTGTGTGTGACATGCTTAGATGACTCCATGCTGATCAATTTTTACATTTATTGGAATACAATCTTTTGTAAGAAGAAAGAAATAACAATCAAGAGAGAAAAAAAAAACACTAGTTCACGGAGAAGTGTTTCAAGTGCTATTTTTTTTTTTTTTTCAGTTGAAAGGAAAGTCTTACATGCTCATATATCAAAATACACGCATGACAAGTCCACTCGAGTATCATGTGAGATCCATTATAGTTTTACGTGTCGTAATTAAGTATACAAATGATACTAAAATGTGTTAAAATTATTTTTGAATTGGCATATAATTTCTGGAGTTCGATCCTTTCCAAACCCTCTATCCCTCATCCGAGGGGAAAAGAAAAGAAAAAAAAAAGGTTAAAATTTAAAGCCGTATCAAAATTGTAATTGAAATGATAGGAACAAATGCTATAGTCTAAAGCTCTGTCATTTTTTATTCAGCCCAAACTTATGTATAGTAAAGGAGAGAACCACTTTTGTTTTATGCTAGCAAATGAGAGGACCACATTCTATTGTTACAAGCTGTCAGTCTTTTTGTGTCTTAAATTTATAATATCAAAAATTTCTACAATATTTGCAAGTAACCTAAGAGTCGGAATTAAGGCTGGCTCTAGGAGTGAGGCCCTAGTTCAAATCTCGTAGAGGACAGAGAATTGGGTTAAGGGTAGGGGGTTAAAAAAAAAAAACCTAAGAGTCTATATCTAGTTTGGATCATCGTAGAGTTTAAGAATGTATAAAGATAATTTTGTTCAAAAATATAGTTAATAGTACCTAGATTTTTTTTCTTTTTCTTTTTCTTTTTGTAATTGTGCTTAGATAGGCTCTAACACTCAATTTTTTATTTTATTTGAATATAATTTTTTTTCTGTAAGAACAAACAGAAACCAAATCAAGGGTAAAAAATGTAACTTGAGTTCACAGGAAAGTCTTTCAGATACTCTTTCCATAAAGAGGTAGGGGGAAAAAAAAATCTTTCCCATACTCATCAAAGATATATAAAGTCCATTTTAGGATCCGCACCAAAAAAATAAGAAAAAAAGTGGATATAAGATAAATTCCATCAATCCCATAAATTTACAGAAAACTAACCAGAAAAAAATGGATATAAGATAAAAACAGCAATGACAAAAAAAGAAAAAAAAAATCTTTTTCTTAATCATTTCACCTGATAGCAGATTCTTCTCTGGCTTGAAGAGCATTGAGATCAAGAAAACACTTGCTGGTATCAAGTGGGTCTTGTATACAAAATCACAGTTAAAGAACCCATTTTTTATTTTTTATTTTTGGTTTTTCATTCTCACAAATTATACAAAACAATAACAAAAAAATTCACAAACTTAATTAACATAGATCATAAAGAAAACAATTAAAGATTGGAACTCTATTGTAAAATTAGGGATGGCAACGGGACGGGTACCCTGCCCATGAAACATTTCCAAACTCGCTACCCGGATAGCATCCCAATCCCAAATTCCGTCCCAAACCCGGATAAAATTTTAATATAAATCCCGTTCCCAGAACGTCCCATATTTCCGGGTACTCGGAACGTCCCAAACCCGATTAAAAAATTAAAATTTAAATAAAAAATGTAACCCAAAAATGTCCTAAACCCGCAAGGCCCAAAACCCGATTAAATTATTTATTTAAGAAACTAACAGTTTAAGTCAATTTCCTATTTTTGCCCAAAAAAATTAATATCCCTAAAAAAATGCATTAAAATGATAAATTCAATCTATAAGAACAAATTAACATACTTTTTAGCAAAAAAATTCCTGCACAATAGACCATTCATATTAAAAAGTAATCCATAAATCTAAACTAACACAAATGTAAAGAAAGTTATTCATCTAAATTAATATTAAAGCAATACAAACAACACAACAACTACACAAGCAAAATAATACAAACAACATATGCAAATACAAAGTCAGTCACTAAAAAAACCAATACACATATCCAAATTAATCAATCCATCCATAATCCATACATCTAAACTCCTTAAACTCATAGCTACTCATCAATGCAACTTGATCCTTCCTCCTCAGGTGCAATAACGGACATGAGTCCTGAATTAATAGAATTGCCTAAAACATAGAAAACATAAAAAAAAAATTAATGTATGATATAATCAAAACTTAAAACACAAATACTCATAATATAAAATATTTACCTTCAATTTCAAACCATAACCAATCACGTGAGCACATTAAAGCTTCCAATGTGTCTGGGTGAAGCCTACTTCGGTGAATGCTAACAACCCTCCCACCGGTGCTAAAAGTGGACTCCGATGCCACAGTAGATATTGGAATAGCCAAGAAATCTCGAGCAAGCAACTGTAAAGTCTCGTAATAATCAAAATTCTTCCTTCACATAATAATCAAATTCTTCCTTCACATGTGTACCAGAAACATTGGGGGTTGCTAAAAAATTAAGAAAGTCACGTGGCATGGAAGAAAAAGAAGTGGCATCATCCTCTATTTGAGAAGGACCAATGGTCCTACATTCAAGACCAGAACCCGCATAGTCATTCATCAAATCATAGAAAAGAGCTTTAATTTTCTCAAGCCTAAATAGACACTCTGCTTCATCATAAAGATCCTTAAAGTAATACTCAACTGCCTTGAGTCTTAACCTAGGGTCTAAAACTGCTGCAATTGCCATAACATCACAAGTCTCCTCCCAGTACTTTTGAAACTTAATGTACATACTCTGAGCCATGCTTTTAATAATAACATTGTCTGATTATACCCACTGACAAAGAAGTTTCCTAACTTTACAAATTTGAACAAAGCAAACATTCTGTGGGTGCAAATATCTTAAGGGGGGGGGTGAATTAAGATATTAATACTAATTTTCGTTTTTAAAATTTACAGAAAATTTACAACTCTAACAAGCAATATATCAAACACTATATAAGCAAGGTAATAAGAATGAAATTTAAAAGCAAGGAGAAGAGAGACAAACGATTTTTAGGTGGTTCGGCCAAGCCTACGTCCACCGCCCAAGGAATCTCCCCTTAGGACTTCAAGGATCTTCACTAAAATGCTTCTTCAAAACTTGGTGAAGCACAAACCAAGATTTTTACAACCTCTTTGAAGTCTCACTTCAAAGAACCCAAGAGACTTTCTCTATAGGATTTCCTCACTCACAATGAATAAAGCTCTCAAAGTGTGAACACTCAAGAATGAAAAGAGATTGGATCTGAAAATTTCCTCAAGAAGAGAAAATAATGAGCTCTTGAAAGCTCAATATATTGCAAGAATGGCTCAAGAAGTATTGAATGATGATAAAAGCTTTTGCACACTTCAATTGATTGATTAGAACTTGTATTTGAATGTGTATATATAGAGATTTGAGGGTTAGGGATTTGGTAGGTGAAGGAAGATGAAAATCTCGGCCAGAACGGTAAGAAACGGCTAGTGCATTTATTACTGACCCCGTTCAGCGGCCGATTTATCTTGGTTGTCCGGCTTGCCTTTCTCTTCTCTGACTAGGCCGGACGCCTTAGCCGGTCGACCGGCTAGGGGGTCCGGCTTTTACTTTCACTTTCTGATTAGGCCGGGCTACCACCCAGATCAGCCGGTCGACCGACTTGGGGGTCCGGCCACTCCAGAATATGAAGTAAAGCCAAATTTTTTAGAAAAACAAGCTCATGTGTACTTTCACAACACCAAGTAATTTTGAATAAATATGTAAATGCATGTTGTGAATCAAAACACCCCAAAAACTCATTTTGTCTCAATGTGTGCATTCAAATACTTTTGTGCATATTTTAAAAGTGCAAGACATGAGAAAAATTTTGCAATGATAAGGAAGAATGTTTTGAGCCAAGTCTATACAGTATATGGGCATTTCACAAGAAGAGCAAGAAGAAAAAAAATAAATCCGGTGCCCCTTATGTCTTCTTTTCTCCTCCTTATGCCTTCTTATCTTTTCTCTTCTTCAAATGATCCTTTATGCACATCTTCATATTTTCCAAGCTTCATATAATATCTCATTTTACAAGAAGCTGTTTAATCAAATAATGCATATACATATTTTCATCATCAAAATCAATAAAGAATATTTAGCTAACAATCTCCCCCTTTTTGATGATGACAAATATTTTTAAGATTTGAAAAAATACTCCCCCTAAATATATGCATTCTTCTAACAAGTGCTTTGATTATTAAATTTTCAAAACATAGCTATATATCACCCAAAGCATAGATGTTCTATATCACCAAAAAAAATGCATAAATCACATATCATAATATATCATCACATCCATCAATAAATATTATCATCACATTCATCAAATCATACTTCATCAAATCAAATCATACTTCTCCCCCTTTGGCATCATCAAAATCAACATAAAGTTAGGAAAGAAATGTATGAAAAGTTAATTTGATAGTCAACTAAACTAGAAATCAACTAAACTGAAAATTGTTTTTAAGTGAAGAAGATAAAAATCAAGGCGCGTCATCATGGTGATCCTTGAAGTAATTTCTCATATCTGACTTCATAGCTGCTACTTCAGAATCAATGTGTTGTCTCCAAATGGTGAGTTCATCCCATTGGCTTGTCATAGTTGTCCTCATTTCACTCATACCCGTGTTTAAGGCTTGGAGCTGGGATAGAATCTGAGCCATCATAGAAGGGTCTTCCTGCTGTCCCATTGAACTAGAACCAGCACCCTGACGGATTTCTCTTCGGCGTATCTCATTAATGTGCTCTTGCTCCTTAGATTCTCTTAATACTCGCCTAAGAGTCGCTTCCTCAGTGTTTTCCTCTTCTTTAGAGGAACTAACAACCATAGGTATTGTTCCAGGTATGCCTGTGTTAGGATTTCCCTCAAATTCTGGCCCTTCATCTTCTCCAAAGTTTATATCTACCCCACCAGCCATGTCATCAAGGTTTTCTGCTGTAGTACCAAACATTGGGTCGGTGAAGGTAGTGCCCTTCTTAGTCCTATATCTAATGGCAGCTTGAGTACTTTGGGGCAAACTTTTGAATGTCTCTCTGTTTATTGGCTCCATATTATACCAGTAAATGCCCATAAAGTTCATATATAACATATCGAAATTCCAAGCGAATATCTTATATGGAGCATTTGAGGATATGTTGAAATGTGAGAAGATATACGTTAAAGCCATACCATACCTTGGAGTAGTTGTTTTCCCTCCATCCTTTCCACTAATGTGCAACATATGTTGAAGTATAAGGAAAGGCAAGGCTATCTCCTTTCTCTTCCTAAGGCTGTAAAGAATATATGCATCCATAATTGGAATTTTTCCATCATTTATATTCCTAGGAAGAATTATTTCACTCATAATCTTAAGAGCAAGCCTAGTGTTAATATCAACATCTCTTAACAATGGAAGAATCAAATCCGGATCTCTAGGCCCTGCATTCTCCCACATAAATTTTATAACTTCTCCCGGGATGGCGGTTCCCTAATTCCTTCAGCCACCCTTGACTATTATAATGTCCTTCCCCTTCAACCGGTATATGAAATATATTATGCAAAATAGCTTCGTTAATCACAAAATTTACTCCACAAACCGTTAAGGCTAATTCTAATCTTGGACTTCTACAACTTATCTCAAGATTTTCATAAAATTCAACCACTAGTTTATCTTGCACGTCACAATGCAAGTGTAAAAAGGTAGACCATCTATCAAATAACGGCAAAATATCTGTACCAGCAAAATCAGAGTCCACGACGTATTTACCGTATATAATAGATTGTTTCCCGTGAATCTTGGATGCCAGAGGTGGTGGTGGTGGTGGAGATTGAGTTCTTGCTCTTTTCCCTTTTCTCCCATGTGCTTGACTCGTCCTTCTTAGGTTCACCATGATTTTGTGTTGTTCTAGTGAAAATAATCGGTAAAAACTATGTTTTTTGAAGTGGGTAAACCAATTTTGGGAAGAAATTTGAAAGAAATCGGCGGAATGTTGAAGATTTGAGATGGGATTGAGTGATATTTGGGTTAGGGTTAAAAAGAATTTGAGAGTATGTGATGAAATTGGGGTGAAAACCCCTATTTTTTTTTAACCATTAAAGCTTTCATTCTGTCGACCGGCTGATCTCGAGGGTCGACCGGCTGGATCAGAGAGCATCTTTAAAAATTCTGCTTAGCCGGACGCCTAAGGCCTTAGTCGGTTGACCTGCTTGGTCGACCGGCTGGGTCAGAAAGTTCACAAATGTCTTATTTTTCATACCCAAGCCACAGAAATACATATATATCCCATTTAGCCACATTTTATCATTCCAATTTCTCTCCTAATCTTGCAAAATTGATCCTCATGCAAAGGTTTGGTAAAAATATCAGCAACTTGATGTAAAGTATCAACAAATTCAAGAATTATATCTCCTTTTTGTACATGGTCTCTAATGAAATGGTGTCTAATCTCAATATGCTTAGTTCTTGAATGTTGAATTGGGTTCTTAGTAAGATTAATTGCACTAGTATTATCACAATATATAGGAATATGATCATACTTCAATCCATAATCAAGTAGATTTTGTTTCATCCACAATATTTGTGCCACACAACTACCTACTACAATATATTCAGCTTCAGTGGTAGAAATTGCAACACTATTTTGTTTCCTACAAGACCAAGATACTAAGGAATGTCCTAGAAATTGGCATGTTCCACTAGTGCTTTTGCGATCTATTTTGCAACCAGCATAGTCAAGATCGTAAAACCCACATAGATCAAACAAAGTTCCTTTAGCATACCAAAGTCCAAAACTAATTGTTCCCTTAAGATATCTTATTATTCTTTTTACAACTGTTAAGTGAATTTCCTTAGGATTGGATTGAAATCTAGCACATAAGCATACTGAGAACATGATATCAGGTCTAGAGGCAGTTAAATATAATAGGCTATCGATTATACCTCTATATTTTTTCTTGTCTACTGATTTACCTTTCTCATCTTTATCTAGCTTAGTTGAAGGACTCATGGGAGTTCCAATCTCCTTTGCATCTTCAAGTCCAAATTTCTTGATGATTTCCTTGGTGTATTTGGCTTGATTTATGAAGATCCTCTTTTGCTTGTTTGATTTGAAGTCCGAGGAAGAAGGTTAATTCTCCCATCATGCTCATCTCGAACTCCTTATGCATGCACTTTGAAAAATTCTCACACAAGGAAACATTAGTAGCACCAAAAATTATATCATCTACATAGATTTGGACAAGTAAAATGTCATTGTCTTTTCTTTTGATAAACAGGGTTGAATCAAGTTTTCCTTTTTCGAAATTATTTTCAAGCAAAAATCCATTAAGTCTTTCATACCAAGCTCTAGGAGCTTGCTTTAAGCCATACAAAGCCTTTTCTAGTTTAAAAACATGATTAGGAAAACATGAATCTTCAAAACCAGGGGGTTGTTCAACATAAACTTCTTCTTCAATAAATCCATTTAAAAATGCACTTTTTACATCCATTTGATAAAGTTTAAAGTCCATGTGACATGCAAATGCAAGTAACATACGAATGGATTCAAGTCTAGCTACAGGAGCATAAGTTTCATCATAATCAATTCCTTCTTCCTGATTGTATCCTTGTGCAACTAGTCTAGCCTTATTCCTAGTCACTATTCCAGCTTCATCTAGTTTGTTTCTAAATACCCATTTGGTTCCAATTACGGTCTATCTTTGGGTCTTTCAACTAGCTTCCAAACTTTATTTCTTTCAAATTGATTGAGTTCTTCTTGCATTGCTATTATCCAATTATCATCTAGTAGAGCTTCTTTTACATTTTTGGGTTCAATATGTGAAATAAATGCATGATGCTCACAAAAAGTGCTAAGATTACGCCTAGTTCTTACACCTTCATTTGGATTACCGAGTATAAGATCTTGAGGATGGTTTCTCACAAACTTCTAACTCTTTGGTAGATCTTCATAAGGTTCTTTTGTTTCATCATCTTTGGTTGAGCAAGGTTTGATTTCCTCATTTTCTTGAGATTTCCTTTCTTTAAGTTCTTCTTCTTGCTTCGTTTCTTTGTCTTTTGCAGTTGGATCTTCAAGTGTTGTCTTTTCGAAAAGATAACCTACATCATCAATTTCCTTTCTCGGCTCAAATGGGTTAGTCTCATCAAATGTAACATGTATTGATTCTTCTACAACAAGAGTTCTCTTATTATATACCCTATATGCTTTGCTCTTTGTGGAATAACCTAAGAATATTCCTTCATCGGATTTAGAATCAAACTTTCTTAAGTGATCCTTAGTGTTTAGAATAAAACATTTACAACCAAATACTTTGAAGTATGATACTTTAGGTTTTTTGCCATACCATAGTTCATATGGAGTTTTGTTTAAAATAGGTCTAATCAATACTCTATTTTGCACATAGCATGCTGTATTTATGGCTTCACTCCAAAAATATGTTGGCAAGTTGTGTTCTTTTAGCATAGTCCTTGCCATTTCTTGTAATGTACGATTCTTCCTCTCTACTACCCCATTTTGTTGAGGAGTACGAGGGGCCGAAAAGTTATGCTCAATGCCATGTTCATCACAAAAGTTCATAAAAGGAGTATTCACATATTCGGTGCCATTGTCACTACGGATGCAAGTTATAAAATAGCCTTTCTCATTTTGCACTTTTCTACACAATCTTGCAAATTCATTGAAGGCATCATTTTTATGTGCAAGAAACATGACCCATGTAAATCTAGTGTAATCATCGACTACAACAAATGCATACCTAGATCCTCCTAAGCTTGTTACATCAATGGGTCCAAACAAATCCATATGTAGTAGTTGTAATGCTCTATTTGTTGAAACTTTATTTAGGGATTTGAAGGATGTTTTATGTTATTTTCCTAGTTGGCAAGCATCACAAATTTTATCTTTTTCAAATTTTAATTTTGAAAGGTCTCTAACTAGATCATGCTTTGATAAATCATTCAATAAGTTCATGCTAGCATGTCCTAGTCTTCTATGCCATAACCAAGTATTATCATGCACAACAGATAGACATTTAACATGTTGACATATAAGTTGATCAATTTCAACAATGTAAACATTTTCATTTCTCTTGGCTATAAATGATACATTTTCATTTCCACATTCATAGACAAGACACTTAGAGGATTGAAAAATGACTTTATGACCTTTGTCACATAATTGACTAATGCTAAGTAGATTAAATTTTAGACCTTCTACAAGTAGGACATTATGTATAGCAAGAGAATTTTCATTACCAATGCTTCCTTTTCCAATAATTTTCCCTTTGCTATTGTCCCCAAAGGTGACATCTCCTCCTTTTATCCTTTTTAGTTTGTAAAAAAGTGAAGAGTTCCCCGTCATGTGCTTGGAACAACCACTATCCAAGATCCATCTTATTTTGCTTGAATTGCATACCTACACACATGAAATTCAAACGCAATTCTTTATTTTGGGGTCCCTAATACCTTGGGTCCTTGGCGTTAGTTTAATTTTTATTTTTCACAACCCATTTTGGTCTTTGCCAATATGGAACATGTGATCCTCTATCACGAATTTTCTTGTAATAACAATGAGTGGATACATGTCCTTTCTTTTCACAATAAGTACAAATAACATTTGTCTTTGGTGAAGAGAGGATGAAGAAGTAGAAGCTTTGACAAAATAGGTTTTGAAATACTTTTGATTTATATTAGGTTTATATCCAATACCACTTTTATCAAAAGACATTTTTGACTTCCAAGAAGTTTTTCAAAGTTTTCTTTCCCATTTGTAAATTTTTGAACAATTTTATTCAAATCCTCATTTTTCTTCTTTAAATCTTTGACTTCTTTTTCAATCTTTACAAAATCTTCAGCATATGAATCATTTTCTTTTTCTAAGATATCTATTTTTTCAATAAGAGAAACATTTTTCTTTTCAAAAATTTCTTTTTCATTTTGAACAAGTTTCAAACTCTTATGCATTTGCTTGTTTTTAGCCAAAGCTAAGGATAGGTCATCATGTAATTTAGCAAACGCGTCTTTTAGTTCCTCAAAACTATATTCATCTTCCTCCTCTTCACTAGATGAATAGTAAATAGATAAAGATGGTGAAGATAGTACCTCATCCTCATTGGCCATGAGGCAAAAATTTGCTACCTCATGATGCTCTTCCTCATCTTCTTCGGTTTTAGAGAAGTCCCATGTAGCTTTGAGCGCTTTTCCTTCCTTCTTCTTTGAAAGCCTAGGACAATTTGCTTTTATATGTTCTGGCTTGTTGTAATTGAAGCACTTTATTTCATCCTTTGCATCTTTCATCTTTTTGAGCTCTTTACCATCTTTTCCTTTCTTCTTCCAATTTGAGTTGCTTGAAGAGGCCCCCTTTCTCATCTTTCTAAATTTCATAAATTTTTTGAAATTTCGGGCAAGAAGTGCAATCTCCTCATCTTCCGGGTCCTCATCTTCTTCTTCATCGTCACTTGATGAAAATCTTGATGCAACTAGAGCAATTGACTTCTTTGTTTTCCTTTCTTCTTCTTCATGATCTTTTATCTCTAGCTCATGAGTCATGAGTGACCCAATGAGCTCATTGAGCTCCAATGTGTTCAAGTCCTTTGCTTCCTTTATTCTTTGTATCGTTGGTTGCCATGATGATGGCAAGCTCCTTAGTACTTTCCTTACTTTCTCTACATTAGAATAATCTTTACCAAGAGCTTTCAAACCATTAGTAATTTCAACAAATCTAGAAAACATTTGTTCAACATTTTCATTTGGAAGCATTTTGAATAATTCATATTTATGTACAAGCATAGCAATCCTAGATTCTTTTACTTGGCTTGTTCCTTCATAAGTTACTTCTAATTGATCCCAAAGCTCTTTAGCTGAAGTACAACCCATTACTCTAGCAAATTCAGTGGCATTCATAGCATTAAATAAATAATGTAACGCCTTTGATTTAACTCAAATAATTTTATATCTTCATCATTCCATTCACTTTCAGGTTTAGGTATTCTCCTATTGCCTTCTAATTTTGTAGGTAAGGTAGGCCCATTTTCTATGATTTTCCAAGCTTTATGATCATGTGATTGTATAAACACTTTCATTCTCATTTTCCAAAATGCATAATTAGTTCCATCAAAAGGGGGTGCTTGTTTAATAGAAATTCCCTCCATATTTGCAATAAATTCTACTAGTTGTTAAACTATGATATAGAACCCTAGCTCTGATATCAATTGTGGGTGCAAATATCTTAAGAGGGGGGAGTGAATTAAGATATTAATACTAATTTTCGTTTTTAAAATTTACAGAAAATTTACAACTCTAACAAGCAATATATCAAACACTATATAAGCAAGGTAATAAGAATGAAATTTAAAAGCAAGGAGAAGAGAGACAAACGATTTTTAGGTAGTTCGGCCAAGTCTACGTCCACCGCCCAAGGAATCTCCCCTTAGGACTTCAAGGATCTCCACTAAAATGCTTCTTCAAAACTTGGTGAAGCACAAACCAAGATTTTTACAACCTCTTTGAAGTCCCACGTCAAAGAACCCAAGAGACTTTCTCTATAGGATTTCCTCACACTTTTACAAGCCACAATGGATATATCTCACAATGAATAAAGCTCTCAAAGTGTGAATACTCAAGAATGAAAAGAGATTGGATCTGAAAATTTCCTCAAGAAGAGAAAATAATAAGCTCTTGAAAGCTCAATATATTGCAAGAATGGCTCAAGAAGTATTGAATGATGATAAAAGCTTTTGCACACTTCAATTGATTGATTAGAACTTGTATTTGAATGTGTATATATAGAGATTTGAGGGTTAGGGATTTGGTAGGTGAAGGAAGATGAAAATCTCGGCCAGAACGGTAAGAAACAGCTAGTGCATTTATTACAGCCCCCGTTCAGCCGGTCGACCGTCTTGGTCGTCCGGCTTGCCTTTCTCTTCTCTGACTAGGCCGGACGCCTTAGCCGGTCGACCGGCTAGGGGGTCCGGCTTTTACTTTCACTTTCTGATTAGGCCGGGCTACCACCCAGGTCAGCCGGTCGACCGGCTTGGGGGTCCGGCCACTCCAGAATGTGAAGTAAAGCCAGATTTTTTAGAAAAACAAGCTCAAGTGTATTTTCACAACACCAAGTAATTTTGAATAAATATGTAAACGCATGTTGTGAATCAAAACACCCCAAAAACTCATTTTGTCTCAATGTGTGCATTCAAATACTTTTGTGCATATTTTAAAAGTGCAAGACATGAGAAAAATTTTGCAATGATAAGGAAGAATGTTTTGAGCCAAGTCTATACAGTATATGGGCATTTCATAAGAAGAGCAAGAAGAAAAAAAATAAATCCGGTACCCCTTATGTCTTCTCTTCTCCTCCTTATGCCTTCTTATCTTTTCTCTTCTTCAAATGATCCTTTATGCACATCCTCATATTTTCCAAGCTTCATATAATATCTCATTTCACAAGAAGCTATTTAATCAAATAATGCATATACATATTTTCATCATCAAAATTAATAAAGAATATTTAGCTAACACATTCGAAGTCGGGTACTTTGTTCCTGAAAAGAGCTTGGTTAGTTCATGAAAAACACTAAGCTTCTCACAAATGAGCTTAGCCATTTCCCAATCTTCATCAAATGGTAGAGATGTATAATGCTTATCTCTAAAACTCAACTTTTGAAATACAGTCCTATACTCAATGGCTGTTTCAAGCATTAGGTAAGTCGAGTTCCAACGGGTTTTTACATCAAGCGCTAATTTCTTAGTACATCTCAATTTCAATGTACGAGCCATATTCTCAAATTTTTCAACCCTTTGTTGAGAGCCTGACCAATAAAGAACACTTAAACGAATTCTCTCAATAGCCTTTTCTATGATAGACAACCCATCCTTCACAACTAAATTTAATATATGGGCACAACATCGCATATGAAGGAGTTTTCCATCAAGTATAGAGTTTCTAGACAACTTTTCAGAAAGAATATTGATCATACCATCATTTGAGCTACAATTATCCACTGTTACTGTGCAGATCTTGTCTTCCAAATGCCAAGACATTAATCCATCAAGTAAACTTTCAGCTAGAATGTCTGCAGTGTGTGGTGAAGGCACGTAAACAAACTTGCAAAAAAGGACAATTAAAATTAAGAAGAATAAGATATGTTTATATGGTCAAGTAACAAAGAAGCCTCAGTAATGCATATGTACCTCAATAGTCGACTTCGCAATTTCCAATCGTCATCTACAAAGTGAGCAGTGATGCTCATGTACCCCTTTTTTTGGTTGGAAGTCCACATGTCTGTTGTAATAGCCATTCTAGCACTAGTCCGACTCAACCAATTCCCTAACTTCTCTTTTTCAATGTCATAAACCTTCATTATATCGCTCTTTATGGTATTACGAGATACCATCTTGAAAAGTGGTTGAAGGCTTTCCACAAATCTTCTAAAACCTATATGCTCAACAATAGATAAAGGATACTCATGCAATATTATTGCATTTGCTAACTCCCTTCTAGAAACTTCTGAATCAAATGTATAGTTGCTAAACTGAACTTTCCCATCATTTGTTTTTTTCACCCCAATTTGGTTCTGACGCTCCATTGCTGTCTCAATAGACATGTTACTCCGTTTAGGACAATTGTTCAAATGATTATGCAAACTTTTTGTGCCCTTATCACTACTGGCTTGTAAACGTGTATTACAATAATAACATATAGCTAAGTCTTTACCATCCTTCCTGACTTTCACCATATGGTTCCAAACTTCACTTGTTAACTTTCGTTTTTTTGGAACAACTACCTCACCAGGCTTTAAAACAACTTTTGGATCATGTTGTAAGTTTTGACCTTGATCAGTTGAAGTATGAACTGGACTCAAGGCTGAAGCTAAAGTAGGGGCTATTGATGAACTAATTTGGGTTGTAGCATTAGGGGTTGAAGCATTAGGGGCAACAAATGATGGATCTGTCCTACATTCATCTTGTGCGGAAAGATTGGTGGTAGGATTCGATGACATGGCCTAATTAACATTTGACATTATAATAACTAATATTACAATTAATTCTAAAGCATATAATCAATAATCAACAATCAAAGTCAAGAAATAGAATACAAAATACCTTGATATCAGAACACAAAACAGAATAAAAAACATAAAATTCATAAAGCAAGAAACTAGTATAATCAGTAATTCCCTTTGATTAAGTAGTAATATATTTTTTAAGTAGTAATATATGATTAAGTTCAAAGCACGATCGAAGGTTCTAGTTCTTAAACGATTAATTAATCATTCAACGAAGTGTTTAGTTGATTGACCCTACTTGGCAGACGTTGATATTGCTGTGACAAACTCGATTTTTGGAATGAAGCATTTAACTCCTGACCCCAAATATTAAAATATATTCCTCATCTAGATTGAAAATATTTTTGGAATGAAGCATTTAACTCCTGACCCCAAATATTTTTCTTTTTCTTTTTCTTTTCTCTTCTGGTCGGATGAATCATCTAGATTGATAATATACCCGTAAAGCTTGTTTCAGTGTTCTGTCATGATATATTACAATGTTCTGACGTCGTTCTAAATGATACATATGAGAGTATAACACTAATCGTTTGATTCATTTCATTACCATCTAATTTTTTGAAAAATATTAATTGCAATTTACAAAGATGATGAAGAAGAAGAAGAAGAAAAGAAAGATGAAACTTACAACGCTGACAAAACTTTGCTTTGCTTTGCTTTGCACCAATTTCTTCTCTTTTTCTTTTAGTGTGAAGTTGCAGGCTTGCAGCGGCGGCAAGAGGTAGGGAACGAAATGGAAGAAAACGAAATGAAATTGCTAACCCTAGTTGGACGTTGTTGACTTGGGGGACTAAAGACTTTATTCTTTTTTAAAAAATATTTTTTTAATAAATCTTTTATTTTTAACTTTTCTTTTTGTAAGATAGTTTAAATTTTTAGTTTTTATTAGTCATCTTTTTCTTGACCAACCCAAAAAAAAAAAAGAATTATTCAGCTTTTAAGTTTTTTCTATAAAAAAATGTATATTTGATTAGTCATTTATATAATTTTAAAAACTATGTATATAAAAGATTTAAGATTTGATTAGGAAGTCATATAAAATTCAGTGTATTTTTAATTATAATTCTCAAATTAAATTAGCTATATAAGTTATAAGTGGAGTTAGATCAATGGTCTGAGATCTTTTTTTTCTTTTTCAATCTTATTTGTTTTAAATATTTTTCTAGTACATAGTAAATCTCTTAGTTTTAAGTTTCTTTTTAGAAAAGTGTTTAAATTTTTTGTTTTAGTTAGTCAGCTTTTCTTGATCAAAAAATAATTAGTCATTTTTTAAATTTTTTCCATAAAAAAATTAAAATTTGATTAGTAAGTTATGCTAAACTAATAAATATAAAATATTTTGAGATATTGGTTATTTTTATAAGTTAAATTTTAAAGACTAAAAGGTTAAAACCTTACTACTATCAACAAAAGTAATAATTTTTGCTTCTTTATTTATTGTATAATATACATATACATATATATAACTACAAGTAATTAATAAATGTAAAACATATTTATATACCTATGTAACTAAAGTTAATGTAGCTATATAATTAGACTTAGTTTGTTATTTAGTATAATTCTAACTAAAGTTAATCATATAACTAGAATTTGTATGATTTTTGATATAATCATATTTAAACTAATCATATAACTAGTTCTTTTATAGTTCTAACTATTATAGTTTCTTATATAGTCCTAATAAGTATGCATATAAAAAATGTTATCAATATACCTATAATTAATTAATAAATATAAAATATATTGAGATATTAATATAAATTATATAATAAGGTATGGATATATATATATATGTGTATATATATGTACATATATAATTAAATATATATATGTATGTATGTATGTATGTATATATGTATGTATGTATGTATGTATAGGGGACAGAACCGGGTATCGTTCCGGGTACCCGGAGGTCACTCCCAGTTCCGTCCCAAACCCTAACGGGTATTTTTAATAGTTCTGGGTTCGTTTTGGGCTCTTAACGGGACGGATTTTTATCGGATTTTTAGCGGGTCGGCCGTGCTGGGTACCCTAAGTCACTCGTTCCGGTGCCATCCCTATGTAAAATTTAAGGATATGAAGTGCGAGAATGTTGGAGGGGCGGTCAAAGGTGATGACTTGAGCTTGAAATTCTTCGCCAAGGGTGGTCTTGATTGAGAGTATGCATCCCACTGCAAATGCTTCACTGCAAATTCTTCACTGCTTCCATTGACACACACACACACACACACACACATCTCTAATGGTTCTTGTTTCTGCCTGTGTGTAAAATTAGTGTGTGTTTGGGCTTCTGAGTGTTGTGGGCTCGCAAAAAGCCCAATTTCGACGGGCCTAAGTTTGTGACTCTTGTGACTCCACTAGACTTTCGGCTCTCGAATACTTGATTTAAAAAGGAAAAAAAAGAAAAAGAAAAAAATGGATATGTATTATAAACAAAGACATCCATATGTGTACAGTGTACACAATTGAGTAGTAGTTCATACTTTGAATTCAAAAAACAGAAAAATCAAGAAAAGGAAAAAATGGAGAGAGCAACACCTGTACGGAAGCCTCACACCTCCACCGCTGACTTGCTGACTTGGTCCGAAGCTCCGGCGGAAAACACCACCTCCTCCGCCACCTCCCGCCCCGTCACTAACTCTAACCACCAGGTGACGTCGTTATCCGAGCAGCTCACGTCACTTCCTCCCTCTCTCCTCACTCTCTCCTCACTTGCTCATTCACTTTTTCTCTATAATATGAGCTCATTCACTATGTTTTCTTCTTGAATTTTCAGCCGTCGGATGGGATCAGTAAAGTGCTGTTTGGTGGTCAGGTCACTGATGAAGAAGCTGAAAGCCTTAACAGAAGGTCCTATCATTTTTAACATTAAAAATATTCTTTTTTATGCACACACGCATATATATACACACACACACTTTTGCGGATTTGTTGTTTAATGAGCTGCATTGTCCTGTAAGTTATCTCAAAAACATGGTTTGGATTGTTCTATTTGTTGCGTATTTTTCTTTTATTCTTATTTTTTTTTAATTTTTTTGTAGATCTATGACTATCAGTAGTGCAATTTGTTATTTAGAGGTGGATCTGGAATTCTTTTATTTCGAAAAGCTAATTTCTTTGGAATCCAAGTTAAACATTTATTTTTAGATTTTTCAAGTGTTGATTAGAGGTTTATTCACATAATAGATGATTTTGTTCAATGATTTAAAATGAAATTAATATTCCATTTGCACAAAACTAGAGTGCATATTTAACTGTTCTTGTGAAATAAAAAAGCTTGATGGAACTGTTCAATATTTTGTCAATGGTAATGAAAATTCTCAATGAACAAATGCTAGATTGAAAACATTATCAACAGAATGTTTTCTTGCTTTACAGAAGTGATGAAAAATAAATTTACAAGAATATCAGCTTGAAAGTGCATGTTACTTTTCTAATTCTCGGAAACTACTTATGAAGAATTCACAAAAGAAATGGCGTTATATAATTTACCATTTTAAAAGAGGATAAAAATTTTAACTTGTTTGATCATATACTTTTTGGGTCAGTTGGGGCTGTAGCTCGCATTGAGCCCAACATGGATCTGCCAGTATCTTGTGTGTCAATGTGTATTCTATTTTTTCTCTATTTCTTTCTTTCTTCTTCTTCTTCTTTCTCTTTTTTTCCTTCTCTCTTTATTACCGTATGGTTTCCTATTGGAAGAAAGCCATACAAGTCCTCAGGTTTATGCTTAATTTGTTTGTGCATTGACTTTGTTAAAAACCCAAAAACACCCTTAGATTATTAGTCAAAGTTGCATCGACATATAACCTTTATATCTGAGAGTTTGCTGGACATGTTTTTCTCTATTTTTCCTTTTTATTTTGCCAATATTTTCACAACAATTTTTTTTTCAAATCCTGCTTTTATACAACTTCATCTAAATCTATTAATGGTAATATACATCAAATCTCAAAATGCAATCATGGAGCATTAGTTAATAAATTACTAAACTTATATAACATATTTTAATTCATAGTAGTTTTTATTGTACTGTTAATTGGATGCAAGTAGGCAATCGAAAAAAATTGGTGTGAAAACGTTGGCAAAAAGAATAGGGATAAATAGGCAAAAGGTTTCCAGCAAAGTTTCAGATGAAAATGTTATATATGCCATTGCAAAATTGACTATCAATGTGGGGGTGGGGGGTTTGGTTTTTTTTAACAAAGTCAGTGCATTGGCCATTTAAATTTTACTAATGTGTTAATTGGAAGTACCTTCCAAGGGATTATAAAAAATTGGAGGAACTATTTGGGATTAAACATATCCCTAGGGGCTTGTTTTCTTATATGTTAAATTTCACTGTCATTCCTGTTCGCAAGCAGCAGATGAATCTTATGGAAGATTCTCTGCATCCGCCTTCCAATGTAGCCTGCTAAGGGCCTGTTTGGATTGGCTTTTTTCAAAAGTGTTTTTTTTACAGCTTTTTTTGAGAAGCCGAAAATTCTAGCTTCTAAAAAAAACTATATTTGAGCTTTTTTCAGAGTTTCAACTTTTTTGGACGTCAAATCAAATAGTTATTGCAAATTTAATGTAACTTTTTTAGGAAAAAAAGTGCTTTTTCTTGAGAAAAAAGCCAATCCAAACAGGCCCTAAAGCTTCAAGTTGGGTGAACCATTGTTCTTCTCTTAATAAATAAGGTTTTAAACATCTAATAAGGCTGAAATGAGGCAAAACTTACATGAAATGCTCAAACGCGAAAAAGGGATGGGTTAAAACTGCACTTTCCTTTTTGATTGCTGCAATTCTGTTTTTCTTTTCCTTTTTCTTTCAATTGACGAATTGGTTAGAGTCTTGAGAATGCTTACCTTGATTATTTGTTAATATCTCATCTTCCATTGAGGCTTATTGAAACTGTTCAAATTTGCCATGTTCAGGAAACATTGCTCAGAGTACAAATTGAAGGAGATGACTGGCAGCAAAATATTTGCTGCAGATGGTGAAGATATTGCATCAGAATCTGGATTGTCTAGTGTCTCTTCAAACAACCGTACATCTGTGCGTATCGTTCAGGTATTCATTTGATCTAACTGGAAGAGCATTTTACTGAATACTTTCAAGGAACCATGTAGTGGCAATCTCATTCCAATTGCGTTTATTGTCCTTTCAGCAAGCTGCAAATGGAATAAGCCAGATCTCATTTAGTGTTGAGGAAAAGATTTCTCCAAAGAGGCCTACCACTCTGACTGAGGTAGCAAAGCAGCGTGAACTAAGTGGGACACTGGAAAATGAGTCTGATAGCAAGACCAGGAAACATCTCTCAGATGCAAAAAGCAAAGAACTCAGTGGAAATGATATCTTTGGCTCTCCTTCTGAAGTTCCTCCTAGATCATTGGCTGCTGCACGCTCATTGGAGTCAAAAGAATATAAAGACATGGGGGAACCAGCACCACGTAGTGTCCGGACATCTGTCAAAGTTTCTAATGTGAGTTCTGAAAATTATCCCTTGTCTTTCTTCAATCCGTCCACATGTCACTCTGCATCTTCATTCTTCAACAGATTAGGAGTCAGAGTTTCACTCAATATGTTTTAGATATAGTTGCCCCTCCTAAGCTTACTTTTTATTGGTAATGTTCATTTCACTTGTATGCACCAAAATTTATTCCTTAGGAAAGTGCATAAAAGAACTGTCTTGAGGCTTTATAATGGAAAATCTTTCTACAGATTTTAAAGCCATTTCCTGAAGTAACCTAGAGCTATGTAATGTGTCAAATAGAGATTGTTGTATAGGGATGTATCTTGCTGATGACTTACCTTGATTACATTCTGCAGCCTGCCGGAGGTCAAAGTAATATTGTATTTGATGAAGAGCCCATCATCAAGACATCTAAGAAAATTCATAACCAGAAGTTTGCAGAGCTGACCGGCAATGATATTTTCAAGGGAGATGCTCCTGCTGGGTCTGCTGAGAAGCCATTAAGCATGGCTAAGCTGAAAGAAATGAGTGGTAATGACATATTTGCAGATGGTAAGGTTGAATCTCGAGAATACTTTGGTGGTGTCCGCAAACCTCCTGGTGGGGAGAGCAGCATTGCCTTGATTTAGTTAACAATGCCCCAGCATTCTATTAACTTGTTCACCACTAGTTATTCTCTTTGTCTGTCTTGTTAATTTATGTTTCTTAACATGAACAAGGCTGTTCGCAGTTCATCAGAAACCGGGTATCAGAGTTGTAACTTGAAAATGAATTTGTTTTCATATACATCTCAATGTAATAACTTAAAAGATTCTTAACCTTTCACTTATGCCAGCATGGATAGTGCATTGATTCTGGTTGGAGGCTCCCCTGCACCCATCCCCGCTTCTGGCCCTCTCCCCACGTAGCCAATTGTTGGACCCAACTTGCTGCTTTTGTCAAATTATTATGTGTACCAGATTGAGAAGGAATTTAATTTGATCTCATTTGCATGTTGATGAAAATCAGGTCACTATTTAGCACAGATAGTAGTTATGATTTGGTGTGACATCCAAGTTGATCCATGCATTGGTGAGACAATAAATCATCGCAGATCTTGTTGCTGCGATTTACATAGGGAATTTTTTTTAATTAGCACACACCCAGACATCTCAGAAGTGCATGGAGTTCAATTCTCACTAATAGACGGTTTGTGCATGACAGACCAACCCTTGACTTAGATAATCAATCACTGAGCCTCTCCATGTCCAATCAAGGCCAAAAGCATTCTCTTGAAGTCTCCTGAAGTGTCTCCAACAATTGCGCGGTCCAGAGGGACACTGTTCCTTCTGTGGTATTCTTCACTGATGCGTTGCATGTCGATCTCAGCCCTCGTACTGACGACTCTAGTGAGAGCCCATTCATCTGTGCCCAACCCGTTGATAGCCAAGCGAAGAATCTTCGCAAAATATTTTTCTGGGGATGTCAAGCACTTTATTGTTCCTCTCAGTAAGCTGAGGTACTTGTCTTTGGGTTCATTTTTAAGGTCCTGCAGGCATAACAAGACATTGTGGATGGAACAAGATATCATTGAATATATTTGTTATCAGTTTACGAATGGTAGGTACCTTGTTGATAGCATTTCCAAACTGATCTTTATAGTTGTTGAGTGCTGCATTGAGCTGTGCCTTACTCCTCGTAGTCAGAATCCTAATGATCTCCTCGTCATTGTAAGCTTTCTTAGAAATCTTCTCATGAAGTATCTTAGACTCTGATTTTGCCAGTGTCATGTCAACATCTTCTCCTTCATAGCGCAGTGCAGTCACGAGAGGGACCAAAAGCTGTTAGAGAAATTCTAACATATATTAGAAATAACTCTTCTAAATCCAAGAGTTGACATGGTATGTGTATATGATCTACCTTGCGGAAATCTCCAGTTGTGCGATATGCTACATCTTCTTCAAGGGATCTTTTGTAACGAGCACGATAGGCCTGTCTTGCCTTCAAGAGGTCATTTGGAGACCTGGTGCAAGCAATTTCCATGATAATCCAATTGGTGCTAGCAGTCGATTTTTTGGTAGCTCGATAAGCCAATTGCGCATCGCGCTCAGCTGGATCAAGAGTCCACAGTAGCACGGCACGCTGTTATATGTATCACATGATACATCAATAAGTTCAAAACCAAGTTGCATAATTACTTCATAATCATGCATCAAACTTCAGGTATATATATGGTTAAGTATTGATTGGTGTTTTCGTTAAATATGCTGTGCTGTGCTGCGCTGCGCTGTACTGACCTCAAAATCACTGGAAAGTTCAGCATCCAAGTCTTTGAGGAGATCTTCTCCATAAGCCGCAGCATATGCCTCCCGAATCAGCTTGCGCTGGGCTGCATTTCTGTGAGCTAAGATCTGGATAATCAGTGCCTCATTTGTACTCCATCCTGAACAAGAAGTATCAAATTAGGCTTGTGCGTCTCAAGGATCAATAAGGTCATAAAACATCAGTATCCTTTAGATACCAAATTATATAGATTTGATGTTGTAATTAAAAATATCTTACTAGAAATCAAGCATTTAGTGACAACCTTTTTTCTGGTGAAGAAGATATCGTCACTCTGATAGTGATAGTAGTGATATTTTAAAAAGTTTATCAACAATGTTGTACCATTTTGTAATATTACCATTTTTTTGACACTAAACCTTTAACTTCCTCAACAACAGCTGTTGTTAGAATGTGAATTTAGAATGCTGATTCTCAACAGAAACTGTTAAAATGTATGATTATGGTATAGCTCATACCCTCTATTGAAATGAAAAAACTGCGTTATCTATGCAATAAATAATCACAATAATACTTTTATGGAACATCAAATGCTGTCATAGGGAAAAATGGAAATTTCTGCACAAAAAAAAAAAAAAAAGAAGTGCAGATGAAGTAGAAAATCACAAGGCAATGATGTGATTGATGAATATTTATCATAAAACCAATCAAAAAATAAATCAATTCGTTGCATTCATAAGCATTAAGAAACATCTAGCAACTAGAAATTACTTAGTTTTTTAAGCAATACTTGTACTAATAGATTTGAAATCAAAATTTGGTATAATAAATTAATAACAAGACTACTCAAAATAGAAGCAACAAGTGAAAAACATGGAGTTGATCATTGAAGCATAATTCCACTATGATTAAGCTGGTCCAATTCTGATGCATCTTTTTCAATATTGATCACTCATGCATATATAATATATTATCTTTTTAACAATGAGAAAAGATATAAAATAGGAAACTAAGGGTGCCAGAACGAAGAATTGCGTAAAAACTAAATGACAGATAGGATCTTACATGTTTCAACCTAAACTTATATCATCCCGCAAACAAAAAGAATAATTCACTGTCTTGATAAATGAGTATACAAGGTAGAGCTTGGGCTCGAGTACCCTCGCCCCTCCCTCCTTGCTCACTGTCTATGCAAAGCTCAATTAGCCACAACCCAAAAGAATATCCAATTAAATCTTTCTATTGCACGATAACACAATTTTGTTCGTTCTTTATAGTTTTCCTTTTGGATACAATGGCCCAAATATTTTCCAATTAAGACATAGTTACATTAAATGCAGGTACATACAAAATGAAACGTGAGAATCCGCAAAAATGTAACATGGTAAGATCCGAGGGGAAATGACCTACAAAATGGAAAAAAATATATTAAATAAAGCAAACTACCTGCAAAAGCTTTTCTAAGTTGCTCAGCATCTGCGCTTGGTGCAGGAACTGATGGAGGGACTTTGAGGGTAGCCATTATTGATTCTTCAATATGTCTATGAGCGTGTGTTCTACGTGTTTCTTTATGTCTTTTTATGTGCATGGCCATGTATAGTAATAGATTGCATGTGTGGTGTGGCAAGGTGTATCTGATGAGAAACATACGCGATGAAAATGTGTAATTGGTCTTGCGTTATTTAAAATTTTGACTAGTTCTATTTACAATCTCGTGCATTGCAATAATTAATAATGAAAAATAGATAACTTTTATGATTTGACTAATGTGTATCTGAACTTTTTATATTATAAAACTTTTCTCATAATCCCCCTCTATTTTCATAAGTTTTCCTTCTTAAAAAAGTATGATGCTTTTTCAAAAACGTTGAGAGTATGTGCTGTGTGTTGAAGAATAAAGAGGCTATTGAAGGATTTTAAAATATAAAATGGTCTATTATATGTTAGATAAATCATAGAGGTTTGATATTTTACCATAACTGATATAATGAACGGGACAGAGAAAGTAATCGACATCCACGTTACCATTGTGATCATTCTTAGTAAGCTATAAGAGCTGCAACGTTTATAGTCAGCTATATATATATATATGATCAGCAAATATTGTACTTTTGTTCTACCTTTTTTGTAGGAAAATGTAATGTGTTTACACTATTTTTATTCTTTTTCCCTTTTTTTGGTGAGAATGTGTTTGCATTATCCTAACCAGGAAATAGCATTACCTTACTAATTAAAATTTAACATAGATGAAAACAGAGAAATGTTAGATATAGCTTTATTTCTATTACCTAATGAATTTATTTATCCAAAGAATGGGCAAAAGCCATTACAATTAGAAAAAGATTCTATACAAATATGTCCAAGGGTTAAAAAAGAAAGTACAAAGTGGGGCAATAGCCAGCTAGAAAAACTTAACCAATCAGAATTAAAATTACAAATATCAAAAGCATGAGATTAGTTTAAAGCAGAGTACAATTATCAAACAAAGTAAACTAGGTGGAAGGAGGGGGGAAGCAAGCAAACACAGGAGAGGGATCCCCGAATCATGCTAACATTATTTGTGAACCAAACTTTACCAACACTATCGTTGGACTTCACATCAACCCAAATATCATGAGCATAATTGCCATGAACAGCATCTTTCTTACGTCGTTATTCATAATATCCTAATCCAAGGAATTGAGCGCTTCAAATGTTTTAGATGTTGGAACAGAGACAAGTTGTGCGTTGTTGAGAATTTTCTTTGGAGGTCGCGTGATTGGAGAAGAAGGGAGAGTTCGATTCTTGCATGGTGCATCCGTCATAGAAGTCAATTTTGAATTCACACGTACTTATTCTCGCTTGGTGTGCTCAGCTTATTTTTTGGAATGAAAAACCTTTTTATCTTTCTTCTCATAGATCTTCACGTTCTTCATAGCGATTGAAAAGTGGAAGAAATCTTGGACAACTGTCAGTTATGTGCCCAACCAAGTAAAAAATATCATATCTTAGGGGCTCCCATGGATAATCAATCATCATCTCAACTACTTCCCCTAATTTGATTTCACTTAAGTAAAGCTAGAACCCATTGTTATATGCATCTCAACACATCCATGCAAATCTGAGATATTTCCTAGAAAGGGTGTTAGGATTAACTTGTATAGGCACTCCAATAATATTAGAAATATAGCTTAGGCCATGGGTTGTGAAAGGGGATTTGCCTTGGATTTAACCATATGGGGACTTTATGACATCTAAGACTAATCCTTTGAGCATTGAGACCCCATCTTTTGTGTGAAAAAGGCCAATCACACATGCTATAACTTTTATAAGACATGGTTACAAGCATCCTCTTTCTGAAATTTAAAATATAAACATGCCATTTTTAGTTGACCTCACTTCCACACTAGCATATTGCCTTCAAAATGTATCAGTCATTCGTTTATTAAGAAAAAGTAGGGAAGGTCTATCGATAAATTGCCTAAGGAGACAACAACCCTACCATTTGTCTCCTTCCTCAAGGACATCACTACTCATCAAAACATTCAATTTGTAATCCACCTATTAACTCATAACTACACTGACACTCTTAAGTAAATCTCTAGTCTTAAAGTTGCTTCAGTTGAACTCTTTCCTTAACATCCCCTCTCAAGTTGAGCCTATGAATGGCTGGGGAAAGCTAGTAGCTGAGCTCTATAAATCTGACATTAGATAGAGAAGATCAACACTTGACTTGTAGTAAAAACATAAGAAATATGCAATTATTTTGAAGTAACTTACTCTCTAACAAAATAGTAGTCTACTTCAATGTATTTAGTTCTACTATAGAATACTGGATTAGGACAAGTGCGATAGCTGACACTTAGTTAGTAGCAAGACTAGTGTAAGTAATGTGTAGATCTTTAAGTAGATAAGTGATCTATTCAGTTCAGCTAAAGCCTGAGCTAAAGCCCTTTATTCTACTTCTATAGATGATCCACCAACAATTGGTCATTTCTTAGAGCACCAAGAGATGAGATTAGGGCCTACAAACACACACAAGCTAGTGGTCTTTTTCCTTGAGACTAGATCACTAGCTTTATTCTTGTCTTCTTACAAGTGAAAGTCTCCAGATTGAAAATGCAAACCATGAGAGGTAGTTCCTTAAACAAATTTGAGAACTCTTTTGACTACATCATAGTCACTATTAGTGGGATGGTGCATGGCTTGACAAATAATTTGCAGTATATTGAAGATCTAGCATAGTAATATTTAAGTATTAGAGAGCTCCAACAAAGCTTTTAAACTTTGTAGAATTAAAGTAAAGAAGTTTTGAATCTTGTGTGATGGGAGAATACTTGCTAACTAAAGGATTAACGCGTGATTTATGCTTGGATAAGCCTGCATCCTAAGAAAGCCGTTAGCATGTTTGGATTGATAAAGAACCATTGACTTGCCAGAGTAAGACAGTTCAATTCTTAGAAAATAGGACAATGTGTTAAGTCTTTCATGGAAATCTTGGCACTTATAGCTTGGACAAGGTCTACAACTGCCTTAGACGAGCTGCCTGTCAAAGTTAGATTATCTTCATAGACTAAAACCATTAATGTATTGTATTAGTATGCAAAACAAATAAAAAGGTATCTATAGAGCAGCATTTGAATCCCTAAGCAATGAGAAAGGTAGAAAGCATATGGTACTATGCTCTAGGAGTTTGCTTGAGGCCACATAAAGATTTTTGTAACTTGCACACATAAGTCAGATATGTAGGATAAATAAAACCTTGAGGCATAAATAAAGCCTCGAGGTTGCTCCATGAAAATAGTCACAAAACACACCATGAAGAAATGCATTTGAAAGATCTACTTTTTGGAAAGATCGATTATAATAAAGTGCCAAAGCAAGAACAAGCCTAATAGCATATGGTTTAACTACTAGACTAAAGGTTTCAATGCAATCTACACCATGCTCTTGATGAAAACCTTTTGTAACCAATCTAGCCCTGTAGATGACATTGATCCATCCAAATGTCGCTTGATTCTATACACCCATTGTAGCCAATTGGCTATCTATAAGGTGGAGGAGGAACTAAGCCAAGTGTATTGAAGAACACTAAACTCCTCTTTCCTAATGATGACCTAGTGTAAGTACTTGAAGGCCTCTTTGTAGGTTGCAAGTTTAGTTTTAAGAGGTTGACTAATCAAGAAATTAGCATTACACGCAAAGGGTAGTGGAAAGAGAGAGCCACTCTTTGATCTAGTTATCATAAGAAAAATGTTCAAAGGGATTGAGAATGAGTAAAAGCCTAACCAAGTTAATTATCTGGTAGTGAGGAGTCTGAGTGAAGTCATAAGGATAGAGTGCTTAACTCAATAGGATTAGAATGTGAAACAAGATATGAATATGGAGATGAAGTATATTGTCTATAACAATAAGAGTTTGGAGAAGGATGTTGAGCTAGAGATGGAGGGTTTAAATCTAAAAATTTAAAAGATGATGTAATAGGAGACTTAAATTGTGAAATTGAGATAATAGGCAATGGAGGATAAGAAGATGAAGATGCATGATTATGAGATGACATAGGCTAAGATCTTGAAGAAGAAAGTTGAAACATAGGAGGAAATAGTGCATCAGATGGAAAGGTTGTGCAAAAAGGAAAGACTAATTCAAAGAATTTAAAATTCCTTGAGATATAAACTCGTCTCATATTGACATCCATAAACCTATATGCCTTTGTTGTAGAGTAATAACCAAGGAAGACACAAGGGTTTGATCTATTCTCAAGTTTCTGTTTGTGGAAGTTTCAACCAAGGAAAACATAGGCATCCAAATACTTCCAATAAAGAATAATTAGGCATTTGATTCTAAATTGGTAAGGTAATTGGTTGTTTAATGTAGGTGTTCGAAGTCTATTAGTTGGAATTGATAATACACAAAGCTTCTAACCAATATAGATGCAAATAGTTCAAGGCTTAGTTGAAAGCCAAAAGATGCAATCCTTTTTAAAACAAATTAAGTAGGTTTAAAATCCTTTTGGTTCAAAGAAGAAACCTTCGAGCACTATATAGAAAAGTAGCCATGTTCTTGAAAAGCATTCTTGTACGAAAGATTTAGACACATTAACACATACATGTAATCATGGCATTTAAAGGATATGCTCATGCAAAAAGGTTGGTTGAGTTGAGCTTTTAATGAGGCATATCCACTAAGATCAATTTAACAAAGAAAGAGCTAAGTGTTCTTAACAAGGTCTTCAAGCTCTTCATGCACAATCTTCAATGTCTTTGCTCCAAGAACATTTCCATGACTCCAAATGATCACCTAAAATAATATGCAATATATATACTTCAAGGGCAATCATTAGTCAAGAATAATTAACAATATCATTTATTTAAATCATCGAAATATGTAAAAACACAATAATTCTAACACACACACATATATATATCATGAAACTTGACGAAAATAATTGTATGGTCATTAAATGAAAATTTTGTATTAGAAATACTTTTTTTTTTTACCAAAATAGTACTCAATTTATGTTGGAAAATTAAATTCATTAGTTGAGAAAAGATTTGTTAAGGAAGGAAATGTTTTTGAGTCAGAAAAAGTGAAATGACATGACATCAAGTAGCAGAGCTAAATTAAGTATGGACTCTGCTTTGTAATACATATATATTGTGAAGATGGTTGGTTATGTTGTATTTTAATGCTCAGCTTGGTGTTAATAAACTTTGTAAAACTTAATTTCCGTGTTAAGTTAATTGTGTTTATATATAATGGTGTTGTAAAAGGAATGGCAAGTTGAAGCAAAGCTATTAAAAGTCATTTTAATGAGCGAGTTTACATTACTATTTCAAGCGATACTGATGAAGATGAAAGTGGAATAATTGATGACGGAAAGGAAGCATTAGATTAATCTAATGATGCTTACACACTAGAAGCAATCTATAAAAAATATAATTTGTAGTACTTGATAAAAACAAAATATGTTAGAAATATATATTTTTTCCCTTTTTGCCACATTGGTAACATAAGTGTATATATGTTTCTTTCCCCCTTTTTTGTGTTGTTTGTGAACTAGCCAATTACAAAAGTTTGCAGATTTTGTTTGGATTTAATGAATTAGATGAAGTTATATTGGAAGATTTGGGTACAAGCTATCAAGTTCGTGTTTGTCATCATAAGGATGGTTCCTACTTCCTATTAAAGGGATGACAAAAAAGTTCAAAATGCTCTGCGAATTAGAAATGGAGATCTCATCACTCTTGACACAACTATAGACTTTGGATTTTTAGATATTTTTGTCATGTCAAAAGAATATCTTTAGAATCTTTTCTTTTATAGTATATGAATGTGTAAAAACAACAAAAAACAAGGAGACTATCATATGGATCTTTAAATATTGAACTGTGTATTATCTTTTTCATTTTTTTCCTTGGTTATGTTTGATATTGCTAACTTATTATTTGTTATGTTTTTTTAGGTTTCTGTTTTTGGATGCCTGTTGGTAACTTGCCTTATTAAGATCACCGTTTATATATTTTTGAAACGTTTTCATTTAGTGGTTCCAGATGAACATATCATGGTTATATATAGGTTTTAAGGATATTATCCATGTGTCCTACGAACATATCATCTTATTGACTTTGAGAAATGCAAGTGGAATATAGAATTGTTGAAGCAAACTCTTCACAAACTCTAAGGTGGAGATGATAAGTCAATAATCAAATTTTTTATATAATACTTTTTTGAAACATAATGCATTATTAAATATATTATAAAAATCTATAAACTAATAACAAAATTTAAAAATCTTTTTACTTTCTTCTTGAGTGACATTATTATTTATAACTTTTCACCATGGTTACAACAAATATATGATTTCAACTTACATTTATGGGGGAAAATGTTATTTTAATATTATTTTTTGTAAAAATAATGTTTGTCATATAATATGAATGAAAATTAAATAAGTAATTTATGAATTTTTGATAAATACATGTAATCACTTTATATTCAAATATCTATACAATTATAAATAGAAGAAATGGATGCACCATATTCATTATGCCACGTGTCATGCTTAAAGGAACATTTTGGAAAAAAAAATGTGTTTCCACATATATGTTTACCCATAACTACTAAAAGACTAAAAGGGCCACCTTTGTACTTTTATTTAACTTTTTACCCCTCAATTGTATGAATCCTAAAAACCTTGCTTTAAAAGAATTGTTTTCTCTGCAGCCTTGTTTACTATTTTCTGTATCAACACAATCAACCATTGAAGCCCTAATTTATTGCCTTTTTCTGCCCTTATATATTTTCAATCTCTTTCATATTTATTTATAATTTTGTCGTAATGTCGGACTTCAATCTTTTACGAAATTCTAAGGCATCACAAAAAAAGGGTCAAGAATTTAAAAGTTTTATTTTTGACCCTTTTTATAATACCTTTTAAAAATAGCACATTTTTTTAACTCGTTTTCAGAAATAGCCCAAACAGACTCTGGGTGTTTAACAATGGACTCTGGGAATTCAAAATTATGAGGGAGAGGGAACGGACTCTGGGAGTTCGAATTTGGGGGTGGGAAGGGGAAAAAAGATGAACTTAAAATTTTTTAGTAGAATAATAAATTTGAATCGATTTTTTGAGGAGTTGCAATCTGATTTCCACGATCTAAAGTTAGAATCTTGTTCTCCATATGATGAGGAGTAATCTGAGCACCACTTTGGCTAGGTAAATTGTTGAATTGCCATGAGATATTTGCACTCATGGAAACTTCTTCTTCATGCGACCCAAGCTTGGAAAAAAATAAGTTTATAATTTTTCACCATGGATCTACACCATTTCAATCGTGATTAATTTGGACATAGATCCTCATATTTTCGATAAATTTTCACTGCAATATGGATCTGCATATTCTCCAATAAATTTTCACCCAGTTTACTCATTGAGCAAAAATCATGGCAATAAAAAAATTTCTTACCTAGTACCTTCCATATGACATATAGACATGCATACATACATACAAACAGCATCAAAAACTTCTCTTTCTTACTCTGGCACCAGCATTCAAATTAATCAAAGCTAATTCATGGTAAAAGATCATAAACTTCTATTTCTTCCAAGCTTGGTTTGCATGAAGAAGAAGCTTATACGGCAGCAAACAACTCATGGCAATTCAATGATTTACGTAGCCAAAGTGGTGCTCAAAATACTCCTCATTTCATGGAGAATAAGATTCTAACTTTAGATTGTGGAAATCATATTGCAACTCGTAGAAAAATTGATTCAAACTTATTATACTGGTAAAAAATTTTAAGCTTGTCTTTTTCCTCCTCCCTACCTGTAAATTTGGATTCCCAGAGTCTGTTACCTCTCCACTCAAATTTCAAACTCCTAGAGTTTGTTGTCACACACCCAAAGTCTATTTTGACTATTTTTAAAACGAATTGAAAAATGGATAATTTTTAAAAGGCATAATAAAAAAGGGGTCAAGAATTAAAAAATCCATCAAGAATTAAAAAAATCTGTCTTGACCCTTTATTTTTATAATGCCTTTTAGAAAAAAAAAAAACCCAACTTTTAACTTGTTTTCCAAAAATAGACCAAACAGACTATGGGCATGCGACAACGGACTTTGGGAGTCTGAAATTTGGGGGGGAGAGAGAATGGACTTTGGCTATCCAAATTTAGGGGTGCTAAAGGGAAAAAAGACGAAATTAAAATTTTCTACCAGAATAATATGTTTGAATCAATTTTTTGAGGAGTTGCAATCTAATTTCCATGATCTGAAGTTAGAATCTTGTTCTTCATGCAATGACGAGTAATCCTAGTGCTACTTTGGCTAGGTAAATCATTGAATTGTCGCGAGATATTTCTAACCATGGGAGCTTCTTCTTCATGCGACCCCAGCTTGGAATAAATAGAAGTTTATGATTTTTCATCATGAATCTAGACCATTTTAGTTGTGATTAATTTGGACACAAATCCTTATATTCTCGGTAAATTTTCACTGCGACACAGATCTGTATATTCTCCAATAAATTTTCACCTAGTTGAGTCATTGAGCAGAAATCATGGAAATAAACAAATTTCTCACCCACACTACCTTCCATATAACATATGTACATATAAACACACAAAAAGCATCATAAACTTCTATTTCATACTATCATACAAGCATTCAATTAATCAAAGCTAGTTCATGGTGAGAAACCAAAACCTTCTATTTCTTCTAAGCTTGGGTCGCATGAAGAAGAAGCTTATATGACTACAAACAACTCATGACAATTCAATGATTTACCTAGCCAAAGTGGTGCTCAAATTACTCCTCATTGTATTGTTGGATCGGGTTGTTAATACTATGGCTAGTTGATTACCTGGTTATAGAATTTTATTAAACCATTAATTAATCAACAATAGTAGTAGAATATAACAACAAAACCATCTATTACACATATGTGCACAACCACACAAACAACATATCTAAAGAAGATGAGATGTAGCGTGTCATCCTTGACGTGTAGTATCATCGAAGAAGCCTTCTTGAATGATTACCCATCTCGAAATATTCTTCTAATGGCCTTCTCCACAATAGTCAATCACCAATAGTTAAGATGTAGTGTGCTATATAATGGGCAAGTACTAATTAGGGCTTAATTGAGGTTTAGGCTAGGTAGTGTGTGTTTTTTGGTGTTACTATGTGAAGATATCTGCACACATACTAAGGAGAAAGTGAGGCTCTAATGTTATGTAAAACTCATTGGATCTTGCCAGTTGCCACTATATATAATTCATGGCGACCCTAATAAAAATAAGGTGCTATTCCAATAATGTCATTCCTTATCTTCTAGAAAAGGGATATTCTCTATAGATAAGTCTTACCCAAAATATTCCACCTCACACACTATCAATATCTTCTATGTGGGCCTCACTTATCTAGTTAAGATATGAATAAGTCCTATAAGAAGATCTTGGATAAATAAATCCCTTCTTAATTCTAAACTCAAAACTTAATTAAGAAATCCATATAATTAGATATCCTCAATTAATTACATTCAATTGGAACATGACTAGGAGATGGACCAAAAGATATAATTACCCTTGGCTCCTAAAATGACCAAAATGCTCTTACCACCACTTTGGTAATATCAAGGCCACTTTGACCTTGGTTTGTTTCTATCATAAGACTAAAGCCACACTCCAAGGATAATCACAAGCTAAACAGGAGCTTGTCACTCGCTCAGGTTACCTCTATCTTTGACCAACTGAGTGAAATGACCAAAATTCCCCTCTATATATACCTGTAGTCAACGCCGGTTGTATATACCATTACCTGCAAGATTATATTTGGAACCTCGGAATCTCTAGTCCTACGTAATGATCATCCACTGATCATGGATTTCTTGATCTAGGGAGCAACCCATAAGCCAAATGACCGATGTACCCCTGAAAGGTGGTATCACTACTACCAGATTTTTGGTAATCAAATAGATAAATACAAAGGGAACATAGACTCTACTGTTGTATATGCAAGTCCCAACTAATTAGAATACAAAACCCAACTATTAGGCACTTAGATTTTCTTATATTAAGACCTTTCCCTTGGCATGTCAAAGTGTTACACCCTAAAGATCAGTTTATCCATAAATGCTCAAGATTAAGAGTATCGGTTACTCGAAAGTTATGAGTATCTTGTCTTCTATAGGTGATGGTATAGTTCCTCGAAAACATACTTACAGTGGCCTTGTTCCAATACGTGACACACGCACCAGGAGCTAAGTCCAAAAAACCATCCAATGACTTGCGTAGATCACTCTTTCAAGAAAACTCATCCACTATAGCCTTATCCTGGTAGAATACCCAACACTACTATCTGGTTATAGAGCAATTTATGATATCACCAAATCTAGATTTGGACCTATTATTCATCCTGTACCATTATGTACCCAAGTCATTAGTTTATATCATTGGACCTTCATACATTGCATCAATGCACAAATGGAAAAAATATGGTGTGTAAAACTCAATCATATGTACAATATCATGAGCAAATTATGTTTAATATCTAGCAATCACCATGTGCTTCTGATCTTTACGGTATGCAATCCCAACAATCTTCTATTTGCACTACTTATCACAATTGCAAAACTGTGTTCCCAAATTACTCTACCTGTGTGGCAAGCACTCTTTCAAAAGAGTCATGTCTCATGGGCACACAGTTTTTCCACCACAGTTATCTAATCTTCTTTCCAATATCTTAGCACACAATCTTCTGTTCTCTACAAGATACTAGGATATGTGCAAATCCATTAACCCAAGGACATCAATCCAAAAACCAACTAATATCTGCTATCCACGCTCATAGCAAGTGGATATCAAGGTCTAGTATTCAGCATGTAGTCTGTAAAGCTCCTATTATGCTAACATACACAAAAGCTTTAAGACAGCTTCTTTATCCCTCTAGGTATCTAACAACCCTAGATAAAGATATTCCAATAGCTAGAAGGTAAAAACACTCCTTTGGAATATCGCATGCTAACCTTAACTAGGGCCAATATAATACAAAAACATGGGATAGAGTTAGCTTTTTACTATATTTCTATCATCTTCCTTATACACCTATGATTCATAAATATCCTGATCAAAACAAAAACTTATTTTTCCTGTTGAGATTTGATACCATTTCTTAATGTTTGCTTAAGCCCTTAAGAGGACTTCTTAAGCTGTACATGCCATATGATATCTGCCTTTAGTAATATACTTGTCTGGTTATGAACCCAAATGTCCTCGTCAAAACTTTTCATTAAGAAAAGCTATCTTGACAATCATCTTACATATCTCACTGACCAGCGACAGTATGGAGTAACCCAATGGATATTTAACATGGCTTTTGGATAGAATGCTTCCTCATAATCAAACCCTTTCATTTTTAGTACAACCCTTCATTATCCAGTTTTACTACGAAGGCTCCAAACTTCCCATTAGCTCCATTTTGCTTTTTGTAGACCCACTCCTACAAGTTTCACTCCTTCAAATACTATCATTCCAAAAGATATGCTATAAAGCAATTCCAAAATTTGGCAAGTATTAAATCATGCTATCATTCTTCAAATATCTATCATAAATGCCAAAAGTATTTTTACTTCTTTGACTGATATGTGATTTTGCCTCTGGTCCAAAAAGATATATCAAGAAACAAGACATCTTTATTCTTTGGTTCCATTAATCAAGGACACTGAACAAATTACCTGGAATTTTAAAAATATAGAACTTAGCTCAAACCAAGTTTGTGCCACAACCATATTTCTTGTAATGTTCCATGTGTTGCCTTGAATGGTACCAAGTTGAAAATACAAACCATTGTCTTAAGATCAGACTCCCACCAAGACATAGGCAATGATATGGAAAATATCATTAGCCTTATCATGTCTATGAGTGTCAATTTCTCCACTCATCCACACCTTTTTCCTTTTCAGCAAAAGTCTTAGTGCAAATCACTAAGTCACAATTCATACCGTACAAGGTATTCCTCGAGCACATGCGTAAGTCTTATTCCACTTTGGTCAAGATCAAAAAAGGCTTTGATGTGTTCATCTAATTTTTGCTTCACCTTAGTCTCAAACCATTAGATACTTGTGTAGCATCAGATGCACACATCTGTGTGAGTAATCTCTAGTCAAAAACTAGTACTCACAACCTTACGAACTAGTTAGCTCATGGAACCTCATACACTAATATGAACCAATTTCTAACACTTTCAAAACTCACTATCATCTAGAGAAGAGAAAACTTTTGAGAGTTATCTTTCCTCATAGACAAGATCACTAGAAGTTATACCTTTAAGAACTAGTAGGCTGTAAAGCCTACATTCCACTAACTTCTTGTCATGCTCTAGACAAGATGTCTTATGCATGATTATGTCCAAAGTGTCATTGGTTGAAGAAACTATCCATTGAGGTCAAATATTGCTCAATATCATACAATGATAGTGTATCAGGATATTGTTGAACCATTATGTATTCCGCCAAACTGCAAACATTTCTATATTTACTGATACTAAAACCAAAATAGAAATTACAATGTTTGTGAAATCTAGAATAAAGTTCTTTCACGTGTTCAGAACAAAAATATGAACTCTCTCTACATGAGCCCATACTTTCAACTTGCTATGCACTTTGAAAGTAAAGCTTTCTTATTTCTTATCCACGTCTCTTGAAAACTCTACCTAAAATAGTAGTTATGGTTACTAGCTCAAGGTCTACCCATTAGTAGAACCAACCGCCATAAGGGTTTCATTGTGAGAAGCAAAGCTAATACCTTTCTTGCGCTTGGCTAGGTATATGGGACAATGTATTCTCTAGTGCTCTTACAGATCGTACTAGAAACATTTCCCTTTGGGCTTGTCATCTACTACCCTCTTTTGTTCCTTTCCAAAACTAGCATCTTGCTATTGATAAATGATGTTAATCAAGTTTTTACGTTAATCTTTTGTTAAATTGGATTTTTAGGATTTAATTTGGTGTTAATTCATTGGTATTTTGGGTCTTGGCATGTTTTTAATTAATTTGATATTTTCTTGCATATTTGTTGATTAATGATTTATTCTAAATTTATGCAAGAATATTATTTAAGTGGAAGAAGGAACTTCCTAAATTGAATAAGGAAGGTCAAAGAGAAGAAAAAGTCAAATATTTAGGAGAGAAGAATAAAAAATGAAAATTTGCACATCACAAAAAAAATTCAAAGCTCAAGCTACGAAGCTTAGATGAGGTGGTTTGAGATGTCTACAAGAAGCTTAGAAAGAGAGCTACAACTCTCCAGTTGGGAGTTTTGGCTAAGTTTGATGATAAGGTGATATAAATCGTGCTTGAATTTTATGGCACAAAAAGACAAAACAAGCAACAAGTATGTTGGGGAAAAACATGCAAACACGAAGAATACGAGAAGAAATAACGGACACAAGAATTACGTGGTTCAGCTTTAAAGCCTACGTCCACGGCCAGCAGAGAATAATTCTATTATTGATCACGAATGCTGCAAGGCTCTCACTTTGGTTTCTCTCTCACACATAACATAATGAGTATTGCCACATATTTATAATGCAAAGGTTTCCTAAACCTATTAAGCAGAAAAGGCAACTAATTAATTATGTGCTACAAAAGATAACAAGCGAATAAGGTAATATGCTAATAAGGAAATTTGCTATTCTTGTTGCCCAAGAATACAAGCCATATTTAACAAATCTCCACCTTGGCACGTATTCGGTCCAATCAATACACCATTATCCCTGCAGCCAACTGCCCCTAAGGGCCCAATGCTCCGCACTGCAAATAGCAACCAAGCGCAAGCAATGCTTGAACTTGCTGACTGGAATCACCTTAGTCATCATATTTGCTGGATTCTCATGGGTAGATATCTTCTGTACCGATATGATTCCTTGTGATACAACATCTCTGATAAAATGATATCTGATATCAATGTGTTTAGTCCTCTCATGATACATCTAATTCTTCGTCAGATGGATTGCACTCTGGCTATCACAAAAGACTAGTATCTTGCTGCAGTCCAAGCCCACAAACTAGGCCTTGTAACCACATGGCCTCTTTCACAGCTTCTGCAATTGCCATGTACTCCGCTTTAGTAGTCGACAATGCCACAGTAGACTGTAATGTCGCTTTCCAACTGATAGAACATCCAGAGAGACTAAACACGTAACCCGTCAGAGATCTTCTCTTATCAAGGTCACCCGCAAAGTCTGAATCATAATAACGTACCAACCTCGCGAAATCTCCAGTCATCTTGTTAACTAGTAAACTTACATTCGTAGCGCCACGCAAATATCTCATTATCCATTTCACCGCTTCCCAATGTGCTTTCCCAGGTGATGCCATATACCTGCTCACAACACTAACTGCATGTGAAATATCAGGACGAGTGCACACCATAGCATACATCAAGCTACTAACAGCACTTGAGTATGGAACATGAGACATATGCTCCACCTCCTCCTCAATTTTAGGTGACAAATCTGCAGACAACTTAAAATGAGCAGCAAGCGGCAGACTTACAGGCTTTGCTTTTAGCATCCCGAAACGCTCTAGCACTTTCTTAATATAACTCTGCTGAGACAAGAACAGCTTCCCAGCGTTTCTATATCTGTGAATCTCCATGGCAAGAATCTTCTTCGCTGCTCCAAGATCCTTCATCTCAAACTCATCACCTGGCTACTTCTTTAATTCGTCGATTGCAGACATGCTTTTAGCAGCAATAAGCATATCATCGACATACAACAACAAGTACACAAACGAATCATCTGGAAGCCTTTTGAGATACACACAGCTGTCATAGGCACTCCTTGTGTATCCAGCACCTACCATGAATGTGTCAAATCTCTTATACCAATGCCGAGGTGACTGCTTCAACCCATCCAAGGACTTCTTCAGTTTGCAAATATGGTTTTTCTTACTAGGAACTACATATCCCTCCGGTTGACTCATGTAAATTTTCTCTTCAAGATCACCATGCAAAAACACCGTTTTCATATCTAGCTGCTCAAACTCTAAGTCATGAAGAGCAACCAAGGCAAGTAAAACCCTGATAGAACTATGCTTCACAACCGGAGAGAACACTTCATTGAAGTCAACACCCTCCCTTTGTGTATAGCCTTTTGCCACCAACCGTGCCTTTTATCGAGGACCTTCAACCCCTGGAGTACCTTCCTTTTTCTTGTAAATCCATTTTTAACTAACAACTCACTGTCCCTTAGGCAATTCAACAAGCTCCCATGTTTGATTCTTATGAAGAGACTCAATCTCTCAATCATGGCACCCACCCATTGAGCAGAATCTTTCCCAGATATGGCCTCTTTGTATGAATTTGGCTCATGTCCTTCAATTGTTTCGACAACAATCAAAGCATAAGCAATAAGATCAGCATAACCATACCTTTGAGGCTCTCTAATCTGTCTCCTTTCTCGCCCAGTGGCAATGCTGTACTTCTGTTGTTCAGGCACATTTTGATCATGTACCTCAGTTGATTGAGTCGGCTGAATTTGACTGCTACTATTGCTAGATGGAACATTTGAAACATTAGCAAATACCTCCACCTGCTCTTTGACACCGTGGTCTAAACCAACTACCGCTTTCTTCTTTTCTTGGTCTAATAAAGCAGACTCATTGAATATGACATCCCTGCTAATAAGGAAACCTGGAGACTTTGTATCTGTGCACCACAACCTGTAACCTTTCCTCTCGGACGCATAGCCTAGAAATATGCATTTCTTTGCCCTTTGCTCCAACTTGCCATCCTTCACGTGAGCGTATGCAGGGCAACCGAACACCCTCAATCGAGAGTAGTCAGCAGGCTTACTAGACCATAACTCAAAAGGAGTTTTCAATTCAATAGATTTGGATGGAGATCTATTCACCAAGTAGCATGCCGTATTGACGGCTTCAGCCCAAAAGTCTTGACTCAAACCAGATTGGGAGAGCATACAACGAGCTCTCGCCACCAGAGTTCTATTCATGCGTTCTGTAACTCCATTCTGTTGTGGTGTTCTTACACATGTACGGTATCTTACAATGCCATGTTTCCTGCAAAACTCATCAAACTCTTTATTGCAATATTCCAACTCATTGTCAGTCCTAAGATGCTTAATTTGTTTACTAGTCTGCTTCTCAATCAACGTTTTCCACTCGACAAATGTTGGAAATGCCTCATCTTTAGTTTTCAAGAAGTATACCCACACCATCCGAGAGTATGCATCAATGAAAGTGATGTAATACCTGGCACCTTTCTTGGAATGAACTTTATTAGGACCCCAAAGATCAGAATGAATATAATCAAGTGTACCTTTGGTGTTTTCCTGTCCCTTGCTGAACTTTACCCTGGTTTGCTTTCCAAAAACACAATGCTTGCAAAATTCAAGCTTTCCAGTTCTTTGTCCATAAAGCAAATCCCTCTTGCTCAGCTCGGTCAGTCCTCTTTCGCTCATATGGCCCAACCTTTTGTGCCATAACTGCGTAGTGTCATTATCAGTCTCTTCAGATGCAACAGCTGCAACACCTGTAACTGTACTACCTAGAAGGACATATAGGCCGCCAGTCAAGTTCTCTTTCAAGAGCACAATTGCACCTTTGGTCACCTTTAAGACACCATTCTCACTTCAAAATTTGTATCCATGAGAATCCAAACGCCCAAGAGAAATCAAGTTTTTCTTCAACTCCGGTACATGCCAACACTCGAGAGATCTTGTAATACCATCAAACATCTTGATATTTACGATGCCCATTCCCTCCACCTTCAACGAAAGATCATTGCCTAGAAAGACTTTCCCTTCTCTTTTGGAATAAGAAGAGAACCAGTCACGCCTAAGACACATATGGAACGTTACACCAGTATCAAGAATCCATTGATTATGCCACTGTGATCCACTCACAGTCAAAACTTTCCCGGTACAACTCAAGTTATCTCCATCACTGTCAGCACTCTCCACCACATTAGCTAAATTCTCCACCTTTTTCTTTCTCTTTTTCAGTTTTGGACATTCTTTCTTAATGTGACCCTTTTCACCACACTCGAAACAACGTAGCTTCCTTGCTCTTGATTTTGACCTTGACTTGCTTTTCTTTCTACTCGAAAATCCCCCTCTATTCTCTGATCTCCCTCTACTCACTAAACCTTCCCCATGAACTTCTTCCCTATGTCTCGGAATATGTGTTTGAAGATCCTTCGATTTTAATGAAGTAATCACATCTTCAAAGGTAATTTTATCCCTCCCGTACAACATAGTGTCCACAAAGTTCATATATGAAGGTGGTAAGGAGCATAATATGATCATAGCTTGGTCTTTGTCATCAATTTTAACACCCACATCCTTCAAAGCAATAAAACAAGAGGTAAACTTATCAAGGTGTTGTTTTAGTGAGGTACCTTCTTTCATTCTAAGATGATACAATCACTTCTTCAAGTAGAGGTGATTTGTGAGAGATTTAGATGCATACAATTCCACCAAAGTATTCCAAGCCTCAACTGCTGTCGTTTTCTCAGCAATCTCTAGTAATACTTCATTTGTCACAGACATATGTATTGCACTCAAGGCTTCCGCTTCGAGTTCTTCTCTTGCTGCTGGTTCTGTCTTTTCTGGGATCACTTCTTCAATGACTTTCCAAAGTCCCTGCATTGTCATAAATGCCTTGAATCTGATCCTCCATGGACTGAAACTCATTCTCCCATCAAACTTCTCGATTTCAAACTTTTCACCTGTGGAAGACATCTTCGTTTGCTCAAAACTCACATGTCGGGATGGAATTTGGCTCAATGGACCGTAAAAATGGATTCAGCACATTGATAAACCTTAGGAACACCCCCGGTCAACTTTGGTCAACACCGGTCAAAGTCAAACCTGTTGGTCAAAGTCAAGATCGTCCCTAAACACGTACTTCAGAGAAAAATCTGGAGAAACAGAGCCCAAAAATGGACTTAGCACGTCAAAAAACGTGGGGTAAGGCTCTGGTCAAACCCGGTCAACCCTTGGTCAATGGTCAACGGTCAAAGTCAACCCTCGGTCAAACCTAGGTCAACTGGTCAACACCTGGTCAGCTTTGGTCAATTGGTCCTTTTTTTTTTTTTTGTTTCCTGGACCAGGCCCAATCCAATTAAAAATTTGCCCCTTTTTTTTTTTTCTCTTAGACTAGAAGCCTAAGCCCAAAAGGTTTTTTTTTTTTTTATAGAAAATAGCCAAGCCCAACACAAAAAATAAATTAACCCAAGACCCAAAAACAAAAAAATTTGGACAAAGCCTCTACCCTAGCCTGATCCAGTAACCCAAAACCTCAATCCAAATTCCTACTCAAAAATAAATCCTAAGAACCCGATCCAATTGCTCCACCAATCCAAACCTGGTCCAAGAACAAATTCAAGCAACCCAAAACCAAAAAAAAAAAAAAACCCAACCCAAACCTAAACCAAAAGACCCAACAACCCAAGCACTTGTCTTCTTCACCTGGTTTTGAACCCAAACACACAAAGCAAGCCTACTCGATGCAATCCCCTTGTTCAAGCACTAACGCTCAATGCCGGCATCGCCACCAGCCTTCTCTTCAGCTGGAGACCTTGCCAGCACCGTCAACACGCCGTATATGCTTGCCGGTAAGCTTTCCTCGTCGCACGATCTCGAGCTCTACTCGTCAATGGCCAATCGCTCTTACAGTCATCAAATCGCACTGTAATGGTACTGAAACAATCCTAGTTGAATGTCGAGCAAGATGATACCACTCCTCTGTCGTGAAAACCACCAGAATGTCACCACAACCACCTCGTCGCCAACGTTTTTTTCTCACGTCGACACGTTTGCCGTGCACCAAACTCGATGACAGAGGTACCGTTGAGTTCTTTGCGTAACGACGAACACAACGATACCAACCACTGTTGATTTCGTCACTCCGATGAAGAGATTCAACGAAGACAGAGAGGGTGACTCTCAAGGCCCTGTTTGGTTAAGCTTTATTTGGTTAAGGCTTTGTTTGGTTGAGCGTTATTTGTATGATGAGTTTTGTTTTTCCTCGCAGCAGATTAATACCTATGCTCTGATACCAGTTTGTTGGGGAAAAACATACAAACATGAAAAATACGAGAAGAAATAATGGACATAGGAATTACGTGGTTCGGCTTTAAAGCCTACGCCCACAGGCAGTAGAGAATAATTCTATTATTGATCACAAATGCTATAAGGCTCTCACTTTGGTTTCTCTCTCACACATAACATAATGAGTATTGCCACATATTTATAGTGTAAAGGTTTCCTAAACCTATTAAGCAGAAAAGGCAACTAATTAATTATGTGCTACAAAAGGTAACAAGCGAATAAGGTAATATGCTAATAAGAAAATTTGCTATTCTTGTTGCCCAAGAATACGAGCCACATTCAACAAAGTAGAAGGGCCCACAACAATTTGAGTTGGAAAAAAAGAGAGATAGAGAAGGTCATCTTATGTCCAAGGGAGAAAAATTGAATTGGCAATAAATTGATACATGGTAAGGGACCCACATGTCAGAAAAGAAAAAAGATAAATGAATTATTGGCCAAGTAAATTGAATAGCGACGGAGACTTGCTTCTTGCATGCCTATATATATGCTACGACATAAGTAGAGAGCCATCAATAGCAAGCAGAGTACAATTAGTTTAGTTCTATTTTTTTCATTTTTTTTTCTTATGGTTGCAGTTCCGTTTTTCTTTAGTCGTTCTTCTTATCGTAATTAACAATTCACTGAGGATTTGATGTTTCTCTGCCGTTAAAGCTGGAGTGATTCTGTAGCGTGTTCTTTTCTTTAATTTAATTTTAGAACATGTTTAATTTTCAGTTTTTTTGTTTTAATTCCAATATCATGCTAGGCAAAATTTTCTCACTAAGGTTAGGATGAAACCTTGTTAGTTTAACTTATTCTATATTTGAGATTTAATTTTTCCCATGATCTTGGTCTTTCAAGTTTAATGTTTACTCATCTATTAATTGTTCAAAATAATTTATTAGATGAGCCCAATCATGTTTTTCTGATGCTATGAATAATTTTTTGGCAATTGGTAGTTTTGTTTTTAATGCCAGATAATTAATTGTGACTTCAGATTTGAGATACAATTAATTATTTGATGATCTTTTTGAAATTAGAGTAAACATACTTTAGTTTTTATTAATTCGAAGCTCAATGACAAGATCTTCTATGATAACGAAGCCTAACCGTGAGATTATCATGTAGTAAAATTTGGAAAAAAATTAATGATCAAATATAGTTGAAATTAGCATTAACAAGGTAGAGTCTGAGACCTTAGCCATTGATTCTTGATAGTTTAACTTGTTATTTTACTTTCTTGTTATTTTATTTTGTGAGTTTTTCTTTGTCTTAATTTATTTTATTTTATTCCTATTTAGTGATAGTTCAAAATTCTTGTCTCTTCTTAGTTAAAGTTATTTTAGATTTAATTTCTTATTTCTTAATTTGTAGTTTGATTAATTACTTTCATTATTTTTTCTAGTTTTAGTTTTTGTTATTTAATTTAAATTTATTTTTATTTTCATTCTGCTAAATCAATCAGACCAACTAGATTAAGGAGTCTTGATATTTATCTAGAACTTGTCCTTCACGTAACAAGTCCCTGAGAGATCAACCTCATATTTGTCTAAATTGTACTGTCACATGATTCGTGCACTTACGAGTAATCAAAACATCACAACACTTAACATTATCCAACTGCCCTTTTCCATGTTTCAATTATTTTCCCTTATCACCAGACTAAATAATACTAGAAGGTTCAACTTTAGGAATGGAAACCTAGGTTTCTTGTTGAATAAGGGACTTTACTTCTTAAAGCTCTTTCAATAAATTGGGAAGGGTCAAGTTCAACTTGCTTGACTCTTCTTGAAGGATTTAGATAGTGTCTCAAGTATCATCTCAACTTGAGTTACAGTGTTAATCTAAGCGCCTAGGATCTCAGCAATGCTGAAGTTATCCATCAACCTAGGCATATGCTCTATGACGAATTCCCCTTCTACCATTTTAGACTTCATGATCTTTCTCATAATAGCTTGCTTAGATGGCCTGCTAATGTTTTTTAACATATTAGACAATGAGGTCATAATTTCTACAATAGTCCTCATACCCTTGTGTTATATTAGCAGACTATCGGATGAAGATGCTAATCTATAGCTCTTAGCCATAATATTAGCTCTCATTCAACTCTATGCAACATCTTGCTGGGTACTAGTAGAACTAATCCCTATTCGAGGATAGGATTGGGTAAGGACAAACTTATACCCATTCTTATTGAGTACTTTGTCCAAGTTCCTCTTCCAATCAACATAGTTTGGCTTAATTAACTTATTCTACTGGAGAATACCCACCAAACCACTAGAGAAACTGCATGGTATTTTATTGGATATACATATAATTATATCGTAAATGAATGAGTAAAACAATATGATACAAGCATGATATGTATGTAACAGTGGAAAACAACATCTCTGAAGCCTTTTTACATCATTTTCCATTTAGTAGATGAACCACCAAACTACTATGTTGTAATAGTGTCTCAACCCTATCAACTTTGAACTCTATGGATGGCGTGGCCGAACAAATGAATAGTTGAGTTAGGCTTTAGCCTATTTGGATGACATTTATCTAGACAAACACTATTTAATAGTATCTAATCACTATTTTTTTTGGCCTCTAAAATGACCTTGAAGCCCCCACCGATGGGGTGGCTACACCTATGATTCGAGTTCAGTGTATTTAACTACTCCTTAATGTCCACTCCCTGTTATGTTCTAGATTTGAGCCCTTTGATAAGGTACTGACTCTTATCCACATACCTTGAGGTAGTCTATGATGATGAACTCTATCATAAGATGGCCAAACTACATCAACACCCTTATGAATGTATACGTTAAGTCTACCTTGCTAAAACTAGGTACTTGTGATCCTTTCTGATGGGGAGGTGAATGCCACTTACCCTTAACATGAACCGAACATAGAAGGTCGTGGCATTTCCAATCCCCTCTCCCATTCAATATTTTGGCTTTGCGGGTTTTTATCTATTTATCTTGGTCCTACATTTTTTAGATCTAAACACTCTTTTGAATGAAAAAACCTCAAAATGTTCCTTGACTTGAGTCCTTCACTAGGGTAGCTACTCTTGTCAACATCCCGCAAGGTGATCTTTAGTGAAGAACTCCATTGATTGGGTGACCAGACTCATTGACACCTTTTCTAAGATTCAACTTTGTATTTTTAAAACATTTCATGATACTAAAAAATATTTGGCTTAATCTTGGGCTTTTTACAAATACATAGGTCGGCAACTTGACTTCCTCTATTAGCTATGGTACTTTGACTTAAGCTCTTAACACCCCTTTATATCAAAATATTCTCTTCATGTTACTAAGTCATAACCATACCAAAATAGAGAGTCAAACCTAAATCCTGATTACGAAATCCTTAAGTTGGTGCTCTTGAGTTGTTTAGATAAGTCCATTGGTTAATTGGTGTTACAAACAACTACTGTCCCTAACCAATTTCATGCATTGCTCTTTAGGGTCTCTGATTATCGAATAATTAGCCTAAGCAATCTCGACGTACTTATTAAACTCAAGCCAAACAATATCCAACGATTAGCCAATTTTAAACCCTACTTGGATGGACATGTTGCTATGTGATCAAAATGCAGTAATTCATACATACAATCAAATAGATATATAAATATCAAAAAATTAAACATCTATAGCCCAAAAAATGGTCCCCAATTAATGGGTCCCTGTAAAAACTCATTAGGCCCAAAGCCCAATGCAAATCAGCTACCAAAACGTTACTAACTATTGCTACTAGCTGATACTCTAAAAAACCTAGAGGTCGACCATAGATCTTCCTGGATGCTCGACCAGTGGAAGGTGGTCACCTGGTAGGTCTTTTGGTATGGTTGACTAGTATATCCAGAAAGCAAAATCTTGTGCCAGCTGATGGTATTGGTTGACCATGGTCAAGCCAGAAAGCTCTAAACCGGTCAATCGATTCCTCTAGAAATCTCAAAACTTGTGCACAATAGCTTCAAAAGGCTCTAACACAATTTTACAAGAAATTACAAGGAAACAAAAATCGATACAAACTTCATCTATGAAAGAAAAAAAATACGAATGACCCTAAAATACAAGCCAATTCATACACCTATGCTTCTCTCAAATTGAAGCTACATCAATTCTTTTTATGCAAGAAATTAAATGATACAAACAAACCATCAATTGAGACCAAAATTAAACTTATCTCTACACCACAAAGGTTAGCCCACTACAAACACATCAAGCAAACACATAGATCTCACCACCTATAAGATATTTGACATCTCAAAGCCATTATTTACGTGTTCTAGGCCATTAACCACGTGTGTAATAGGTACCTAAGTTCTAATACTACTGGTTGGATTGGGTTACTAATACTATGTGTAGTTGATTACCTAGTTATAGAATTTTATTAACCATTAATTAATCAACAATAGTAGTGGAATATGGCAACAAAACCACCTACTACACATATGTGCGCAATCATACAAACTATATATATAAAGAAGATGAGATATAGTGTCTCACCCTTGATGTATAGTATCATCAAAGAACCCTATTTCCATGATCACTCACCTCGTAATAGCCTCCTAATGGCCTTTTATACTATAATCAATTGCTAATAGCTAGGATGTAGTGTGCTATGTAGTGGGCAAGCACTAATTAGGGCCTAATTAAGTTTAGGCTAGGTAGTATGTGTTTTTAATGTTACTGTGTGAATGTTACTGTGTGAAAAAATCTACGCACATACCAAAGAAAAAATTAGGCTTTAATGTTATGTAAAACTTACTTGGGTCTTGCCAATAGCCATTATATATAGTACATGGCAACCCTAGTAAAGAGAAGCTGGTAGGAAGATTATTGTTTCCAATAATGCCGCTCCTTATCTTCTAGAAAAGGAATATTCTGTATGGATACATCTTATCCAAAATATTCCACCTTAGACACTATAAATATCTTTCATATGGGCCTCGTTTACCTAATTAAGATGTCCATGGGTTATATTAAGAAGATCTGGATAATTAAAATTTTTCTTAATTCTAAACTCAAATCTTAATTAAACAATTTGCATAATTAGCCATCCTTAATTCATTACATCTAATTGGAACATGACTAATAGAGGAACCAAAAGATATAAGTACCCTTGGCTCCCAAAATGACCAAAATGTCCTCGCTACCATTTTGGTGACATCAAGGGCACTTTAACCTTGGCCTATTTCCACCAGAAGACCAAAGCCACACTCCAAGGATAATTACTAGCTAAAAAAGAGCTCACTATTATTCTTGTATCTCTTGATCTAGGGAGCGACCCACAAGTCAAATGATCGATGTACCCCTGAAGGATAATGTCACTAGGACTAGAATTCTGGTGATCAAGTGGACAAATCCAAGGAGGCACATAGACTCTACTATTGCATATATTGGTCCTAACTAATTAGAATATAACACCCAACTACTAGGCAATCAGATCTTCTCACATTAAGACCTCTCCTTTGGCATGTCAAAGTGTTTGACCCTAACTTCATCAGTTTATCCACACATGCTCAAGATTAAAAGCATCAATCACTTGGAAGTTGTGAGTATCTTGTCTTTTAAATGTGACGATATGATATGTGTCTTGATTTTATGTGTTTGCGTTGCATTTTTCTATGTTTTTTAGGTGCTTTGTGCTTGTATAGTTGCATTAGTGTAGTATTTATGATAAAGTTATGCTTAATCGAAGATAATTGTACATAGTCAAGTTTCATAGATAAATGCTATACTAATTGCTTATTTTGATAATTTAGGCGAGTCGTGGGTTGATGACGAAGCTTGCACTATGATAGGCGATGAAGAAATGAAGTGAACAGGTCGTAGAGTGAAGATCAAAAGCCAAAAGGATAAAGATTGAAGGACAAAAGCCCAATCAGTCGACCCTGAAGATGAGCCAATCGGTCAACTGGCCACTCTAAAGAGCACCAGGAAATTACCGATAAAGGTCCCCTAACACCAATGTATTGGCTAGGTCATCTAGTAGGTTTAGGAAGTTTAACATATTAGCCGGTCGAGTAACCTATGGAGCCAGTCAACCAGCGAGGTCCTAGTCGACCGGTAAGCCAAGATAGTTCAATTATCAGCCGATCGAGTATCCTATAGAGCTAGTTGACCAGCAATGCACATACATCTATAAATAGGGCCAATTTTCTGCAGTTTAAGAAATCTGTTCACACACACTTCACACCTAATTTTCACACACACAAAACCCTAACTTACCTACCTCACATACACTTTCTCAAACGCTAAAACACCTAGATTCAAGCTTTTTAGAGGGATTTAACATTTGGGATTCCAAGATTTGCTCAAAGGATTGTAAAGCTATTTCAAGGATGAAAGGGGAGTTTATTTATTTCCCATTATTCCAATGACTATTATTTAGTACATGTCTATGTGTTTGTGCATGGATTATATGAAGCGGGTAATGCTTATATTTATGTCTATGTTAATGTTTGCATGCCTAGTAGTAAATATGACCTCAATATAACATACATGTTGATTCTCAACTTATAAAATGGTGTAACGCAAGCATGACGATGTTTGGTAGTCAAGTATGTCTTTATATTCACGAATGCCATGGAATAGAACATGTATGATTGCGCTTAAAATGATCAAATCCAGCTATTATGACACTAGATTAATGACACGTAACTTAGGGCTAGCTTAGATCGAGTCTTCTTTGGATTTAAACCCATCCAATAGGTTTCTGGGTAGGTTTAGTTGACCTTAAGAGCATTAGGTCTTGGCTTTAAACCCAACTAATGGTTTAGGCACTATGATATATTCAATCGAGGTCACCTAGGAAGTTAGTTAGTCAACCCTAAGGCCCTAGGTCATGAGAACCATGTCGTGGCTCTAGAAGGCGTTGCTTACAGACAGACTTGCACCGAGTCCTAGGATAAATTAGGGAACTAGTTAGTAACCTAGCTAAGACCAACTGTCATAGTTAAGTCATCACCCCAAATCATATAGCATTAAAGAGGAGAATCATCCATAGTCAAGCAAATGCCACCCTAATCGATTCCATTTGTTAAATTTCCTCTAGGTTAGCTTGTTTCCTCTTTTCTCCATTGCTTTTCGTTTAGTTAGTCTAGCTAGTCTAGTGTTTCTTTAATTTGAGCTCCATTTGATCCCAAAAACCCAAAAAGATTGCTAGCTTAGGATTTTCTTTTAGGACACACACCATTGATGCACTCCACAATTCGCCTTCTCGTGGATTCGACACCCGTACTCGTAAACACTACATTACAACCAATCCATGCTCTTACGGGTCTTTGGGCTTGTGCTCCTAAAGCGACATCAAGTTCTTGGTGCCGTTGTTAGGGAGGCATGATTGGGTTAATTTCTTTGCTTGTGTGCTTTAGTTAGTTGCCTTCTTTATTTGTTTTACTTGCTTTATTTTGTTTGCTTGTTTTCATAGTTTGTTATCTTGCTTTTCCTTTGGTTAGCTTATTCTTTTGTGTTTTCTTTTATTTAATAGCTTAGCTTACTTGTTTAGCTTTCTTATTTTAAGTTTGCTTTTGCTTTTTGTTTTTACTAGACCCCATAGACTTGTGGCTTTGTTGCTATAGTTTTAGGAAATTTTGAAGTTTTAGGGGTTGAAGTGTTGGATAATAGAATAGGCTTTGTATGCTTAGTAGGCTTTCCCTTAGGAATCCCCTAGTTTCATTGAATCCTGAACAAGATAGAATAGCACGTCATTTTAGGAATTTAAGTGATATTCTAGGAGAGATGGTCGATCCCATTAATCCTCCTATTCCTTCTCTCGTTCCTCTTATGAATCGTACCCCCCTCCCAAGAGCATTATGGGCCCCCACAACCGCAAAAGCACTTTGGATAAGAGCTCTTTAGGTTGGACCCACCCATAGACTATGAGTTGACCCTTACGCAATTTTTCCTTCCCAACACATTCGAGCCTAACTTGGCTATCCATGTTCCGGGGTTGGGGGAAGCTAGTTTCAAGATTAAGCCTAGCATATTGGCGATGCTTTCTTCCTTCTATGGAAGAAGAAACAAGAGTCCCTTGGACCACATCACAGACTTCATAGAGATAATTTCCACACTTTACTTCCCCCATGTGTCTCAAAAGATCATTCGCCTTAAGTTGTTTCCCTTTTCCCTTAAGGATAAAGCAGGGGCATGGTATCATTTCTTACCTAGCGTTTGCATTACATCTTGGGATAAGCACTAATTGCGTTTCTATCAAACGTTCTTCCCATGGCTAAGACCGTTGATCTTAGGGCTTTCATTATGACTTTCTCTCACCACAACTTAGAGACTTTTCATGAGGCTTGGGAGAGGTTTAATGACCTTCTTAGGTAATGTCCACACCACAGGTATAGTGTTCATGACCTTCTTCAATATTTCTTTAGAGGGTTGAATAAGCAAAATAGGATGATGGTGAATGTTGTATCTAGTAGTGGGTTCTATAACTTGTGACCGAGTAAAGCTTGGGAGAAAATGGATTTGTTGGCCGAGAAATCTTTCTAAAACACCGCTATGGATAGGTCTCAAGTAGAAGATGTTCATGAAGTAGTAGTCCTTTTCAATTTGCCCGCCGAGGTTAGAGTGTTGATGAATAAGCTAGACCAATTCATTTCCTTGACTCTTTCCTCACAAGGTCATAGAACTAGTTCTGTAGGTTGTTGAGATATGTGCTTTGTGTTTTGAGTCACCTCATGAGACTATAGCTTGCCTCTTAGCACCCCAGTTACCCAATTTCATACAGAAGCAAATTTGTGCTACACAAGGGTACTCACGAAAGTACAACTCTTACTCAAACACATATAATCCGGGTTGGAGAGGCAACCCTAAGTTTTCTTAGAGACAGGGTCAATATGAGTCTTCCTATTTGCAGCCCCCAGTTCTACTCCAGTACAAACCCCGTCCTGTTAATCTTCCAGGTTTCACAATGTCAATCAAGCTAGGCTCCCTAGTGTTCCTCAGCCTAAGGTACTTCCTACCCCATCCAGTAGCCAATCCACTAGCATTGAGATAACTGAGAAAATGATGCAATTGATTCAGAATAAGTAGTAGGAATTAGTGGATAATAGACAAGAGCTAGTTAGTCATAGGCAGCAAATGGCTGGGTTAGTGGCACAGTCAGGGCAGCTTTCCAATTAGATAAGCACTAGAGACCCTGGGAAATTTCCTTCCCAGCTAGAGATGAATCCTAGAATCCAGTCTTATTCCTTCTCCAACCCCACTTATCCCTATCTAGCCCAGGCTAAAGCTGTCACCACTCTTAGGAACAATAGGATAGTGGAAAATAAGATAGGAGTCATATGCAGAGCTTACACCTAATGGTCCTTTTGAGTCTAGTAAGCCTAAGCATCACCCTGATAAGAGACCATGGTGAGAGTAATACTTCCCGCCCATATAGGGAGAAAAAGTAGCCTATTGATGATTCCCATGAGTTTAGAGATATTGCTTTTAAAGTTCCATTCCTATCCGCTTTGGGGAAGCTATCATCTAGTGAGGATACTAGGTTTTTCAAGATCTTAGAGCATCTTAAAGATCTTAAGGTCAATCTTCCCTTAATAGATACAGTCCCTTCTATTCCATCCTACTCTACGTTGTTTAAGAACCTTTACACAAGGAAGTGTAACGCATCGCGCATGACCAAAAAGGTGAAACTCACGAAGAAAGTGAGTAGTATTTGCACATCAAACCATCCACCTAAGCTTAGTGGTCCAGGAGTATTCACCATTTCGTACGCATTTAGAGAGACCCAGATTAACCATGTCTTATTAGATTTAGGGTCTAGTATGAACTTTACTCATTACTCCGTTTATCAGTAGTTAGGGATGTCATCTACCCCTGTCACACTTCAGCTAGTTGATAAATTGAGCGAAGACTTAAAGGAGTAGTCAAGGACGTCATGGTTCTAGTAGGAGAGTTCATGTACCCTATAGACTTTATAGTGTTTGACATGGATTTTAATCATGACTCTAAGCACATTACACCTGTTCTTCTAAATTGCCCTTTCCTTGCCATAGTCGAAGTAGTTATCCATTGCAAGTCGGGGTTGCTAGAAATCAAATTTGGAAATTTGAGGTCCATCACAAAGGTAGCAGAGGCGGTAAATAGATCTAATGTAGGAGGAGATGAAAATAAGGAAGATTGCTTTATGGTTAACATAATAGACCCATGTGTTAAAGGCCGAGTTAAGGAGACCATGATCGAGAATAACGAATTGAGAAAGCTTAAGGACATCTTAGATAGCTTTGATCAAGGGACCTTCATGCCAGGAAGGGTGGCCTCTATTTCTAGAGGTGATGATTCTAGGCATAATAAGTCTTTTGAGGTTAATTCTTTCGATCTTGATATAAGAGGCATGGATCATTATGATCGCACATATAGAGTTTGTCATGAGGATGGAAATGAAAAAAGATGGTTAAAGGTAAATATGATAGGATCTTGTATTATGAATGTGATTGTGAGGAGATATCCACTGGCGATGAATTCATTGAAGCATTTGAAGAGATATTAGCTAGTGTGGATTTAGAAACACTTATTGAGAAAAGCATATTGCCTATCTTTGATCCTAGGCCCGATGAATCCTTTAGAGTTGTAGATTCCAGTGTTGAGGTAAATGATCGATCTGAGAAGACTCTTAGGGAAGAGATTGAGGAGCTAGAAATTATGATATATGGGTCTTTGGGTATCTTTGATAAATCATCATTAGAACCCTCTTCTAAACTCTCTACTAAGGAATTGATCAACGAGGTGAACCATTTCTTGGATGAACATGAGTTGTCCTTTAGTGAGAGTGAACCCACAACCCTTACTTTCGACTCCTCTTCTTTCGAGTCCATTCCTTCATACTCTCTCATTGATTCCATCCCACCCAACCCTACTCTATTAGATGAATCTCCCATCCTTTCTATCATTAAGTCTCCCTCTTGTGAGCATACCTTTACATCATACCACTTTAAGCATATCCATGTAGGGTTTGTTCATACTTCTCCCATTCTTTATGCTTTGGATGCTTTATCAACCTATGGGCACAGGGTGTGTATAGCCCTTGATCATCACAAGAAGGCAATAGGATGGTTAGTGGCAGAGACCGAGCTTGTTAGGTTAGGATTAAAGATGAAAAGGGACTTAGAGCCTTAAATTTTCTCCTGACCGATGACATCTTGGAGCATTCTTTTATATTTGATGTATCAGGTTTTCCATTTGTCCCTTTATAATGTGTGCTTGAAAAGGATTGTGATATACTTGATTTGTTCGATTATATATACCATGATCCTTTTCTTTTGAGTTGTGTTTCAACAGGTTCATATGTTAATCCATGCTCAAAGACTACAAGTATCATTGGCCCTGATTACTACCCAGTTGGAGACGTTAAATCCAGTACTGCTAGAAAGCACCCTAGATGTTTAGATATTGGTTGATGATCGCCTGGCTAGCAGCGTTGAGGTTAGCACTGCTAGGAGGTAACCTAGGTTATATTTGGTATTTTTCTTCTTTGTTTTCATTTTTCTTTCATTTGTTTCTTTTCTTTTCACCTCTCACAAATGTTGATCTACGATCCCATTTCCCATTGGATGCACCTTGTTTATTATTTGCACATGCCAATGCAAGTTTGCATTGGTAATGCTACTAGTCTTGTGTTTTGTGAGTGATTATGATTTGATAAGAAGCAAGGTTAGTATTTGAATCATTGATCATTGGCATGAAAAGCTTCAATAAGAACACAAGGTTGTATCAATCTTTTCTCCACATATCCCCCTTATATCTACCTCGTCCCCACTACCCTTACTTGCTTTGTGACGCCTATTTAGTTGTTGTGTGCCTTTGTTCTTTTATCTTGAGGACAAGCAAAGTTTAGGTTTGAAGGTGTAAGAGTTTGGTTTTATTGTTTTCTGCTTTGTTTAAGGTAAAAGGTGTAACTTTTATAAAAATGGTTAAATTTTTTCAACTTTTTATGGATAGAGTCGTTTGTCTGTTAGTTGATTGAAGTACTGGTGCCTGTGATTAACTCAATTAATTGATGAATATAAGATACTATTGTGGGGAATGAATAGAGTGGAAGGAGATCTAAGTCTTGGAAGGGATGTCTTTTGAAAGCTGTGGGGAGTAAGTACCTTTAAGAATTCATCTTATACCTACCCCATGGCTTGGTTGGAAAAAGTGGTTGAAAAAGGTTGTTGATATAAGTGCCTCTTCCTTGATTGGTTCTTTTTTATGTGCCTTAGCCTTTCTTTTCTTTCCTTTTTGCTTATGTTGTGTAATGTGAAAAATGCAAAAAAAAAATGGATAAAGGCAAAAAACGAAGAAAAAAATTGAAAAGGCCTAAAAGAAATGATCAAAAATGCAAAAAAGCCAAAAGGCACCAAAAATTTCATTCAATAAGTGCTCAAGTGACGCAATGTCAACTTAGCACAAGTTACTTCCTTTGTTCTTTCGTTGTAATGTGAATAAGGCTCTTACGTCACTTTTGAGTCATTGTGTTTGTATATTCCTTCTCTCCTTGTCTTTGAGGCTTTATGCATGTTAGGAAGGACACGTTCATCGAGGGGGCATGAAATATCAACATCCCGCATGCGTGCATTTGACTCCTAGGCTTGCGGTGTTATAACTTCTTGGGAATTTCTCTTGAGGTGAAAAGCCCCTTGTGAGTAAGGGGAAGATCTGAAAAGGCTTGGGGACCTCTTTACAAAAGGAATGACCCCCACATATAAGGATGGGAGTACTCGATTCGTATCTGAACCTATATCCGTATTCGCATCCGAACGAATAGGGAAAAAAAGCTTTTTTCAAATTTTGAATATACCTGATCTGATATCCAAATTTTTTTTAGATATTCAGGTAGGATATCAGGTAGTAGTTTTTCTACCCATTCGAATATCGGGTTACCCGAACGTTTTTAATTAAAATAATATAATACTATACTAGTCAACAAAAGTCAAAACTCAAGACTTGAAAGTGCACTTCATTGGAAATTATCTTGTCATGTTTCTTATGTTAAAAACTTTAAACTTTATTTAATGTATGTGGACTATGGATTGTAAACATATGGAGTTTGTATTTTGTGTGTGTGAAATATGGATTGTGGATTGTGTAGACTTCTTATTTAATGTGTATAGGATGAAGCACTTCCAAGCTTTTTGTGTATTTTCTAAGTAGAGGCAGGGACTATGTTTTTTGTTTAACTCTTATATCTAAGTATTGGTGTGTTTTCTATGTGCTTTATGTTGAATGGTTTTGTGAAGGACTATGTTTTCATTTTATGTCTATGTCTCATTTTTTTCATTTTAAAAAGCGAGTTACCTGCCTAAAAATTGATAATTTCAAAAAGATATTTAAAATAATAACCAGGATTTGAATTTTTTTAGTTTATTAAAAAATATCCAAAAATTTGAAAATCCGTATCCTATAGAGGATGAATTCTACAATCACGTACAAGGTTGACTGGGACTCCTATAACCTGCAAGACCAAGAGGAAAGGTGAGCGACGTAACCCTTGACACCGGTGTGGTGCCGACCAAAGGTACTTCGACGCTCAAATCAGCGTTGAGTTTCAGATAGAACGAAACGAGGAATTGTTATATGGTAGGTTGTGGATGATCCACGGATATGTATAGATTTGTATTTAGTGTCTATCTTACCTCCTCTACTATCAAATGGTTCTTTTATGGCCCTTTAGGTAGAAGAGTCCTCTAGATCTTTATGTCCCCAAACGTGCTTCACTCAACGTCTGTCCTATCGTCATGCTTAGCCTTATCATATATCTAGATTGCGCATATCATTCCCATGTTCGTTCTAATAAAAGATCGAGTCCTCTAGTCATGACCACTTCTAAGAGTTTCGTCCAACGAGTAGGGTCATAACCTCATTCTGGGCCCTAACCCTGGGCCCTTCAACACATGGTACAATGGACTGCACCCTTGGTCCAGTCATAATTATAGGCCTTTGGGCCTTCTTAAGCCCAATTATTTTTGGCCTTTACAATTGTCCCCCCACTCTCTAAGTCGAAGTTTTTTTGAATTAGAGTGACATTATCGTACGAGACCCACAGTGCGAGGCGATCAGGGATTAACCACTACGCAACGTCACAAACGTGTACCTTACTTTGCGTAACTAGCATGCCATCCATTCGTCACCTGACACACCTACATGCTGCATCCTGAAGTCACAAAGTACTCGTCCTAGCCATGCATCTCTAACAAAGACAACTTGCACTGCAGACTCGTCACACTAACATCTACATCATATGGAGGTCTCATAAGGTTTCAGCATTTCCTCAAAGAAAACCGATGCAACCTCTCTTGGCTTACCGTGCAAGGCATAGACTTATCAATGATGTCATCTCAAGACTTCAGCAGGTGTTTATATTAAAAAGCAGCTTCCATAATTCGTATCACACATCGCTCTTGTCGAGAAAAATTGTCCACTTACCAAAGCTAGCAAAAAAGCCTAAGAAGGTACCACACTTCATCGCCCACCCTTTCTTCTAAGTCTAGCACACTGCACCTTTCAGCCTCCGACTGACCGTGACACAAGTTGGGGTCTCGCATGCCTTAGGTGTCCAGGGGTGTAACGATAAGCCAATAGCTGGGCTCCACTCGTCTTTCTCCTTATTACATGTGCGATCCCAAATTGATAAGGCAACCTTTAGTTGTTGCACTCCAAGTGTTTGGGTAAAATCCTAAGAAAGGTTGCTAGGTTGGTATCTTAAGGTGACATGTTAAACTGGCAGTCACAAGGTGTTTGTGAAAATTCCTCACAAAGCTACCAAGTAACATTCCATGTCCCCTAGGTGCTCGACAAAATTTCACTGTGATCAAAGCCTAAAGATTGAATTTCTCCTCAACACCATTCCATAATAGCTACTTCTTAGAGAATTTCTCCTCAACACCATTCCATAATAGCTACTTCTTAGACTATGTCTTATTGTGATGTGACTTATCCTTCAGAAATAAGAAGACCAACTACTTTGAGCACGCCAGTCAGCTCGCTACTTTACTTGTACTGGCAAGATCAATGCGCTGAATATAAGAATTGGCAAGGCCTCTTGGCCCGCATCGAAGATGTGAGGCAACACATGAACAAGCTATACGGGCTTGTCAGAACCTTCCAGGAACATTATATTGGTGATGGTGTTAAGGGGGTGTCATAGACAAGATTCAACTAGCCGAGCTGGAGATCATACAAGTTCAGATGAGAGTTTCGTTGCTCTCGGCATCATCACCAAGTTCCCGCTTGACTAATGAACTCGTTTTTGGATTTATTGACTCCCTTCTAGAAGATCTCAAGAAACTACTTGGCTATATGGCAGCCGATTCGATTCATCCTTCACTGAAGGAAAGAGTCAAAGTCCTGAAAACCAAGCTCACTTCTCTAAAAAGTCTGCTTAGTTTGACTGCAAAAAGATGCAATGACTTTTATAAATCGAATCAACTCTTTACTCTTGCTCAAGCCACAGCCGACATTGCATATTTAGCTTACTCTCGCTTGATAAGCGAAATGGATGATGAAGACATGGCGAGCAAATTGGCCCTTCAACTTTCTGTTATTGTACGGAGGACTGATCCTCATGTCATGCCAGGGGTCCATGAAATTGTTGGAGTCTTAGAGGCTTCCAAGTTATCAGACTCAAAGTCAAATACCTATGAGATGCATGAAACTCTTGTAGACTTTGTCGATTTTCTCTTGGACATCACTTTGGAGCTACTATATCACCGTAACATATTTGTGAAGGATCAAATCCAAAGGCTTTATGTCATTCTTCACCGTGTACTTAGCATAATCCCTAGCAGGCCGCGACGTGATTTCTTCTTCTACATACACCGCCGTTTACTAGTACTTCACTCAGAAGTACCAACGTGTCCGTGGCATACTTCGGCGTACTTATTCAGCCACATATTCCCCCATGCTATGTTGTACCCAATTTTCTCATGCATTTCATCCCCACTGTTCAAAATCTGATATATTTGTTTTACTCAACAGGTACCTTCGATCAAGAATATACCGCGAGGCATGACTTGGCAATCTACCTAAGCACATTTAAGAGTAGCTTCTTTGGTAGACCACTTAGCTTGCTTCCATATCCCTTTTCACTTGCCTTACTTGCACCTTGAGGATGACACGTCGCCTTGAGCAAATGAACATACTTTGAGATGACGTAAGTTCAGACCTCCCCGTTCGTCACTTCTTTCTTTTTCCTTAAATTCTCTAGATCATCATCCCTTGCATTGGATTATAACTCTTACGTTACTTGTGATACAGGTTTAACTATCCAACTTATTCCTTACGCCACTCGTCTTGACAGGGTTCTTAACTTCCCCTTCTCACTTATTGGAATGCCATATTGTAAGCAGGCCGAGCAAACTGCAGATAACGCTAAGTTACACATTCCAATCCGTCTTAGGAAATGATGAAGAGAATCTACTGGGGAGTTTTTGCTGAAGGGATCCAATGTACTACCATGGAGAAGGAGTTCTAATACTACAGTGAATCTAATCAATTGAGCAAAGATGTTGTGGTGGTTCAACCAAGGCCCAGGGATTGGTCAAGTTCTTCTCTTGAAGGAGAAATTACGATGTTTCAAGACATCCTTGACTTGGGAATCCGGGTCCCATTGCATTCCCATCTGTGTGCTATTTTTAATTCCTTTGGGATCAGTCCTAGCAAGCTGCACCCTCGTGGGTGGAAGATCATGTTAGCAGCACTCATCCTTTTGAAACAAAGGGGAGTCCATTTCTCCATGCCGATCTTTAAGACACTATTCTCTATCATTCAATCTGCCATGAAACCTAGTTAGTTTGTCCTTTCTGCCCATGGATCTTAGAAGCTCTTCAACCCCGACCGGTAAGACGACGATGGTTTATGGAGAGGGAAATACCTGTTCCTTACTCGAATACACGGCATCTGGGACGTCCCACAAATGTGTGTTACCACTACAAAGAATTAACTTCTGACATTAAGCGAGGATACTCGTCGGGCTTTGCTAGCCTTGGCTGCAGATTGTAGAAGCCAATCGTATTGCACGAAAGATTTGATTACACGCGACAACCTTGTTGCGAGAGGCTTCGCTACCCCATTGAAACTTGGGATATGCCGACATGTTACAGTCAGCCCTAGGGTAAAACCTCCAACTTGTTCAAAGAGACGGCTGGCCACAGGGCTAGTAAGCCCATTAGAGGTGGCGCGGCATCTTCCTCCATGCCAACTCTCCACCCGATTAGTCAAACACTATGATGAGTTATGATTTGGTGTGTGTTTGCATCGCCATTTACTTATACTTTAGAGGTGTTGAATGCTTATAATGATGCATTAGTGTAGTACTTTTGATAGGAATAGGCTTAAGTGTGAATAAATGTGCATATTGAGTTTAAGAGATAAAATGCTACACTAATAGCTTATTTTCAATGATTCAGGTGACTTTGGGTTAAGATAAAGATTGAACAATGAAAGGTGATGAAGATAGGACATGCACGGGTCTAAGGGAGAAGACTAAAGGCCGAAATGACGAAAAAATTGAATGAAGGAAGTCAGTCGGACGCTAAGGAAGAATAGCCGGTCGACCGACTAGGTCGACCGGCCACTCCAGAGAGCGTCGAAAAGCGGACGACCCCTTCAAGAGCGGCCGACCGACTAGGTCGACCGCCACCCAGAGCTTCGTCGAAAAGCCGACGACTTCTTCAAGAGCCGGTCGACCGGCTAGGTCGACCGGCCACTCCAGAGAGCCCTTGAAGAAAGCCGGTCGACCTATACGGTCGACCGGCTATGCGCGAATCTATAAATAAAGCCCGATGCGGAGCAGAAAAGGAAAGAGTTTTTACACACACTTCACACCTATTCTCACACACACTTAACCCTATTCCCTAGCCGCCTCACACACCCTTTTCACATACTTTTCACGAAGAACCAAGCTTCGTTGGAGGATTCAAACGCTTTGGAATCGAGATTGTTTACAAGTTGTGTTCTAAAATCGCTAGGATGAAAGGGGAGTTTCATTATATCTCTTTCATTCTATTTTCTATTATGTCTGAGTAGGCTTGCATAGGGTGATTAAACTTATGTAATGGGTTAATTTTATACTCTTATGATATGGGATATGATGGCTGAATATATATATATATATATATATATATATATGTTTTGATTTGTTTTGTTTAATTGGGTGCTCTTTCATTCATGTCTATGTGTTTGATAGAATACCTAGATGAGTACATATATATTAATTGAAGTTTGTTTGTTACTAAACACATCTAATCCATGCTATACTCATGTCTATGTGTTTATACATGGATGTTATGAAGTGGGTAGTGCTTTTATTCATGTCTATATGCGTATTTGCATGCCTAGTAACAAGCATAATTTCAATATCACAGATGTATGAATGTTAGTCAAATCCTGCTGTAGTGATCTTAGAATGACGGAGTATAATTTAGGGCTAATCTAGGTCGAGTCTCCTTTGGCTTTAAATCCAGCCAATAGGTTTCAGGATAGATTCAGTCGACCTTAGCAGCACTAGGTCTTGGCTTTAAACCCAGCCAACGGTTTAGGTACTAAGGTAGGTTCATTCTAAGCCACCTAGGAAGTTAGTTAGTCACTCTTGAGGCCCTAGGTCATAAGGACCATGCCGTTGCTCTAGGAGACGTCGCCTAGGGACGGACCCGCACCGAGTCCTAGGGGGAAATCAGGACATTAACTAGCAACCTAGTTAAGAGCACTTATAACAGTTAGCCATCATCCCTTAATCCCATAGCATTTGAGTATAGAGTTACCCATTCATAAGTCAAAGTCACCCTAATCCCTTTCCAATTGTTAGTTTCTTCTTAATCAACCTGCGTCCCTTTTGTTTTTATTCATAGTTTAGTTTTCTTTCATTTACTTAGAGCTCCCGACAATCCAAACCTTCACAAGAAAAAGTACACTTAGTTTAGATCTTTCTTTTTAGCTCTTTTAGGACACCAAGCATAGGATACATTCACGATATTCACGCCTCCCTGTGGTTCGACACCCGCACTCGTAAACACTGTATTGCACGATCCGTACGCTTGCGGGTCTTTTAAAACTTGCACTCGTAAGAAGACATCACACTACTGCTAGCTTGAGAAGCCTAGATGAGACGGAAAGCAGTCATAGGGGCGAAGAGGAGAATGAAGAGGGTTCTAGGCATGAAAAGGGTAATTGTGTGGAGGACTCCTCAAATAGTGACCCCCCCGAACTCCCACTTCACCTGGAGACTATCGGCTCATCTTATTCTGACAGCTCATGTATAACCATGCTCACTTTTCTTCTTTACATCTTTCTTTTTTTTTACTCTTGACTTTTCCCTTTGTAATTCAGATGCAGAAGAGCATCAGAACACTACCCTACCAGTGGTTGAAAGGCTCACGCAGGATCAGAAAAGGAAAAGCGATTCATCATCCCGGGTACCACCTTGATGCGATGCCCCCACTAGCAGCCGCCAACATTTAACCATGTATTTTGTTGCCTGTACTTTTCCTACTATAACCGAGGGAGATCTATTTTCAAGCTTCAGCAGGAAAAGTGTTGCGGTACGTGTATATACCCTTTTATGGAACATTTTAATTCTTACTACTAATCACGGTCTTTTTGAATGTAGCTTGTTTCTGAAATTTCCTCCTTTGGGATGATGGTGCCCAAGATTGCGAACAAGTGCTAGGATCTTCAATGCCTACTTAAAAATGAACGGAAAGCACATGTTAAAGCTAAAAAAGAAGCTTACAAATGAGCAGATATGCCGTGCTAGGCTAGAAAAGGATCTTAAGAGGGAGCGATTGTTCCGAGCAAAGGCGAAGAAGAGTCTTACACATGCCGAAGCAGCCAAGGAGGGACTTAAGTCCAAACTCAATTCTTCAGTCGAGGAGGCCCAAAAGACTGTAGTGAGTGATTACAAAAAGAGTAGAAAGTTTGGTAAGTACGTTGCCAGTGTGTCGAGGCTAAGTTTAGAGAGGGCCGCTAAGCAAGCTATCAAGAACTGCCTACGCGAGGTCCAACAGGTGTACTCAAATGTTGACACTAACCATTTCAAGGCCATAATCACTCCCCCAACGCCTCGTCCCGATCGGGCCCTGTTGAGCATTGATCCTCCATCCATATCTGGCCCACCGAATATAGATGGGACTACTTCTCCAGGCTCTGCTAAAGCATAATGCTTGGTGTTTAGTTACCAGGTTATCCTGGATATGTTACTTTTTGAACTTCTACTTTGCTTTCTGAAGCACAAGACTGCAAATCACATTAGCTCCTATCGTATGTTTTTTCCTCTTTTTTTTGTGTAATGAACCTATCTTATGCTTTTTCTTTTTTATGCCTTCATTACGTATGTTGATGACAATCCTGTTTCTCGAGGGAATTGCTTTTGTAAATCACCGGTGATTCTATGCCCGTGCTTAGAAGGGGTACGGGGTCGTTATAGGTTCTTTAGGGGCGTTATCTTAGCCCGTTAACTAATAACGCCTACTGCTTGTCGATGACTCAACAGCAGTGGTTTGGAAAAGATTGTTTGCTAGCCTCTAAAAAAGGCCGATTTGTGTACCCCGAGCTCAACTAATTGAGCTGTTGAGATAGGGATTGTCATAGTAGACATTATGTCTAGTCTTGCGGAGGTAGAGACGGTTGTTGGTCTTGTGAAAATGAAGAGGGTTTTGTCTACCGAAAATAGAGACTGTTTAAGAGTCTTGTAGAAATATCACAAACTACTTGCAAGCCTTTGCGACTGTTTGCAAGCCTTACGGAAATAGAGACTATTCATCAGCCTTGCCAAAATAACAGAGAGACTGTATGCAAGTCTTCTGCAAAGAGAGACTGTTCGTTAGCCTTACAGGAATAACAGAGACTATAAGCAAGTCTCGAAAAATAGAGACTATTTGCTAGTCTCGCAAGAATAATAGAGACTATAAGCAAGTCTTACGGAAATAGAGACTATTCATTAGTCTCGCAAAAATAAGAGACTATAAGCAAGTCTTGCGGAAATAGAGATTGTTCATTAGTCTCGCAAAAAAAAAAATAGAAACCATGTGCAAGTCTTACGGAAACTTATTGCAATATCTCATATTGAAATATCAAAAGGAATTATCCAACTAATTAAAGGACATTTATTAATGTCGCAATGCCATCTTCCTTTCCCACCTAGCTCTAAGAACTAATTTAAAGAAAACGAACCTTTTAATTAACTTCTAAGGAACTTACTAAAGCAAGGATTTTCATCCTAGAAATGATACCTCTTCAAGTAGATTGTGTTCCTGCTATTCGGCACTTCCCTGCTGTCCTCGGTGCTGAGCCTATATGCCTCTTGGCTGACTACCTTTGTAACTTGGTACGGTCCTTCCCAGTTGGGTCCCAACTTCTCTGTGTTCACCTCCTTTGTGTTCTCAAAGACTTTTCTTAACACCTAGTCTCCTAGCTTAAATGTCTTTACCCTCAAATTTTTGTTGTAATGCTTGGTGACTTTTTGCTGATATGCCACCATACGAATGAGGGCTTGCTCTCTCTTTTCCTCAGCAGCATCCAGCTCGTGATGCATTCCCTTGTCGTTTCGTACTTCGGAAACCTGGATAATTTACAGAGTTGGTAAGCCCACCTCCACTAGGATAACTGCTTCAACGCCGTATATCAGTGAAAACGATGTCTCTTCAATGGGAGTCCTGGCTGTGGTACAGTAAGACCATAGCACTCTTGGGAATTCTTCTGCCCAACGTCCCTTAGCACTCTCCAACCTTTTCTTTAAAGTAGAAATTATGATCTTGTTAGACGACTCAGCTAACCCATTAGCTTGAAGGTGCCTCGGGGTAGAAAACGCGAATCTGATCTTTCATTCCTTACAAAAATCTTTAAAGTTTAGCTGATGAAATGGGAACCATTGTTAGTGATAATTTTTGAGGGGACTCCAAAACGGCATATTATGTTTTTCCACACGAAGTTTTTGACTTCCTTGTCTCAGATCTGATGATAAGATTTTGCCTCTATCCATTTGAAAAAGTAGTCTATAGCCACCAACATATATACTTTCTGTCCTGGTGCGGTGGGCAATTTCCGACAATATCCATCCCCCACTTCATGAACGGCCAAGAAGAAGTGACAAAGGTCAATGGCTCAGCCAGCTAGTGTGGGATTTGGGCAAACCTCTAACAACTGTCGCATTTCCTTACATAGCTGAGGGCATCGGACTGCATGGTTGGTTGGTAGTATCCTGCAATATGTGCTCAGTTAGCTAGACTCCTTGCTTCGTCTGATTCCTACACTGCCCTTCGTGTAACTCAGCTAGGATGTACTTGGCCTCAGTTGGGCCTAAACATCGTAAATAAGGCCCCAAGTATGATCTCCTATATAAACTCCCGTCGATGATGCAGTACCGGGCTGCTTTATCCTTAAGCTTTCTAGCCTCTACACGATCTTCAAGGATGATATCATTTTTTATGTACTACATAATCAGAGTCATCTAGCTTGGCTTATCATCCACTCACGCGACCTTGACTGTTCGCTCACTCCTAATGGCTGGCCATTACAAATATATCACTAGGATAGTTTTCGAAGTAACGGATTACGTTGTTGCTCCCAACCTTGCCAGTGCATCTGCATGACAGTTGTCATCATGGCTTACCTACTTTATCTCAAATTATTTGAATGTAGATGCTATCTTCTTAACAGCGGTAAGGTAAGCTATCATCTTTTCATCTTTTGCCTGGTATGTTCCCAAAATTTGGTTTACCACCAACTGTGAATCACTATTTACCACAATATGTTTGACGTTCACATCTTTAGCTAACGTCAAACCTGCTATGAGGGCTTCGTACTCTGCTTCATTATTTGTGGCCTTGAATTTGCATTTAACAGACTACTCAATTTCGTCTCCCTCAGGCGACCGCAATGCTATTCTGAGCCCGTTACCTCTTGCGTTGCTTGATCTATCTACAAAAAGTACCCATCTCCCTGACTTTGGATTTTCAATGAGACATAACATTTCTTCCTTTGCTTCTGACCAGATACATGGTGTGAATTCTGCCACAAAATCTACAAGCACCTGGGACTTCACTGTTGTTCTTGGTTAGAATGTGATATTGTACTCGCTCAGCTTAACAGCCCATTTAGTAAGTTGGTCGGATAGCTTTGGACTGTGCAGCATCGCTTTTAACAAAAATGTGGTCATCACTTGAATAGGATGGCTCTGGAAATATGGCCTTAGCTTGCGGGAGACAGTGACAAGAGTTAACGCCAATTTTTCAAGCTGGCTGTACTTGGTCTCAGCAACAAGCAAGGCTTTGCTGGTATAGTATATAGCGAACTACTTTCTGCCCTTCTCTCAAACTAACACGGTGCTGACAGCGGCCCACGAGACTACTAAGTAAATGAACAAGTTCTTCCATCTTTTGGTTTGGATAGCAGCGGAGGGTTGGTTAAGTATGCCTTCAACTCTTGCAAGTCTTTCTTGTACTCATCAATCCATTCAAAGTTTTTATTTCTTTGAAGTACGTTGAAGAACGAATGGCACTTGTCCGATGACCTTGAAATGAACCTACTGAGCGTCGCGACTCTGCCCGTGAGTTTCATAACTTCTTGGATGTTTTTTAAAGATGGGATGTTGAGAATAGCTCTTAATTAATCAAGGTACGCTTCGATTCCTCTCTGGGTAACAAGGTACCCAAGGAACTTCCTGGATTTGACTCCAAAGGAGCATTTGGTGGGGTTGAGTTTCATGTTGTATTTTCTCAAAACATCAAAGGCTTGTCATAGATGGCCGACATGTTGTTCTGCCGCTAAGGACTTTACCAATATGTCATCAATATAGACCTCTATCATGCACCTTAATTGATCAATGAACATCTTGTTGATAAGGCGCTGGTAGGTCGCTCCTGCATTTTTTAGACCAAAGGGCATGACCTTGTAACAATAGGTACCTCATTCAGTAATAAACGACGTTTTCTCCTAGTCATCGGGATGCATCAGTATCTGGTTCTACCCGGAAAATGCATCCATAAAACTAAGTAGCTTATGACCGGCAGTCGCATCTACCATCACATTGATGTGAGGGATAGGGAAGGAATCCTTGGGGCATGCCTCATTCAAATCCGTAAAATCAATGGAAACCCTCCATTTTCCGTTCTTTTTCTTTACTACCACTACATTCGCCAGCCATTCAAGATGATGTACCTCTCTAACAAACCCTACATCGATCAATTTCCACACCTCTTTATTAATTACTCGATTCCTTTCAAGGGCAAATTTCCTGCATTTCTGCTTGACCGGGGGAAACAGCGGATCTGCTTTCAACTCATGAACAATTATTCTTGGGTCTATTCCTTCCATGTCGGCATGCAACCATGCAAAGCAATCTCGGTTACTACTGAGAAAATCTACCATCTGGTTTCTCAATTCTGGCTCCAATCCTGATCTGATTTGAACTGCATGACTTGGCTCAACTGGTCAATCGTACCTCATCCAATTCCTCTGGTTGAGGATGATAAAGCGGAGTTAAGGCAGAAGCTTCTTCTACGTGGTACAAGGTATCATGTCGAGCCCCTCTCATCGCGGTGCAATAGCACCCACAGGAGTTTGATTGCTGGCCCCTTATGTCCTTAACTCCCCACCTCGTTGGAAACTTTAGGACCTGATGGTAAGTGGATGGAATTGCCTTCATGTCATGAATCCATAGTCTTCCTAATATGATGTTGTACGGGATGGGTTGTCTATCACTAAAAACCTAACATCCAAGTTGATTCCTTCAGCGAATATTGGCAGTTGTTTCTCTCTAATAGAGTGCTTGTACTCTCCGTTGAATCTTACCAGAGGGGTGGATCGCTACACGAGTTGTTGTTCGTCAATCCCCATTTCCTTGAAGGCATTTAACATCAAAACATTGGCCAAGCTACCGTTGTTTAACAAGATCCTCTGGACCCAATAGTTGGGCACCATCAGTGCGATTACCAATGCATCATCATGCAAATTATTTAAATTGGAAATCTCATAATTAGAGAATGATATTATTGCTTCTAGACCTATGTCAACTGGTTGCGAGGGATGATGATCGTATACCACTGCTAGGCGTGCATGCCTTTTTGCTGCAGAGACAGTGATCCCACTAATATGTGATCTCCCCATAATGTAGTTCACTGTTCGCTCACGCCGCGGTGGTTCCAGCGGGGCCAGATCTTCAAGTTTTGCATTCCTGTCTCGTCAAGCTAGGGTCTGTTTCCCCTTATTAGAGAGGAGCTCATTCAAATATCCTTTCTTCAATAACTTAGCAACTTCCCATTTGAGACCATTGCACTCCTCAGTAGTGTGTCCATGATCTGCATAGAACTCACACCACTTCGACCTGTCTCTTAATTTTGCCGGGGATCTCAATTTTCCTGGCCATTTGACAATAATGTCCATGGTCCTTAACGTGTGAATGAGTTTGGATGGGGTTACAGAGAGATTATAATATGGAGCCTTTACCTTTCGCTCTAAGTCTCGATCAAGGAGTCGGCTCCTAAGGGGGTAGAGCTCGTGCCTTCTTATCTATCATCCGAAGTGAAGGTCTCCTTGCCCATGGCTTATGGAAGTCCTACGAAGGTTAGCGCATCCATCTTCCCATTTAAGTTAAGCCTATGCCTTTTCTAGGGCATCCTCCATAGTCTTAGAAGGGTACTTTGTAAGCTCTTTGTAGAGGTCTGAGTCTGGCAAAAGCCTTCTGCGAAAATTGCTATTGCCATGTTGCACTGAGGTATGGACACTTTCTCCTTGTTAAATCTCTCTATGTAGTCCCTGAGGGTTTCCCCCCTACTCTATACGATTAGGTATAGATCATCTTATTATTTTTCCAATTTCCTATTGCTCGCGTATTGTTTTACGAACATATTAGTCAACTGGCCAAAAGATGACATGCACCCATTTGGGAGGTTGGTATACCATTACAGAGTAGGGCCTGCTAAACTCAAACCAAAGTTCTTACACATACAGGCTTCCCTTTTGTCACGGGGAATAGCCATAGTGTACATCTTCCATTTGTATTGTATTATATGGTCATCTGGATCTGTGGTCCCGTCAAATGGCTTCATATTTGGGAAGGAGAATTTGGTGGGCAAGTTTACCATTGCGATGGCATCTATAAAGAGAGATTCTGCATAGCTGTTGGTAGCACTTCTTTTAATAGGCGCAAGTACCCCTGGAATTCTTTGGATTAAGGATTCCAATTTAGCGAATCGCCTGAGCGTATCTGGGTATGACTCATCTTGTGTGGGGGTTATGTGTTCCCCCGTTTCTTTGTGTTGGTTCGAAGTGCCAACTGCATTAGTTGTGAATGTCAAGATTCCATCCCTAGGAGTCTGGCAGGGTATAGAGTCCAATGATTGCTTTGGATCTACTGATTCAATCAACACGGCTTTTCCTTTATCCCGGGGTGCCATGTTTGCTAAGAGGGCAATAATTTTTTCCGTCAAATCCAAATTCTCTTGATGTATAACATTTTTTTCTACCTCTACATCTTTGAACTTGTTTTTATACATCGCCAGATTCTTCTCGTAGAGCGCCATCTTGGCTAAGATGGCTTACATGCTACTGCCCTTACCAGCACTAGTACTGGGGTTGGACATCATGGGAATTGCTGATTGGGTGCAAAAGTACCACTCTTGATCACAGTGCCTTGATTATAAGGACCCCACGTTGGGGACCAAATTGTAGAGGATGAATTCTATAATCATGTACGAGGTTGACTGGGGCTCCTATAACCTGCAAGACCAAGAGGAAATGTGAGCGACGTAACCCTTGACACTGGTATGGTATAGGCCAAAGGTACTCCGATGCTCAAGTCAGCGTTGAGTTTCAGATAAAACAAAATAAGGAAATGTTATATGGCAGGTTGTGGATGATCTATGGATATGAATAGATTGGTATTTAGTGTATGTCTTATCTCCTCTACTGTCGAATGGTTCTTTTATAGCCCTTTAGGTAGAAGATTCCTCTAGATCTTTATGTCTCCAAACGTGCTTCACTCAACGTCTACCCTATCATCATGCTTAGCCTTATTATATATCTAGATTACGCATATCATTCCCATGTTCATCTTAATAAAAGATCGAGTCCTCCAGTCATGACTGCTTCTAAGAGTTTCGTCCAACGAGTAGGGTCATAACCTCATTCTGAGCCCTGACCCTGGGCCTTTTAACACATGGTAAAATGGACTGAACCCTTGGTCCAGTCGTAATCATGGGCCCTTGGGCCTTTTTAAGCCCATTTATTTTTGGCCCAAACAATATCCGAACTATTCGCTATTCAACAATCCAGTATCCGACTGGATAGGTAGTTTTTAACTATCCAATCGAATACTTAGTTTTTCAATTCGAATATCCGAATAGCTGAATATCCAGTCCAATTCCCACCTCTACCTACACCCCTTAGATTCACCAAGATAGTGAGTCAATGCTTTAAGCAACCCTTTGTAGTGACCTTGAGATAGACTTAGGTTTGGTCTTGCTTGGGAACAATCAAAGAGAAGGTTTGAGGCTGTTGATGTGTCTTGATTTTGTGTGTGTTTGCATTGCATTTTTCTATGTCTTTTAGGTGCTTTGTGCTTGTATAGTTGCATTAGTGTAGTACTTATGGTAGAGTAATGCTTAAGTGAAGATAAATTGTACATAGTCGAGTTTCATAGATAAATTGTACATTAATTGCTGATTTTGATGATTTAGGTGAGTCTTGGGTTGATGATGGAGCTTGCACGATGATAGGCGATGAAGAAATGAAGTGAACAAGTCATGGGGTGAAGACCGGAGGCCAAAAGGATAAAGATTGGAGGACGAAAGACCAACCTGTCCACCCTGAAGAGGAGTTGGTTGACCTAGCCACTCTAGTGAGTACCAAGAAATTACCAGTCGAGGTCCCCCCAAGAGCCGGTCGACCTAGGTCCACAAAGTTCATATTATCAGCAAGTTGAGTATCCTATGAGTAGGCCTAATTTTTCACACACAAACCTTAACTTACCCATCTCACGCACATTCTCTCACACACTAAAACACCTAGATTCAAGCTTTTTAAAGGGATTTACATTTGGGATTTCAAGATTTGCTCAAAGGATTGTAAAGCTATTTCAAGGATGAAAGGGGAGTTTATCTATTTCCCTTTTCTCATATTTTCTATTTTGTTTGAGTAGATCTATTTAAGGTGATCTGACTTGTATTACGGGTTGACTATATGCTTGATTGTTATGGGATTCGATGGATTATATATACATATATGTATGTATGTATGCATGCTTTGTTTTTATTATTTCAATGGCTATTATTCAATACATGTCTATGTGTTTGTGTATGGCTTATATAAAGTGGATAATGGTTATATTCATGTCTATGTGTATGTTTGCATGCCTAATAGTAAATATGACCTTAATATAGCATATATGTTGGTTCTCAACTTATAAAATGGTGTAATTCGAGCATGACAATGTTTGGTAGTCGAGTATGTCTTTATATTCACGAATGCCATAGCGTAGAACATGTATGATTGCGCTTAAAATGATCAAATCCCACTATTGTGACCCTAGATTGACGACGCGTAACTTAGGACTAGATTAGATCGAGTTTTCTTTGGCTTTAAACCTAGCCAATAGGTTTCTGAGTAGTTTAATCGACCGTAGCAGCACTAGGTCTTGGCTTTAAACCCAGCCAATGGGTTAGGCACTATGGTAGGTTCAATACAGGTCATAAGGATCATGTTGTGGCTCTAGGAAGCGCCGCCTAGGGACGGACCTACACCGAGTCCTAGGGATAAATTAGAGAAGTAATTGGTAACCTAGCTAAAAGCAACCCTCATAGTTAAGTCACCACCCCAAATCCCATAGCATTAAAGTGTAGAATCATCCATAGACAAGCGAAAGTCACCCTAATCCATTCTATTTGTTAAATTCCTCTTGGTTAGCTTATTTCCCCTTTTTTCTATTCCTTTTAGTTTAGCTAGTCTAGTGTACCTTTAATTTGAGCTCTCTTTGATCCCAAAAACTCAAAAAGTTGGCTAACTTAGGATTTTCTTTTAGGCACCTTTCTAGGACACCCGCCATTGGTTCACTCCATAATTCACCTCCCTGTGGATTCGACAGTCGTACTTGCAGACACTACACTACAACCGATCCGTGTGCTTGTGGGTATTTAGGCTTGTGCTTCTAAAGCGACTTCAATACAATTCCCGCAAGACATACTCACGGTGGCCCTGTCTAATACATGACACATGCACTACAAGTAAAGTCCGAAAAACCATCAAATGACCTAGGTATATTACCCTCTCAAGGAGACTTGCCTAATATAGCCTTATCCTAGTAAAATGTCCAATACTATCATTCGACTATAGACCAATTTATTATATCACTAAATCTAAACTTGGACCTACTGTGCGTCTACCCTTATTGCATACCCAAGTCATTGGTTTGTATCATTGACCCTTTATACATTACATTAATGCACAAATAGAGAGAATATGGTGTGCAAAACTCAATTATATGGACAATATCATGAGAGAATTATGTCTAGTAATCACCCTATTCTTGTTATCTTTAGGGCATACAATCCCAGCATTCATGGAGAACAAGATTCTAACTTTAGATCGTGGAAATAAGATTGCAACTCCTTAAAAAATTGATTCAAACTTATTATTTTGGTGAGAAATTTTAAGCTTGTCCTTTTTTCTCCCTTCCACCCCTAAAGTCAGACTCTCAGAGTCCGTTCTCTCTCTCCTAAAATTCTAGACTCTTAGAGTTCATTGTCACATGCCCAGAGTCCATTTGGACTATTTTTTAAAATGAGATAAAATGGGATTTTTTTTAGAAGGCATTATAAAAAAGGGTTGAATTAAAAGAATATGTTATGTTGCCAAAATTATGTAACGGTCTAAATTGTTTCTGCATTGTTCAAAATAGTTACTCTAATTGCATAGGGATTTTGTTGACGGTTTATTTTCCCTCAATGGTTTCTTTTGTTGTATACTTTTAGGCATCTTCACACTGCTATTTGACAATAATCATTTTCCTTGCTCTATTTCATTAGCCTCAATTAATATATTCTCTGGCAGAAGAGTCACAGGAAATATTTGTGTGTTGTTTTTCATATATATAGGTTTGTCTAGTTGTAACTTTGGTGTAGTCATTATTTCATTGCTTATTTATACATTTACTTTTTCACAATCGTTCTTAATTAAGCCTACCGATCTCTGTTTTGGTTTTCATTTAAACGTGTTATGCCCCATTTTGAATTGTTATGATTTCAAGAATATTCTTAAGAATTTTTCGATCTGGACATTTTCTTATTAGTTAATTCTTTTTCAGAATCGTTCACAATGAAGCTTACTGATCTCTATTTTGATTTTCATTTATGCATGATATATCACATCTTGAATTGTTATAATTAAGAATATTCTTAAGAATTGCCCCATCTCGATATTTTCTTCTCAGTTATTTCTTGATTAGTATTCATGTGTGTGTTTTATTATTTAATGTGTGGTATAATTCAATGCTCAATCAATTTTTCATTGCTATTTTTTACACAAAAATTATGAGTTCTAGATCTTGCTCCACCTTTAGCGCTCAATTAATTGTTGATTGTCATTCATGTTTATATGTATGATGAGTGTAAATGTTAGGGCAATTAAATGAATTAGTTGTTTTATTGTCAGTTTTATTATGGCATTCGATGATGTAACATAACCTATCACGCATTTACTGCTTGTGTGTTGATAAACCATGAGTTTTAGATCCTCCTCAACCATTTCATCTTAGTTAATTTTTGATAAGTATTCACGTGTATGTTTTACTATTCAATCCATTTTGTGTGTTATAATTCACTAGTCAGTCAATTCTATAATATTATTTTTTACACACAGATTATGAGTTCTAAATCCTGCTCCATCTTTAGTGATTAGCTAATTGTCGATCGTTATTCATGTATACATGTATGATGATTACAACTATTATCGATATGAATTGAATAAGTAGCTTTTTATTTGTTGGTTTTATTATGACCTTCTATGATGTACTATGACCTATTGCCTTTAACTACTTGCATGTTGATAAGATGGTCCATTTTATAAGTATTTTGGATTTTTTGTTTGTCATTGAATACCATTTTGTGCGATTTCATTGTGTATTCTTTTTTTGTTATATTATTTAATTCATTCTAGTGTTATATGAAAATGAGAAGGCCTTATATAGTTGATTTTATATTAGCATATGACATTGAATTAGATTTGGTAACTACATGGAACACCATGTTATATTTTGTTTAATCCATTTTTTGCCATAAATACAACTGGAAATGCTATAATTTTTGGGTTTATTTACCTATTCTTTGGTTTTAGATTAGTATATGACAACGTTTTAGATTTATTAATTAGATGGCACCTCCTATAAACTACATAGTTTTTGAAGTCCCAAAGACAAATATATCATATTGTACTACAGGCTGTGTTTGTGGTTTATTATCTGATGTGCCTTGGTTTTGTGTGTGTTTTGCTTTACATTTTCCTATGCTTTGGATGTGTTTCGTGTACTTATAGTATATTTGTGTATACGTGGTGAAAACTGCTTATATTTGATTTTTAAGGTTAAATGCTACAGTAAATGCTTAATTTTGTGCCCTAGGTGAGATGTACGATAAGAACTGAGCTTTGCACGAGGATGAAAAAGGAAGATAGAAGAGGTACAAATGATGGGATGAAGGTTGGAAGTAAGAAAATTGCATATTGAAGGCCAAATGAAGAATCAATCGGGGCTAGAGAAAGTACCAACTGACCGATAGGGTTAGCCGGTAAAACCAGATGGTGAAGCTTGGAACCAGTTGACTATACTGATCGACCGGCTAGGTGGACCGGTTGATCAAAAGACCAGATGAAGTTATTGGTCGACCACATTAATTAATTAATAGTTAATTAAAAATTAGAAAAAACAATGAAATAATTAATAATAATAATAATAATAATAATAATAATAATAATAAGAAGAAGAAGAAGAAGAAGAAGAAGAAGAAGAAGAAGAATAGTAGTAGTAGTAGTAGTAGTAGTAATAATAATAATTAATTAGGGACTTTTTGTAAAATAGCTCAAAATTGCTAGGAATATTAGTTTTGAACCAAAGAGGTGTTTGGTCCAAGGAATAAAAAGTCTTGGGATTGTAATTTCGAGGAATTATATGAAAACTATTTGGTATATCAAAAGTATTCTTAGGAAAATTTTGAAGTATTTTCAAGAATACTAATGTTTTATGTTTGGTTTAAATTTACCATTCTTAGGAATCTTGGGCTATTTTACAAAAATGTCCCTAAGTCAAAAAATATTATAAAAACATAAAATAATTTATTTTAATATTTTTAATTTTAATTTTTAATTTATTATTAATCAAATAATTTTATTATTATTAAATTTTAATTTATAATTTCTAATTAATTAATTAATTATTATAATTTTTAATTAGTCATTCATTTATTCATCAATTTTATTAATTTTAAATTATTTAATTTTTAATTTTTTTAATTTTTTAATTAATTGATTGATTAATTTATTAATTAATTATTTTTAATTATTATAATTTTTTAATTAATTAATTTTTCAATTGATTAATTAAATTAATTCATTTTATCATTAGTTTTAATTTTTATATTTAATTAAATTTTAATTATTTTTAATTTTATTTATTAGTTTCAAATTATTTTTTATTTTTAGTAATTTATTATTAAAATTTTATTATTTTCCTATTTTTTAAATTATATAATTTCTATTTTTAATTTTTAATTAATTTAGTTCTAAATTCTTAATTAATCTTTTATTTTTATTAATTAATTATTTTATTATCAACTAATTATTTATTTAAAATTATTTATATATTTATTTATAAGTTTTTAGTTTACTATTTTTTATTATTCTCAATTTTTTATCGTCGGTGAGAACGTCCCAAATATAAGGTTTTTGGTTATTTTAGTTTACTCTACACATTTCCACAACTCGGGAAAAGTTCACCAATTTGTGAGAATATTAAATTCCTAGAATATGATATTTCCCATGAATATTTTTTTATTTTGTAAATCAAATATGAAAATCTAATATTTTTGCTCTTACATTCTCACAAATCGTATAAGATTCTATGAACCAAACGCTCCCAAACGTAACAAGTTAGTATTTTAGGAATACTCCGTATAGGATTCAATGAACCAAATGCCCCAAACGTGACAAGTTCATATCATTTCCTCCAAAATCTTTCCCAAAATATTTTTAATATACCAAATAATTTTCATATTATCTCCGCAAATCACATTGCTCAAAGAACCTGATTCCCCTGAAATGATTTTTGTCCCCCGAAACAAACCCACCCTTAGTTTATATTTATATTATATATATATATATATATATATATTATATAATATAGAGGAAAACCTCCACAATTTGCATGAGATACGAAAGGAATCAAATTCAATTAAAAACCCTTGAAGAACCCTTTTACCAGTTCCTCAAGCCACCACCAATATACCTGACGACGTTAAGAAGATGAAAGGAATTTCAGTGATACTACGCCGTTTGGTCCGCACCGGACCGTCCATCACGTCTCGTGCATCTTCTTCTTCTTCTACTTCTTCCCTGGTGATCTCTTCTGCCGCTGCCGCCATCTCCTACTCCACACTCGCTCTACCCGATCTGCCCAAGCCACTTTTCGATAATTACACACTTGCCCCTTCTCTTTCCCTTAATTTACAAACCAACCCCCTTCTCCATCTTCACTCCCGGAGCTACTCCTCACCATCTTCTTCAGGTGCCCCCTCCTCTTCCGTATATTTATGTGTGTGTGTGTGTGTATATATATATATATATGTATGTATGTGTATATACATATAATATGTGTGTGTATAGGGGACACCCTGTTTCGCATATGGCTTAACTATTTTGTGTTAGTTGATTAGATTAAATGTGTTAACATGCCAGTATTTACAGCGGGTGAAGATCATCTGGTATATTGAGATTTTGTGTGTAAGTTGTTTATGTATGTGGTGTATGTATTACAAAGATGGTTGAAATTGATTTTGTATATTGATCCTGGTTTCGTACAAACTATTTCAACGGAAAAATGTTTTGCGCTAACAGAATAAAAGGATAATTATATATATATATATATATATATATATATATATATATATATTTAAAAGGCTAGGCTACTGCTCCAACCTTAATTTTGGGGTTTTTGTCATTTTTCCCATTTGCTTTGTGTTCCCAAAAAAAAAAAAGAAATAGAAAATAAACTTATTGTTGTTAATCTATTAGGCAAAAAAAAAAAGACCAAGTTGGTGCTTGTAAGAGTTAGAAACTCAGCATTCTTTTTATTAATTGCAAGCATCATGTTGGCGGAAATTATGTTCTCAGACAATTATCATTCTAGTATTGACTTGTAGGAATTGGAAGAAGGAGTTGCTTGTAAGCGCTAGAAACTCTGCATTTTCTTTCTTTCATTCTTCCAGAGGGTTACATGTCGTCCCTTAGAAATTTGTGAATGGTTTTGTTTTAGATATAGGTTCATGCACTTTACTCCACGAGTTGATCATTATACCCCCTGGAAGCATTCACGAGTTCATATACACAATAATTCTCTGGCTTAAAGAAATTGTTTGGCAAGAAAGAAGTTGCTTGACTGCGAAAATTTTCAGTTATTGTTTCTTCTTTCTTCATGAGTACTTTTAGTTTTTTTTATTGCTTGGTTTTCTGTTTTATGTGCTTGTTTTTTCCTTTTTCTTTGTTAAATGACAGTTCTTATTTACCTTGGCTTCTCCTTCATGAATATTTACAACTAAAGATTTCATTCTATTGTCTGGTTAGGAAGTCCCTTTTTCTCTTTCCCTACCCCATGATAGTTGCTGCACACTTACTGTATAAAATAATACGCCTTTGGTCTCAGTCTTTCTATTCAGCTGTCTGAGGTGGTTTTAGTTAATGCACCTAAAAGTTGATATTATTTATAGTTCGATGTGAATATTAAGATGTGTGATACTATTTTCTTGTTTGCTGATGTTAATTCTATTTTAGGCCCATCAAATGTTGTTGTGATAGAGTCTGAAGAGCAGTTCAATGATTCACTTCGCAAAGTTCAAGGTAAACTACACATGTATATAAATTTTTCATGGACAACTTCTTTGCCGATGATGAATTTTGCCCAAAAAGATTTGTTTATAGTAAGGTTGCTCACATCTTTTTATTGAAATTTGGTGGCAGATGAAGACTTGCCCGCAATATTCTACTTTACTGCTGTCTGGTGTGGGCCCTGTAAGTATCTTTACAATGTGATATTAGAAATGTAAGCTTTGTCATCCGTGATCGTGATTAATTTTCCTTTCTGATAAAGACTAAAGGGGACAAAACGGAACTGAAATTTAGCTTAACTTTTGCCTTTGATTTCTAATATCACTACTTCCACTACCTTATGTGCCTTGATTACGGTTTTTTTGCATCAAAACCTTCTCTAGGTTGAGTGCCTGGTTAAGTAGTTGCGGAATGTTGAGATTAGCAAGGCTCTGTTTCTTCTTTTAAGATTTACCTTTACTTCCCCTTCTTGACTGTTAAGAACCATCTAATAGCAAAAACAAATAAAAGAAACTGTCCAAATTTTTGCTAATCCAAAGATGAATTTTGTTTTCACAGCTACGCTGCACCACTTTTTGCGATTGAATGAAGCACTGTACACCTAATTCTATTTTGAAACTAAGATAAAATTTTGCATAGAATAAGCCCTGCTTTGTTAGTTTGAACTTTGTTACTTCAAACCCAGCCACAATTGATTTCAAGACTAAGTGCAATTGTGCGGTAGAGTGAGAAAAAGCAATGGAAAATTGGAAAGGGAGGCCGAAGGACTGAAGGGTTCTTGCCTGCTGCTCTGGAAACTTTATCTGTCATGCATGATATGAGAGTTGCAAGGTTATTTTGGTCCCTTTCTCGTGTGGATTAAGACTAATTGGTGTTGGTTCACTAAAGCTAATTTGTAAGTGCATAAGCTAGGGTTCCCTGCCTTAATTAGTGAGAAGGTATTGTTAGGAGAGATAAGTTACACTTCGAAACCCTAGGGGAGGTGATGATATGATAATGCTTACATTTTATGCAATATATGTGGTGGAGATAGTAATTCATGCCCTAAAATCAAGTTAAGTAAATCTGTTTTCGTAAACTGAAGTTTATTTTCTTTTTGTAGGTCGATTATTGTCGCCTATAATTGGGCAATTGAGTGAGAAATATCCTCATGTCACAACATATAAAATTGACATCGACAAGGTAAGAAGAGCTTCCTCTTGTTCTTTTGTTTGTGAAAACAATTCTGTGAATTGTCTTGGGCTACTTGTGCTGTGTTTGGAATAAACTTATTATAAGATGCTTATCTTATTTGTTAAGGAATGATTCCTACTCTAATGTTTGAAAGAGGCAATGACATCTTGTCACGAGCATCTTATGAAAATCCCCACCGTGTCCCTTTTTATCTTAGAAGATATAAAGAACCTATCCTTGACTTATTTTTTACAACTATAGGTAAGGCATCTTATCACAAGCATCAAACTCAAAACAAGCCATATTTTTTTTTTTAAAACTATATAAAAAAACATCTTCTAAAAAGCTTATACCAAACACAGTATTAATGTCTCTACAGCATAGCAAAGTTTGAAAGTTTTCTACGAGAAGTTGCATTCAGTATTCGAAGAATGACCTAATATCTTAACTACTAGTTTCATAGATGTCTTCCGGCGCATATTGTGCATTCTTGTAGTTTGTTCTACTATAGTACACCCATCAATATGATGCAATTATTGAATATCTGTATTTGATTGGTCTTAATGAAATGGGTTTTGCAACTTCTAATTTCTTATCTTGCCCATTGGCATTTCTATTGTATTATGCCCATCTATTGATGTGATTGTTGAATACTTTGTCTTTTTGGACTTAATGAAATGGGTTTTGCAACTTTTTCTTATGCTTTTGTTTCTTTGAGCGCCCATTTTCTGTGGATTTATTGATGTATATGTTAGTGGATAAGGAAAGGATATAATAAAGGGATCCAAGTGGATGAAAATATTCCATCAATACTGATTTATTTTATTTGTGTTTGTGTTTTCAATTTATTTTCTACAAAATTTTACATGCCTTGGAGGACAAATTAATAATATTATTCAAAGGTCTAATGGGAGCATTAATGTAAAATTTGAATGAGATAATCTTACTTGTAGAATGGTTGACTAGTTATATTTTTGGTGTTTCTTTTCCCTTTCTGCTCTAAAGTATTGTCTGCTCAATGGTAACTCTGTTTTATGCAAAATCATTGAAGTACTAATATCATTAAATGCAATGAGAAATCAAACTTTGTTGAAACCAATGTGATGTGGTAATGTAATTGCATTTATTTGAATTTTATTTTGATAAGTTGGTACAGACAAAAGAAGAGATTTAGAAATTTATTACTTGCTTGATGTAATAATTTCTATTAAGCATGTGAAGGTGTGTCATGCATGCAAAATTCTTGTCCCTTAGCAGCTTAAAATACATTTCTTTTGCACATAAGTTTAATATCTAATTGTGTGGTTTCTCTTATGGCTCAATATAAGCTTGTGAATGAGTTAATTGTACATGTAATTACGTGCCAGATATTTAAAATAGCTGCTTGGAAATATTGCTTGCTTTAATAGCTCAGAACTGGCATATTGTTACTAATCATGATGGTTAGATGGTGACCATTGGGCTAACTTATGTATGCAGGAAGGGCTTGGGAGTGCACTAAGAAATTTAGACATTCATGCTGTGGTATTCTTCTTTTTCTTTCTCTTCTTGTACCTATTAAATTGCAAAGACTCCCATTCCAAACCTTAAAAATATATGATTTGAGCCAGCTATGGAAAATGATTATTGAATTATATTCTCAACCACACTAATCATGCTCTGCTCATTTTCTATTAGAGTTGTTGAAAATGCCAGTTGCCACATGTAAGTGGTCATTGATGTGTTTACAGATATCTCGTGTTGCGAAACTTGATATGTTGGGGGAAGGCTGAGAAAGGATATTCCTTTCAGAAGAGATATCATTTTCTGAAGTAGCTTGTTCTTGAAATTTTAGTTGATAGATACAGAAGCATCTAAGCAAGGTTCTACTTTGATTTATTGACCATTTTAGTTGATAGATACAGAAGCATCTAAGCAAGGTTCTACTTTGATTTATTGACCTGGTGTAGCAATGATCCTTCAGAAGTGTGATATGCAGAATCACTAGAAGTGAGATAAAGAGAATAATTTCCTATAGTTTCCATGCTCTTAAGGGTAGAAATTATGGGATGCTTCATGATAACCAAGTTAAAAGAAAGATTATGTAAGGGAGATATATTGGTTTGTGCTTTCTTGGAGACATTCTAGTTGCAAAGTGTCATTGGGAGATAATTACTGTTCTGGCTAGCTAACTTTTCTGACCTTCATGTTCTTGGGAGATAATTTTATCACATTAGGTGATCAGATCTTCTGCAGTATGTTGCTAAAGTAAGTAGCTTCGGAACTAAGTGATACAATTTTTGCTTTCTTATAGACTGATTCGGCTTGTGATGAACTTGCATGTGTTGTTGATTTGAAATATGTTAACAGTTAACTATGCCCATTGTGTTTTAACTTGGCGCAGTTTACCCTTTGAAAATAAAACATCTGACTTGTGGAATTCTTCATACTGCAGCCAACACTACACTTCTTTCAGAAAGGGAAGAAAGCCTCCGAAATTGTAGGTGCTGACATTCAACGATTGAGGGATACCATGGAAAAACTTTACAAGTCAGAATGATCCTGTCAGTTGTGAGATATGCTTAAACATCAGCAAATGCAAATGTGTTGAAATTTGTTTTTTGCTTCGTGTCATAATCGCCTTTTCCTTTCTTTAAGACAAATTTCATTTAATAATATTCTTGGTATATAATATTTTTATTATTGTTCTAGCCCAATGCATCACGCCTCTGTTCTTGATGTAAGTGCCATAATGTGAATCCCTTTGTTTGCTTCATTTCTCAGATCTTATCTCCATTTTGTGTTGAGCCATCTAAGTCCTATGGGGGCTATTGAGATTTGACTATTTCTTCTAGGTCGCATTATCAGGTATCTAGAAGTCATTGGACTGAAGTACAAAATATAAGTTTGCCTTGTGGTTATTGGAATGAAACTAGTTGCTTTTATACTAGAGGAAAAAAGCTCCAGCAATGCCTATAAGTTTCTGCATGCCTGTGGTGCCTTGGTCATAGGTCATGGTAGATCTGGACCCTTGTTGCTTGTCGACCTGGGTTGGTATTGGTAACTAGGCACGGATTTTCAGGAATGGATTAGGTCTTTCAACGGTTATGAATTATTGATACAATTATTTAGAATGAAGTATCATTCACAACTGTTAAATTATGGTTATAAAACCCAATGGTTATGAATTATTAATACGACTATGAAAAATGTTCAGAATTCTTAGATTTTGATTATAATATTATAATATTATGAGAAGGAATTTTAACTTATATTTTGTTGGTCTGTTATGGTAGATTCGAAAATTTTCAATGTAATTGTTAAAGTTATAAGGCCTGTTGTATTTAAAAGTCGGGTGGAATGATTCATTAGCAATTGTTTGAATAAAGGTCGCAAGATGGAACTTTTTCTTTTCCATTACAAGTAACTTTTTGTGCCTTCATTTGCTCAAAACATATGTTGCTGTACGTTATATCTGGGCATTTATGGTTTTGGAAAGACTTACAATAGTCATGTTTAGAATAAATCTTTATTATCAAATATGGAAGTTCCGGGTCAATAGTTTAAAGTTGTGAATCGATGCAAGGTGAATGTGCTTGCTTAACAGAAAATTATTTTTGATTTTCTAGCTCCAATTTTCTTAAAAAAATAACATTTGAATTTTCTTGGAAAACTTAGAAGATTTGTTCACTTTTTAAAGATGAAAATAGAAAATTCATTTCTAGAAAATTGGAAAATGTGTTTACTTGTCAAGCTTTTAAATATTTTTCCTCTGAGAAAACTAGTAAAGTAAAAATCGCGTTTATCTTCTAAAAGAATATATAATCAAGGTTGAAACAAGAGATATTAAAACTGAATTCATTATTTTTACTAAAATAAAGAAATTTTAGTTATGATATTGATATATTAAAATATTTATATAATTATACAAACGACTTAAAGGTGCAATAAGAAAATGGTCAAACAAATATATAGTAATTGGAATTCAAATACAAGATTGTCAAATATCACCAATAAGTAATTTCTATTATGATTATTATAATCATTCCGCAATTGAGTCGCAATGGATTCTCTAAGCATACTCATCTCTCGTTCATGGGATAAATTTATTTGAAAGCTCTCTTGTTGCACACGATTCATTTGTTCATGCAATTCTAATCCTTCTCTACAATACAATATAAATAGTCTATCTGATCTATCTTCAATTGTAATGAAATTATGCAATGCACAACTTACAATACAGATTAGTTTCTGTCATCGTAAAGGATAATTTGGTATGCTTGTAAAATTGGAAACCTAACGTTTAACACACTAAAAGCCCTTTCTATTTCATTAAGTAATGCAAAGTGCCTTTGATTGAAGAACTCATATTTGCTTGTAATTTGTCCGCACGCGCAAAAGTCAGTTGAATGATATTGCTCACCAAGATATGGAGCCAAAAATCTACCAACATTGGGATAACCTGCACCCACAACGTAATAATAATAATCTGCTACTGGGAAAATATCATTAATGTTTATGCTAATATCAATTAATTAATGTCTAATTTCAAAATAAAGTCTTACCATCAATAAGAAGCAGAAACCTATTGTCATGACTTATTCATGGATCAAGAAACACTTGAGAATCATTAGCTGTCTTTTTCTATCCAATATAGACAAATGTAAATAGCAAATTTTCATCTCATGCTTTGCACGAGTTAATTTATTTTTAATAATAAATGTTAAATTTTATTGAGTTTATTTTTAGTTAGAGACAATTAACCTAATTATGAATCTTTGAAATTTACAAATTGATATTATTTTAAGTACTAATTGCCCAACAACAAAACTTCTAAACTAAAAATAATAATGTATATCAATAATAGAAATAAAATTGATAATAAATAATAAATTAAATCGATAAACTAATAAAAAATAAGAGTTGTTATGTAAGCGCTAACATAGCACTCTTACAAGGTATTAGGGGATAGTTTAAGTGATTGAGACTATCTCTCTTAAAGCGTAAGGTTTTGGGTTCAATCCCATTGGGTAAGGGTTTAAACCAAAAAAAAAAAAAAAGTGACACTCTCGCAATGTATTTTGAAATTCACAAGTGATATCAAAGTTTTCTTTAGGAAGGCCTAAATAGTCTTCCATATTAATCAATATGATTTTATTAGTTAAGAAGTTCTAAAAGTGAATAAATTAAATTAATGAAGAGAGGAAGAGAGAACATATAAGTTGGAAAAAAGAAAGAAGTAAATGAGGGTAAGTTGAAAAAAAAGAAATAAATGAGGGAAGAGAAAAGCACAATTTTAACGTGATGATGTAACATGTTTCTTTGAGCTCTAAAAAGAAAAAAATTAAACTATTATATAAATTATGGGGAAGCAGCCATAACATTCTGGGTGACGAGTATTGCTTTTCTACCACAAAAGTTTTTTCTTTAGATGCTCGAGACCAAGCGCCAACATGAGTACCGCCTATATTAGTTTATAGATGAAAAATAATGCATTTACATTTGTCTATATTGGATAAGAGAGAACAATTAATGATTCTTGAATTTTTCTTGATCCATGATATGTTAGTCATAACCAACACACATTTTTCTCCACTCTCCATTTGTAAGTTTTTCAAGTGTTCTGTTGTATGCAGAATCAAACACATCATCCACCATATCTAAAATATCCATGCATGCTTTTATAGAATATGGATCAAACATTGCACTTACAGGTTGGTTTGGGATTTGTACATTTGTGTTTTGGCTAAATCCGTTTCAGTTCTAGCACCAAGGGATGATGCTCACATTTCTAAATAAGAATCCAATTTCTCAAATTTCGAATCTTTCTTTGCTCTTTTACACTTAGGGAGATAATCATCAATAGATTGCTTCCTTTTAGAGTTCCCAATACAAGATTTTGTCAAGTTTAAATGTAGGAACTCCTTTATTAAGACATTCTTCTTTATTTTGGCACTCTTATTTGAGGTTCGAGGCAATTTTGTTGAAGTATGGTGAAGATGGCCAGAAGAAGATTTGCTGAAAACTTGGTCCAATAGTTCATAATATTTACAACCATTTTTCTTGTAGGCCTTAAGGTTCTTGTGCCTCTTTAATTTATTAAGTATAATATATAAGTTCACTCTTAGTTAAAAAAAATGATTTGTACTTAAATACAACCTAATTGTCTTTATGGAAGTACCAAATAAAACATCTGTCAAACATCTTTTGGAGCAAAACTAGTGTGTATTTGAATCATAAGTAACACCAGTGTGTTTTACAATTCAGAAAATTAGCGATGCTTTACACATAGCCGATTATATTTTCCTTTTAATTTTCTAGGGTCATATCTCTTTTCTACTACTATAATTAATTCTTCATCCATTTATTGCCAATTGCTTGGTTCAAAAAAGGGTGTCCCTTTTGGATCTTTTTTTGACTCTTTCACACGAGATTTCTAAAAATGCAATTTCATTTGCATCTGACCACTTTGTAGCATTTTTACCATCCTAATTCTTTCCCTTATTTAAGAATATTAATACCAAAATCAAGTCAAATTGGAAGAGAGTGCATTAATTCAATTACCAAAATGAATTAACTAAATTACAAGCGAAGTTTGCAACTACATATAAATGTTTAAATTTCATAAAGTTGTAGCTAATCCATGCATATGTCGACCAATCAGAGAATATAAGATAATTACATTGTGGATAAAGGAGTATTTAACCCAATCAAATTGTTTGACAAATTCAACCTTTGAAATTAAACTTCTATTTAAAGTAAAAGAAAGAGAAAAGGAAACAAAAATATGTATGTCAAACTAAATAACAAATTGAATGACATTGTTTCTAAAAACTACAAATTTATCAAAGGCCTAGTATCATCTTGCCAAAAGTAATAAATAATATCAAGTTTGATATTTCTTCCCCTCAGGTTAAGACCTAATTATATGTCGCACCATTAGCAAAATGATACCACTATGATGCCAAGCACACAGTATCTACATACAATTAAATATTTAAGGAGAATGGTTATACAAAGATATCTGATGTGCTTGACATACAATAGGAAATTTCAATGCAAATTCTAAGCCAAGTTTTAACTCACAAGTGCAAGAGTAATTATAGTATAGTACGCTAAGTGCGAGATCAAATGTACAAGGAGACAATTTTGAAAACTTAGGAAAGGTGCTAGTAAAGTGCCTAAGTGATTGTTGGGAATTTAAATGAAAATTTGATTTTGAGAAAATTAAAATTAGAATTAAACCTAAGAGAAAAATAAACTAAGAATGAAAATGAAAATTTGAGATTTAAAAATTTCTTTGGTCTGGTTTAGGGATTGGATTCCTATGTGAAATTCAAGTTTCAGACTCAACTTAAGATGAAAATTAGACTACAAGCCTAATTGATTGAACACCTAAAATTAATTAGTCAATAAATTAGTCTTAACTTAGAGATACAATTCTATCCCCAAGTCTTTTATCTAGCAGGAGTAGATATTTGTCCTAAAATCTTACGGTTTATCAATTAACCATGTGTAAAAAACTATAGTATAATCTATAGTTTTGGAACGAAACACAAACAAATATTTGGAATGCTACCCAAGAGCAAAGAAAATTCACATCCAAAGTGACTGTAAAGAGTTTGGAATACAAGGATTTCTTTTGAGCAAGTGTACAAATGTATTTAAACCTTCCAATATTGCTTTAAGTAGATAAGCAATTTATGAAGTTCAAGAACTTGTTCTTAAATACCAATGATATGCAACCAATGGAACTTGCAACTAATAGAGCAAGATTGCAGTAAATAAAGTATATTGAATGCAAGAGAGCTTAGAAAGATGTTTTGAACAAGTTATATCTGAGTTGAGAGGAGATGGATGCATTTATAAGTCCAAAAAGTAAATCTCCCAGTACAGCAAAAGGGCTATCGAAATACTCCACCGGTTGATCCCCTGGGTGTTCTGGTAGTTCCAGAAGGCAAAAGGCCTTACTGGAACACTCTGCTAGTCGACCGCTTGTGTGTCCCAGTAGAGCAAATATGCTCCCCGTTTCTACCAGAGCACATTACCAGTCGACTGCCTGTGTAGGCCAATAGTTGTAGAAAAAGCTGAAAAGTTGTCTTTACTTTTTACCAAAAAGTAATTACACATCATATCAACAGTAGAAGCGTTTTTCAACAGATTTTTGCAAGCTCAAGACAACCACTATTCATCTAAAATCAATCAATAATAAATGCTATCACCAACTTATCTTCCAAACATTAAATGCAAGATTAAATTTTTTTAAAACAAGATTTCAGTTTTTATGCATGAGAAAAGACTTTTACATGTAATAGTTTTATCCAATGAATAATAGTCTTATACAAAAATGCTTATCTACCTTTAATACAAACTCTATATTCAAGATAGTCCACTTCTACTATAGAGCTATGCTAATATATACATATATGTACACATATAAGCACATATATCTGTCAAAGTTGTCAAATATAAATGTAATGGAGAGTACTATGGTGCATGCAGCTCCAAAATGCAAAAGTATGGACTTCAAAGCTAAATTTTATGCAGGAAAAGTTGTTTTATATGCAAATGAAGGCATGTGCACATAAGTGTAAGAGAATAGAAAGGATATAAAAATATATATTAAGGAGAAAAGATGATCAAGTATAAGAAACAAGACTTAAGGAACAAAAATGCATAAAGAATGCATGCAATGTACTTGAGTTTATTGAGCTCATAGTATTTGCTTATGTACTAAGATCAACTTAACATAAGACTAAAGAAAGAAAAGAATTATAACTACAAATTATTCAAGCTCCATGAACCACGCTCCATAAGTATTGTTTAATCTGTTTTTCTTTGCTCCAATAATGCTACTGTGTAGGATATTCATCAATCTTCAAGTAGTAGCAATTAGATAACAAAACACAATTATAGCATCATCAAAACATAATCACATATTAAGCCAATATATCCAACAGCTTTGATATTGGTTGGCCTAATTCGAGCTTTAACCGTCTGTTTGCAAATATATATATATATATATATATATATATATATATATATATATATATATATTAACATATTTTTTAAAAAATATTTTTAAGTATTTATTGTTTGATAAACAGAAAATTAGGTTAATACAAATTCTTTTTATAATAATAATAATAATAATAATAATAATAATAATAATAATAATAATAATAAAAGAAATTGAATGAGTGGAGTAAGGCTATTATTGTCTTTTTTATGTAAATTTTAACACCGTTAGGAAGGGTGTAAGCGGTAGGGGATATGCATGAAACTTTTATCTACCATAGGGGCTTATTGTGGAACTTTTGACTCCACAAGGGAGTGTTGTGAACTTATAATAAACCATAGGGGGGGGGGGTTTGGTATATTTTACTCTTTCTTTTTTTATATTTCCTTTTTCTTTTCCTTTGACTTTTCAAAGCCCTTTTTTATTTTCTTTCCAATTCTTTGCTTTCTTTTTGTTGTATTTCTCCAAAGCTTCTCCCCCAAGCAAGATCATCTCTCCTTTTTCTCTTCTTGATCTTCAAATCTTTGCTTCCAAGAAAGTTCTTCTTTCCATTTCTTGATCTACCTTTTTTCTTTTCCAAATTTTGCTTCCAATTTCTTTAATTTTCTTTTTAATTTTTCCTACACATAAATAAAACTAAAGTGATTAAAAATTTTAAATAAATGCACAATTAATTTCAAAAATCACTAAAATAGACCCAACAATATAATCACATCAGTATCCCTTTAAACTTAAACTGAAAATGGCATTTAAGTGGAAATTTATGAATTGAAAAGAACACTTTTTTAAGGAATATGAACTTAATAGTGAAAATGCAGACTAATCAGTAATACAGTTAAGTATAATAATTGATAATTTTTATCAATGAGAAAACTCAAAGAAATTAAAAATCTAGCAGATACATTTGTTACGAGTTCTTCTGCAAATTAGAAAGTGAGGAAGGGCAAGCATCGAAGACAAGATGTGCGTTTGGCATATGCATCACTTTTGCTTAGCTTGGTGAAAATATTTGGAATGGATCTGATGTAGTAATCACATAATGAAAATGTCAATGTATTTGACTTTTATATGCAAACATGATCAACATTGTCGTTTATCTCTATTTAAGGTTGTTTTTAAATGTAAACAATATAAATGTGTTTTGCTTTTAATTTCTCAAGATTGTACCCTTTTTTGTAGTGTAACAAATTGGAAAAGTACCACAACTAGCTGCATGTGAACAACATGATGCAATATTCTCTAGTTTTTGTGATTGTGGAACATCTTCTTTAGGTGAAAATTGTTCTCCAATATTATAGATCTAATTATTCAATTTTAGTAAGACCTCCATATTTATGCCTGAACATATACCCTTTCGAGTACTCTAGATATTTTAGTAAATATACGTGTCTTGCCTTTGACATCTAACTTTTCATATTTTGTGAGATTGTATAAACATAAGTTGCTAACCCAGAGTCACAAGTATGATAGATTAGGTTTCCTACTTATCTATAATTTATAAGGAGTTGACAAAAGTGATTGGTGGTTTCTTAGTTAAGTACTTAGGTTGCACTCAATAAGACACCAACCACCTAACCATATCCAAGTGAGTTCTATTTCTTCTATCAACCATTGCATTTTGCAGTGGCATTCTAGGAATAAAAATCACGTTATTATTGCTCTTCCATCATACATTTCTTTAAACTGGTGAGATAGATATTCACGGCCTCGGTTTATCTTTAACCTTCTCTTTATACTCTTTGCTTAGCAAATTACCATTCTGGCCACACATAATAGTCCATACCTTCAACTAGATTTTAACCTTTTGATGTGGAGTCTGAGTTTTCTTGTGACGCCCATATGGCCTCTTAGTTTCTTTGCACAAATGCAAATAAAGGGTTTTTTTTTTCTCTCTCTCGCCCCAAATTCAATCTAAGGACATTTATTACTTTGAGTCATAGAATTTGCATTTGTTTGAACAAAATGCACAAATAATCAATGCAAGATGAATAAAAACTAGAAGAACTAAAGCAATGAATAGAGGATAGGCATCAACATGGCCGTGAATTTTATTATTGTGAAAACAAGGTTACAAAAAGCCCATATTGACAATTCTCTTTCAATACGATTTGATTCGAGGAATCAATCTACAGTTATGACATAATATTTTAGGCTAAACTACATGACTATGCTAGAACTAAGCTATGAATAAGCTGTGAAGCTATCATAAACTAGATAAAATAATTAAGACTAGTAGTGTTTGTGGAACCTTTCACTTCTGAGCCTCTTATAGCTTTTATTCTCACATTGTCTAAGGAAGTTGATTGTAAACCTTGAAAGTGTTACCCCCTAATGCGCAGGTCGCGATAGTATAGTGTGTGCGAGTGCAGGGTTATATCCACATAGAGGCTAGAATGTGTGTGGTTCTAAGTGAAAGTGTGTCTATGCTAGTTATGTATGGTTTTTATTCAAGAATGAGCCGCCAGCCACTATGAGTCTACTGTATGTACTTATGGATATATACTTAAGTATATATCCATAAGTACATACAGTAGACTCATAGTGGCTGGCGGCTCATTCTTGAATAAAAAATGTATTTACCAAGCAACAAGTCTAGAGTAAAATCAAATGTAATGAATTGGTTCAAGACTGACCTAGTGGATAAATTAGGAATACAGAAACAAAAATAGCAATTGGAACAAAGAATGCGATTGCATTATAAGGTCGCAATTGAACAGATCGAGCTAGAATGTGTGTAGTTCTAAGTGAAAGTGTGTCTATGCTAGTTATGTATGGTCTTACCTATTCTTTTTTAGGATTTTGGATTGATTGGAGCTCTAAATTGAACCTAAACCTAATTAACGAGAATGATAGTATAAACAAGCTATGGAAGTGAGAATCTACAAGGTTTTGGGGAAATTTAGGGCTGATTGCTCCTTTGGAATGGATTTGGGATCTTAACCTTGTTTTGAGGCTATTGATGGTTTGTCTACTCCAGTTGCGGGCTTAAATTACTAGACTTACCACCTTGCACTATTTGGTGCAACCCTATCCCTAATCGAGCCCAATTAGAAGTATATGTTTGTCATAGCTAGCTATGGCTTTTGTGTCTAGTTTTAAGTCCTTTGGGTGTTGATTAATGTCCTAATAAAAAGTCTAACCTTTTAGTTATGTTTCAAACTAGAGATTAAGTCCACTTGGTTAAGCAAGTGATAGTGGTACCATTTAGCCATGTTTCGTACTAGAGGTGATTAACTACTATATTAAAGGCATTAAGAACATAATTAATCAACACAAATGTAGTTGCAAGTAGGGCTCATGCCATTAAGGCTAAGGCGAGGCCACTACTACTAGCATCTGAGCACAAATTACACATGCAAACTCATAGAGGCATTTCATTAAACACTTTGACATGTTTAACTTCAAGCCATAGAAATATAAGAACAAAGCATATATATACAACCATCAATATCTCAAAACAAGTGTTTAGATCCTTAATCCATTACAAAAATAGCAATCATCTCTAATTTGAAGCTAATCCAACGTAGTATAAACAAGAATAAAGAGAAGAATGGAAAGCTCCATCATTATCCTTGCTTGATCTTTACAAATCTTGCTCTAAATCCTCCAAATCCCTATTTGATCTTCAAATCCAAGCTTGTTTATGGATGGAATTGATGTGGGTTTAACTGTGTGAGGTGGATGAGTGTTAGGCTTAGGGTTTTGAGAGGTGTGTATGAGAAAGTGTGTGAAAAGTCCCTCAAAATAGCTGAAAATTGAACTTTTATAATAGTGTGTGAAAAGCCCCTCAAAATAGCTGAAAATTGAACTTTTATAATAGTTGCTGCTCACTGTCAATTGACCGGCTCCTCATCTGTAGCTCGACCAGCTTTAACATGGTGCTCTCTGGAATGACCGGTCAACCTAGCAGGTCAATCGGCTCACTAGGGGACTCAATCGGTTAAAATAAGCATTTCTCTGGGGTGGCCGATTGACCAGTAATGCTTGTAGGTTGACTGGTTCCCCTATTTGACCTTCAATCTTCTTCTTTCTTACTTTTGGCCTTTACCCCACGACCCATACCTCTTCTATCTTCATCATTCATCCTCGTTCAAGCTCCATTTTCACCCTATAACTCACCTAAGGCACAAGATTAAGCATTTTGTGTAGCGTTTGACCTTGAAACTCAACTATTTACACTTGTATCCTTATATGCACAAATATGATATAAATACTACACTAAAGCTATTTAATGAACTCAAAACATCTCAAAATAAGTCTAACAATATAATACATAAACACATATAAAACTAACACAACAAAAATCTCAATTGGTTAGCATAATACGAGGCTTCAACGGTCAAGTGGAGCTTGTGTCTGATTCTGTGCTAATCTTTGTCCCCTTCAATTGCTCAAAAGTTATTACAGATCCTTGCACATGTGTAGCTCACTTTTGACTTGGTCATTGGTTTCTTTCTTTGCATCATTTGTGCCTTTCCTACTTTATTTCTTCCTGGATGCATCAATGGCTTTCATTCAACCTAGCCGCATTGATGGCCTCGCTCGTTTCTCCTTCGGCCATCTCAAGCCCCATAGTGTAGATTTGAGGTGTAAATGATACCTCCATAAACTTTTCAAATGATGTCGTGGAGTTTGAACTACTTATGTATATCACTTTTTAGCTCATATGCTTTGCACAATTTCATAGATAATTGTGTCCCAGGCCTCTTTAAATACTAGACTGCTACCGCCGTTGGACTCCTATTCACATTAAATGTTATCACAGCCTTCCACCCACATATGTTGCACGTCCAATCTGTTGCTTCCATGTGTCTCACTCATCTCATCAATTTTCTTGCAAAACTGCCTCCTCGCACCATGAGACATCATTTACTAACCTTACGCCTTTCATGCCCTCTTGTGATTGATGTTTGTGATTTCTGTATGTTTGTATATATATTTTCATACACTGTCTAGGATGTTTTTAGCATAATTGAGTGCATTTAAGGTTGCAGTTGTGCACTATTAGTCATATTTGTGCATATAGGTGTCCAAACGTATAAATGCTACACTAAATGCCTTATTTCATGTTTAAGGCACATTTTGGGATAAGAACTTGAGCTCAAATTGATAATGATTTAATGATGGAGCAAAGCCAAGGGTGTTTTGGATATGAAAAAATCAAGAAAAATGCATTTGGAGGTCACCAGGCAAAGAGGGGAGCAACCGAGAAAGGCCGACCACGAAAGCAGTAAAGATCAGATGTTTTCTGCCTAAAGATTGGTCGCACCCCATCCTAGGGCTAGTCAAATAGCCCTGTTTTCGACCTAGATTAGAGAGCTCCATAATTTTGGCCAGACTCACTTAAATTTAGGCCAGGACATCAACCTGACGACCAACTTTTGTAGCATAAAGGCTATATTTAAAGGTGCATATTTTTTAGGGGAGGAACCCAATAATCTCTCACACCCATTAACCCTAACCCTTTTCCTACTTCAATTAAGACCAAATCGTTATTATAGCTTGAGTCTAGTTGCAACGTAATCGCCCGAGATCCCTTTCCACCTTGTAGAGCTTTCTTTCCTTAGTTTCGCATCCTAGGTTCCTCTATTAGATTAGGTTAGCTTAGTTTTATTTTCCTTTTCCCAAGCTCCCTTTAATCCAATATGCATAACTAGTTTTAGGCACTGATATAGAGACTAAACTAAAGTAGCCTCCCTGTGGAAGAATGATACCTATACTTCCACGCTTTGTTACACACGACCCGTGCACTTGCAGGTTTTAAAAGAACATCAGTGATCATGAGCACGTTCTTTGCAAATGTAGGGTACGACCTTCGGTTGTGGATATCAACCGTCACTTTTCTCTTTATAAAGCACTTGGGCATCCACTTAGCCATTTTCAGCATTCTCACAAAATCTTCTTGTCCCCATAAAATCCTTTGAAGCTTGCAATGCAAAGACCCTTTTCATTGACTTCTTGTCCTTTAAAACCCTTGACACCTAAGCTATGGATGATCATTTTGACCCAATGGATTAACTCGCCACTCTTAAAGCCATCGACACTAATGGAATTAACATCAACACCTAAATCATCACTGAACAAGCCCACTAGTTCTCTTGAGGTCCTTGCTTTAACCAGTGTCCTAACATCATGTATATAGTTAATATTACCCTACATCGAGAAAGGTTTGCTTGTCTTGAACTCGAGTCAACCTATTCTCACCTCCTTAAAAAGGGGCCTTTCATAGGCCCAACCATCCACAAAGAACAAAGGCATCCACCTTGCTTACATCGCTTGGCTTGACCGTGTTCAAAAGGCTAAAAGAGAATATTAAGTTATTGTGGGCATCTATGATGCCATTTAGTTTTCTCGAGAGCCTTTTGTTCTTGACTCTTCATCACTTGTTTATAGTTTCATTTTGTGGTCCATAATCAGGAACTGCTTCTTGTTTTGATTTGGCTATGCCATCATTACCTTCTTTGATCGATTATTTTTCTCGGCCTTTAGCCTAAAGATGGCAAATGGGTACCCGTGGGCCGACCCGACCTGTTTATGGCAAATTGGCGGGTTGGCTGGTCGAGTCGGGTTGACTCATTTAACAAACGGGTTAGGGATATTACAACCCTAAACCGACCTTAATGGATTGGTGGGTTAGGCAGACTATTATAACGGGTTAGATGGGCCATTTTGGCAGGTTCATGGGTCGTTTTGGATGGTTAGGCGGGTTCACAAGTCATTTTTTCAAGTTAGGCAGGTTCACGAGTCGTTTTGGCGGGTTCACGAGTCGTCTTGGCAGGTTGACGGGTGAGACGGGTCATTTTGACGGGACTTGCAGGTCACCAGTAGGTTGACTAGACCCGACCCGCCAATTTGGCGGGTTGAGTCAGGTTAACCCGTTTGTCTAGTCGTTCATTAAATTCTCAACCCTAACCCTCTTTTTTGACGAATTAGGCGAGTTGACCCGCATGTTTCAACCTGTTTTGCCGCCTCTATTTCGGCTCCATCCTCTCCTAACTTCTAATTTAAGTAGCTTTCCCTTCAATTGCCATCAAACCCAAAGAATGTTTTACTAAAACCTCCATGAAATTCCAATTCAAGCAGCTTTCCATTATGTTTTTAATTCTAGATTTCCGACATGAAATATGAAAATGGACCATTACTCTTCATTCTTCTCTAAAAGGGTTAACCAAAGGAGAACCCTTTTCCCACCTGGCCAGAGGCCCCTTAACCAGGCGGGAGGTTAATCGAGGGATGTGCGTGAGTGGCAGCCCGACCACGGAGAGGACCAACGGGCGTGGAAATCCAACAACAAATTTCGCAATATTTCAATGAAAGATCGCGCCACACTGACTGATCCGCGTTGTCGGTTTCCACCCTACCACCCGCCACTTACCAACTCACCTATGCCCCTGGGGGCCATTACTCTTCATTCTTACATTAACGTATGGAAACTTCAAGCAAAAGATCAGCTCCATGTCACACAGACAATGAAAAGGCAACTTCACAAGTAAAAACAAGAACACACCTGTCAAATTAGAAGAAAAATGTGGTTTTTTTTAGGAGAATTGTTGGAGGATTGGTCAATTTACGTCTACATAACGTATTTTTTGTTATCTACAATTAAACCTCTATTTGATTATCTATCAAAAATTAAAAAAGAAATCAATTAATAAAAAAACTTAATTTCTGATTTGGGAAAATATTAATTAAAAGAAGTTAGAGAATGATGAGCCGTACTTGCTATTAAAAAAAAGAATCCAGTTCTCCTATCAAATTGATCACCTGCTCAGTTCCGAGTAAATGCTTCAGCTTCTCCATCTTCAAATTTCTTTTATAAGATGTTAGTTTATTCTCATTCTCTATCAATATCTCCTCCATTTTACAAATTTTACCTTGTATTGCTTCTTTTCCGCTTTCAACCGCACAAGTTCCTAGCTTTCCTGATTAGCAAGCATTGCTCATTATTCTTCAACCACCTCCACCGTGGAGGGACTTAATATACAATGCAGTAATTTGGAAAAAAAATAATAATTAATATACTGGTAGAGCCATTGGCGGAGCGAGGGTTCCTCAGCCACCACTATCGTGTTTTTCATGTCTATCTTATTGTTTTTGTGTGTGAGATAGAAAGCGTAAATTAGATATTGAATAATTTACGTAAAGAAAACGCAAATATACCAGAACAGGTACATAAGAGAATCACGGGTAAAGATAACTGTTATGGAAAGCTGAGAGCCCATTTAAATTGACTTTTTTTGGAATTATAATTTTTGAAAAACATGTTTTTTTTTTTTAGTAGTTAAAAATTTAAACAAACCATATTATTACTCGCTGGCCCAAAGCCCAATTGATAAACCCCTTCACTACCAAAAACACTACATCACGGTGAGCACAGTGGAGCTCCATTGCTCGTTTTTAAAGCTCAGAAGAACACAAGCACCAAAGGGGGAAAAATGGGGAGCAGATTAGGAAGAAGAGTAGTACACTTGGCAAACCTACCCATTAAGCTCCTCATGCCTTCCTCTTTCTCCAACATCACTGAAATCGCCCTCAAAACCATCCCCTCTGCCTCCAAGGTAATTCGTTGCACGCCTTCGTACGTTATATTCTATTGGAGTATTCATTTTTATGAAATTAGTCTCGTGCGCATAGCTCTCGCTATTCTCAAAGTCAAAGAAAGGGAAAAGAGTCAAAGGGTCGAACCCAATTTGGGTTTATCATGTTAATTTGTTATCGTTTGTTTATGTATGTAGAATTATTTTTTGTTGATTTTTTTTATTTTTTTTAAATGGTAGATTGAGATAAAGAGGGTGTTGGAATCTCTGTATGGTTTTGAAGTAGAGAAAGTGAGGACCCTAAACATGGATGGCAAGAAGAAGAAACGGGGCGGGCTTTTGATAGCGAAGCCCGATTACAAGAAGGCTTACGTCACTCTCAAAAGCCCTCTTTCTATCTCCCCGGACCTTTACCCGATCCGAATAATTGAGGAGGACAAGAGGGCCGTGGCCAACCAGTCCAAGTCTCGGTCTGGCACTGTCGAAAAGGATGACCAAGTTGAGGGCTTAAAGAAGTCCCATTGGCTTGATGAGAAAAGGGATGCCAGAGCTGTGGTCGATAGCCACCGTGCTGCTGGACGCAGTGGGGACGGTGCTGCTGGTGCAACGAGTGGGGCCAAATTCCCTTGGAGCAGTATGAGGTCTTTATATTCTAGATAGATTTATTTAACTCAAATATCTTTTTATTTTCAAATCAATTGGGATATGAGATATTTAGTACTGTCACTGTTTTATTTGAAAATAATGTAGAATATGAAATGATATGAATCTTATTTTGCTTTTGTTTTGCAATTAGTGTTATCTTATTTGCTGCACTTTAGCTTTTCTTCCAACGCACCCCCCCCCCACCCCCCGGGGGCTGGCGTGCGCGGGGGTATTTTTAAAGTTGGTGGTATGATTAGAATTTGGAGCTTGCTCGTGGTTTCTCATTTCTATTCTGTGGAGTGTTTTGTTTCATGCAAATGGTGCTTGTGATATTGAACTGATGGCATTTGTGTTATTTACTCTGCTTTCGATATTGGTCTTGTCAATTGATGATGTTGAAAGTGAGTGGTACATGTGACCAGCATGTAGTTCTTCTTGTATGAATTTGGAACTGCTGAGTGGCATCTCTGTAAGGTCCCTGATCCAAGGTGCTTCTTTTCAGCTTTTTAATATTTGAATTTATGGGGTTTGTTACTAGGGTTTGGTCTAATGAAGCGCTGGGCTTTTATTATACAGTGATATCAGAAGAATATGGTTAAAAGCAGTATGTTATCTAGTATGACCTACGTAATAAAGATTGAGAGTCTATTTTCCTGTTGGCAGTATGCTAAACAAGAGTCCTTTAACCCAACAAGAATATAGTACCTTGAGTTGTGTACAGATCAGATCTGTATGCTTGAGCAATCTGCTTTGCTTGACCTATTTGATGCAGCAGAAGCTATTGTCCTGTTACAGATGAGCAGCTAATAAATAAAGAGCATGACCATTTTGTATGCTAAGAAAGTTTTATCCTACTGGGCGTCGTAATGCATCATATATGTTGGAAAATGTCTCTAGCTTGAGTATGCCATCGTGAGATGATCATAGCAAAACTTCAGCATATGAATAACCTTCAAGAAGAGCTGGATCTGCTCCCGATGGTTGGGCCTATGCTGGCCTTTGTCAGCTCCTCCGCTTTCTCTGGAAGTTCCACAATATTTTGATCTTTCTCTGTCCAAATGTCCGACCTGATAGATTCCTGCACTTGCTGCTTAGTTTTTCATGATCTTGCTGCAGCTAATTAAATTATGTCTTTACTCTCTTCAACTCTCGTTTTAGGAGACTTGACTTGCTTTGTCAATCACCAACTAGCTCTCATGACCTGAGTGGCCAACACTTGCTATGTGTTTCTTTGATTGTATTGCTGCCCTTATTATCTTATTCACTGAGAATAAGACCTGTATATATCTTCTCTTGTGCAAGGTTCAGGAAATTATTTAACATATAAAATTAGGTCTCTTTGATTAAGTGCATATATCTTTCGCTTACTATTTTTTTTCATGAGCATTATAGATATGCAAGTGTATTTATTATTTAAGCATGTACGGTAGGAGATATTCCTAGTACTAGCGGCATATTGCAACTGGAATATTACATTCTTTTGGTTTTTTCCTCTTTTTCTTTTCGATGGTGGCTGAGGTGCTTAAGAGGTATTAACACATTCTTTCTCAAGTTTTTATATTTTCCATACATAATTAAGATGAAAATCCTGTTTCTTAATTCAAATGGTGGCTATGATTACAAGTCCTTATTTTATTAGTACTTTGAAACATCATATTTATGTATCACTATTCGTAGTTGTGATGTTAACTGGAGATCCCCTAATCATAAACACAAAAGAAAAGAAAGATAAAGTACCTTACATATGCATGACCATGTGGATATATTTGAGCAAAGTGGGGAAAAAGGCAGATTATGTCAGTTCTCCAGGGTATACAAGCATTACTATTATGGCTTATTATCAGTTAGCCTTCTGCTTTTTTCTTTTTCGCCCCTTAAATTTGAAACTCTGCAGAAAGAATGATTTGGTTGTTTAAAAGGTTATAAACTTTTGACTTTTTAAATTCTTAGGACATCAGAGCTAGTCTAGCTGGTCTTAGTATAAGCTCATTACATGTAGCTTTCATGCATATGTAACATTAATCTGTTTAACTTGATCACCTTTTGTAGTCTTAAACCTTCAATTAATTTTATATTATACGGTCAACTAGGCATAAAGGGATGTTGTGAAACCCTTACTAGGCTGGGAAACTATTCAGTCTTGAGCTGTCTTTCCATATCATAAATGGCTTCAAGCATCCAGCTCAACTAGGTTACTTATTGAAGTACTCTAACCTTTTACAAGATTATTAGCTCTAGTTCCTGTCAAACCAAAATCGAAGATTTTGCTTTAGGCAATGATCTTATTTCTCTGTCCATAAGAATGAGGAAAAAATTGTTGAGAGGGGAACTGATGCTTGAAGCCATTTTAGATAAAGCTCAGTACGGTCTCGTATAGTCTGGCTGAGCCAGATGCTTGAAACCATTTTAGATAAACAGAATGAGGAAAAATCCACAGGTTTCAGCTTTCATCTGCACAAGTTGGCTTAAAAGTTTCAGTCTTCTGATCTTTAAGCTTTGATTTGATTCATGAAGTAAAGGATAGAAACTTGAATGGAAGGAAAAGAGAAAAGAGAAGGGGTAAGGACTCTTATTTGGATTGGATAAAATATAAAGGAATATATCATATTTCTTCTCTTTAATTGGATTCGAAACCAAATGAAGAATTTTATAAATAAATTGACATATTTACCCAAACAGGGTTTGTGATGTTTCTATTGTTCTATGTAAGTAATTCTATAGAGAGAACATGGTCAAAATTCGTTTCTTACAAAAACTAAAATCCTTTCCCTTCTTTACAGTCCACGCTGGGGGACTATGTTTCAGTGGAGGATTATGCCAATCTCTCCTTGTACTTTACTACTACTCCAAAACAAACAAGGGGATTCATTTGCTCCCTAACTATTCCCTCGCCTGTCTTTCCGCAATCTGAACCTGGTGTAAGTCTTATAATACAGGTATTTTGTCATCTCAAGAAGTTTCAGATTTGAAGAAGAGTCTGGTATGTCTGGCCATATTCAAATTAGACTTCTTAATTCTAGTTAGTCCAGGGTAGTTTTTATTCATTGATTGTTTCTGAATATGGTAGAAATATGAAATCATATGTAGGATTTCTAGTTCCAAGGAGGAATAGGATATTTCTAACTCTATGAAAAACTTGTACTCAATTCATGTATAAACACAAAGCTTTCTAGAGTTTTGTTGATCCTTATGTGTGATACCTAAGAAATTTTAGGAGCGATTCCCAGTGCCTAGTTTTCCTTTTCAACTTATGCTTTAGCTTAATTTCCTGTGGATTTACTTGTCATTGGTACTCTGGAACATTAATGATTATTCAGTTAGCAAAAGCCACTCAAAATCAGTTTCGTACCCTTTCCAGATTTTCAAGAAATTTTAGGAGTGATTCCTAGTACCTAGATTTTTTTCCCCTCCTCCCTCGTTTCTTTACCTTAATTTCCTGTCAATTTAATTGTCATTAGTTCTTTAGAACATCAACCCTAATGTAGTAACATTCAATTAGCAAAAGCCACCGAAAATCAGTTCAGAGTCCTCCTCTGATGGGATTTTTTTTTTCTTTTTTTAATTTTTTACCCTATTTTTGAAATATGTTTAAAAAATGACCCAGTCTTGAAAGCGTTTTTAGAAAAGGGGACAAAAGGACTTCGGGAGTTTTCCTGCAATGAAATGACACGGGTAGAGAATCTTTGGAAATCGGACTCCGAGAGTCCGAGTTGGATGCTGGAAGTCTGATTTCAGAGAATCGAATGTGTTCTTTGGCTCGGGTCATTTCGTGGGATTTTGGGAGTCCGCAGTAAGATATTGTGATATAATGCAATGTATTGGATAAACGTCCCATCCACATTTTTTAATGTAAAATTATTTAATGTAATGCGCTCGAAATCCCGCGAAATGACTGAGGTAGAGAACATATTCGATTATCTGGAATTGGACTCCCATAGTCCGATATCGGAATCTCAGAATCCATTTGTTCCATTTTTTTAAAATGCTTTCAAAATTGGTCATTTTTTGAAACACATTTCAAAAATAGGGTCAAAAATGAAACAAATCCTCTCTGATGCTGCATTGGATGTCCATGTATTCTGTGGACTTTTTATCTCTTTGTACTGGAGGCTTGAATGAAGTTTGTGTATAATTGTGAATGCTAGGATCATATGTAAGTACGAATACATGCATTAGAGTTCATTACTCGTTACTGTATGTTGTTAACTGTACTTCGGTTCCAATATCCAACGTATCTTCGGAGCTTCATGAATGCATGCATAAAGTGACAGCTTCTCACGGTTAAGGATTCTGCATAATCTTCTTCTGTCTGGTTCTAAAAGGGTGTTTGGCTTTGCTTATTTGGTACTTATAAGCACTTAAATAGTAAAAAGCATGTGAAAGAGTGCTTTTCTTCTGGGTGCTTATAAGCACCCAAAATAAACAAAGCCAAACACCATCTAATAGTGATGGATGAGCCTGTGTTTGCAATTAGAAAACTGTTAATGAGTTGTCAGGTGCCTTATCAAATATCTAATATGATCAATGTCACAAGTATGAGATTGAGGGCACGGAGCCATTGCGTGAAAGAACAGTGAATCTTATCCTTGGCCTGCTACTTTGCCGCAGTCCTTATAATGCTTGATCATTATCAAATATCTAATTTGATCAATGTCACAAGTATGAGATTGAGGGCATGGAGCCATTGCATGAAAGAACAGAGAATCTTATCCTTGGCCTGCCACTTTGCCGCAGTCCTCATAATGCTTGATCATTAGATGATTCTATGGCTTCAACATGCAGGACTGTTTTGTATAATTGGAAACTCGTAGGCTTCTTATGGCACCACCTTGCATACTTAAAATACTTGAAAGAGTTTGTAGTCACTGTTGGGGTTGGTGAATGTTGGGGTGCAAGATGAGTCAAGACTTTAGTGCTGGTCTTGTGTTGCAAATCTTTAACTCTGGGAAAGATTTTACTAGGGTGCTCCATGTGTGCTGGGAACGTATAAACTAGTATGAGTACGCCTTGCCGCACTACAGGGGATGAGGTGTGTGGCCTGATATGCTCCTCAGTCATCCATGAACTCGAGTATAAGAGTTAAGCTCTGGTTTTGGCCGAATTACGCGGAACATTAGAGTCCTCTACGTCACAGTAGTCTTCCATATGCTTCCTTTCTGGTGCTCTGCAGTGGTGCTTAATTGTTAATTCCTCATCTTTGTTTTTATGATATCTGTATGCTTTATATTGGGGTAAATGCACCATAGCTCTCTGGTTTGTCGAGCTTGCATTCGGTAGAACCACCCAAACTCGTATTTCCGGAAAGGAATTGAAAGAAAATTTGATGGATACGACTTGTTTTCCTCCAATGTTTTGGTCCATTTGTTAAACAAATTGTTTATGAAATTATGTTTATGTATATAGATATTCATTCATGGTTCATGAAGTTGCTATTTGATATTGTAGCCTAAAAATCAAGCTCATAAGAGACAAAAGCATGGTTTGCAGGAGGAATATTGGAAGGATAAGTAATATTTTAAAAACACATCAAGAGAAGCCATCAAATACTCCATTGCATATTCTCATATTTCTTTCTTCACTTTCTACTTTTTTTTTCAAATATATATTTTTCTCTCTTATCTTTTTAATAAAACAAATACTATGTCTAGTCGAATTGATCTGATCCTTCTCATTGCCAAATGCTAGCAATTGTTGAAGAGAACTACTGCGAGTCGCTAGTCTTGAGTTGAAGTCTTATCTTTTTCTTCTGTTTTAGCGTGACGACGAAGGATTAATTAAGATCTCTCTTACCAATTTTCTTGTAATAAAGAATTTCAATTGTTCATATGATTGTAACGTTATTTTAACTATTTTTCCAAAATCAAATTAAAAATGAGTTAAGGAAAGATAAAAAATCATGAAGGAACAGTCACTACTTTTTGTATTTGATTCTAATAAATAACTGAAATGGTGACACAATCACATTAACGATTGAGACTTCCGCTGACAATATTATAAGGGGTTTTTGGTTGCCTAGAATGGCTTAAAAAAGAATGACCATTCTAAATTTTAATTTTCCATTCTGTAATTTAGAACGACATTGTTGGAAAGCTTATTTCATAAGAAATGAGTTTTCCAACTTCACATAGAAAAGATAAAAATTAAGATGAAAAACCATAAAAAAATACTTACCATCAATTTATCCTATCAATTTTTTTGTAAAAAATTTAAAAATTAAAAATGAAAAATAAAAAATTAAACAATTAAGACATTTAAAATTAAAATTTTAAAAAGAAAAGATTAAGAAATTAAAAATTTTAAAAATACATATTTCTCTTGCTTTTTTTTTACTTTTTTTAGTTATAAGACACATGTCTTCTTATTGGCTAATTAATTTTTTTTTCTCAATTATGATAAAATAGTAAATATATTCAAAAGCTTAAAAATGATAAAATAAGTAGTGCTAAATATTATTAATAATTAGAAGACTAGCAAGATTGCTTGTATTTATGTCAATATTACAAAAACTACTGATCAAGTTTCTTTTGAATGTTTAACTTCTTCTCTTTTTGAATTGTTTAGGAATGTTAATATTATTTTTCTAAACAATGACTTCTTATACTCCATGATATTTATACATTTAAAATATGATAATGCATAGATCATTCTTTAAAGTTGCACCGAAAAAGTTTAATTGTCATATATAAACTTAAATTTATATCAAATTAAAGAGAGTTGAATTGATTTTTATTCTATTCCAACTTGTGAAAATGTTTTTGCCAAGAACACGAAATAAAATAAGAATTTCATTGTAACTTTTATTACATTTATAACCAAAATGCAAGAAAAAGAATAAAAATTTCATAAACATTTTCCGTTATATTCAATCTTGCCTTGAATAACCCCTCATCTCTATAAAGGTGATTGGATTGGCTTATAGAAAAACCACTTAAAGTAACTTTGGCTTCAAGAACTTTTTTTTTTTTAAGTTTTTAACTTTAAGTAGTTATATATTTGAATAAAAATTGTAGTTACAAAAATAAGTATTTACATGTTTGGTTAAAGTGAGTTGAGAAGTAACTTACGTTGTTAGAGTAACTATTAAAGACATAAAAATATAATTCAAGTAAAATGCAATATAAATATAGTTATTGTTAGGATCGGGATTACTACACTATAGTGTATAAATCATCATGCTTTTAAAAAATATTAAAGAACATATCAATATGGTGGCAGAACAAGTAATAAAAGGCTCTTTGCACACATAAGCACAACATGATTAAGCATATAAGTAAGAAAATGAAGTGATATACCTTCAAGAAGTTAAAGATCCAAGTGGGTGGTCTCTTTGCTTTGTAAAAACTCCACCAAAATAGCCTCCCAATTAGCCTTCTTCACTATAATTACCTTTCTAAAGCAAGTATTGTTAGGATTGGGATTGCTACACCATAATCTATAGATCATCGTGCTTCTAAAAAAATATTAAGCACAACATTATCAAACATATAGGCAAGAAGATGAAGTGATATACCTTCAAGAAGTTGAAGATCCAAGTGGATGGTCTCTTTGCTTTGTTCAAAATAGCCTCCCAATTAGCCTTCTTCACTATAATCACTTTTCCAAAGTTAGGATGTGTGATGCTATATAGTGGGCAAACACCTAGGAGAGTTATAATTGAAGATATATGGAGTCGTATGTGTTCGTGATGTAGTAGGTGAAAATTCCTACACACTGTTATGAAAAAAGGCAAAGAGACTCGAGAGTGTGTTGTTGTAAACTCACTATTTATAATGCACAATTACCCTAATTGGGTAAGTTTCTAGAAATAATTAAGTTTCCAACTATACCCTTTCTAGAAATGGAATATGCCTTATGGATGAGATATCCAAGATATTATTTTCTCTCACCTACTCTATAATATCTAATTCCATGGGACCCACTTGTCCTATTGAGATTTTCATAAATTTAATACGAAAAAATTTGGATAAAATCCTTTCTCGTTCTCTATCAAATTTATATCTCAATAAAGCATCTACTTAATTAGATGATCCCAATTAATTATATTCATTAGAAATATGACTAGTGAAGGGAGCAAAAGACATAATTACTCTTGTCTTCCAAAATGACCAAAATGTCCTTGCCACCACTTTGGCGGCATGAAGGCCATTTTGACATCAGTCTATTTCCACTAAAAGACCAGAGTCGTACTCCAAGGATAATCATTGGCTAAGTAGAAACAGGCCACAACAAATACCCATTGTCTTTGACCAACTGAGCTAAATGATCAAAATACCCTCTACATCCACCAGTAGTCAAGGCCGGTCAAAACGCACCATCACCTGCAAGACTACATTTAGAACCTTGCAATCTCTAGTCCAAAGAGTGATCACCACCTGGTCATCAATCTCTTGATCTAGGGAGCGATCCATAAGCCAAATGACCGATATACCCTTGAAGGGTAATATCACTGGACCTAGATTTATAACCAATAAGACAAGTCTAATGGGGCACACAGATTCTATTGTTGCACATGTATGTCTTGATTGATTAGAACACAATAACCAACGTATGAGGCAAACAATCTTATCACTCAAGACCTCTCCTTAAGGAACATTAAAGTGTTACACCCCAACTTCACCAGTTTATCCATATATGCCCAAGATTAAGAGCATCGGTCACTCAGAAGTTGTGAGCATCTTGTCCTCTATGTATGATGGCATGGTTCCAGAAGACATACTCATGGTAGTCTTGTCTAATGCGTGACACACACACTAGATGTGAAGTCCAGAAAGGCCCTCCAATGACCTAAGTAGATCACCCCTATTGGGAGACTCATCTACTATAACCTTATCCCAGTACAATGCCCAACACTACCATCTAACTATGGACATCTTTATGATATATCTAAAAACTAGACTTGGACCTACTGTGCATCCAGCTTCACTACGTACCCAAGTCATTAGACTATATCATTGAACCTTTACACAATGTATCACACATATATACTAGAGATAATATATGCAAGAAGTGCTCAAAGATATAAACAATGATCAAATGTCTAGTTCAATATCCATGTAAAAGTGGTCTTTAGGGCACACAATCCCAACAATTTCCCACTTGCACTAAAGGTCACTTCTCATAAACCTAACATCGGTAGACTCTACATGTGTTGCAGACGCTCTCTCTGGAAGAGTCTTTGTGAATGGGTCTGCTAAGTTCTCAGCTGAAGCGATTTTCTCCACCATTACGTCACCTCTTTGGATGACCTCCCGGATCAAGTGGTACTTTCTCTCAATATGTTTGCCTTTATTGTGATTCCTGGCTCTTAGTACTGTGTAATAGCAGTAGTATTATCACAGTACAAGACAATGGGTCTTTGTACAATTGGGACAACCTCTAGGTCAGTAAGGAGCTTCATCATCCACACGGCCTCCTTTGTAGCCTCGGACGCTGCTACATACTCTACTTTCATGGTCGAGTTTGCGATGGATTTCTGCTTCACACTCTTCCATGAACTACACATCCTGACAAAGTAAAAACAAAGCCAGAAGTAGACCTCCTGGAATCTCTGTCTGACTGGAAGTCCGAGTCCATATAGGCCAATGGCACTAGATCATTTCCGCAGTATTCTAGCACATATTCTTTAGTTATTTGCAGGAACTAGATATTTTCTTTACTGTAGTCCAGTGATCTAATCTAAGGTTTGGCTAATATCTACTAACCATGCCAACTGCATAATAGATATCCAACTTAGTACACATCATGACATACATAAGGCTTCCCACTGCTTAAGTATATAGGACCTTCTTCATCTTCTTTATCTCCTCAGGTGTCCAAGGACATTGGTCCTAAGATAGAGTAACTCTATGTCTAAAAGGCAAATGACCTTTCTTGAAGTTTGCCATATTGTACCTCACTAATATTGCTTTAAAAACCCGCAAGTGCACAGATCAAAAGTAGTGTAGTGTGTGCAAGAGTACGGGTATCGTCTCCTCAGGAAAGGCCTTTAACTCTGGTTTTTCAGTCCTATATGTCCCAGATTAACTATGTGTAGAAACAAAATTATTTTTGAGATTTTTTTTTTGAATTTTGAATTGAAGGGAACTCTAAACTGTCCTATTGAAACTAAAGTGCATAAATTAAACTAAAAGTAAATGAAAAATAATGAGAAGAAAGCGATTGGGAACGACTAGGGAAATTTCATGATAGGAAACGGCCTAGGGTCAGATTACTTCCTATGTTCAGCTAGTGATTAGATAAACTAACTATGGACTGTGGGCAATTAATAGCTCTAATGCTTTAGTTTATTAGCTAACCTTATTATCCTTAATTAAAGGTGCACTCCTATCCCTAAGCGAGCCCTTTCTAGAGTACAGGTTTGTCCTACTAATTAAGGATTTGCAACTACACCAACAACCTAAGTGATTGACTAATCCAAGTTGATTAAGGCACACCCATTAATTATGTTTCAAACTAAGGATGGAACCAATTAATCTTATGCACTACTAGAAAACTAGTCTATAGAGACCGAAAATTAACTACCGACAAATTTTGGTCGCTAAATTTATTTTTTGCGACCGACAATATAATCGGTCTCTAAATATGTGGCCAACAAATTAGCGACCAATTTTCGGTCGCTAAACTAATAGTTTAGTCACTAAATATCCAACTAAATTGGCAATTTTGGGACCCATAGAAAATCGGTTACAAAATTATAAATTGGGACCGGATTTAGCGACCGATTTCCAATCGGTCACAAAAATTAGCTACCGATAACCAAGTTGGTCACTAATTTTTGCGACCGATTGGCAATCGGTCACTAAATTTGAAATTTCAAAAAAAAAATAATTAAATACTTGAAGAAATTTCCAACTTCGTCGTTCAAAACGATGTTGTTTTGTTGCTATTTTTTGCGACCGATTGGTATTCGGTCGCTAAATTTGAAATTAAAAAAATAATAATTAAATACTTGAAGGAATTGCCAACTTCGCCGTTTTGGGGTTTTGTTTTAAAAAACGACATCGTTTTTCCCTGAAACAACATCCTCTGCCCTTTTCAACCCATGGCACTTCGATTAAGATGATAACTTTAGATCGAGATTTTTCTTTTTCGTCCCTGCCAACTCCTGCTTCGTTCGAAAATTGGGACACCAGCTTTGCTTAAGCTAAACAGCACTTTCTTTTCTAAGAGTCTCCACCGGTAGAGATGCTTTGTTCTGGTAAGATTTTAGCGGCAACAACGCTGTTTAACTCTAAAACAGCTTCATCTTCTCCATTGTCATCATCGTAATCATTTTCGTTCTCCGTCATTAATTCTACTAGACATGTGCAAAGAAGATTCAACTACTTCGTTCGTTGTAATCTGAGATGGCGAATTCTCGCTTCCGCCAACAATGCCGACGTTTCTTCCTTTGCTGTCGATTCCAAGTCGTTCGCCTCCGATAAAAACTTCGCCACGTATGTGTGTGTAATGTGTTGAAAAATCATTCTTTTATTTTTTTAATGAATTACTGATATATTTGTGGATATATTTAGTAATTATTGAGATAAAAAAAATTACGGTTTATGGTGTGGATATAGGTTTTGCATAATCGAAGGTCCGGAGACAGTTTAAAATTTTGCTATGATGGAGTTACCGGAAATGCAAGACAATTTTCTTAGTTGCTGCAACAAAATTTTCTTGCATTTGGAAGAGGTAAATACATATATTCATGCATCACGGGGCTTAGATATTTTGCTTTTGTGTCTCTGTTTGTGTGGTTATATAAATTATGGCTTATTATGATGTTAGGTTAAGCAACGGAGATGGGTAAATAAGGTATTTGTCATTAGTACTAATTTGTTCTGGTAGTATGAGTTCTCCATAGTTAAGTTTGAGCACAATGATTTTTGTTTGAAAGAGCACTACTTTTATCTGGTCTGGTTTTGTGTCTTAAAAATTTCAGTATGGTTTCTTTAGTCATGTAGTTCGTACGGTAATTGAGAATCAAAAGTGCTGAGCTGGGAATAATAAAGAAAGAACAAGAAAATGAATTTCCTGATTTCCCATCATTCATTCCATTTTTGCCTCCTTTGGTAAGCTGGTGTTTTGTTGATTCTTCTTTATGAACTCACGGTTATCTTCTTTATGAAAAATATGTTCCTTCTCTGTTAGTTTTAAAATTTTCATGGAAGTGAATAACAAATATGTTTTGTGCACAGACATTAGCAAATCTGAAGGTGTACTATGATACTTGTTTCTCTCTAATTGCTCGAATAATGCTTTTTGGTGGACTTCTAGCACCAACTGTGAGTTCTCAGGCTGCCTATTGATACACTTGGGGAAGAAAATTATAATTGACTTTATGAATCTTGCATACAACATTACATATTGAAAATTGATATCTATTTTATGGTATGATGTAAGAATACTAATTAGCTAATAACAATTATTATTTATAAGACGGTAAGTGTAGTTTCTTTTATTTATTTTCTAATTTAGTTTTATGTTCAATCTCTTATTTCCTTTTTGCCTTTTCTTTTGGTGCAGTTCACTATACTGGAACATTGTTTGATGGAACTAAATTTGATTCGAACCATGACAGAGGCACTCTGTTCAAGTTCACTCTCAGCCAAGGTTGGTTTCTCCTCCCCTTTTATGATTTGGTGATGCTTTAGGTCATGTGAGGTTAGCTGATAATGTGAGAAATTGGAGAATGCTAACTTGACTTTTACTAATATGTTTGAAAATGCTTCAGGTTTTATTAGGCTTTTGATGATTAATGTTGAATTTGATTTTGACTCCTTTTCATATGCAACTAAAATACTCCTAAGCATTATAAATCTTGAGTTATTGGATTTACCTTTTTTCTAATTGTGTACTTTGACGAGTTGGTGCTTTTTTCATTTGCGCTTACTTTTGTTTTGTCTAACTAGCTTACTGGTGCCCCCTTTTTCCTCCTTCCTTCATTAAAAAGTACCTTTTTTCTGAAAAAAAATACAAATTTTTTAGAATAAGTATTTAGATTAGATTTCGAAAAAAATGAAACTCTGAAAAAAAAAATTCAATTTCAACTTTTCCTAGAAGCTAGAATTTTTGGCTTATTAAAAAAGCACTACTTTAAAAAAAAATTAGAAAAAGCACTTTCAGAAAAACTCATGATAGTGTAGAGTTGGGTAGAGATTTTAGTGCTCTAAGCTACATATTTGGTGAGTTGTTCCACTGCAGCCTGCATTATACCTGTGCTGTTGACCATAATTTTTCTTTGGATTTTGTAAAGAGGTTTTTTAAATTTTCAAAAACTAGTTTCTGCAATAGCTTTTGGTTCCTTTTTGGAAGAGAAAAATGATTTGTTGGTTAGCTCCAAGTGGAAAGAATTAAATCAATTTTGATGCTTCTTTTGATGTGCAGAGAAGGAAGGCAGGAATTGCAGCAATGGCATTTGATTCAAAAGGAAACTAATCGATGGGAGTGCACAATTGCTATGCTTGCAACTCAGTTATCGAAGCAGAAGTGCAGACCTTCAAACGGGAAGTTTATTGACTCAAAAATTGAAACAACCAGATGTAGAATTTGAGGCGGATAGCCATGGATTGGTGGAAACAATCAACAGGAAGAAAAAAGGGCAATAAACAAATGACCAACTGGAGAGCTAATCCAATTGATGAAGCTGTTAAGTTGATTTCAAATGCAGTCAACCAGAAAACTATAGTAGTATATTTGGTTTAAACGCCTATAAGGTTTGATTTGGTAGACTATTTGACGTGTGTAGGTTTTATGACACATTATTTATGTTTATGTGAAAAAGATATGGATCGAAAAGATTTTTGCGTTTAAATGTATTTTGTTGGTTGATTGTGTTACCAATTTGTGGTGATAAATATGTATGTTGGACATAAAATTTTTTGCAGGTTTATGTAGTCTAGGATCAACCAACTTATGACAGGTTGTACGATCATTAAATTAGCGACTGACATCATATTGGTCACTAAAATTGGAAAGCGCTAAACCTTAGCAACCACAATGTCAGTCGCTAAATTAGCAACTGCTAAATCTGTCGCTAAATGTCAACTATGCAAGTCACTAGAAATTAGCGACCGCTCTATCGGTCACTAAAATTAGAAATCGGTTGCTAAATTTAGTGACCGATAATGTGGTCTACAAAATTTAGCGACCGACTTGTCGGTAGCAAAATTGGTTACAAAAAGTTTAGCGACTGATCTGGGAGTTGTGCATACTTAGCGACCACCCTTTTAGCGACCAACTTATCGGTCGCTAATTTTAGTTTAGCGACCAGCCATTTAACGACCATCTTCTTTGGTCGCAAAATCGGTCGCTATCACAATTTAGCAACCAATTTTTCCATTTAGCGACCGATTTAGGTAGTTGCAAAAGGCCTATTTTCTTGTAGTGATGCCTATTCAAGCACAATTTGCAAATCTAACAGGCGATAGATCATGGATCACACATTTAAGGCATGGCATTCAAGGATATATCAGCCTATCGTACTACTAAGCACATAGATATACTTAGGTTACGCTAATTTAAGCAATTACACCCGACATGCATGAAATAGAAGCTATTTATGCTATTAAGTATGCTAACACACATATGTACATGTGTATAAGCATACTCACTTCATGTAATTACAACAAAAACACATAGACATGCTAGCATAATGTTTTAGAGATGGTTAACAATATAATAGACTTCAATATTCATATGCAACATCATTGAAGCATTTCAACAAACACATAGATACGTTTGTAAAATGACCTTTGAGACCCTAAGCTATATATGTGTGTGTGTGTGTGTGTAAATCCATCAAATACTCATTACAAAAGAATAGTAATCAATCCATAGATACAAGAATAATCACTCTATATAGCTCCAATCAAACATAATTAGACTTAGGATAAAAGAGAGATACTCTTCTATTCATACCCAAGCTTTACAATACATGAGCTATGCCCAAATTTTAGTGTTTGATCCCTTTGGATCTTTGATTCCAAGTGTTAAATGTGTTTAGAAGTGACTATGTGAGATGGGTTTAAGTGGATTTTGGGTTTAAGGAAATGGGTGTGTGAATTGGTTGGTGTTCTCTCTAAAAAAATTGCTGAAAAATAACTTAAATAGAACAGCCAACACACATGGTCGGGGACCAGTTGATCAATTGGCCTTAGGGCTATGTCAATTGGCCTAAATTGCCCAAGATTCTGATCTCGCTGGTCGACTGACCTTGAATGGAGGTCGACCAGTCTTGTTAGTAAAATTTTCATATCTTACTTGTTTTGGCTCCGATTCGCGCACCTTTTTTCTATGGTTTTATACCACTTTCAGAGATCTCCCAAGTCATCTTTTGTACCCTAAAATATGTCCAAACTTTTTCCATGTCTTTTTTTGGTTGCAAGCTCTGAATTAGGCTCCCATTGCGCTTGGTTTTGCCTTGGTCGCTCCTTCATTAACTTGGCCACTTCTAAATGCATCTTCCAAGCCTTGTTTACATCCCAAGCACCTTTGGATTTAATCCACATCTCAAATTCCATCAATCAAAGTCTAATCATCTCTCCAAATCTCACCTAAAATAAGCAACAAATGCGCATTAGTGTAGCATTTAAGTTCTAAGCTCAACTATGAATATGTAAACCCTAATATGCACGAGGATAACCTAAATGTTATACTAATACATCAAATGAAGCACAAAACACCTCAAAACAAGTATATAAATGCAATGCACAAGCACACACAAAATCAACACATCACTATACATGTTTATTAATATATATATATATATATATATATATAGAGAGAGAGAGAGAGAGAGAGAGAGCTGGCTGTTCTGTGTGGCCACGGTTTTTATTCCTAAAACCGAAAACTAAACTGTTCATTTCGGTTTTTAAAAATTGAAACCACGACCGATCGAACCTTTTTAAAAACCATTGATTTACGGTCGATTTGGTCTGGTCTAAATGGTTTTTGCAGTTTTATGTTCACCCCTTCTCTCAAGCAATATGGATTGGTTTATACACCACTCCCTTCAATCTTATATTCAATATGTGTTGACTAATAAGGGCCAAACCACTTAAATATGCCTAGACTGCGTCTATCTATATTTGGCCAAATACATTTATATCGACATCTTTAGATGGACTTCAATTCACGATCCTCGCTTTTCATCATAATAATAGCTATTGCTTTAATCAGGATCATTTTCACTTTTCGATACCACTCTTGTCAAGCGTAATATAACTGAGTGAGATCTCTTTTTTTGTACAATAATGTCAATAATACTCTTCTAGAGTATAGTAGCATTTCTTAGTTATATATTATACTTGCATGAATGGGTGATATATTCAGATTATCAAAATTTTCAAAAATGTCAACTTGTTCATTTTACTCCTATATAGTTGGACCCGATGAGTCTACTACACTTTTAGCATCTAATAGATATATTTTGTAATTTGTCTATTGAGACATCAAGTTACATAGGAGCACTTATAGATAGTATATGTGACTTAGTCACTATGAATGCATCTTTTCAACTTTTTTGCAAATAAATAATTTTCAAGTGAGGATCAATTACATTCCATTAAATTTTTCATCTTTTTAGTTTTTGTTTTTTTCCCCTCTCAGGTTGGGAATTTTATTTCAACAATTAGCAAAATATACTATTTTCGTATCCTTAGTTGATTATACAACATATTTAATAATTGACTAAGATTTAACATAACTTTCCAACCTTTTCGTAGACCCATCTTAATATGTGGTGAAGTAATCAAAATATATCTCACACAATAAAAGTATTCTGATGGGATTTCTTTTTCTAGGCTAATGAGAAGTAATTATTGATAAGTAGTTGGTCTTTCTTTAGTTAGTGCTGCAATATATTACATAACATGTTTCTGAATAAAATTAGGCAATTTCATTATCACAAATGATGGTTTAGAGATATATGCTTTTAAGCGTTCCATTAACAAATCCACTAGACCAATATATACCCCTTTTAATTCATTATAGAAATTTTGACGATTCAATGTCTTTATCGGGGATTGCCTACTAATTTATTTTTTCTTTTGGGAACAAGCAACACATGTACGGGTGCATATATAAATTCTCAAGAATTTCTCACATTATTATTGCACTCATATGTCCTAAAAGTTCATGTCAAAGGGTAAAAATATCTTTGGATCAAATAACTTATATGTGTACACACACACACACATATATATATATATATATGTATATGTAAAGTCAGAAAATAATGCTGGCAATTTTATTATATATCTTTTCCAAAGATAAGCTTGAGATATAACATTTAGCTTAATCATATATGGTCTCAGAATAAGGACCAATATCTCTTTAACATTTAGTAGATTCCTCAATATCTACTTGAAAATAAATATCGATTATCAATAGTTTCTTAAAGAAACTAAATATGGGTTCTTAAAAAATCTCTATTTATTTAAATAATAATGATCGAGATGTATGCTCGCAATTTAAGAAAAGTTAAATAAAATACAAGTATGTAGATAACTCATAACTTGATAACTACAGTATAAAAGTCACTAATATAATTAATGAAATAAAATTTCAAATAGTTCGGCAAGTATTTAAGTATATCATTATTACACATACATGTTTCAAATTGTGAGCCAATTAATATCATAAGATTAATATTTTCTTTCAAGAGAGTTCAGATATAGATCATGCATCTACAGTTCAACTTCAAATATTTAATGAAAAATAATTTAGTAAAGCAATGTATAAGAGAAAGCAATATATAAGAGAAAGAGAAATAATATTTTGTAAATTTATATCTTTGTTGGAAAACGAAAAGAAGGTATTGCTGTCTAAACAATTTTATAAAAATACCAATTATTAGAAAAAGAATCGAAATTGACAATTTGTGTGCAATATTTAGTTGATGACATGACTTCTCTTTCTTTTCCTACTAAAAGTAACTATATAACTTGAAATAATAAATCTCAAAAATTAAATTGATAGTCACCATATAATTAACTAAGGAAACATGAATATACAACTATATGTAAAAGAGAGTAAAAATAATAATAATATAAGATATTATCTCACTAAATTTTAATTGCCACATGCGTATTTCAAGCATAGATATATATATATATATATATATATATATATATATACACACACACACGATAATTAAATTCAATATAACATGTGTATATATGAGATAATTAGGGTAATAATATTTCCTCTTCATTCTAATAAAATTCAAAGAAGGCATTTATATGCACGATAAGTACATGTACATGTCTAATATCCTTTTGAAACATATTAGTTGTAACATAAAAGATTATTTTCTAATCCCTTTTCCATGTTTTCCTTATCATCTTTAGGCATTTGAAATTTGATGATCATAATAATGTGAATAACTATTATAATCACATCCATTACAATAAATCATATATCATTCACTTTAGGGAATGATTTTGAGTGAATTGATATAATGAATAATATTGTACTAAATATTGCTTTGCTCATGGGATGTGGATGGTTTTAACAATATTTGTTTTAATTCATGCTCAGAATTTTGCTAATATAAGAACGTACTCAAGGCATAAAAATCGATTTGATTATCTCACGTATCTTCTCAAAATATTTTGTCTACATTATTTAAAACCTTTTAGATACTGCGGAATGATACTCATCTATAAACTCAAGATCATGCAATCGCATGTAATATTTACATAACAAGTTATTGGAAGATTTCTTGCCTTGTAATGGTCATATATTTCTTTGCAACATTTGTGAAAGGATATATTTTTCTTCTTTTCTTTTCACAATATATCTAGGCTTTAAGCCTTTGTAAAGACAATTATAAGGATTTCTTTCATAAGTCGTCTATCTTTATATTTGATTTCTCAAAATCAATTATCTATGACCATCATAATATATGTAATTATTATTTCTAGAATCACACCAATAATAACAAGATAATATACCATTCTTTTCAAGGAATGGTTTTGGGTAGATTGACATGATTGAGAATAATTCATCATAAATAATTTTGCCCATAGGATGTGAAGATGCCCAAAATAAATTTCAAATCATGCTCTCAGATATTGATATGTTAGAGCATATTCAAGGCATTCATATTTTTTCGCATAAAATTATTTGAAAAATATTATAGATTTATATTCGTTTTCAATCTCAAAATTCTGCAATCACAGTCACAATGAGTTTTCCAAATATTGTCTTTTGATGGTCATAAAATCCTTTGCCAATAAATATTAGGCAAGCTTAGAGACTCTATGGACATAATGAGGGAATATCATTAATTTATCGCAATCCTTCAGGGATTTGTAATTTCCTTCTATAAAATATCTCTCCATAATAGTCAGTTGCATCCATATAGATTTTAACCTCAAAGGGTTTATCTCATATTTTCATTGACTGATATAATAAAATATCAAAATTCTAGTTCGAGACTATATAGATGTCAATTTGAGCTTTTCTAGCAAATTGCTCAGTATAATTAGACAATGAACTTTTAATTCGTTATATTTGGCATCATGAGATATATATAATTCAAGTTTCATGAAATTTAACATTCTAAATCTAGCATATATTAATATAAATAAATTAAAAAATATTATTCATCGTATATGTACAACCTGAATAAGAGCTATAAGATTAATATATATAGGTAATGTAGTATGTGCCTTTTATAAGTAATCATGACATATTTATTTATATGAAAACATTGACCCATGAATCACAGACACAAAACTATAGATTATGATACAGTTATTCATGCACCCAATAAGCATGACATAGTTTATTTTGATGGTTATGAAAATCGGGCATATTATATTTGTTGTGTGCTCGACATGGAATCCATAATGATGCTCAAATCTATCATGATAAACCATGTTGTGATATTATACATATATATAATAAACATGATATGTTAAGTAATGTATTCATAATATAATTATCATTAAGACCGAATAAAGTAAAGAAGAGTTACCAGATAATAATGAATGGCTGAGTCATTCTTCTATAATTAATAATACGTAGAACTTTCGTGCTAATAACGTGTTGTAAAACTAAAAATTAAGATAGAAAGAAAATGAAGGAAGAGAGAGAGAGAGACAGAGGAATAAGTAATTCTATTATTCTTGAGATGTATCCAATTACATCATACAAGCCCCTATTTATAAGAATATACAACTTGGTCTCCAAAAATACTATAACTTAGTCTTCAAGAATACAATAACTTGGTCTTCAAAAAAGTTTCATTTTCAACCTAACAAGCTTTTATCTTCTTGGGTTTGGACTTGGGTCATCAACTAATGGACCATAAATATCCACATGTTCCATAACAGCAAATTCATTGTTTTAGAAAAGTCAGGGTTTGCGTTACTATAACAATTTATGCTAGTAGTTACATATTTTTTTTATTACATTTGAAGGAAGTGTTAAAAATTATTTTTGTATGGTTACACTTCGAGGTGTAACAAAATATTTTTATATAATTTTTGGTATTTCAATCATTTTGTTACACTTGAAGTGTAACTAAAACGGTTAGAAGTATAAAAAAATATTTTAGCATAATTACACTTGTAAGAGTAATAAAATATTTTTGTATAATTTTTATTATTTAAATCATTTTGTTACACTTGTAAATGTAACCATTTTTTACTTACACTTGGAAGTGTAACTATTTTTTGTTACACTTCCAAATTTAGCTAAAATGGTTACACTTACAAGTGTAACTAAATTATTAATATTCACATAAGCCAACAAAACATGAAGTTTTTTGCTGCCCACATCGATACGACATTAGGATATTGAGTTGCATGTAATCTATAAAAGCAATGCAAACAGATTGGTGTTTTTATCCAACTCTTGCGGAAATCACATTGGGATATTGAGTTGTATCCAATCTATAATAAATATTTTTAAATTTTAAAATATTTAACATTATAATTTATATTAAATTTTTTAAGAAATGTAACTAATATAAATATACAAGTATTTTAGTATGGTTACATTTCAAAGTGTAGTAAATTTTGGCTATATTTCAAGATGTAACTAATATTAGTTACATTTTTAAATGTAGCAATATTTTTTGTTGCATTAATATTAGTTACACTTGTAACAAGTGTAACAAATTCTTTTAATTACATTTTTAAATATAATTAGTGATCAAAATATACGTAATTATTGATATCATTTCTTGTGGTGCGTATACAACCCTCAGCACTATCTCTATCCATGCTTATAATAAGATGCCTCATATCTTATAATATAAAAATAGACAATAGACATTAATTGCTTTATATTAATAAAATAAGCATCTAATGATAATTTTATTCCATTGCCGTCATACTTAAAGGGACTATGAAGAAAAAGTTTGACATGAAAAGGTTTAAATTTAATAAGTTAAAATCCACGTAGGAGCTAATAAATGTTATTTCGTATGCCTAGTCGATTACTTGACATGGAGAAAGAAAAACAAATATATTATTTTAAAAGTTGGTCTGTTATGTATAAAGTAATATTTAAATAATAAAAATACGTTAACACATAACATTGAATAAGCGCAAATACTGGTAACAGTTAGATTTTTCGGCTTGCGGAAATAGGTCTTGACCGTCACCCGCCAGTAGCATAACTCAAAACACAACATGCACGCACACGCAAATGTCCGCATATATATATATATATATATATATATATATAGATATAGGTATAGACATATATATAACAATTATATATATAAATGTTTGACAATTCAAAGCTTCCCCTATAATTTCTCTCTTTCTCTTTCTCTTTCTCTCTTGACAGAGAGAGGAAAGAATCATTTTTCAGATCTGAAAAATCAAAGGAGAGAGAAACAAATAGAATTTGAGAAAATTCGACGTGAAAATTACATTGAAAAGATTAAAAAAAAAGAAGAAAAAAACTGAATAAAGAATGGCGACTGTATCACCATTAGCCAAGTACAAACTGGTGTTCTTAGGTGATCAATCGGTGGGGAAGACGAGTATCATCACCCGCTTCATGTACGATAAATTCGACACCACTTATCAGGTCTCATCTCTATTAATTTTCATGTGATCAAACTTTTATCATCTTTTTATTTTTCCCTTTTCTGATGACGATGAAAATCACCTGATCAGACCATTTTGGATCCAACCCAAGATTGTAAACATCGATCTTTTTGGTTTAGATCCATATTTTTTTTTTACATGAATAAACGTGATCATTGTTGAGACTGTTCTATTATTAATTTTTATCATCGAGACTAGCATTTGTAATTTTCGTATGACATTTTTGTTGTGCTTTCTAGATCAAGATTGCATCATTTATCATTCATTCATTCATTCATTTTTTCCCCTTGTTTTAAATGATTTGATCACAAAATATATTGCTCAACTAACGCATCATGTAATGTGTATCTTCGTCATGTGAGGCTTGGCCATTGTGTTTTCACTTTTCTCTTGTTTATTCTTTAACATTTGATGCATTGTTTCTTTTTCCTACCGTTTAATTTTTTTGTTTGTATAAATTCTTGGGAAAATCGTCCTTAAGTGACCAAAACCACATGATTGTTCCATCAGCTTTGAAGAATTTGTAGGGAATAAAACGTACTTTCTGTGAAACAAAGGAATTATTTGTTTTCAGTTTTCTTAAGTTATTCAATTGCATTAAAACAATAGAAGGAAAAAATTATCAAGTCGTTATATAGGCTTCCTGTTGTTATGAACTTTCTTCTAATCTTTCCAGGCCTGATTTAGAATGAACTAACAAAACTTTTGCTCGTGTTATGTAATTTCTGCAGGCTACCATCGGTATTGATTTTCTGTCGAAAACAATGTATCTTGAAGATCGAACAGTTCGATTGCAGCTTTGGTATAGTATCCTTCCATTTGATACTCTAGATCAGATAAGAAAAGTTTATTGTAATAATAAGCCAACTGTTTTCTGAATCGAAATATCATTTTTTTGAATCATAAACAACTACGATTGATTCATAAAGCCTCCCGCGATTCCGAAACATTTCTGATTCACATGCTAACTCGTATTGTTTTGCTCGTGATTTGAAACTAAATTGTACGGTTTTGATAACTAAAAATGCCTTTTACTTCCTCCATTTGGTTTCTCTGATTGTCAAATGGTATCGCGTTCTTATAGACTCTTTGTTTTATCCATTATGTTTTCTTCTAGATGATTGATTTACCTTGGATCATCACAGGGACACTGCTGGCCAAGAGAGATTCAGGAGTCTTATTCCTAGCTACATTAGAGATTCTTCTGTAGCAGTAATCGTCTATGATGTTGCCAGTAAGTATTCGTTTAAAGAGGGCGTGATTAATTCTTGGATATAATTCAACATCAGGCATGTCCGGCAAATCTCACATGTATGCGGAGCCCACCATTCAGTTTGAGCCGGCTATGATGCCTAAGTCATGCCGCTTTTGCCTATATGAATATGTTCCGCTGGATGTGATATTATCATTCTGCTAATAGCAGGACGTTTCTGTCAAATTATGTTGTTTGTTACTATGTATTCCATTAATTTATTTAGCGTGAACTAGCAAAAGTAGTAGTGTTTGCCTTTTTTTTCCATCACTTCTACAGATCGCCAATCTTTCTTGAACACTTCAAAATGGATTGAAGAAGTACGCACCGAGAGAGGCACTGATGTTATCATTGTTCTTGTTGGCAATAAAACTGATCTTGTTGACAAAAGGTGAGAATGACTTTGGTGCTTCTTGGTAATTAATGTACTTACTAGCCATTTGTAAAACTGTTTCTTCTCTCCTTTTCCAATCTTGGGAGAAATTTGGATAGAAAAGAACAGGAGGCGATCTTTTTCCTTGTTTTGGAACTCCTTCATACTTATTAAATGACTGCCTCATCTAAAAGGTTGAACTATTAGAAAAGGGTTTTATCATATTTATTTTTTATTTTCAAACCGCCCTCATGAAAGTTAGTAATCTTTTTTCTTTAACCTTACATGTGGACATAACTACATAAGTGGGTTGGTACTGCACTTGGATGTCTCCAATTCAGGAGGAATCATGTATTTATATTGTATAATGTTGCAAGAATTTGTAGCTTTTTGATGCCTAAATTCCTTGGATGAGAAGGGAAACTAATTGTTGAAAAGGCTTCTAATTTTGCTGTTCTGATGTGTAAATAGGCAAGTTTCAATAGAAGAAGGAGATGCAAAGGCTCGCGAATTTGGTGTTATGTTCATTGAGACCAGTGCTAAAGCAGGTTTTAACATTAAGGTAAGAACACTTCAAGTTCTTTTTGGTATCTCCATTCTGCCTATAAATGTCATAATTGCTCTGGTACCTCATCTTGCTTGACCTCTTGTACATCACAACGTACATCTTCTGTCTTTGTTATGGGAAAGTCCTCGGCACCCCTGGAGAGAAATGAGTTGCGTTGATAAAACAAATCCCACCTAGTGAGATAACATTTAGTTCGGTTTCTTTTAGTATATTAGAGTGGAAGGATTTTGGAAGCCAAAATTCCTTGCTGTGGTGAATCAAATGATCTGTTTGTGTATATTCCTAATGCAAAATCTAAAATGCAGCCTCTCTTCCGGAAAATTGCTGCTGCATTGCCGGGGATGGAAACACTTTCCTCCACGAAGCAGGAAGATATGGTTGATGTGAATTTGAAGCCAACCACAAATACATTGCATACAGAGCAGCAAGGGGGAGGTTGCGCATGCTAGAGAGATTTTGTCGACGAGAAAGAAGGAAAAAAAGAATAATTTTAAAATTATTACTCATTTTTCTAGATTTAGCTAGTGTGATCCTGAACTAGCTAATTCTCGTGTGTATGACTCTGCAACAATTTTGAGCTTCAGAGGGTTCTTTGACGGACTCTAAATAGGGGGGAAGCTTTTAACCTGTCTGCGCAAAGGCATTACTGTTGTTTCTACTACACATTTGTCGCATTTTTGTTTTAGTTTCTGATGGAAAATATTTCTCACCTGTGTCTTTTTTCTGTTCTGTTCAATCATCTAATGAACATGCAATTTCTTATGTTAGTGGAAAAGACTCTAGCGTGCATGAATAGCAAAGACGGTTCTGATTAATTGCAGATGGGGTGACAGTATTCTTTAAGGATACTCTATTGTTATTGCTAATTTGCTTTCATGCAGGTATGTTTGTACTTCTGAAATGAATATGTACTTCTGTTTTAATCATCAGCAACCAAAAAAAAAAAAATAATAATAATAATAATAATAATAAGCGAGAATCTAACATTTTCTTTTTCCTGCTATGCTGATGGTAGAACTCGGAGTTTTAATTTTAGTACTTCTGACCACAAGTTATTATTCGAACATTTCACCCGACCCCTAGGGTACTTAATTCTTGATTTTTTTTCAACACTAGCTAGGTGTTTATAGTTCATGATCCTCTCCAGTTTCCGCCTATGCTGTAGTTTTGAGATAAGCTGGCAATAAACGAGTGTCCAACAGTCTGGACAGCCGGAGGCCCACCCTGTTTGACGTATAGACTGGACGCGGTCTGGTAAGAAGAGTGACTCAGCAATAAAACCCCCAGGGATACCTTTTCCATGTCAACATATCACATTCCATAAATATACAAGGAAAAAGCAGTCTTTGATAACCAAAATTGGAATAGTAAGATCCGATGCAAACCCATTGATGGTTGAGATGCTGAAGGCATCAACCAGAGCTTGCAATTCCACATTATGTACAATATTGAAGACACAGGCCCGAGAATGCAAGCAACTACAATGCGAGGACTCACGACTGGAAGAAGAAATTGAAAAGTGATCTGATCATGCATTCCATGCTGCATCGCTCAGCTGCCTCACTCTGACCGTTAAATATATCAATATCATTGTTCCCATTATTGACCTGGAAAAGAATGTTGTTTAATCAGCAAACAGAAGGCAAACTAGTCTTTATGCATTGCGGCATTAATACACATACTCCAAAAACACAGATAACAATGAAATGCTAAAACTAAATCGCTTCATCCTTCCTGCTAAATCCAGAAAAACTTGTCACCCTTAACTTTCCCCCCACAAATCAGTTTTTCCCTTGAGGCTTTCCATATATTATGCTGACTAATGCAATTTCTTAATCGTGATCATGAACCATGCTAAAGTTTTTATGCTTTATCTTCTACCAAAAGACAAATCTCCATTCTGAGAAGGGAGAGGGTGGAAGAATATACTTAGATCTTAAACTTACTATTTAGAATCAGAACATATTAAATTGCTTTTATCTCTAAATATCCGGACTAAGCATCACCAGAAGTTTCACCAGGTACTCCCCACTCCCATTTTATGAAAAGTCTGCAGTAAATTTTTCTGCTGTATCAGCAATTTGAAAAGTTTGAATAGTTCTACAAGGGGATAATTGTGAAGTTGATGATAATATATTTTCTCTGGAAAAATTAGGAAACAAGGATTAGTTACAATAACTTATGTTTCTGCAGTCACAATGTTACACTTTCTTGTAATATACAGATTTTGCATCATTAATGTGATAAGGAGGATGAAATTTTCTGAATTATTGTTATAAGAGGTATTATTGTTCTACTTTCCAATTATTCTCTACTAATTTAGTCATACAATCTAGTTGACAGAGGGAAAAGTCATACTGTTGCATTCTTTTTTCCCTTTGATACCTCAAGCTTTCTTGAGAGAATCCAATTAGATAAATATGCAAATCCATAGGAGCTGAGCAAGACAGCTTGCTAAAATAGGTATGTTTACAATGAATCTTATGTTACTTGATGGCAAGAATAAACGCTTTTCTCTGTTTCCTGTCCACATTTTATAAAATCCATGCCTCTAGTTGAGCGTATGGCACAGGTCAAAATAGATATAAAAATGTAACTTTCAGAATAAGTCAGTGAAGTGATGAGTTTTGAGCTTACAAGACCGAGAATAAGAGAGCCACCCTTCTTGAATTGAATGAGGCTGAACGCTTATATTTCCTTGACCTGTACGTGGGTGTGTCATGGACTCTCTCTCCGGTACATTTATCTGCTGACGAGAAAATAAAATCTTTCAACAAAAATTTTAAAGGTACATGTGTCAACACATATGGCATTGACGTCTAATCTTTATTCAAGTTGATTTCTTATCAATCTAAAGTCAGGATTATTGGTTCACTCTCTCATTTTCCATTTTTATTTTGAAAAGAACTAACTAATAGATGTGTTTTCAAGTTGCTAGTAATCCTACAATCAGAGTCCTGACAGAGTTCATATATATCTCAAGAAATAGATGGCTGATCTTCGATAACATGAATGGCAATTCATGGCACTTAAAGACACTAAGGCCTGATGGTGTCTTTTGGCAAAGGGATAAGCTCTTTGGGCCTCACATTCAGGTTGTAAATTCTCTTTGTACAAGTTGTTTATTAAACAGAGTGATTGGTTATCACTTCTTTACAAAAATATGGATCTTTGATTGTTCTACTAAGCTTGGAAAAATTTCCTTATATCCGAAAGGAAATCTAGACACGCTTTCTGTTTATGCAGACAGCTGAAGATATGCTAATGCAGCTTCTCTTTTGTTTTCTTGGTCAAACCAATGCATCTATTTTCAGCTACTGGAGCATACTCTATGCAGACAGTCATGTGATAAAGCCTAACAGGAATGCATTAATTCATGAGCTGCACAAGACCCATGCAGAAACTCAAAAGGAGGAGAAGGGGATGCTGAGATTCTACAAGTCCATAGTTCAGAAAGAATAAATAATGACTTTGGAATGATTGCGCTGGTCAGTCCCTACCTCTGGATGTGAACTTCGGCACCTCAAGGCTGTGGTTCATCAAGAGCCGCATGAGTTTTCCTCCTATCTGAAAGCTAATCTCTCTCTGTAGTGCTCTCTGCAAATGATAGAAGAAAGCTGTCAATTGAATGGCCAAAACGAGCAGAATTTGAACGTAGCAAGTGAATGACCGCAAAAGAAACCATTAAGACAATATTATTGGAAACTCAAAAACATTTTCTACAAACAATGCAATCGACATAAAAATTTAATTGAACATGCCTGTTTACTGTGTAAAGGGAACTTACAGTGAAGGAATCTTCAGTTTTCGTATTTCGAGCTGCTCCATCACTGGATTTAGGTGTTTCTAGTTTTCCTTTTTCAATATCCATGTGCACAACCAATGGAGCATAACCTTCCATGTTCTCCATCTTCGCATGGTTATGCTTTTGTCCATTTGATTGTGAATCCAAGCACATACGGCTTGGAAATTCTGATTTTAATTCACGCTGTGGATTGTTGATGGGTTCCTCAGGTAACACAGTTACACTATGGGAATCTTGTCCCTGCAGAAACAAAACATGATAGGTAAGTTTATTTGTGTTGCTTTGTCTGCAGAAATACACAATTCTACAAGAATTAAATCACTCAAGGAGGAAAACTAGATCATGACGGCAACAATCAATGGAACTGCTGTTTGTGTTATAATGAGGAGTGTGCCTATATATGTGTATTAGCACATTGTAGTTTCTTTTTATGGAGAACTTATATAATATGAAAAGTTCATGGAAAAACTTAAACTTTAACAAAATTTCATGAGAGAAAATGGAATTATCTCATAGATAAAATTTAACTTACCCACTACATTGTTGGCCACATTTGTTCACCAAAATATTTTCCAATATGATTTTACCGATAGAATTTATCTGATTTCTGTACATTACTCACCTATGGGCCACATGCCTGTACTACAATTTTGATATTCTACCATACATCCTGTTTCAACTTACACATGTTGAACTGTTTTCGTTTTGCAGTAACAATGGAGAAAAAATTGCTACAACCAGATTTAAGAAATGGAGACAGTCTAAGTCAAGTAATGCATATCAGCACTTATATATACAAATTGAACTGAAGAGTGCATCTAGGTGTGCGTGGCCGGACACCTCCTTTTATTTTTTATTTTATTTTATTTTGAAGCCCCACCCCCACCTCCACCCCCGCTCCCCATGGGATTCGAACCCAGGATATCACCCCCTTAGTGGAAGTAATCTCAACCACTTGAGTTAATCCCTGAACCTCGACACCTCCTTTTATTAACCAAAATCTTTACTTCCTTTTCCTAAAGAAAAAATCATAATACTAGTAATTTGAGAAGAGATTAGCTTGATAAGAGGCTGGCATTATTAACATTGTACACAGCTAAATGGTTGCAAGGAACACTAAAATGTAGCTCACATTATAATTAAAGATTAAGAAACAATTGATCCAATTTACACAACAAAATGGTCATGTATTTACACTTTCTTATTTTTCTGAAAATAAATTATGATTAAGCCTCCAGCAAACTGCCGAGTATGAAACTTATCATATATAATGTGTCAAGTCCTCAAGACATTGAACACTATAATAACAAGTATGTACACGACTTTCTTTTCAAAAATTTTACTAGAATAAAGATGAAATTTCTTTTTTATTATTATTATTTTTTCACTACCACAAGCATATATATATACACATACATATATTGTATATTCAAAATATATAGAAATTCCGAGACGCGAAACCGCATTGAAGAATAATAATGCTCACATTCATACTTTGATTAATCAAAAAATGAAGGAAAAAAAGATATATAAGAAAAAAAAAGTCAAGCAATAAATGAAAAAGCAAAAAAAGTATTACTCAAATGCAGATTAAAAATTCAACTCTGACTAGCTGAGAAACGGCGTAGCTTACTGACCTCTTCGTTCGCGTTGACCGCCATTTGCAGTTGCTATGAGGAGCAGTGAGAATGCTATGGAGAAGAGAAGATCCAAAGCTTAGCTCTACGAAATACACTCACCACATGCCCATATCATAATATATATGTGCATTTGTATATGTGTGTGTCTATATATATATATATATAATGTATGTATGTATGTGTATATATAGAGATTATCTGTAAAACGTTAAATCGTAGAGGAGCCTATTTGTATGCAAGAAGGCACGATCACGACAAAGAAACATTTGCTATTTGTTTTTCATATTGTATTCTTTTTATTTATTTGACGAAATTGCCCTCATCATCCCCTCTCTAGGCCCTAACGGCAACTTCTGATTTTGAAAGGACACCAATTATTGCCAAAGAACAAACCGCGCCTATTGTCAACGAATAGTGGTCTTGGGAACTCTGCCCGGCCCCCACCCCCCGCCCGTGGTCTTGGGATGGGAAGAATTATTGTATCTAAAATTTATTAATTAATGGTCAAATTTTATAAACGGTCGATTGTCAATTCTGCTAATTAAAGTGGTTTTGGGAACTCTGCCTGGCCTGCACCTCCTCTCCCCCCTCCCCCCAAAAATAGTGGTTTTGGGATGGGAAGAGTTATTGTATCTAGAATTTATCAATTGATGGCCAAATTTTATGAATGGTCGGTTGTCAATTCTACTAATTAAATTTTTTTGTGTATAATTAGTCTTGGCAATGGGGTGGGTAGGGTGACTAACCCCTACTAGACACTTGATAGAAAACCCTACCCTCCCTATTCTATAACTCGTATTGGACTAAACGTATGGCATTGTCCCTTCCTCTATTAGATGAAAAAAATACACCCCACACCTATGAGATACTAGTCAACAAGGTCAAAGGGATAAAAAAAATGGGATAAGACTAGGTTAAAATCCGTATTTGTTAAACTCCTACCTATTAATAACACAAATTGATCCTAATACAAAAATATAATAAAAGGGTTGCTAAGGAGATCTGAATTTTAGTCTTCAAAGTTGCATAAAGAATTTTCACCACTAAATTAGAAATTTCGCATTCTTTCTTTTGCCCCCTACCCCCAACTCAACTCCTGTCCCCATGGGATTTAAACCTGGATTTTATTTATAGGAAAAATAATTTCAACCACTTAATTTATTTTTTAATTCCAGATTAAAAAAAATTGAGTTAATATAATAATTATAACGATAAAACTATATAGTTAGATAAAGAAAATAAAAATATATATACACATAAATATATTAAAGAAAGATGGGTTGTCCCTACACTGGGGTAAGGGGCAAAAGACTCCACCCTACCCTTAATAGAAGTTTTTTACCATACACCTAGGGCCTGTTTGGCAAAATTAACTGTTAGAGTAGCTGATAGCTATTTAAGTAGTAGAGAGTGGTTCGAGTAAATAATATTTGCTGTATTTTAGCTGTTAGCGGATAGCTGTTTGATTATATGATTGGATAATATGTGTTCGATAAAATTAGCTATTTGATTAGCTAATAAATGTAAAATGACATAAAAAAGACATTGTTATTATGTTATAATAAATATAATTATTATTACTATTATTGAAATGAGATAATTTATTTCATAATTAAATATATGTTTCTTGTAATAACATTTGATTATTAAAGTATAATAAAATTACTTTTGATAAATTAATTTTATTAATATTACAAAAATGCTATTATTGTAGAAATATTTTTTAATTGATCAAAAATTTATTTTGTCAAGAAAAATAAAAAATGGACGAATAAGACTTACACTTTTTTAGTATATTTTGATATAGATAGGATTTAACATTGCTTTTTACGTTATTTTAGATTTATACTTGTGAAAGAAAATGTAAAACCGTAGAAAGAGATTGTATAGTAGGTAGAATTGCCAAAAGATAATGAAGAGAGGGTAAGATTATCAAAATAAAAAATGAAACACTAACCACTATCTGAAACGTTAAAAATATTAACGTTTCAGAAACACTACTTTAAGCACTATTTCAACCAAAAATACTATCTAAAACACTGCTTTACCGAACAACAAAAATGGGAGGAGATAGTATTTTGACCAAGTCAAAACACTAAATACTAGTTAAAACACTGTTGCCGAACAGCGCCCTAATCTCAACTCAACTCTTGTGGTGCTCTCGCAAAACGAGATAGGGTGAAATACAATTGACACACACGTTTTCTCATTCTCTCTAACCTGACTTGAAAAAATACATTAAAGGTAGGTTACATCTTCGTAACACAAAGTTATATTCTCAAGGTAGATTCACTGCTTGTCCTACTCACAAGGGAAATAACAAAGCATATAATTTTTCTAGTGAAAGGTGGCAGGTTTACTCTGTCCACATCTTAAATGTGATGTTCAGGGTACCCTATTTGACATAATGTATTATTATAGAACAATGGTCATAATTGGTGTCGATTTTATGTATAGGAAAAATGTTTAAACTCTTCTCCATAATTTTAAGTTTTGAAAAGGAAAAAAATAAAATAAAATTTGTAGAATATTATACCAAACTAATGCCCAACTCTTTGGTAATGTGCCAAGTAACAAAAGCTAAAAAATTTTGTTTGCAGACAACTACTGCTGATAACAATTGATCTATTCAGTCAATAATCACATCATATTTAGACGAGTAATCGTCAAAGAGTTATTATTTTAATAAGCAATTGATTTATTAAGTCAATAATTATATTTAGAGCAATATCTCAAAAAGTTATTATTTTTATTTCTGTCAAGAGGTTACAAGCCTGTTTGGATTGGCCTTTTGGTTCTTTTAAAAAAAAATATTTTTTTTTTCTTAAAAACATTATATTAAATTTGCAACAACTATTTGATTTGGCTTCCAAAAAAGATGAAACTCTAAAAAAAGCCCAAGTACAACATGAAACTCTAAAAAAAGCCCAAGTGCAGTTTGTTTTAGAGACCAGAATTTTCAGCTTCTCAAAAAAGTTATTTTTTAAAAGTTGTTAGAAAAGCACTTTTGAAAAAAGGTAATTCAAACGTCTTAGAGCAGCTAATTAACATGATCTCATACCCATAATCAATGTCTACGGTCTCATTCAAAACATCTCATACACACAACCAATATCTATTCTCAAAGGATGACCACACTTCTTGAAAAATTACATTAGCATTTAAATTATTCACCTGCAGCACAATTTGTTCATGACTATCTCTCAATATATTAGAGATGAATATATATATTTTTTTACCAATTGAAGGATCTAACATAAAATTTCACAACTATATTTTTTCGTGGGGAGCTAATTAATTTTTGGAACTAAAACGCAGAGATATTCAAAGAATTCTACAGAACCAGTAAAGATTACTATATGTTGACCTAATACTTCGTATTCCATGCTATACAAGCACTATTTTTTAGAGTGTTAGAATATACATTCTTCCTATATGTAAAAATCATAAAAATATGAAACTATCTTATAAGGTCCTAAGCTACTCTTTATATTAACCAATTTTATTTTTGTGATGGAATCCTAGTGATTCTTCACATGGTATTAGAATTAAGTCTTGGCCAGTCTCTCATTCTTCATGTGTAACCTATCTTTGTACTTTGGCTTGTTTGAATGTCTATTCTTGGTTTTTTGGCTCGTTTGAGCATATTCTTTGGCTCGTTTGAGCATCTATTTTTGGTTCTTGGCTCGTTTCAGCACTTATTCTTGGCGTTTCTTGGCTCTCGTTGTGAGTCACATGTGAGGGGGCTTTGGAATATACATTCCTTCCACATGGAAAAATCATAAAAATATAAGGCCACCTTATAAGGTCTTAGCCTACTACTCATATTAACCAATTAGTTTTTATGATAAAATCTCAATGATTCTTAACACAAATTAACATGTATGCCAATATTAATATATGGCTATACTCCAATTTTATTACATCCTACTTCAAACTAGTACATTCCAATAAAATTTAAGTGCTGCAATTAAATTTTCTAATTAGGATCACATATTTCAATTCTAAACAACAAGGAACATGGTTTTGGTGAAGGGCATTTTGAGCAAGCCAATGGAAATAAATATTTGTGTGTATGATGTACGAGGTTTTGTCTGTTTTCATGTAGCTGCATGTGAATTTCCAAAGAGGATTACATTTTTCATTAGCGGACAAGACAAGCAGAGAATCATAAAAGTGTCACGGGTTTGTTAAACTGTTGGAAAAGTCTTTGGAATCCCCCTTCACTGGATACATGAAAACGACCTCAGTGTTGCAATTGCAAACAAACAAAACAAAAGGTGCTTTCACATGCGTTGGATTCCGTTTGGCTAAGCTTATAAGCTGGCCAAATTAGTTGTTGTAAATCAAAAAGAAAAATTTACATTTTTAGTAAGTGAGCTTTTCAGCTACTTGTAGGAGGTTATAAGCTCATAAAAGAAAAGCTCCTCATACCAACCTACTCCCTCCATCCAATTTAAAGATCCAGTTTTGACATTTCACACGTATTAAGTTAATCAATATTTTAAGTGTTGATTCATTAAATACTACAAGTTTTATTTCTCTAGATAAGAATTTTAATGCTCTGTATTCAGTTGCTTGGAAAAAAATTGCTTCATGTTTAGTGTTAATCCATTGGAAAAAAATTGCACAATTAACTATAGTTGCTTGGAAGCTGTCAAATTAAGAGTTTTGGGAATAGTTTAACGATAAACCAATGCAGAACATTTAATAAGATGTCTAATTACATTGAATAGTTCGTAGCTCGATGTGTAAATTTGTGTAAACAAAATTGAGTAGAGTCAAATGAGGCTCTTATTTTGGAATTAAAAAAAGATCAAAACTGGGACTTCAACATGGGATAGAGGAAGTATTTTTTTTGCAGCTTATAAGTTGGTGAATTTGACCATTTGTAAAGATTTTTTGCCCTTAAAAAGTTCACTTTTTGATAATTTTTAATTAATGATATGTCCTTTTCAGTTATTATTATAATTACTACTACCGCTTATAAGCGTTTATTTACCAAACATGTTAACAACTTATAAAAACATATTATCTAAATACATCTCCACTTATTTATTACTTGTTCATAAGTAACTTTTTTGCTCATAAATACAAGTTACTTATAAGCACTTAAAGTAAACTTAGCCAAACGGGCTCTTAAGAAAAGGAAAGAGAAAAGGGAAAACCATGACAGTGTTGCAGTGGGCTCTTGTGCTTCCTTTTTATGTATTGTCATGGTTTTCACTATTTCGGGTCAAACACCTTATTATCACCATTTAACGTTAGAATCGATCACGAGCGACTTATAGGTTCAGAGGCCTAAAATCAACATGTGATATGAAACATTTTAGAAATCTTATTTGAAGTTTATTTTTATAAGTTTTTGAGATACAAATTTATACTATATATAAAAGTTATATTTTCTTAAGTATTGTGAGAGTTTCATGTTTTATTATTCTGAAAGTGTCACGTCAGTGCTTATATGGATAGTTATTTATTTTTTATTATTTCTTATAATTATGAATATACATTATTAACTTTAATTGAAATATTAAATAGTTAATTAATTAATGCTTAGGATTAAATTCATTTGGAAATTTTAAAAAAATTATTTTTTATCTATTATGTATATATATATATATATATATTATTAGCATTAGAAATTTAATTTGCAATCAAATTAATTCTTAAAAGAATATTCATTGTGAGTTTCAAAAAATTAAATCCAAGTAAGTTTAACGTTTACTATTAAAAAATATTTTTTGAACATTATGAGAGTATCATGTTAACACTTATATAACGATGGATATTTTATTTATTAGCTTATAAAATAATTTATTATTTATTTTATTTATATTATTTTTATCTTTGTGAATATAATTAAATTATTAGTTTCAGTTGAAAAATTAAATAATCAATCAATTAATGTTTAATATATAATTCATTTGTGAATTCCAAAAGGTTCACTTATTATCTATTATGGATATATATTCTTAGTTTTAATTTAAAATTTTAATTATCAATTAATTAATTTAAAAAGGTTCATTTCTTATCATATATATGTATATATATATATATATGTATGTATGTATATACATATATATATATACACACACATATATATTTGTTTTAGTTTAGAAATTTAATTACTAATTAATTAATGCTTAAACGCTTTAAAGTATTTTTCATTTGTGAATTTCAAATGTTAAAAATATCCATGTAAAGCACAAAATATTCATGACTAAATTCTTCATATTCTATTAGAAATAAATAAATTCAAATTAATTTAATATTTTCTACCAGAAAATAAATCTGTGCGAAGCACAGATGAAAGTGCAGTAGTTTATTAATTAAATTCTTATAACAATTTCTTTTAACATTTCTTTCTATATCGACATTAAATGAATTTGTTTGATCTTTTTTGAGGCTTTATTGACTTAGGTAAGATTTTATTAATTTTAATTTTGAAAAACTTCTTTCCAATTAAACATCAATTATTGGAATTATTAATATTATTTTATATGTGTTAAAATTACCACCCCGTCTAAAGCTTAAAATTATTGAGAGGATATTGGTGTATTGATGTATTTATTTATTTTATTAACATGTCCTTAATGTATTTCTTTATTGTATAAAGATGCCCTCTCACATGTAAATGAAGTTTATTTTTGAGTCTTGCATGTGAACAATTTTAGTGTTGTAAATGGGTATGGTGAATTTTTAACTTGGGACAGCTGGGTTTTTAGGCACTAATACCATTTAGATTCATCGTTTCAGCAAAAAGTTTAAATTTGTAGAAAGGATATTGACGTATTTATTCATTATATTAACAATAGGTAATACATGCATTTGAAAGGAAAAGAATCTAGTCCTTTTATATAATTGAGAATAGACATACCAAATTGCTGCATTATCTTTTACCAACACAATTTCTCTTAGAACTTTAGATCCAAAATATAAATAAATAAATAAAGAAACCTTCAATCTTTGAGCAACTAACGATAGTGTTTGTGTTGTTGACTAATTAGTTGACAGAATGAAATTAAACTTATTAGAGATCAATTATGGGCCTTTTTCTTAATTATTTTTTTTGGGTGAAAAGCAAAACTAAATTTGATATTTGTTTTTTTATAATTATATAAATTATAGTAATAACATTTTAAAATTTGAGAGCTAAAGCGGGGGCTTCTGTACTTTACCTTTGAATCATTGTTAGTTAGAATATACATGTATCATGTACATATTTTTTAGAAATTAACTTATATTGACATTTAATTTTACACAAAATCCAGCTCGCTAGTTAACTTAATTGTGTTTTAATTCACAAACTTGAATTGAATCAGATTCAAGTATGATTTGAGTGAATGGCCAGTAAACAAGCAATTGCAGAAGCCTCGTTATCGTTGACCAAGACCACAGCAGCGTCAATGTTCCAGTGGTTTTTGATACATTTCTTGCAGGATCTAAGTTGTCAGTACATCAACTTGGACAACAGCACAGAACCACTTTGGAGTACCTGGCAATTTGCATTAGTTATTGTATATATGCATTTGGAGTTTTGATGTATCCATCCATGTGAGATTTATTCCCCTATGGAGTTGCACGATGTCTAAATAATGTAATTCCCCTATAGATGTAATCTTCCAAACCATAGACTCAAAACTCATGCTCATATTTCCAAATAGTACATATGTATAATTAGCTCTAATATGCTTACAAATAATAAGTCTAGAAACTTTAAACATATCATGGATGCTTCTCAGAAAAGCCAAGTCAATTGGCATTTGCAAGAGAAAAATATAATAATTAGAATGTCTAATAAAAAATGTCGATTATTTCTTTTCAGAAATGACTTGAACTATTTATATTGTTTGATGTAAGTTATAAGTGGTCAAGGGCACTTTGAGGTCGAGACACCTTAAACTTACTAAGAATTGATATCGAGATCTTTCACGTTCAAGAGATATGACATATCATTACACCAATAAGCCTATAATATATTTTAACAGATGACTTTATGCTTGCAAGAAGGCAATTCTTTCATAAAAATCCACATTCTTGGTTTGTACAAGATTTGACATATTTAACAAACAAGTTTCCAATTATAGGTGTTGGAAGGATTCAATTGTTCCATATTGATTTATTACCAATATGTAAGATCTTGTGTTACTACGCTTGGTACATGGTATTAGAGTCGGGTTTTAAAGGCAAAATCAGCAATGGCAAGAACACCTCTGGTATAGCAATTCCAAAAAGATGAACTGTCATCAAGTGAAACCTATTCATATTATGGATACAAGCTTCTGAAGAGCTTAGCAAAGTAATTTCTACTGGGCACATTGCTGTTACGTACATGCAATTCAATGTTCAAGCCCATGGGCACCAAACCATGCAAACGCGAGGATATTTGCTCCTGTGGGCCTCTCCATTACCCTTCTAGAACTTTGCTCCATGTTTCAATCCTAGTACCTAATCTTTATTTTTTCAAAAGAAAATTTCAGTTCTTTAACTTTGAGAAGATTTTTGTGGTTATGTTGAACCAATTATCACTTGTTTTACCACCTCTTCTGTCACCACCATCAAAACACACAAAACCAAGTTTGAAAAGCTTACTGATATGGGCATGACCAACACGGAGAGGATAGACCAGGCTGGTCACGACCTCACGGGGGACGTTAGGAACAGGGGTAGAACTAGAAAATTTTTTTCAGGAGGCCAAGACCTATATACATATTTGAATATAAATCATTGTCAAGATTAAATTAAAAAATAAGTCTTTCTCTCTTCTAATGTGAGAGAGGGCATATAATATAAATATAGTTAGATTTTTTTAAAACATAAACAAATATAAAAAATAATATTTATCAAAATAATATAAAATTATTTAAGAAAAAAGTTTACTAATTTAGTCAATTAAATTAGGTTCTTCTCTCCTTTGTGAATTTTTCTAGGCAAAACTAAAAATAAATAATATACAAAAACACTCCTTTAATGAATAAATTATCTATGAAAAAGCTATCTAAAATTTATGAATTTCTTAAATTTATCTTACCAAAAAAAAAATTATTCTATGTACCTAACTAACAAAACAAATAAATTAAGGTTTATTGAAATTTATTCGTTAAATTTGCTAAAATTGTTATTTGTTATGAAAAATTAATCATTGAAATATAATCCATATAGAAAAATATATTCAAAAAATTTATTATGAGAATAATTTCAAAGAAAAGAAAAGAAGAGAAAATTAGTGGGAGGGGCCATAAGAAGAATTTTCGAAAATTTTATATACACAAACATGTAAACATCAAAACTATCACAAACTTTCATCAACACACTTTTCTTTCTCCCCCTTTTGGCATCACCAAAATTGATAAGATCATAAGAAGAAAAGAAAATTAATATCCAAAAGCACAAAGTATTAGCAATTCAAAAGTGCTGCCAGCCAGACTAACATCCGATCCAAAATGGCTAAACTATCATCAAGAGTAGCAAGCTAAACTATTATCAAGTAGACCATAAGTTGTTCCAAATAGTAAAACAATGAAAGTAAATTGAGTTAATGAAGGTTAAAGGAAGTGCATGAAAAATTTTATAAAAAAGGCTGTGGTGAACTCAAGGAGCACTATCACTGGGGTCCAAGAAGTGTTTCTTTATATCTGAGAGCATCCCTGCAATCTCGGAATCAATGTGCTTCCTCTCGAAATCAATGTGCTTCCTTCATTCTAAAAGGTCCACCCACTGTGCATTCCATCCACCCATTGTAGTCTTGATCTTACCCATTCGTGTACTCAAAGTTTGCAGTTGAGAGACAATTTGAGCCATGATTGATGGGTCTTCTTCTTGAGCCATGAAATTGGAGCCTGCACTTCTTCGCATCTTAGCACGTCTTTAATCTTCAACATAAGCCTCTACCTGCGATGGTCTCAAGACTCTCCTAAATGTAACATCTTCAGGAGCCATATCTTCTTCTAAAGAACTCATTTTCATAGGGATCATGCCTGGAAGATACATTTCAACCCTGCTTTCTCTATCTTGCTCCTCTCTCTCTGCATTATCTAAGGCCTCCTAAACTTCATCTACATGTTGAGCCTCAGGTCCAAAGACTAGTCTACTGAAAATGGTTTCATTCCTAGCCCTTTGCTTAATTGACTCTTTAATATCATTGGACAAAATTCTATAAGTTTCACAGTTTATTGGTACTCTATTATACCAGTAAATGCCTATTAAATTCATATATTGCATATCAAAGTTCCAAGCAAAATTTCTTAACCAGTTCTTTGAATTTGATATAGAAGTGACCAATGATGTACACGAGGGTCATGCCATATCCAGGGATTGTTATCTTACCACCACCTTTCACACTAATGTGTAATATATGTTGTAAAATAAAAAATGGTAAGACAATCTTAAGTTTACAGTTTCTGAGAATGGAGAAAATTTGACGATTGAATTGCATAAGTAGTGTATTTATTTTAAGAATTTAATATAATTTAGTTAAATTGCACATTTTCATGATATATTAATCCAAGCAAGAAAAATTACCCAGTCTGCTACATATTTTGACCAAACTGACAAATTTGGTCCATGCATATTAAATAATTGTGTGTTTCTTTTCTATTGTTCCTAAGTTGACCAATTTAGTCGATAATATTTAGGGAAAATAATGTATTTGACGCTTAGTTTAGTCAAATAAATATTTACGTGCTGGCCATATTAATGATGTCAGCAAATTATACCATGATTTTTCACAAGGTACTCCTTTATAGATAAGTGCACTCATGTTTTAGAGAGAAAAAAAATATCAGATCTAGATCTGATCATCATCTCCCTCACTTCACACACATAAACACATACTCATACTTATAAACACAAACGAACACACACCAACACACAAACACATGCTCACGCACACACACCAACACATAAACACACACTCACACATACACCCAAACACACACTTATGCACACACAAAGATTGTGATGGTGAAGCTTTGCACAGATCTATATTTTTGTTCAAAGAAGAACAACTATGGTGAGGTTTTGCTTGCCTATTCTCCTAATTTCTTCGTCATCACATTGCTTATCGCCCTTGTATGTATGTGTTTGTATGTGTGTTCTGCGAGAGAGTATGTGTGTGTGTGCGTGAATGTGTGTTTCTTTGTGTGTTCTGTATTATGAAGTCGGTGAACAAATAGTTGAAGGCTAATGAACAAATAGTTGTAGAAAATGAACAAATAGTCAGTGAACAAATAATCGTGGGGTAATAAACAAATAGTTGTGGGCTAATGAAAAAATAGTCAGTGAACAAATAGTCGTAAGGTAATGAACAAATAGAGAGTACTGTTCATGCGCGTTGTGCTGCTGAGCTGTTTTCTTTTTTCTTCTTCTTCTTTTTTTTTTTTTAATACATGAAGGAACATAATACTTAATGAAGGAACACCTTGTAAGGGATCACAATATAAGGTCTCCTTTCACGTGGATGACAATTGACACTGTATACATTTTTTTTCACGATATACAAATTTCCATATTGTACAAACTAAGAGAGTTTTCACCTAAATCATAAAATATCAATTAAGTGGGGACATAGCTCAAATTATATGTGCAAACCACTCACGTTTTTGTTTATTTTATACCCCCCCCCCCATTAGAGGAGTATATGTTATATTATTGTTAGGTAATATCCAGCTTCTACACACACACACACACACACACATATATATATTTGTAACTATTACCGTGAAAAATGTTTCATATTTATTGAAAACTCTTAAGTTCTCGATCTGTTTGATGTCAAAAATTACTTTATTTGCCAAGGATGAACCTGTATTGGATGAATAGGCAGGGGGTAAAGCTAGAAAATTAAGGTTGGAAGTTGAAATTTAATTAAAAATATCAATAATATTAAAAATTTTAATTATAATAAAGTATAATATCGTTTAGCAAAATAAAGTAAGATTATGTGAAAGAAAGTTAACAGATTCAATGAATGAAGTTGGATTCGTCTAATTGAATAAATCATTGTTGTATTTACATGAAGGCGACAACAATTTCCTTTTTCATAAATAAATCAAGTTATCACTTACAATGCTAAGGTAATTAGGCATATTATGTCATGTTTAATCCTTGAACTTTTTGTTAAAGGTTTGAAGGATCCATTTAGACTTGCTTATAAAAGAAAAAAAAAAGCACACTTTTAATAACACTTGAAAAATGTCTATTTTTCGAAGTTTTATCTTAAAAAAAAAAGAATAAAATGCATTTTATCCCCTGTGTTTTGTGAAAGTCAATAAAACCCCCTGTATTTTAAAAACTCATTGAAAAACCCCTATAATTTAAAAAACGTTGCATTAGCCCCTACTACTAGTAATTCCATTAGAGTTAATAGAAAGTTGTTAAATTGGCGCAAATTCCCCCCTTTGGTTTGAAATAGGTGTAAACATACAAAATGCAGGGTGAAAATAAAAATTATATTTCTTGAATTATTTTTCATTTTAGTATTAAATTTTACTTTAGATTTAAATTATTATTTTATAATTTAACGTTAGTTTTTAATTTAAATTTCTATTTTAGGATTAAATTTAATTTTATATTCTAGATTAATGTTTTAGTTTTTAATTAGTATAATATGCTTCAGTTATTTGTTAACATCCCATGTTTTTAATTATAAACTAAATTTAATATTCAAAGTTACAATAAATCCTTTGATGAATATTTGATTATCTTATGTTAACTTGATATCAATTACTTTATTTATTTGAGTGATTATTCTATTTCGAGCTTAATTTTTTAACTAAATTGCTACTCAATTAATTATTAGGAATGCTTAACCAAATTAGAAGAGAGGTTTAGAATTAGTTCTGAAATAGATAACGAGATAAGGATACTCATAGGACTTACGACATATAATTTTTATTCTCACCCTACAATTATTGTATTCACACCTTATTTCAAACTAGAGCAGTTGCTCAAAAACTTATAGAAAAAGAAAAGAGTATATTTTCATGAAAAATTATATTTTTATATGGAAAAAAACCCAAAATTAATTAAGAATTAAATAGAAAAATAAATTATTTCTATCTACAAACTTTAGAATCGTCTAAACAAAAGATAAATAAATTAAACTCTATTAGAATTTTATCCACTAAAACTACCAAGCCATAATGAATTTGAGCACTTAAATATTATTTTAAATAACTAAAAAACTCACTAGAATACTACGACTAAAACTAGAAGTTTCAAAATTAAAAAATAAAGAAAAAAGATTATGATAAATACATAGAAAAAATTACTTTTAGCCATTATATTAATGTTGTGCATTAGAATATTCACCTACTTAAAAAAATGGGGAGGCAAAAGTAATTTTTTTCATTTTTTGATTTTTAATTAAATATAACACATATACATATAAAAGTATCTTCTGCAGCTTGGGGGCCAAGGCCTAACCCCACCGTGGTCCTCCTAGTTCTACCCCCTATGAACAATGTTTTGAAAATCGGATTAGACAGGCAGGTCAAACCGGTCCAATCGAGAACTAGTAAAATAGAGAGCCAAGCGATGCTTAAAAATCGAAGAGCTCAAAAATCGGAAAAAATAGACCCGGTGAATTGATTGGCCCGGCTAGAATCGATTGAACCCGACTTTTGTAAATTTATTAGGTTTCATGTTATTTTAGTTTGTTGGGCTTAACTTTGTTGATTGCCACAGCCCACAATTAGCCTAAAACAACTAAAAGAGTGGGAAAAATAAAGAAAACAAAATCTATGGTAATTTGCATGCAATCAGGAGTCAGCAAATTGAATATTTGATTGTCAAGGATGCTTATGTGGCTATTTATCTTATTTTTTGAAACATTTTCGTGTATATATATCTTTTTTAAAAATATTTATACACATTTTACATATAAATTGTTGGGGAAAAACATGCAAACATGAAGAATACGAGAAGAAATAACGGACACAAGAATTACGTGGTTCGGCTTTAAAGCCTATGTCCACGGGCAGTAGAGAATAATTCTATTATTGATCACGAATATTACAAGGCTCTCACTTCAGTTTCTCTCTCACACATAACATAATGAGTATTGCCACATATTTATAGTGCAAAGGTTTCCTAAACCTATTAAGCAGAAAAGGAAACTAATTAATTATGTGCTACAAAAGGCAACAAGCGAATAAGGTAATATGCTAACAAAGAAATCTGCTATTCTTGTTGCCCAAGAATACGGGCCACATTGAACAAATCTCCACCTTGGCACGTATTCGCTCCAATCAATACACCATCATCCCTGCAGCCAATTGCCTCCAAGAGCTCAATGCTCCGCACCGCAAATAGCAACTAAGTCCAAGCAATGCTTAAACTTCCTGACTGGAACCACTTTAGTCATCATATCTGCTGGATTCTCATGGGTAGATATCTTCTGCACTGATATGATTCCTTGTGATACAATAGCTCCGATAAAGTGATATCTGATATCAATGTGTTTAGTCCTCTCATGATACATCTGATTCTTCGTCAGATAGATTGCACTCTAGCTATCACAAAAGATCAGACTTGTATCTTCTGCGATCCAAGATCACGAACTGTGCCTTGTAACCACATGGCCTCCTTCACGCCTTCGCAATTGCCATGTACTCCGCTTGATGAGTCGACAATGCCACGATGGCGTAATGTCGCTTTCCAACTGATAGCACATCCAGAGAGAGTAAACACGTAACCCGTCAGAGATCTTCTCTTATGAAGGTCACCCGCAAAGTTTGAATCACAATAACCCACCAACCTTGCGCAATCTCCAGTCATCTTGCTAAACAGTAAACCTACATTCGTAGTGCCAACGCAAATATCTCATTATCCATTTCACCGTTTCCCAGTGTGCTTTCCCAGGTGATGCCATATACCTGCTCATAACACTAACTGCATGTGAAATATCAGGTCGAGTGCACACCATAGCATACATCAAGCTGCCAACAGCACTCGAGTATGGAACATGAGACATATGCTCTACCTCCTCCTCAGTTTTAGGTGACAAATCTGCAGACAACTTGAAATGAGCAGCAAGCGGCACACTCACAGGCTTTGCTTTCAGCATCCCGAAACGCTCTAGCACTTTCTCAATATAACTCTGTTGAGACAAGAACGACTTCCAGCGTTTCTATCTCTGTGAATCTCCATGCCAAGAATCTTCTTTCTTTGCTCCAAGATCCTTCATCTCAAACTCATCACCTAGCTGCTTCTTTAATTCGTCGATTGCAGACATGCTTTTTGCAGCAATAAGCATATCATCGACATACAACAACAAGTACACAAACGAACCATCTGAAAGCCTTTTGAGATACACACAGCTGTCATAGGCACTCCTTGTGTATCCAACACCTACCATGAATGTGTCAAATCTCTTATACCATTGCCGAGGTGACTGCTTCAACCCATACAAGAACTTCTTCAGTTTGCAAACATGGTTCTCCTTACCAGAAACTATATACCCCTCTGGTTGACTCATGTAAATTTTCTCTTCAAGATCACCATGCAAAAACGCCGTTTTCACATCTAGCTGCTCAAGCTCTAAGTCATGAAGAGCAACCAAGGCAAGTAAAACCCTGATGGAACTATGCTTCACAACCGGAGAGAACACTTCGTTGAAGTCAACACCCTCCCTTTGTGTATAGCCTTTTGCCACCAACCGTGCCTTGTATTGAGGACCTTCAACCCCTAGAGTACCTTCCTTTTTCTTGTAAACCCATTTGCAACCGACAACTCGCTGTCCCTTAGGCAATTCAACAAGCTCCCACATTTGATTCTTATGAAGAGACTCAATCTCCTCACTCATGGCACCCACTAACTGAGCAGAATCTTTCCCAGATATGGCCTCTTTATATGAATTCGGCTCATGTCCTTCAATTGTTTCGGCAATAGTCAAAGCATAAGCAACAAGATCAGCGTATCCGTACCTTTGAGGCTCTCTAATTTTTCTCCTTTCTCGCCTTGTGGCAATTCTGTACTTCTGTTGTTCAGGCACATTTTGATCATGTACCTCAGTTGGTTGAGTCGGCTGAATTTGACTGCTAGATGGAACATTTGGAACATCAGCAAATACCTCCACCTGCTCTTTGACACCGTGGTCTAAACTAGCTACCGCTTTCTCCTTTTCTTGGTCTAATAAAGCAGACTCATTGAATATGACATCCCTGCTGATGAGGAAACCTGGAGACTTTGGATCTATGCACCACAACCTGTAACCTTTCCTCTCGGACGCATAGCCTAGAAATATGCATTTCTTTGCCCTCGGCTCCAACTTGCCATCCTTCACGTGAGCGTATGCAGGGCAACCGAACGCCCTCAATTGAGAGTAGTCAGCAGGCTTGCCAGACCATAACTCAAAAGGAGTTTTCAATTCAATAGCTTTGGATGTAGACCTATTCACCAAGTAGCATGCCGTATTGACAGCTTCAGCCTAAAAGTCTTGACTCAAACCAGATTGGGAGAGCATACAACGAGCTCTCTCCACCAGAGTTCTATTCATGCGTTTTGCAACTCCATTTTGTTGTGGTGTCCCTACACATGTGCGGTGTCTCACAATGCCATGTTTCCTGCAGAATTCATCAAACTCTTTATTGCAATATTCCAACCCATTGTCAGTCCTAAGAAGCTTAATTTGTTTATCAGTCTGCTTCTCAATCAACGTCTTCCACTAGACAAATGTTGGAAACGTCTCATCTTTAGTTTTCAAGAAGTATACCCATACCATCCGAGAGTATGCATCAATGAAAATGATGTAATACCTGACACCTTTCTTGGAAGGAACTTTAATAGGAACCCAAGGATCAGAATGAATATAATCAAGTGCACCTTTGGTGTTTTCCTGCCCCTTGCTGAACTTCACCCTGATTTGCTTTCCAACGACACAATGCTCGCAGAATTCAAGCTTTCCAGTTCTTTGTCCACAAAGCAAATCCCTCTTACTCAGCTCGGTCAGTCCCCTCTCACTCATATGGCCCAACCTTTTGTGCCACAACTGCGTAGTGTCATTATCACTTTCCTCGGATGTAACAGCTGCAACACCTGTAACTGTACTACCTTGAAGGACATATAGGCCGCCAGTCAAGTTCCCTTTCAAGAGCACAATTGCACCTTTGGTCACTTTTAAGACACCATTCTCACTTCGGAATTTGTATCCATGAAAATCCAAACGCCCAAGAGAAATTAAATTTTTTCTTCAGCTCCGGTACATGCCAACACTTGAGAGATCTTGTAATACCATCAAACATCTTGATATTTACTATGCCCATTCCCTCCACCTTCAACGAAAGATCATTGCCTAGAAAGACTTTCCCTTCTCTTTTGGAATAAGAAGAGAACCAGTCGCGCCTAGGACAAATATGGAACGTTGCACCAGTATCAAGAACCCATTGATTATGCCACTGTGATCCACTCACAGTCAAAACTTCCCCGGTACTACTCGAGTTATCTCCATCACTGTCAGCACTCTCCACCACATTAGCTGAATTCTCCACCTTTTTCTTTCCCTTTTTGATTTTGGACATTCTTTCTTAATGTGACCCTTTTCACCACACTCGAAACAGCGTAGCTTCCTTACTCTTGATTTTGACCTTGAATTGCTTTTCTTTCTACTCGAAGATCCCCCTCTATTCTCCGATCTCCCTCTACCCACTAAACCTTCCCCAAGAACTTCTTCCCTATGTCCCGGAATATCTGTTTGAAGATCTTTCGATTTTAATGAAGTAATCACATCTTCAAAGGTAATTTTATCCCTCCCGTACAACATAGTGTCCACAAAGTTCATATATGAAGGCGGTAAGGAGCATAATACAATCATAGCTTGATCTTCGTCATCAATTTTAACACCCACATCCTTCAAAGCAATAAAACAAGAGGTAAACTCATCAAGGTGTTGTTTTAGTGGCGTACCTTCTTTCATTCTAAGATGATACAATCGCTTCTTCAAGTAGAGGCGATTGGTGAGAGATTTAGATGCATACAATTCCACCAAAGTATTCCAAGCCTCAACTGCTGTCGTCTTCTCAGCAATCTCCAGCAATACTTCATTTGTCACGGACATATGTATTGCACTCAAGGCTTTCGCTTCGAGTTCTTCTCTCACTGCTGGTTCCGTCTTTTCCAGGATCACTTCTTCAATGACTTTTCAAAGTCCTTGCATTGTCATAAATGCCTTGAATCTGATCCTCCAAAGACTGAAACTCATTCTCCCGTCAAACTTCTCGATTTCAAACTTTCTACCTGTGGAAGACATCTTCGTTTGCACAAAACTCACACTTCGGGATGGAATTTGGCTCAATGGATCGCAAAAACAGATTCAGCACGTCAAAAAACCTTAGGAACACCCCTGGTCAACTTTGGTCAACACCGGTCAAAGTCAAACCTATTGGTCAAAGTCAACACCTGCCCTAAACACGTACTTCGAAGTAGAATCTGGAAAAATAGAGCCCAAAAACAGACTCAGCACTTCGAAAAAAGTGGGTAAGGCTCTGGTCAAATTCGGTCAACCCTTGGTTAATGGTCAACAGCCAAAGTCAAACCCGGTCAATGCTGGTCAAAGGTCAAATTAGTGTTTTTTTTTTTTTTTGTTTCCTGGACTAGGCCCAATCCAATTAAAAATTTGCCCCCCTCTTTTTTTCCTCTTAGACTAAAAGCCCAAGCCCCAAAAAAAAGGTTTTTTTTTTTAATAGAAACTTGCCAAGCCCAACACAAAAAAATTAACCCAGAACCCGGTCCAACCCCTAGCCTTCTACCCAAACCCAAAACCAGAACCCGACCCAAAAAAAAAAATAATACCAAATACCCTAAATCAAAAACCCCAAAAAAAAACGTGACCCAAAACCAAAAAACCCAAGAGCCCGCGGGTTCTTTCTTCTCTACCTGTTTCTTCTCCCAAACAAGCCACCAAGACCCATCAGATTCAAGCTCACGCACCAAGCCACCAACGCCGACTCTGTAGCCACCACCAGGTTTCTCGTCGGCCAGAGAGCTTGACAGTGCTATCAGCAAGCCGAATATGCTGGTCGATAAGGACGCCTCGTCGCGCGATCTCAAGTTCTACCCGTCAATGGCCAATTGCTCCTATATTCACCAAATCGCACTTTAATGGTACCGAAACAATCCTAGTTGAATGCCAAGCAAGATGATGCCACTCCTCTGTCGTGAAAACCACCAGAACGTCACCACGGCCACCTCGTCGCCGACGTTTTTCCTCCTCTTCGTCGGTACCTTTTCCGAGCACCAAAGCCGATGAGACAAGCACTGTTGAGTTCCTTTGACGACAACGAATGTGATGATACCAAGCTTCAAAGATTTGGCTACTTCGGTGAGTGGTTTCAAACAAGACCCAACACGGCTAGTTTTAAGGCCGTGTTTGGTTTCAATTGGAAAAATTAAGGCTTTGTTTGGTTTGGAAACAAAGAATTCAAGTTTCAATGAGTTTTGATTTTTTTTTTCTTCGCAGGGGATTAATACCTAAGTTCTGATACCAGTTTGTTGGGGAAAAACAAGCAAACACGAAGAATACGAGAAGAAATAACGGACACAAGAATTACGTGGTTCGGCTTTAAAGCCTACGTCCACGGGCAGCAGAGAATAATTATATTATTGATCACGAATACTACAAGGCTCTCACTTCAGTTTCTCTCTCACACATAACATAATGAGTGTTGCCACATATTTATAGTGCAAAGGATTTCTAAACCTATTAAGCAGAAAAGACAACTAATTAATTATGTGCTACAAAAGGCAACAAGCGAATAAGGTAATATGCTAACAAAGAAATCTGCTATTCTTGTTGCTCAAGAATAGGGGCTACATTCAACATAAATCATATTATTCCTTAGCCTTTACTCTTTACTGGAAGCAGAGTCAGTCCGGTCGAACCGCTGGTTGGACCGGTCGGACCAGTTGACCCTAGAACCAGTAAGGTGTCCAATTCGCCAGCCGGTCCGTCAGTCGGTCCGATTTTTAAAACACTGCCTGTGAATAGCTATTTATATGTCCATTATATTTAGCCAAAATTTTTCCGTTATGTTATGTTCTCTTTCTCATACTCACAGTACTAAGAGTTTTACAATTGCATGTTATGTTCGTGTACAGGAAAATCCAAACTTTGATATGCATGAGGCTGATTTAGTTCTTCCAAATGTGGTAACCTCGTTATATATTTTCCATGAACAAACATATATAGTTTAACTAATTTATATTGCACTATTAACTTATTACCAAAAATATTCTTAATTAAACAAAAAAAATATATGAAAATTTATATACTGGAATTTTTAAAATGCTTCCCATATATAGTTTGGCAGAGACAACCAGTCGCCGTTGATGTGGATCGTGAAAATGTTGTTGTCGTTGAACAGGTTTAACCGAACCTTGAATCTATAGCTCCCACTGACATCCCTGCATGTAATGACCTGCTCAATAAATTTTCTCCCCTCCGTGTCACTGATATCCTAAATGACTGTCATATTACTATTGCAGATGAAGCTGCTTTTTTTTGTAATGAGGACATTCACCCGATTGTGGAGCAGATGATTCTGTATTTTGTGCAGCAATCCAACTTTAAGAATCCCTGCTGGTTGTCACTGGGATATAAATAACGTAAGATAAGTCTAATAATGATAAGTGATCCTATATGTTTGGGTCTTTGCTTACCTAGCATCCCACTAAGCTGTCATGGATATATTTTCTTTTCATATATGGCGTCGTATGGTGACAGGAATGCTTACATTTTGGTACCGTTGTGTGTACCTCTTATGTACATGAAAGGTTTTGGGTATGTGTTGACAAGTCTTTGTACTGACGCCATATATTGCCAAGTACATATATATGTTTGTTAAAATAGAATATATATATATATATATATATATATGTATTATGATAGCGGTGAAGCACAACTATTACGTACGGTAGTTGTTGTCTCAAATTACATTATTCTTTGGTATGGTTGCAAATTAAATATTTTGTCATTATCGTTCTTTACAATCAATTCAAATATATAATATCAAAAGTACATATACCCGGTGAAACACTACAATCATAATATGTTTTTTAAACCTTTCACTTTTTTTTTTACAGAGTTGGCACTCAGACTCCATGTAGGGCACAGGTTAACAACTAGTGGTAACTAATTAAGTCATGTCTTGAGCATTATATAATATAATAACATGTTGCTAGATTCAAACGTTTCTGTTTTCACTAAAGTTGGACAAACTACGTAAGTGCAAAATCAATGTCAAGCTCTATTTGGTATAGGTTTATTTTAAGAAGCTTTTATACAAAAACTTATGATTTGGTTTAACTTTTATAAAATATTTGTGATAAAATATTTTATTTATAATTATGAAAAATAAGACAAAATTAGACTAGTTATATTCTATAAGATAAAAATATATAATTTATTAAGTATTTTTATAAAATACTTATAATAAAATGTCTTATATTTTATAAAATAAATATTTTTTTTATATCAATTAAAAAAAAAAAACATCTTATAATAAGCTCATCATTCCAGACATAACAGAAGTACAACATGCATTGAACTTGGACGTCATCTTTTCAAACTATGCTAAATCAGCGAAACACTTCACTTAAATATCACAAGTGATCCACAATGGCTCGTCAAATTGACCCCTTAACTTTTCCCCAACTTGATCTGGTTCCTCAGCCAGACGCAGCTCCCTTATCCCCAAATCCACGTCACATCCGAGTGGATGCCACGCTGGCGTGCCGTTCTCGTACCCATTCCACGTCAGCCTTCTCAACCCACTCCCATCCAACTTCATCACGTATAAATCCCCGTACGGCTGAAACTGGTTGGGCAATGAAACCGGATCCGACGTTACTCCGCCCAAGTTGGCCGCGAATGACAACCACTCTCCGTCCGCACTGAAGCACAAGTGGTTCAATCTCTCCCTGTCCACGTCATCACCACCTGCCACGTGGATCCTCCTCAGTCCCGTCCCATCCGGCTCGATCACATAAATACTAAACGCTTCGACATTGTCAGGGTTGTGCCTATTCGACGAAAACGCTATTAATGTTCCGTCAGGTGACCAACACGGCATCGTATCGATCCACGGCCCCTCCGTTAATTGACGGATGCTTCCGCCGTCGAACTCTCCGTTAACTGCATCTACAATGTACAAATTCTTATGCCCCGAACGGCCAGAACGAAACACGACTGCTTTTCCGTCAGGCGAGCATGACGGGAACGCATTATTCCCCGTTTCCTCTTTGGTAAGGATTTTGACGGTTACCTCAACTTCGTCAACATCTTCCGTTAACTTTAACGGATCAAAACTAATCCGAGCAATCTGAACCGTTGCTTTGGTCGACTCGAAAATAGGGCCTACTGATGTGAAGATTACGCCGTCCTCGACTGGACTCCATGAATTGTAGAAAGCAGTACGATCTTTAAGCAACGTCCAGCGTTTTGAGCCGTCCGATTTGACGATCTTAAGGCCTGCGTTTACGTCGAAATCGCGATTGAAGGCAATGAAAGCACCTGATGTAGAAAATGAAGGAAACGAGCCGTTGAGTCTGTGCATGCGTAGGCTTTGAACCGGTGAACTCACTGAGTCGAGGTGTGGAACGATCGACTCCCCCTGAGTTGACTCCCCGCGGAATCGATGGTAACCTAAGGATGTTGAGGTCGGCGAGATAAACGGATTATAATGGTGAAAATTCGGATTGATTAGCTCAGTGATTGGGTAAAACTGCCGCGTTTCCAAATCGAAAACCTCGATGTGGCGGTGGCTTCTACCGCGCCGCCGTGTGGCGACGGCGATTTTGGCTGTGCCGTGGAAAGCAGCGGGGGTGAAACAGTGGACACCAGGTGGAGTGACACGAGAAGGAGCAGCGGCTGCAGCTTCGCCGTCACCTTCGGTTTTGAAATCGAGTCTGAAAATGCTCCACCAGCCATCATCAGCTTGACGGTGGAAGTAAATGGTGTCGTCATCGCACCATGTGGGCCATCCGCCGTGGTCCGCCACCAATAAACGCCTCGTCGGGTCAGATATCGGGAACACGACGATATCCGTTTGTAGGTCGCGGAAATCCCCGGCCCAAGAGCGAGATCCGTAGGACGCCACGGCCATAAACTTGCCGTTCCGCGAAACCGCTGGGCTAAAATCGGCCGAACCGTACGGAGTTAACCGTTTATGTTCCCTGTCCTTAAGCTGGAATGAGTAAAGCGCCGACCAACTCTTAAACGGCTTTTCCGGCGGTTCATGAGCCGAGATGAAGTAGAGGTGGGCGTTGCTGATCCCAGGCCGGTCGAAGAAGAGGCTTTGTTGTAGTCGATCAGAACCAATCTGCTCGGCCTTCGTGAGCCCGGCTCGGCCGATGTACATCCGGGCAGCACCGGTACGTTCAGAGATATAAACAAACGTGTTATCGTCATCGACAAATCGGCCATTGTAATTGACGGAGACGCCATCAGTGAGGCGGCGTTCATCAGCTGGATTAATGGGCTGAGAAACGAGATTAGACGGAAGTTTAACGGAGAAAACATCGAAGCCGAAATAAGGCCTGCCAACGCTGGTGAAAACGATACTTCCAGTTGGTTCCATTTTTGAATTTCTAGCTGAGGTAAGTATTTGCTTGAGCTGCTGCTGAGCTATGAGCAAAGCTTTAATGGAGTTATGGAGGTGTGTTTTGATAGCCACAATTGCGAGAGAGAGAGAAGGGCAATTCAAAGATAATTATTGATTGTGGGAGTGTGTGGCGTATGGTGTGAAGTGAGCAATAGATGCGGTGGTGCGAACTGAGACAACGAGGACAAGGAAAACAACCATTTTGGGACAGACACGGTTAGTTTGGTCTACTTTTGTAAACGTCTTAAAAACAACGAGGCTATTTTTGAAATAAAATTTAAAAGCAAGGCTAAAAATTACAAAAAGAAAATTCCAAATGAAAGAGTCCTGTTTCTTGTGTGTTAACACGAGCACTCTGTACGTACTCTTTTAAATGGTGATCTTTGAGTGCAAAACAATTGAAACCTAGGAGACCACTTTTGGACTTCACATGCTTGCGAAATTTATTTTATACCGGTTATCAACTCGGAATTTGTTAATTTAATATTACTAGTGTGACACTCATACGATGCACAGAGAACGATATATGTGATTAGATATATTAAAATTATAGAGTTTTTATATCTTACTAAATAATTATTAAAACAAATATATATTATAGAATTAATAAAACAATAATGATATATATAAAAAAATGACATAATATTAATTAAATTAAAATGTTTAATATAAGTATTTTGTTTGTGTTGCAGCAATGAACATGTGTCAAAGGTGAGATGCGTTGTTTGGGTTGCGGTAATGAACACGTGTTAACATGTGGTGCATTAGCTTGTCGTATTATTCTGGTTATTTCTTTTCTACATTGTTTCTTTTTTTTTTAGGAAAGCAGTGTAATTGTTTTGATTATTTTATATATATAATATATATTAACGGGGGATGTGTAGCTTGTCTGGTCTGAAAAGTGATTTAAGTTTTGTTTGATTGTGAAAAGTGATTTGAATTGTTGGTAACAGATAAGGTTATGAATGAGTTTTGATAAATGGTTAATATCGTTTTATTATTGGGGAGTCGTTTATTTTTGTGTGCTCTCAACACGAGTTTTTCCATCAGTTCGTGAAACTGGAACAGGAGTGCTTGAAAGTGTCGATCTGAATGCTTATCTAAAGTAAGACAAATCAGAGAATTATTGGAAAGGAAAGGCCACACAATTTAAAGTGTAGTAGCCTTGTGGGCAACCCAGTTTCTGTGTAATAAATTGATAATATTTTGGATGGTTAATAATCTATGAAACGTAAAAACATGATTTTTTTTGGGGGGGGTAGCCGACTGATATATCTCTGAGATCGGGCATGTAGTTGACTGCCTCTAGTAACTCGAACCGATTTTATGCCTTTTCTTGCTTTGCTAATTCAATCACAATAACGTTTGTGTTTATCATGTGTGGCGAAAACCAAAAAAAAAAAAAAAAAAAAAATCTTTTATGCCCAAGCCAATTTGGAAGATCAAATCCTTCAATAAATTTATTTACCACATAGCGAAAAGCTATTTACCAAATAATTAGGGGCCTACAAGCTTACATCACTCGGTAGCATATACCAGAAAGAAATGGAGCCATTGCTGGTTATTGCAAAACCTAAGCCACTTTCGTGGTTCGGAGTTTATGTAGGACAATTCAGAAATGATCGCATGTCTCTAAAAACTTCACGCTTGTCTTCGCAAAATGACGTAAATCAATTATTGATTTAAACGTGAAATTAAATAAAATTTAAAGGAGGAAAGAGATCCTTTATGAAATTTCATTCAATGGAGTCCTCAATCTTTTGTTCTTGGAAAGTATTGTTGTTTAACTTCTCTCTGTCAATTACGTTTGACACATTTATACTTGTAGATCCGGTGTGTCTTGCTGATCCTATCACGTCTCATAAGGGGACTGAGCGATCCTGTGGACAATTTGCTCTTGACCCATTTCAAGTTACTGTCGCAAATCTCGACATTTCTTAAATTATAAATTACATACATTTATCTGCATAGCAAAAAGCTATCTCCCTATATATTAATACTACTCAATCACCCGTGCAATGCACGGGGAAGCAAAATGTTATTTTATATGCATAGCATTTTTTCAAAAAATTAAGATAAGTGACATTATGTTGAAATAAGTATCATTATTATTTTTAAATAATTACAAATATATATTTAAATAATTAAATTATGTATATTTGAGGTAAATTACAAAACAAAATATGAATAATTAAAGCATCTGGTAAGATGATTTACATTAAAATTATTAAGAGAAAACAGTATAGAAATATGGGAAGAAGATTAAAATAAGAAAAAATATATCAATTAAAATAGGTCATGATTCGATAACAACCAAATTGGACAGTTACTATAGATATCTGCAATCAATCCAGATTGCAGGTCATAATTTTGGAATGGAATATGTAAATATTAAAATAAATTAGAAAATTAGTGTAAATCTCACTAAAATAAAACACGATTTTCACAATTAAACGTAAGCAAAAAGATGTTAAGAATGCTATTTATGTGACACTTGTCATTATTATATTGCAAAGGTTGTTCTATATAATATAGTATAGATAACGAATAAATACACCAAGTGTATTATTAAATGTACTAATATGTCATTTACAAGCTCAAACTTTAGATAAAGTGATAACTTTGATGCTCTAAGATTAATGACTGGCCTCCAAGCTTATATTAGTCTTTAGTATAGACAGAAGAAATATGTTAGTAGTGGTTGTTGGCTTGCTGCAAACCTGAACTATTTCTTGGTTTAGAGTTTCTGTAGGAACAACCTCAAATGATAGCATCTTTAGAAAATTCATTATTCTTCCCTGAATGACGAAATGAATTATTGATTTAGAAGTGAAAATTAGAGATGGTATGGAAACTAAATACGTAGAGATGAAGCAAATAGGAAAAATTTGAGATACCGAGTTCAAAGATTTTTGCTGGCTTATATGGAAGGACACAAAGGAACCCTATTAATTATGATGTTCCAAGGTGGCCTGTGGGATCACAAGTTCGAACATTTCCGGCAATTTGCCTGGTTGATATTGAGCATTAGCACATGTTACTACTAAAACAACATCAAATTACATGTTTCTTCCTCTTTTCCTAGTTTAGACTTTCTGAATAGCTCAAGTTGCTTATTGTTGATGTCCCTCTCCAAACACGGTTTCTATGTCCATTAAGGGATTAGAAGCAGGTCAAGTAGAAAGTAATTTGTAATATTATGGTAGAAAAGTGCAAGCAACACTAGAGAAGAGGAAATCAGAATTAGAGATGGAAATTTTTTGTCTAGTGGATCCAAATACGCTCCAATTCCTTGAGAGGTAAAAGAACACCTCCAAGAGCCTCTAAATTCAACAGCACTGATGCTTCCTTCCTTCCTGGAAACAAGGAGTGGTAGTGGAAATTAGAGATCACTATGCAGTGTGATCCATGGTGTTTCCAAGAAATGCAAGGCTGCAGATGCCTCGCCAGCGGAGGCCTTAGCTCTGCTTGAAGCCCGCTCTCTTGGTCGATCCTTTTGGATTCATCGGATCATTTTCAAATTGGACGACAAAGATGTGTTTCAACTTTCAAGCAAATTGCAGTAGATAACTTGCCATACAACTGGAAGTTTGATGGCATTGTAGCCGAGTTTCAATAACTTACTAATAATGCAGTCAATTTCAGCTTGCAAGTAGTTAGTACCGAGACAGTGTAATGCAGCTGCAGATTATGTAGACAAGGACTGTAGATTGAAACCTGTGTGGCGTTTTGAAATCCCTGTTTGCATCGTCTAAAATCCGCTAATTTCTCGTCTTTTATCAATATAACGGTTTTCTTTGATATTTGCAGACCGGAAAAGAAATGAAGGAAAAATTAACCTTGTCTTGCTGTGGTTTGCAAGTATTGCCTTCACGGTTCGTTTTAGGCCCAGAAGATGGTTCACATACACCAGCAGCCATGACGTGGATTCGTGGAAGTCATGTTAGAGGTAACATTTCGACTTCTCAGGTGGCTTAAGCACATTTGTCCAGCGTTACAGATCCATCCAAGAGTTAATTTTAGAGGGTGTTTGGTTTGGCTTTTTTTTTCTAGTTAAACCTGCTTAAAGCCTAATTTAAGCTAGTGAAAGTGTTTGTTTTAATTAAAAACATACTTTTTTTAAGTTGCTTTAAGTAGAAATAAAAAGCTCCCCAACCCCAACTTTTGCTTTTTATGGCTTTAAGCATTTTAAAAAAAAGCAAGTTTGATCAAATCATTTACTATCTTATCTTTACCTTTTTATTTTTATTACTAAAATATCTTTATTCTTTTATCTTATACTTACTTTTTTAAATTCTATTTTAATGTCCTTAATAGTTATTTTAACTATATAACTTACTTTTCAACCCACTTAATCAAACATGTAAATACTTATTTTTATAACTACAACTTTTATTCAAACACGTAACTACTTAAAGTTGACAAAAAAAAGTCACGTAAAGCCAAAACTGCTTTAAGTTGCTTTTTTATAAGCCAATCCAAACGCCCTCTTAGTCCTTCACATATGAAAACTACCCATGACCCCATTTGTAGATTATGGGAATTGGAGGAAGCTGCATATATTATCTTTAATATCTGCTGGCAATTGTGGAAACCTGAAAGTGAGAAGTAGATCTATTTTTTATGGAGTTGTATTGCACCCTTTGAAAATTATTGCTAATGCTATGTAGCTATCATATGATTTTCATGAGGCTAATTTGATTTTAAAACCAACCTGGACTTTCTACTGAGTGGAGTTGGATAATTTTCATATTTTATTTAAAAATAATCCTTATCAAAAAGAAAGTGATATGGTGCTCCATATGGACAATGGAATAGGACATATGGCACTTTGGGAGGGGGGGAATGACACCAAGTAGACCCTTGGTGCATAGATCCGCCCCTTGAGCAACTTCGGGCGTATCCTCAGGCTACGGGTATGCCCCTTTTCATGTTCAACTTATCAAGTGAGGTAATGATGTGAAGACTGAAATGGCGCTTGACTACTGATATGTTGTGTTTTTTTGTGTGTTTGCATTTACCTATGTTTAAGAGGTATTAAGTGCTCAAATAGATGGATTGGTGTAGTACTTTTGATAAGAATAGGCTTAAGTGCAAACAAATGTACATATTGAGTTTAAGAGACAAATTGCTATACTAATTGCTTGTTTTCAATGATTTAGGTCAACTTTGGGTTAAGATCGAGATTGTGTGATGATAAGTGATAAAGATGAGAGATATACGAGTCAAAAGGAGAAGATCGAAGGTCGGAAAGACAAAGAATGGAGGAAAGAAGTCAGCCGGACGACCAAGAAGAAGGAGCCGGTCGACTGGCTAGGTCGACCAGGCACTCCAGATAGGTGCCAAAAATAGCCTGACGACCACCCCTCCAAAACCGGTCGACCGGCCAGTCCAGAGAGCATCACCAAAAAGCCGGTCGAGCTAAGAGAAGAAGCCAGTCGACTAACAGAGCGTAAAGAGCCGATATAAAAGCCTGATTTTCAGACTTAAAAAGGAGAGCTTTTTGACAATTTTGAGAGAGGATCTTTACACACCTATCACACACACACACACACTTGACCCTAGTTTTCAACCACATCATACACACTCTCTCACACTTCTCATCACCTTGAAGCAAGAAGATTTAGAGGGTTTCAAACATTTGGATTCAAGTTTGCTCAAGAGCTTTGTACAAGATTAGCTAGGAAAAAAGGGAAGCTTTATCAACTCTCTTTCATTCTATTTCTTATTATGATTGAGTAGAATTGTGTAGGGTGATTTAACTTATGTAATGGGTTAGCTTTATACTCTTATGATATGGGATTAAATGGCTGAATATATACATGTTTGATTTTCTTGTTCAAATGGTTATTTTCTCATTCATGTCTAAGTATTTGATTAAATGCCTAAATGAGAAGCATGGGTATAAATTGAAGTCTATTTATTACTAAACACATCTAATCCATGCTATAATCATGTCTATGTGTTTATATATAGATGCTATGAAGTGGGTAATGCTTATATTCATGGCTATATGTATATTTGCATGCTTAGTAGAGAATATGACTTCAATATCGCATACATGTCAGTTGTTAATTGCTTCTAATGGTGTAATCTAAGCATGACGATGTTTGGTAGTCGAATAGGTCCCATTATTCGTGAACACCTTGGCTTAGAACATGTATGAATATGTTAATAGGTTAAATCCCGCTATTGTGACCTTAGAATGATGAAGCATAATTTAAGGCTAGCCTAGGCTGAGTCTCCTTTGGCTTTAAATCTAGCCAATAGGTTTCAGGATAGGAATAGTTGACCTTGGCGACACTAGGTCTTCGCTTTAAATCCAGCCAATGATTTAGGTACTAGGGTAGGTTCATTCTAAGTCACCTAGGAAGCTAGTTAGTCACTCTTAAGGCCCTAGGTCATAAGGACCACGCCGTAGCTCTAGGAGGCGCCGCCTAGGGACGAACCCATACCGAGTCCTAGGGGGAAATTAAGATAGTAATTTAGCAACCTAGTTAAGAGCAATCACTAAAGTAAGCCATCATTCTTTAATCCCATAGCATTTGAGTATAAAATCACCCATTCATAAGTTGAAGTCACCCTAACACCTTTCCATTTGTTAGTTCCTCTAGATTAGCTTGTCCCCCAGTTTTCCCAATTCCATAGTTTAGTTTAATTCGCTTTAGTAGAGCTCCCGACCATTCAAAAATCCAAAATCCCAAAAATAGATAGTTTAGATTTCTTATTTTTAGGCACATTCTAGAACACACACGTAGAATCCATCTCACAACATAGCCTCCCTGTGGTTCGACACCCGCTCTCGCACACACTACATTACATTGATCCGTGTGCTTGTGGGTCTTTAGAGCTTGCACTCAAAGACGTACACCAAGTTCTTGGCGCCGTTGCCGGGCAGGCATGGTGATTTGCATTCTTTGCTTGTGTGTTTTGGTAGTTGCTTTATTTGTTTTTCTTGCTTTTCCTTTATAGTTTGTTTAGTTTTTGTTTATCTTGTTTATTGTTCATATTATCTTGCTTTAGTTTATGTTTATCTATTTCAGCTTTTGTCTTTGTTTTTAGTAGACTTTATAGGATTGTGGTTTATTTACTGTAGTTTTAGGAATATTAAAGTTTTCGGGGGTTAAGTGGCTGGAGTTAGGATAGTTTATGCATGCTTAGTAGGAGATCCCTTAGAAATCCCTTAGTTCCTCTTAATCCCGAACCTGATAGAATTGCTAGATATTTCAGGAATTTAGGAGATCTTCTTGAGGAGATGGCAGATCCTAATCATACTCCTAATCCTCCCAATCCCCCGATGAATCCTATTCCACCTCATGATCACCATGGGCATCAAGCCTAAGATTACTTTAGATAAGAACCCCGTAGACCAGATCCACCCATAGATGAGGAACCCACTCTTAGGCAATTCTTTGTCCTCGAAGGCTTTGAGCCTAATTTGGCTATCCGAATTCCGGGTTTGGGGGAGACGAACTTCGAGATTAAGCCTAATATGTTGGCCATGCTTCCCTCCTTCTACGGGAGAAGCAATGAGAGTCCTTTAGATCATATCACTGATTTTGTTGAGATAAGTTCCACTCTCCATGTCCCCAATGTCTCCCAAGAGGTCATACATCTAAGATTGTTTCCTTTCTCTCTTAAGAACAAGGCTAGGACTTGGTTGCATTCCTTACCTAACGGTTGCATTACTACATGGGTGGAGCTTCAATCTAAGTTCTTTCAAAAATTTTATCCCATGGCCAAGACAGCCGACCTTAGGACCGCTATTATGACTTTCTCCCAACATGATCTAGAATCCTTTCATGAGGCTTGGGAGAGGTTCAAGGATTTTTTTAGACAATGCCCACACCACGGGTATGGCAATCACGACCTATTGCAATATTTCTTTCGAGGTTTAAATGAACAAAAAAGGATGATGGTCAATGTCGCCTCCGGTGGTGGCTTCTATCTTTTGAGACCGACCGAGGCATAGGAGAAAATTGAGATGATGGCTGAAAATTCTTTTCAAAATTTTGCCATGGAAAGGTCTAGTCGGGGAGGCAACAAGAGAAGTGTTAGTGAGGTTGGAGTTTCTTTAGATTTACCCCCTAAGGTTAAGGCTTTGATGAATAAGCTAGATCAATTCATTTCTTTGTCCATTTCATCCCAAGGTCATAGGACTAGTTCTATAGGTTCTTCCTCTACCCCTTTAGTTGTTGAAGTTTGTGCATTGTGTTCCGAGTCTTCTCATGAGACTATAGCTTGCCCTTTAGCATCTCAATTTCCTGAATTCATGAAAGAGCAAGTGTGTGCCACACAAGGTTATTCTCATGAGTACAACCCATACTCGAACACATACAATCCGGGTTTTAGGGATAACCTGAAATTTTCTTGGAAACAAGGCTAGCATGAGTCTAGTTCACATCCTCAGGTTCCACCTCAGCAGCGACCCTGTCCTCAATATCCCCCAGGTTTCTATCATGTTAATTAGCCCCGTCTCACTAGTGCTCTTCAACCTTAGGCTTTGCCTGCTCCCTCTAGTAGCCAACCTCTTAGTAATGACATGATGAAGATAATGTAGTTCATTCAAAACCAACAACAGGAATTGGCAGAAAATAGGTAGCAAATGGCTAGGGTTGAGGTACAGTTAGGACAGATTGCTAGTCAGTTGAGCATTAGAGACCCCGGGAAATTGCCTTCTCAACCGGAGGTGAACCCTAGAGCCTAGTCCTGTTCCTCCACCGGTACCACTTATCCCCCTCAAGCCCAGGCTAAGGCCGTCACCACTCTTAGGAGCGGTTGGGTAATGGATAATAGGGTAGGAGTTGACTTTGCAGTGCCTGCACCTAGTGGTCCTTCCGAGTCTAGAGCACCACATTGTAGTCCTGTTGAGGGAAATTCTATAGATGGTCCTATTGAGAGAGATGAGCCCATTAGAGACCATGGAGAGAGTAGTACTTCCCGCCCACATCGAGAGGGAAAAGAGCCTATTGATGATTCCCATGTGTCTAGAGGTGTTGAGCCTAGAGTTCCCTTTCTATCCGCCTTAGAAAGGCCTACACCTCGTGAGGATTTTAGGTTTTTCAAGGTTTTAGGGCATCTTAAGGACCTTAAAGTCAATCTTCCTTTGATAGATGCGATCCTTTCCACCCCCTCCTATTCTAAATTCTTTAAGGATCTTTGTACAAGGAAGCGTAGGTCATCGTACATTTCTAAGAAGGTGAGGCTTAGGAGAAGGCAAGTAGTATTTGTACTTCGGGCCTTCCGGCTAAAATAAGTGACCTCGGAGCTTTCACCATTCCTTGTAGGATCCGAGAGACCCAGACTGATCATGCCTTGTTAGATTTAGGATCTAGTGTGAATCTCATTCCCTACTCCGTCTATCAGCAGTTAGGTTTAGGTGAGTTATCCCCTACACATGTTACTCTTCAGCTAGCTGATAAGTCTGAGCGTAGACCTAGGGGTGTGATAGAAGATGTTATGGTCCAGGTAGGTGAGTTCGTGTACCCTGTTGACTTCATAGTGTTAGATATGGATTCGGGACATGACTCTAGACATTCTACACCCGTTCTTCTAGGTCGCCCCTTCCTTGCCATTGCAGATGCCATCATTCGTTGTAGGTCAGGGTTATTGGAGATAAAATTTGGGAATTTGAGATCCATTATGAATGTCGCCGAGGCGGTGAATAGACCTAGTATAGGAAGAGAGGAGTGCTTTAGAGTAGATGTGATTGACTTTTATGTTGAGGATCTTATAGAGAAGACTATGACCGATGGAGAAGAATTGAGGAAATTTGAGGAATTGATGTCTAGTTTTGATTTAGAGACCTTAGAGTGGAAATATGTAGCTTCTACCTCATTGATTGAGAGCCATTTGACTAATAAGTCACTTGAGGTTAATCCTTCTAGTCTCATTTCTAGTGATGTCCCTGTTGATAATGTTGAGGTTAAGTCCCTCTTGGTTGAGCCTAGCCCTTCTTTAGAGCTCAAACCCCTTCCCCATCATTTGAAGTATGTATTCCTAGGCGCTAGTGAGACCCTTTCGGTCATTATAGCTTTCGATCTTTCAAGTGAGCATGAGGAGTGTCTCTTAGAGGTTCTTAGGAAACATAGGAAGGCTATAGGGTGGAAAATTGATGATTTGAGAGGTATTGACCCTTTAGTTTATATGCATCGTATTCACCTTAAGGATAGAGCCATTCCATTTAGGGAGATGCAAAGGAGGCTAAACCTACATATGAGTGAAGTAGTTAAGAAAGAGATCATTAAGCTGTTAGATGCACGCATTATTTATTCGATCTCCGATAGTGAGTGGGTTAGCCCAGTCCAAGTTGCCCCTAAGAAGTCTGGGATCACGGTTGTTGAGAATAAGAGAGGAAAGCTTATCCTTACACGTGCTCCTACGAGGTGAAGAGTTTGTATTGATTATAGCAAGCTCAACTCCAAAACTAGGAAAGATCATTTCCCATTACCTTTTCTAGACCAGATCTTAGATAGAGTAGCTGGGCATTACTACTATTATTTTCTAGATGGCTATTCGGGTTATAATCAGATCCCCGTGCTTCCCAAGGACCAAGAGAAGACTACCTTTACTTGTCCCTATGGCACTTTTGCCTATAGGAGAATGCCCTTTGGTCTTTGTAATACCCCAGTGACTTTTCAAAGATGTACGATGGCCATTTTTAGCTATAGCGATGGCCATTTTTGGAGATAGCTTTGATGAGTGCTTGAGTCATCTCTTTTTAGTCTTAGACTGATGTCTGAAAAAGAATCTAGTGTTGAGTTGGGAGAAATCCCACTTCATGGTGCAACGAGAGATAGTGTTGGGTCATATAGTTTCGTCTAGTTGTATTCAAGTTTACCTAGCTAAGGTAGAATTGATTGAGAAATTACCTGTCCCTAAGTGTGTTAAGGATGTTAGACCTTTTCTAGGGCATGCATGATTCTACTGTAGATTCATTAAGGATTTTAGTCACATTGCATGTCTCTTGTCTAGGCTCCTAGCACAAGATGTCCCTTTTGACTTTGATGATGAATGTGTTAGAGTTTTCAATAGGCTTAAATCCTTATTGTCTACATCCTCGATTATCCAGCCACCTAACTACAGTCTCCCATTTGAGGTTATGTGTGATGCATCCGATTATGTGATAGGAGTCATCTTAGGTCAAAGAAAAGACAAGTTGCCCCATGTTGTGTACTATGATAGCAAGACTCTTGATGAAGCCCAAACGAACTATACCACCACAGAAAAAGAGCTTGTAGCAATAGTCTTCTCCCTTGACAAGTTTAGCTTGTACACCCTAGGGTCCAAGTGATTATCTGCACCGATCATGCGGCATTGAAGTATTTGTTATCTAGGAAAGAATCTAAGCCCCGCTTGATTAGGTGGTTGCTCCTCCTTCAAGAGTTTGACATAAAAATCCGAGATAAGAAGGGTAGAGAAAATTTAGTTGCGGATCATCTTTCCCGTCTTGTTAATGAGTCTTCTAGCGATCCATTCCCTTTTCATGATTCATTTCCTGATGAGTAATTGTTTGCTGTCTCTCATCACACACCATGGTTTGCTCATATTGTCAATTATCTTGCAACCGGGCATCTTCCTTTCTATTGGGAGAAGAGAGAAAAAGATATGTTCCTAGCACTAGCTAGGCATTCCTTTTGGGAGGACCCCTATCTTTTTAAAGTTTGTGTGGATCAAATGATTCGCTGGTGTGTACTCGAGGACAACTTTAAGAGTGTTTTGAGCATGTGTCATGATGAGGGGTGTGGGGGTCATTTTAGTAGGAAGAAGACCGCCAAAGGTCTTGTAATGTGGACAGTTTTGGCCCACTCTCTTTAGGGATGCCCAAGAGTATTGAAAAAAGTGTTTTAAATGTCAACAATCTGGGTCCATCTCTAGGAGAAACATGATGCCTTTATCCGCTATTCTTCCATGTGAGTTGTTTGATGTTTAGGGTATAGATTTCATGGGTCCATTTCCACCTTCTTATGGGTACCAATACATTTTAGTGGCCGTTGATTATGTGTCCAAATGGGTTGAGGCAATTCCCACATGCACTAATAACCATAGGGTAGTGGTTAAGTTTATTAAAGAAAACATTTTCTCTAGATTTGGAGGGTCTTAATTAGTGATGGGGGTTTGCATTTTTGCCATAGGACTTTAGAGGCCTTGTTGAGAAGATATTCGGTCACCCATAAGGTAGCCACTCCCTATCACCCGCAAACTAGTGGACAAGTAGAGGTGTCCAATAGGGAGATCAAGCACATTTTAGAGAAAACAGTTAGGCCCGATAGGAGAGATTGGTCTATTAGGCTAAATGATGCTTTGTGGGCATACCGTACCTCCTTTAAGACTCCCATTGGTATGTCTTCGTATAGATTGGTTTATGGTAAAACTTGTCACTTGCCGGTAGAACTAGAGCATAGAGCTTATTAGGCAATCAAAGCCCTAAATTTTGACTTGGCAAGAGCGGGTAAGAAAAGGAAGCTAGACCTAGCGAAATTGGAAGAGCTTAGATTCAAGGCGTATGAGAATCTAAACTTTATAAGGATAAGATGAAAAGAATTCATGATAAACATGTTATTAAGAAATCATTCTCTCCTTCTGATAAAGTTTGGTTGTTTAACTCACGATTGAAATCTTTCCAGGAAAGCTCAAGACAAGATGGGATGGTCCATATAAGGTGATGGTTGCCTATCCTTCCAGTGCAATCAAGATTAAAGACTTGAAGGATGGCCGAGAGTTGACAGTGAATGGGCAACGCCTGAAGCATGCATATGATCCAAGCATGGCTCGTGTGGAGGCTTTAGTGCTTCAGGACCCCATCTATGGAAGTTGAAGATGAGTTGGTGTTTGCCCGGCTGACGGTATGGTGGTTAGCGCTACTAGGAGGCAACCTAGGTTCAATTTTGCAGTTTTGCATTTGTTTCACTTTCTTTTCTTTTTATTTTCTTTCTTTCTTTTATCTTTCTTGCACCTAAACCAAAGTGTTGAATCCCGATCCTTTGTCCCATAAGATATACCATTGCTTATTATTGCACATGCCAATGCAAGCATGCATAGGCAATGCTACTAATCTTGTTTTCTTTGTGAGTGTTTATGAATTGTGAGTTATAGGATTAGTAGTATGGTTATTTATCAGTGGCATGGAAAGCTTTGAAGAAAATACAAAGTTGTATCTATTCTTCCTCTACTTGTTCCTTATGTTTTTACCCCATCCTCACCACCCTTACTTGCTTTGTAATGCCAATTTGCTTGTTTAAGTGTTTTGCTCTATTTGCTTGAGGATAAGCAAAGTTTCAGTTTGGGGGTGTGGGAGTTTGGTTTTCTTGTTATATATCTTGCTTAGGGTAGATTGCATTATGTGCTTAAAAATGGTGAAAGTTTTTCAATTTTGATGCATGTAGAGTCATTTATTTCTTTGTTGATCAATATGTTGACTATTGTGATTGACTTTATTGAATTGTGAAGATGAGATGCATTGTGGGAAAAATGAATAGAGTGGCTTGAAAACAAAGTCTTGGAGGGGATGCCCTCCAAAGTTGTGGGGAGTGAGGACCTTTAAGAATAACTCATGTGGCCACCCCATAGCTTGGTAGGAAAGAGTGTTGGAAAAGGGTTGTTGATGTGAGTGCCTCTTCCTTTATTGGTTCTTTTTATGTGCTTAAGCCTTTCTTTTTCTTTCTTCTTGTGAATACAATACAAAGTATGAAAAATCCAAAAAATTTGAAAAAGGCAAAAAGGAGCAAAAATATATAAAAAATGAAGTGAAAAAGAGAAAAAGCCAAAGGCACCAAAAAGTTAGTGAATAAGTGCATAAGTGACACAATGTCAACTTAGCACAAGTTATCATCTTTGTAGACATGTGAATAAGGTTTTTTTAAGCTATTGTGTTTGTATATTCTCTCTTCTTGTCTTTGAGACTTGGTACATGTTGAGGAGGCCGTGTTAGTTGAGGGAGCATGAAATATCAATATCCCGAGTGCGTGAGTTAGAATCCTAGGCTCGTGGTGGATTGGCTACTTGGGAAATTTCTACAAGGAATGAGACCCCTTATGAGTAGAGGGAGGATCCAAAGAGATTTGGATATCTCTCCATAGTAGGAATGCCCCCTTCATGCTTCTTAGACTAACCTTGATAGCGAGTCAATCCTTTAGGCAATCCATTGTATCAGCTTTAGAAATAAATTTAAGATTGGGCTTACTTGAGGATGAGCAAGGAGAAGGTTTGGGGGTGTTGATGTGTTGTGTTTTTATGTGTTTTTGCATTGTAATTTACCTTCGTTTAAGAGGTATTAAGTGCTCAAATAGATGCATTGGTGTAGTACTTTTGATAAGAATAGGCTTAAGCATTAACAAATGTACATATTGAGTTTAAGAGACAAATTGCTACACTAATTGCTTGTTTTCAATGATTTAGGTGAACTTTGCGTTAAGATCGAGATTTTGCAATGATAGGTGATAAAGATGGGAGATGTACGAGTCAAAATGAGAAGATCGAAGGCCAGAAAGACAAAGAATGGAGGAAAGAAGTCAACCAGACGATCAAGAAGAAGGAGCCGGTTGACCAGCCACTCCAGAGAGGTGCCAAAACTAGCCGAACGACCACCCCTCCAAAGCTGGTCGAGCTAAGAGAAGAAGCCCGTCGACTGGTTTGGTCGATCGGCAGAGCGTAAAGAGCTGATATAAAAGCCTGATTTTCAGACTTAAAAGGGAGAGCGTTTTGACAATTTTGAGAGAGGATCTTTACACACCCATCACACAAACACACACTTAACCCTAGTTTTCACCCACATCACACACACTCTCTCACACTTCTCATCACCTTGAAGCAAGAAGATTTAGAGGGTTTCAAACATTTAGATTCAAGTTTGCTCAAGAGCTTTGTATAAGATTAGCTAGGATGAAAGGGGAGCTTCATAAACTCTCTTTCATTCTATTTCTTATTATGATTGAGTAGAATTGTGTAGGGTGATTTAACTTATGTAATGGGTTAGCTTTATACTCTTGTGATATGGGATTAAATGGCTGAATATGTACATGTTTGATTTTCTTGTTCAAATGGTTATTTTCTCATTCATGTCTAAGTGTTTGATTAAATGCCTAAATGAGAAGCATGTGTATAAATTGAAGTCTATTTATTACTAAACACATCTAATCGATGCTATAATCATATCTATGTGTTTATATGTGGATGCTATGAAGTGGGTAATGTTTATATTCATGGCTATATGTATATTTGCATGCTTAGTAGAGAATATAGCTTCAATATTGCATACATGTCGGTTGTTAATTGCTTCTAATGGTGTAATCTAAGCATGAGATGTTTGGTAGTCGAATAGGTCCCATTATTTGTGTACACCTTGGCTTAGAACATGTATGAATGTGTTAATAGGTTAAATCCCGCTATTATGACCTTAGAATGACGAAGCATAATTTAAGGCTAGCCTAGGCCGAGTCTCCTTTGGCTTTAAATCCAGCCAATAGGTTTCAGGATAGGATTAGTCGACCTTGGCGACACTAGGTCTTGGCTTTAAATCCAGCCAATAATTTAGGTACTAGGGTAGGTTCATTCTAAGTCACCTAGGAAGCTAGTTAGTCACTCTTAAGGCCCTAGGTCATAAGGACCACGCCGTAGCTCTAGGAGGCGCTGCCTAGGGACGAACCCATACTGAGTCCTAGGGGGAAATTAAGACAGTAATTTAGCAACCTAGTTAAGAGCAATCACTAAAGTAAGCCATCATTCTTTAATCCCATAGCATTTGAGTATAGAATCACCAATTCATAAGTTGAAGTCACCCTAACACCTTTCCATTTGTTAGTTCCTCTAGATTAGCTTGTCCCCCATTTTTCCCAATTCCATAGTTTAGTTTAATTCATTTTAGTAGAGCTCCCGACCATTCAAAAATCCAAAATCTCAAAAATAGATAGTTTAGATTTCTTATTTTTAGGCACATTCTAGAATACACACATAGAATCCATCTCACAAAATAGCCTCTCTATGGTTTGACACCCATTCTTGCACACACTACATTGCATCGATCCATGCGCTTGCGGGTCTTTAGAGCTTGCACTCAAAGACGTACACCAACTACTGACAAGGAAGGACCCCAAACCCATGCGTACGCTGGGAGACAAGGGGAGGGCGTATCCTTGCCCCATGGGTACTTCTTGGTCGGGCCCCTTGCAAGGCACGTGGTTTCTTTCTTAAAATAGCTACATATGCCATGTCAATGATCAAGACAAGCCTAATCAGTACGCTACTTGGGATAAACTTCAAGTATTGAGCCTCCCTACCTATAAATACCAAGCCAAATGCCCCATAACAAGGGGATGAATGGTGAGAATTCTCTCTAGAGATCTTTGAACATGTTCATAACACATTGAAGCTCATCTTCGTAAATTCATGGACTTTTTAAACTGACTTAACCATCGGAGATACGATGGGGAGAAAGCACCGCTTTTTCTTTCTTGTAGGGAAAGGCATACACTTTAACTAACCGGGCGAGAAAGGCGTATGCATCAACCAACTGGGAAAGGAAAGCATACGTGTCGAGCACGCGGGCATAGGTTGACCCTTGGCCTATTCGTCTGACGTGTTGGTTTTGTATGTGTTTATGTATTGCATTCTTATTCTTGTTTTGAGGTGTTTTATGCTTTATTAGGTATATTAGTATAACATTTTGGTCATACTTGTGCATATCAAGGTTTACATGTTCATAGTTGAGCTTAGACCGTAAATGCTACACTATTGCGTGCATATTGCTTGATTTAGGTGAAATTTGGAGCAATGCTCGGCGCTCAAAAGGACGATAATTTGATGACTGAGCAGAGCTAGGGTTGAGTTGGATGAGAAGAAATGAAGAAAAAACTATTTGGAAGCTTCTGGAAGAAGAATGAAGCAACTGGGCAAAACTGAGCGCAATTGGAATAGAATTTAGAGCTTGCACCTAAAAAGGGTGTTGCCCAGATAATGAATCAAAGGGGGGGGGGTGAATTAGATTATTAGCACAAATTAGCACTTAAAACTCTTAACAAGTATTTCAAGCAAAAATACATATAAAATTCAAAGTAAGTACTTGAAATATATAGATTATAGGGTAAAGAAAATCAAACGGAGCGATTTAGAGTGGTTCGAACTCCCGAGGGCCTAGTCCACTACCTAAGGTCTTCTCTTAGGGTTTCGGAGAGTTCACTAATGAAACGGCTTCTTGCTTAGTACGTTGTAGAAGCGTAGAACAATGATCACAACCTTTGCTTCATCACAAGAACCACAAATATTAGCTCAATACTTGAGGATTTCAACCCTTCACTCTTCAGAGAAGTTCCTTACAACTATGCTGCCCAAGAGTAAAGAAACTCACATTTTGGAACACAAAAACTTTTTGTGAGCAAGTATACAAAGGTATTTAAACCTTTCTATATTGCTCTAAGTGGATAAGTAATTTATGAGATCAAGAACTTGATTAATGAATGCCAATAATATGTAGTCAATGAATATAGTAATAAATGAAGTAAGATTGTAGAAAAAAGAGTGTATTGATGCTTAGAAAGCCTGTCGATATATTTTGATCAAGTTGTGTTTGAATTGGGAGGAGAATGGTATATTTATAAGCCCAAAAAATAAGTCTCCCAATGGTCAAATTTTAAAAACAACTTAAAGGGGCTACTGGAACACTCTACCGGTAGACCCCCTGGGCCTGGGTGTTCCGGTAGTTCTAGTAGACTAAAGAGCCTCATCAGAACACTCTATCGTCGACCGGTAGGCTCTTCTTGTAGAGCAAAAGCTCACTATTTTATCAGAGCATAGAGCCGATCGACCGCTTGTGTAGGCCGATAGTTGCAGAAAAGGCTGAAAAAGCTGTTTATCTTTTTATCAAAAAGTTGCCATACATCTAATCAACAGTAAAACATTTTTCTACAGATTTTGGAGGCATAAGACAACCACTATTCATATAAGATCAAGTCAATAATAAATGCTAGCATCAACTTATCTTCCAAACAATAAATGCAAGATCAAATCAATCTAAAATAAGATTTTCTAATTTAATGCATGGAAAAAGCTTTTACAAGTAATAGTTTATCCAATAGGTAATAGTCTTATACGAGAATATTCATTTACCTATAATATAAACTCTATACTCAAAATAGTGCACTTTTACTGCAAGACTATGCAAATATATACATATACACATACATATAAGCACATATATCCATCAAAGTATCAAATACCAATATAATAGAGAGTACTATAGTGCATACAGCTCTATAATGCAAAAATATGGACTTCAAAGCTAAAATTTTTGCAAGAAAAGTTGTTTTGAATGCAAATGAAAGCATGTGCACATATAATAATAAGAGAATATAAAAGATATATAAATATGTATTAAGGAGAAAAGATGATCAAGTATAAGAGAACGAGACTTATGAACAAAATGCATGAAGAATGCATGCAATATACTAAGTTTATTGTCCTCATAGCATTTGCTTATGTACTAAGATCAACTTAACGTAAGACTAAAGGAAGAAAAGAACTATAACTACAAGTTACCCAAGCTTCATGAACCATGCTCTATAACCATGCTCTATTTCTTTTTCTTCGCTCCAATAATGCTTCAGGATATACAATATTCTTAAAAATAGTTGTAATTAGATAATATAGAAATATAATTATAGCATCATCAAAATATAATTATCATATATTAAACCAATATATTCAACATTCTCCCCCTTTTTTGACGATGAAAAAATTGTCAAAGATGGAATCCTCAGAGGAAGCTCCCCCTAACTTCAAGACATCTCCTTAATCAAGGCATATCAAAGCATATAGATAATATGAGCTTATAAGAATGATAGAATAGCAGTATGACCATCAAAAAACAATACAACACAATACAATACCTATAATACCTTTTCTCCCCCTTTGGCATCATCAAAAGTGATTGTAAGAAATCTATGAGACATATGAAAGGAGTAGAAAAGTAATGAGCCATCAATATTAAGAAGTATCATAACTTTGCTCTCTCACAAACATGCAAGTATAGAAGTCCTAAGCAAGTATAAAAAAAATGTAAGAACAAAGAGAGCAAGTAAAAATACCAAAAACAGTAATTAATAACATGCAAGGAAAAGTAATAATCGATCAAGAGTGAGTAAAGTAAAATGAAATTGTTTAAAAAGAAACATCCTAGGAAGTGGGATTTGGAAAACTAGGAAAGGAAAGAGAGGCTAATGACTTGGACCGGCTTCATTATCATCGAGAAGTCCCATTCGTAGCTTTATCAATCTCACATTACGAGCTAACCTACCCATGATTTAGCTTTGATCCCCAATAACGGTGGCAAGGCTGCCAAGAGTGCTGTGTTGATTTCCTATAATAGTAGCTAATGTTTCAACTTTTTCACCTATGGAATCAACCTTGTCAAACAACCATTGCATAAGCTTATCATTCACAGTTTTGGATCGAAGCTAATGGTATTGCCCTTGTTCTTCATTATATTCTTCCCGAGCCTCATCTACTTCTATTTCCTCTTCTTCTCCTATATCCTCTATTTCTTCATCATCATTGTCATCATCATTTCCACCAAGATCAAGTTCTTGCCCTTTTTCACCTTCGTGAGGGAAATCAAAGTAGTTATGTTTATAATTCTTTGAAAGATGAGGCTCCTCACATTTTGAGGCAAAACTTTAAATTCATTTAAGCGCATCTATCTCCCTCTTTAATAGAATAACTCTATTCTCTTAAGACATTGAAGATCCAAGTTCCACATATGATTGAATGAATTTTTTGGAGCTTTTTCTAATATAATACCCTTTGCTCTAAAAATCCTAGTCAAGGCCATCACATATTCCAGTACATTGTTCCTAAGCACCACATTCTTCATATATAAAAGAATAGTCTCAGGAAGATTCACTCTATAGCCATGGTGGAACAAGTATAGACAGTATGCCTTAGCTTTATAAATTAGCCCATCATGAGTGTCCTTAGGAACTAGGTTATGCTTAAACATCTTGATAATATCCTTATGGACAGGGTTCACTTCTTTTAATGGAGGAATCTTAGGATATTCCCGCGTATAACCCATTAACAAGTCATATACTTTTCCTTCGGTAATGCCCTTAGGGAATTGTGGGAAATTCCTAAAAGCAAATATACGTAATTGTTGTGGATGCAAAGGGATATCAAATATATTCCTAATGTCTTCTTTAGTAATTTTAAACGAAAGTCCCCTTATAGTTGAACACACACTACCATACTCATGTCTCCAATGCAATCGTTCATAAAATTCCCTAACTAACTGTGGGTATATAGCCTCTTTCATAGTCATGTATGTCATTCAACCAGTGGTGGAGGCAAGTGTAAGTGAAGGGGTGCACAAGCACCCCTGAATTTTTTGAGAAAAAAAATTAGTGTTATTTCTAGTTATATTTTATTAATGAAAGACTAATTTGTGTGAGGCGCATTCTTTGGATTGAGGGTGCACCCGCTCATGATGAGGGTGTTCTTTTTAATGATTATGGCGAGTGATAAAAAAATATAAATTTGTCATTTATTATATAGAGAGAAAAGCAACAAAATAAAAAATATTAAAAAAGAAAGAAAAGAAAATAGAAAAGAGAGATTAAAAAAAGTATAATAAATAATTCTTCGTCTCTTACTTAAAGAGATATATTGGATAATATTGATAATAATTTAAATACTCAATGATATTAAAATATGTAGTCATGTGAAGAATAATTATAAAATGTAGTTTTATTTACCATGACTTAGTTATTTATTTATATTTCTTGTGTGTATTTAGAGATCATTACTGTATTAATTATTACATATTTTTATTAATCATTTTTAATTTGTATAAAATATTTGTAAGTGAATGTGCCCCGCTGAGCCTTGGGCCCTAGCTTCGCCACTGCATCCAACTGTTATCAACATAATACTCAATCATATTAAGATTTTGAAGTTCATCTGGGATGAAACGTTTACCTGTCCATATCTTTTTCCTAGAATAATCACAGTTTTCAGGTGGTGAGAATGGATTTGGCTTAGGTGAAGGTAATCTTGTTGAGCCCCTTAAGCCTTTTGAAGTACTTGCACCATCCTTTCTCTTAGAACCAGAAGCTTGACTCTTTCCCTTACTTCTTGTATTAGCCATGAGAGAAAAAGTTCTGAGAGAAAGAGAGGAAAAGAGAGAGAACACTTGGGTTTTGATGTTAAGATTTGGGGAATGATCGAAATGGGTAGTGTGTTAATGAAGAAATTTGAGAGAAAAAAGTGTTTGAGAAGGAGTTTATATAGAGAAAGAATGAGAGGAGATGAAGAGTTTTGAGAGAGTGAGAGTTATAATGACTCTCAACTAGTCGAGCCCTTCTTATATTTCCTAAAATCATGACTACCGATCGACCGATACCTCGAGGAAGTGTTCTAGTACGGTCAGCCGGTAAAACTAGTAGTTAAAGAGTGCTACCAGTCTACACAGCCGGTGCACCAGTACTAATAAGGTGAATCTCGGTACAGAGTTTTCGCAAAAAAATTTGAGTTTTTCATAATTGTAACATTCCCAACTCCCTTCTAATACATAAAAACTAGTTTTCATGCAACGGTTTAGTAAAAATATCAGCATGCTGATGCAGAGCGTCAATAAAATTAAGCACAGCATCACCTTTTTGTACATAAACACGAATAAAATGATGTCTAATTTCTATGTGCTTAGTCCTGAAGTGTTGAATTGGATTTTTAGTGAGGTTGATTGCACTTGTATTATCACACATATCTGGAACGTACTCAAATATAACATCAAAGTCAAGCAAAGTTTGTTTCATCCAAAGAACTTGTGCAACACAATTTCCTATTGCAATATATTCAGCTTCGGCAGTTAAAAGTGCTACACTATTTTTCTTTCTACTTAACCATGAAACTAAGCAATTTCTAAGAAAATGACAAGTACCACTAGTGCTCTTCCTATTTGTTTTACAAACGGCAAAGTCGGCGTAGGAATAACCTACTAGTTCAAAATTCATTCCTTTAGGATACCAAAGCCCTAGTTCTTGTGTTCCTTTAAGGTATCTAAAAATCCTTTTAACAGCAATTAAATAAAACTCCTTAGGACAAGATTGAAAATGAGTACACAAGTACACAACAAACATAATATCAAGTCTAGAGACGGTTAAGTAAGTAATCTTCTGATCATACCTCTATACATCTTTTTGTCCACTAGCTTACCATTTTCATCTTTGTCAAGCTTGATGGAGGTGCTCATTGGAGTTCCAATCTATTTTGCTCCATCAAATTCAAACTTCTTAAATAGTTCTTTTGTATGCTTAGTTTGGTTTATGAATATTCCTTCCTTAGTTTGTTTAATTTGAAATCCAACGAAGAATGTGAGCTCTCCCATTATGCTCATTTCAAATTCACTGTGCATGCAGTTAGAAAAGCTTTCAAAAAGAGAATTCTTAATGGCACCAAAGATAATATCATCAACATATATTTGTACAATAAGTATATTTTTACCATCATGCTTCCCAAATAAAGTTAAGTCAAGTTTACCTCTTGTAAAGCCATTTTCAACCAAGAATCCACTTAGTTTCTCATACCATACTCTAGGTGCTTGCTTTAGTCCATATAATGCCTTTTCAAGTTTAAAAACATGGTAGGGATAAATAGGGCCCTCAAACCCTGGAGGTTGAGCTACATACACTTCTTCATCAATATAACCATTTAAGAAAACACATTTCACATCCATTTGATACAATTTGAAGTTCATAAAGTATGTAAAGGCAAGTAACATTTTAATTGATTCAAGTCTAGCAACGGGAGCAAAGGTTTCATTATAATCAATACCTTCTTCTTGTTTATAACCTTGTGCAACTAGTCTAGCCTCATTTCTAGTTACTATCCCAGATTCATCTAGCTTTTTTCTAAAAACCCATTTAGTTCCAATTATAGATTAATTTCTAGGCTTTTCAACAAGTTTCCACACATTGTTTCTTTCAAATTGATTAAGTTCCTCTTGCATGGCATTTATCCAACTATCATCAAGTAAAGCATCATGTACATTTTTAGGTTCAATTTGAGACAAGAAAGCAAGATGATTACATATATTTCTCAAAGAGGATCTAGTTTCAATGCCTTTTAAGGGTTCACCAATGATTTGGGAAGGAGGATGATAACCAACAAATTTATAAGTTTTAGGCAAGTTATCATGCTTATCATGTACGACATTTTGATCATCACATTGCACATCAACATGCTCATCTTGTTTATCCTCATGATATGCATCATTAGATTCATTTCCTTTATCTAGGTCAAGATGGCTCATATTTTTTTGAATAGTAACAATATCAACATTATCACATTTAGAGTCAAGACATCCTTCATCAAATTTCACATTGATAGTCTTCTCAACAATCATGGTTCTTTTATTGTAAACCCTTTACGCCTTACTAGATAAGGACTAACCAAGAAATATGCCATTATCAGATTTTGCATCAAATTTGCCAAGATTGTCTTTTTCATTTAAAACATATACAACCAAAAGTTTTGAAATATGAAATATTTGGTTTTCTACCTTTCCAAAGATCATAAGGGGTTTTGCTAAGATCTTCTTGAATGATGCAATGATTTATCACATAACTTGCGGTGTTGATGGCCTCAGCCCAAAAATAGCTAGGCAAGTTGTTTTCACAAAGCATAGTTCTTGCCATTTCTTGTAAAGAATGATTTTTTCTTTCAACAACTCCATTTTGTTGTGGTGTTCTTGGTGCCAAAAAATTGTGAGAGATACCATTTTCATCATAAAAAGATCTCAAGGTTTGGTTTGTAAATTCGGTACCTCTATCACTTCTTATAGTAGAAATCAAATATCCTTTTTCATTTTGAACACGTTTGCAAAACTTTATAAACTCATTTGGTGTGTCATTTTTATGTGCAAGAAAAATTATCCATGTAAATCTAGAGAAATCATCAACAATCACATATGCATACAACTTACCACCCAAACTAGCAACCCTATTGGCTCTAAACAAATCCATGTGTAAAAGTTCTAATGGTCTAGAGGTTCAAATCACATTCTTGTTTTTGAAAGATTCCCTAGTTTGTTTACCAAGTTTACATGCATGATATACATTGTTACCAACATATTTGGCTTTAGGCAAACCTCTAACAAGATCAAGACTAGTAAGATTTTTGAAGGAATCCACATTAGATGACCTAGTCTCCTACGCCAAAGCCATGCATTCTCATTCATAGCACTTAAGTGTTTAACATTTTGATCATGCAAATCATCAAAGTCAAATGTATAGACATTACCATGCCTCATGCTAACAAACACAACATTACCACATTTATCAACTATCTCACATGAAAAAGCATTAAAATTAACCAATAAACCTTTATCACATAGTTGACTAATACTAAGCAAGTTGTGTTTCAAACCATGTACAACAAAACATTTTCAATACACAATTAGATTTGTTACCAACATCTCTAATACTGATGATTCTTTCTTTGGAGCTATCCCCGAATGTAACAAATCCTTCATTCTTTTCCTTGAGTGACAACATTTTGATTTATCACTTGTCATGTGCCTTGAGCATCCGCTATCTAGGAGCCACTTTCCACTATCTTTGGAGGATGCAAGGAAAAACTACATAATTTTAAATCAAACAGGACTTGGTACCCAAAACTTGTTGGGTCCTTCAACATTAGTTCTAGTTCCCTTAGGAACCCACATTAAGTTGTATTTTTTGTCACCATATCTTCTAATGAAGCATTTATGTGAAGCATGTCCATTTCTACAACAATAGTTACATATAACTTTAGGAGCACTTGATGAAGATGCTTTTACAAAATACCTTTTGTAATGATCATGCTTATTTTGAAAACCTTTTGTATCTTTTGTAGAGTTAGCCTTGGAAGTGTTTGGTTTCTTTTCAAAGAATTTTATGTAAGACTTTTGTTTCAAGATGAATCAAAACCAATCCCAGCTTTATCAATTCCAAGCAACACATTTAAATTTTCAGTTCCATTTGTAAATTTTGGAACCACATTTTCTAAATCATTGACTTTTGCTTTTAAATCTTCATTTTTCTTTTGTAAATCAACGTTGGTTTTCTTCTTTTCTAAATTCTTTTTCAAACTCTCATTTTCCATACAAATATCATGCAATTTACTTTCAAGGGACAAAAAAATTTTCTCAAGCTACTTGTTTTTATTAACCATTTTAACCATTTTCTTGAACTCTATAAGCATTTCATTATACATTTCCTCTAATTCTTTATAAGAACTATTTTCATCACAAGAGACATAGTTTGGGCTTACCTCATCTTTCTCTTTTGCCATGAGACATAGGTTGGCAACTTCTTCTTCAATGAAGTCTTCTTCTTCCTCACTTGACTCTGAGTCACTCTAAGTAACCTTCAAGGCCTTCTTTTTGAATTTTTTTCTCATCCTTCTTCCTTAATGGACACTTGGCTTTGACATGTCCTGGTTTCTTGCATTTAAAACAAATTAGTTATTTACTAGTCTCACCTTTACTTACCTCTCTCTTTTATCCTTTCTTTGGATTGAATTTTTGTTTCCTTATGAATCTCTTAAATTCGGAAAACATTGCCATTTTATCATCATCTTCACTTTCACTTTCACTTGTTGATTCTTCTTATGGTGTGGCTTAGAGAGCAATAGTTTTGTTGGTCTTTGGTTGTTTCTCTATCTCCTTGAGCTCTAGTCATGAGTGATCTGACAAGTTCACTCAATTGTAAAGTATTGAGGTCCTTCGACTCCTTGATGGCCGTAATCTTTGGTAGCCAAGCCATTGGTGGGCTTCTCAAAAGCTTCCTTACAAGTTCGGCATTCTCGTAGTTCTTGCTAAGAGACTTTAAAGAGTTAACAATTTCAATAAATCTTGAAAATATTTGCTCAATATCTTCATCTGGAAGTATAAAGAACATTTCATATTTATGCACAAGTATGCTAATCCTAGTTTCTTTAACTTGATTAGTGCCTTCATGAGTGACATCTAATTGATCCCATATCTCTTTAGTCGTGGCACCCTATAATCTTGTTGAATTTGAAGGGATCTAATGCAAGGTAAAGATAGTGAATGGCATTAGCATTTGCTTCAACTAATTTTATATCATCCTTATCCTATTCTTCTTTCGGTTTAGGGACTTTTATACCATTTACTTCTTTAGAGGGGATACTAGGTCCATTTACTATGGTTTTCCATGCAATATAATCATTGGCTTGCAAAAATATTCTTATTTTAACCTTTCAAAATGCATAGTTGGTACCATCAAAGTATGGGACTCTAGTGGTGGAGAAACCTTCTTGAACTCTCTGTGCCATGATCTTTAGCTCTAGACGGTTAAGTAAAAAATACACAATAATGCAAATAATCACACACTTAATGCAATTAATATGTATAGCATTAGGCTCTGATACCACACATTGCCCAGAGAATGAATCCAAAAGGGGGGTGAATTGGATTATTAGCACAAATTAGCACTAAAAACTCTTAACAAGTATTTTGAGCAAAAGTACATATAAAATTCAAAGTAAGTACTTGAAATATAAAGAGTATAGAGTAGAGAGGATCAAACGCAACAATTTAGAGTGGCTCAAATTCCCGAGGGCCTAGTCCGCTACCTAAGGTCTTTCCTTAGGGTTTAAAAACTTTACTAGTGAAACGACTTCTTGCTTAGTACGTTGTAGAAGCGAAGAACAATGATCACAACCCTTGCTTTACCACAAGGACCACAAGTCTTAGCGTATTACTTGAGGATTTCAACCCTTCACTCTTGAGAAAAGTTCCTTACAACTATGCTACCCAAGAGCAAAGAAACTCACATCCAATGTAATAGTAGAGATTTTGGAATACAAGCACTTCTTATAAGCAAGTGGAGAAGGGTATTTAAACCTTCCTATGTTGCTCTAAGTAGATAAGCAATTTATGAACTCAAGAACTTGATCAATGAATGCCAATAATATGCAATCAATAAAGATAGCGATAAATAAAACAAGATTCTAGAAACAAATAAACCAAACAACTATTGCCTCCTCGACAACGACACCAAGAACTTGATATGCTATTTGGAGCACAAGCCTAAATAGCCTACAAGCGCACAGGTAATGCGCAGTACAATGTGTGCAAGTGCGGGGTCGAATCCACGAGGAGGCCTAATGTGAATAGTGTCCTAAGCTATGTGTGTCCTAAAGAGCTACATGTTGGGGTCTTAACTACTTTTTTTTGGGGTTTTTTGGGGATTGAGGGGCTCGAAAAAGATAAATCTAAGCTAATAACAAGGAAATAAAAGGTCTCTGTGTATGTGTGTGTAATAGAGGAATCAAATGATCTAAGGGGAATCTAATACGTGGAAATGGGGACTAGGGTGATTACGTCTTAAAAGTGGGTGATTACTACTTCTTGTTAGGATTACTTGATGGATTAAACTTGGGTGCTCTCGTCTAGAATCCTAATTAACCTCTTAATTATACCCTAAGCCTCAATGCAGGTCCGTCCCTAAGCGTTGGCTAACCCGGAGCTACGGCGTGGTCTTTATGACTTAGGGCCATAGGGCTAGCTAGTTAGGATTCTAGGTGACTTAGATCGATCTAACCCAAGCATCTAAACCATTGGCTAGATTTGAAGCCAAGACCTAGTTCATCTAAGGTCGATTAATCTACCCTGAAACCCATTAGCTAGATTTAAAGCTAAGAGAGGCTTCACCTAGGCTAGCCTTTAATTGTGGACCACTGATCATCATCACAATAGCGGGTATTAACATTGAAGAGCAACGCATACACATCTAGGGCATTGCATTCGAGAATATTTTGGTATATTATACTATTAAGCACATAGACGTACTTAGATTACACCAATTTAAGCTATAGCACCCGACATGTGAGCAATAAAAGCTATTTATGCTATTAAGCATGTAAACACACATATAGACATGTATACAAACATAACCATTTCATGTAATGATCACACAAATACATAGACATGCTCATACAGTAATTTGGAGATGGTTAATAACATAATAGACTTCAATATACATATGCAACATCATTGATGCATTTTTACAAACATAGACATGAATGTAAATTTGCTAATCAAAACCCTAAGTACAAGCATATATATATATATATATATATAATCCATCAAATACCCATAACAATAGTGTAATAATCATTCTTAATACAAGAGTAAATCACACTACATAGCTCTAATCAAACATAAGTTAACTTAGGATAAAAGAGAGATAAACAGGCTACCTTTTTTATCGAAAGCCATATCTTTACAATCCAAGAGCTATGCCTAACTCCTTGTATTTGATTCTCTTAGAGGCTTGATTTCTAGTACTAAAATATGTTTAGAAGTGTGTGTATGAGGTGTGTTTAGGTGGATTTAGGGTTTTAGGAAATGGTTGTGTGAATATGGGGTGAAAGATGATCAAATTGTAGCAAAATCGGGCCTTTAAATAGTTGTAGCGCATTGCCGGTTGACATTGCCAGTCGACTGGCACTAAAGCTCAGGTGACCGACACAAAATAGGGCTTTTTGGTTCTACCGATTGCCCCTTACCGATTGACCAGCAAAGCCCAGGAGGGGACAGGCAGAAATAGTGTTTTTCTATGGCCTCGTATCGCTTCCGGGCCAAGGCCTTTTTTTCATTCTTTCACCCCAATAAACATGTCCAAGCTTTGTCCATTCCCTCTGTTGAATATATTGGTTTAATTTATGATAATTATATTTTGATGATGCCATAATTGTATTTCTATATTATCTAACTACTACTATTTTTAAGAATATTGCATATCTTGAACCATTATTAAAGTAAAGAAAAAGAGACAGAGCATGGTTCATGAAGCTTGGGTAACTTGTAGTTATAGTTCTTTTCTTCCTTTAGTCTTAAACTTAGTTGATCTTAGTATATAAGCAAATGCTATAAGCTCAATAAACTTAGTACATTGCATGCATTCTTCATGCATTTTGTTCATAAATCTTGTTCTTTTCTACTTGATCATCTTTTCTCCTTAATACATATTTATATATCCTTTCTATTCTCTTATACTTATTATTATATGTGTACATGCTTTCATTTGCATTCAAAGCAACTTTTCCTGTAGAAAATTTAGCTTTGAATTCCATATTTTTGCATTATGGAGCTGCATGCACTATATTACTCTCTATTTCAATGGTATTTGATACTTTGATGGATATATGTGCTTATATGTATGTATATATGTATATATTTGCATAGCCTTGCAGTAAAAGTGCACTATTTTGAGTATAGAGTTTGTATTATAGGTAAATGAATATTCTTATATAAGACTATTACCTATTGGATAAAACTATTACATGTAAAAGCTTTTTCCATGCATTAAATTTGAAAATCTTGTTTTAGGTTGATTTGGTCTTGCATTTATTGTTTGGAAGATAAGTTGGTGTTAGTGTTTATTATTGACTTGATCTTATATGAATAATTGTTGTCTTAAGCCTCCAAAATCTGCAGAAAAACATTTTTCTGTTGATTAGATGTATAGTTACTTTTTGGTAAAAAGTTAAACAGCTTTTTCAGCCTTTTTTGCAACTACCGGCCTACAAAGGTGGTTGACCGGCTCTATACTTCAATAAAAATAGTGAGCATTATTGCTCTACTAGAAGAGCCTACCGGTCAACTAGTAGAGTGTTCCTATAAGGCTCTTTAGCCTACTGGAACTACCGGAACACCTTGGAAGTCTATTGGTAGAATGTTTCGGTAGTCCCTCTGAGTTGTTTGCAAAATTTGACCGTTGGGAGACTTACTTTTTGGGCTTATAAATATATCATTCTCCTCCCAACTCAGACACAACTTGATCAAAATATATCCCCAAGTTTTCTAAGCATTCAATACACTTTGTTATATGTTGTTTTATCTTCTTTTCTTGTTTTCTTTTTTTTGATTAATAAAAGAAATATTCAAAAAAAAATTTGAGCATTATGAAGAGGTTTGACCACATCAGTTGGCGCCGTCTGCAGGGATTCAAAGACAATTCCCATTGAGAAACACAGGGTCGAAAGCCATGGAAAAGTCTAAGAGGCTGCAAGCGCAACCTGAATATGTTAAGTAAGGAGAAACATCTGAGTACCTGGTCGGGTAAGGGGAACTACATGAAGAGAATGGAGGAAAGGTTAGCTTACCTGCGTACCAGGACCCTCAGGAGGGTGGAAACATGCATAACTAGTGTAGCGGGAAGTGGACCCCCAGAGGGAAGCCATGAACAGGATGTACACCTAGGTGCAAAATTTAATGGCAGAATATCAAATAATGGAAGGACATCGTAGTGGACGGGCTCAATCAACTCCCTTTTTAGGCGGGCTGCCCGTACTTGCCACTCTATCCCCTATAATATTACTAGTGTGCTTTTTGGTGCAAGCCCTAAAAGACCCACAAGCGTACGAATCATGTAGAATAGTGTGTATGAGTGCAAGCGTCGAACCACAGGGAGACGTAAATTTATGGAAGAAATTCTATGCTAGCATGCTCTAGAAGAAGCTTAAAAGGAAGACCTAGACAAACATGTTTTTGTACTTTTTGGATTTTTGGGAGCTAAGGGAAAAAGACGAAAGATTACACTATAAATGCACTACGGAAAAGAAGGAAAGAACTAAGCTAACTTAGGAGATTGAAACAAGGGAGAGGTGATCGGGTGACCTATACATGCGAATGGGTGATTTAGCTCCTCTATGCTATGGGATTTAGGGATTGGCTTTCTACATAAAGCTTCTAATACTAAGCAACTAACTAGTATCCTAATTATACCCAAGGACTCAGTGCGGGTCTGTCCCTAAGCGCGTACACTTAGAGCTATGGCGTGGTCCTTATGTATCTAAGGCCATAGGAAGCTACCTAGGTGCCCTAGATCAATCCCACCCTAGTTCCTAAACCATTAGCTGGATTTAAAGCTAACACCTAGGGTTCCGAGGGTCGACTAACTCTATCCGGACTCTTATTAGTTGGATTTAAAGCTAAAGGGGACTCGACCTAGACTAGTCCTAACTTATGTTCCATCATTCTAGGGATACTAAAGTAGATTAATACCTAGTAAGTGCAGTCCTACATGTTCTAAGGCAAGGCATTGTAAATATGACGTCCTATCCACGATATAAACACTAGGGAGTTTGATTTACACCATTGAAAGCATTCAAGCATCAACATGTTGCAATGATTGAGCATGTATTCACTATAAGGCATATTTCACACTCACATGGACATGAATAGAATCAACCCACTTTATATTATCCATAATCACACACATGGACATGTATAATATAAGGATTAGAAGTGTTCTATAGCAAATATAACCCAATCTATATACACATGGACATGAATTGATATAAAGCTTCAAATAAGAACAAAGTATATATATATATATATATATAAGCAAACAAAATCCCGTAACAAAGAGAATATATATCATCCCATTACACAAGTTAGGTACCCTAAATCATTTACTCAAGCATGAATTAAATAAGAATGAAAGAGGTTATAGAAATCTCCCTTTTCATCCTCGCTAGTTTCTTTACAAACTTGAGCAAATCTTCATCAAGTAATGTTTGAATCCTCCAAAATCAACTTACTTTCAAGTGGGTGTATGTGTTAGTGTGTGAATTAGAGATGGGTAAGAATAGGGTTTTGTGCATGAGAAATGGGTGTGTGTATGGGTCACTAAAAATCTCCCTTTAAAAGCTGAAAATTCGAGTTTTTATAACATCTACCACGCATAGCCGGTCAATCGGTTTTTCTTCTTAACTCGTCTGGCTTTCCAAGTGATGCTCTCTGGACTGGTCGGTCGACCTAGCTAGTTGACCAGCTCGTTAGGGAACTCAACCGGCAATTTTGGGCTCCTCTCTGAAGTGGCCAGTCGACCGGCAATTTTTCTAGGTCGACCGGCTCCTCTAATTGTCCTTCTATGGTCTCTTTCTTGAAGTTGACCTTTATCGCACGACCCGTACATCTTCTATCTTCATTGTCTATCCTTGTTCAAGCTCCGTTTCAGCCCTATAGCCCATCTAAGGTACAAAATTAAGCATTTTGTATATCATTTAATTTAGAAACTCAACTATGTACATTTGCTTACACTTAAGCCTAACTCTAGTATAAGTGCTATACTAATACATCTTTTAAAGCTCAAGATACCTATAAAACATGGGCAATTAACAACATAAATGCACACAAAAACACGACACATCAACATCTCCAAATCTTCTCCTTGCTTGTCCTCAAGCAAGCCCAATCTTAAGTTTATTTCTAAAGCCGATGCAATGGATTGCCTAAGGGGTTGACTTGCTATCAAATTTAGTCTAAGAAGCATAAAGGGACCATTCTTATTGTGGAGAGATCCCCAAGCCTTTTTAGATCTTCTCTCTACTCATAAGGGGTCTCGTTCCTCATGGGAATTTCCAAAGCAACCAAACCACCACAAGCTTAGGATTCTAACTCACACACTCGTGATGTTGATATTTCATGCACCCTCAACTAACATTGCCTCCTTAATATGCACAAAACCTCAAAGACAAGATGAGAGAATATACAAATGTAATGGCTTATAAAAGCCTTATCACATATCTACAAAGATGATATCATGTGCTAAGTTGACATTGTGTCACTTATGCACTTATTCACAAAACTTTTTTGTGCCATTGGCTTTTTTTTTTCTCTTTTTTCAATTTTTTAATCTTTTTTATATTTTTGCACCTTTTGCCTTTTTCAAACTTTTTGGATTTTTCATGCTTTGCATTGTATTCACACAAAAAGAAAAGAGAAAGAACGGAATTGGCAAATCAAAAAGAACCAATCAAGGATGCGGCATTCACATCAACAACCCTTTCTTTCAACACTCTTTCCTACTAAGCTATGCGGTGGCTGCAAGGGTTATTTTTAAAGGTCCTTACTCCCCACAACTCTCAAGGGCATCTCCTCCAAGTCTTGGTTCTCTCTTCACTCCATTCACTTTCCCATAATGCTACTCATATTCACTAATCAATTGAGTCAACCACAATAGCCAACTCAATGAATCAACCAAGAAATAAACAATTCTACATGCATTAAAATTTGAAAAAATTTTCACCATTTTTCACCATTTTTAAGCACATAATGCAATCTACCTTATAGAAAGTATAAAATAATAAGACCAAACCCCCATACCCCCAAACCTAATCTTTGCTTGTCCTCAAGCAAATGAAGTAAAGCACAAAAACAAGCAAATTGGAATTACAAAGCAAGTAAGGGTGGTGGGGATGGGATAGAAACATGGGGAACAAGTGGAGAAAAGATTGACATAACCTTGTGTTTTCTTCAAAGTTCTTCATGCCAATTGATAGATCACCGTACTATTAACCCTATGACTCATAATTCATAAATACTCAAAGAAAACAAGGTTAGTAGCATTGCCTACGCTCACATTGGCATGTACAATAATGAGCAACGGTGTATTTTAATGGAGGTGCAAGAAAGATAAAAGAAAGGAAAATGAAATAAGTGCAAAATCGCAAAATTGAACCTAGGTTGCCTCTTAGTAGCACCAACCACCATGGAAGAGAATGGTTTCTTAAGAATGTGTCTATTGTGAATCCTCTTCATCCTATCCTTGTAAAGTTTGGCGTTCTCATACGCCTCAAATCTAAGCTCTTTCAACTCCACTAGGTCAAGCTTCCTTTTCTCACCCACTCTTGCCAAATCAAAGTTTATGGCCTTGATTGCCCTGATTGCCCAATAAGCCCTATGCTCTAGTTCTACCGGCAAGTGACAAGCTTTCCCATAAACCAATCGATATGGAGACATACCAATGGGAGTTTTAAAAGTGGTACGGTAGGCCCATAAAGCATCATTCAATCTAATAGACCAATCTCTCCTATCAGACCTAACCGTTTTCTCTAAAATGTGCTTGATCTCCCTATTGGACACCTTTATCACTAGTTTGTAGGTGATAAAGAGTAGCTACCTTGTGGGTGACCGAATATCTTCTCAACAAGGCCTCAAAGTCCTATGGTGAATAAACCCATGAAATCCATACCCCAAAGAAAGGTACAAATAGACCCATGAAATTTATACCCAAAACATCAAACAATTCACAAGGAAGAATAAGGGATAAAAGCATCATGTTTCTCCTAAAGATAGACCCGGATTGTTGACATTTAACACACTTTTTGCAATTTTCTTAGGCATCCCTAAAGAGAGTGGGCCAAAATAATCCACATTGCAAGACCTTTGTGGCGGTCTTCTTCCCACTAAAATGACCTCCACAATCATTTGATCTGTATACACTTTAAAAAGATAGGGATCCTCTCAAAAGAAATACCTAACTTGTACTAGGAATCTATCTCTTTCTCTCTTCTCCCAGTGGGAGGGAAAATGCCCTATGGCAAGATAGTTAACTATGTGAACAAACCAAGATGTCTGATGAGAGACGGCAAACAATTGTTCATCAGAAAATGAATCACAAAAAAGTGATGGATCACTAGAAGATTCACTAACAAGAAGGGAAAAGTGATCCATAACTAAATTTTCTTTACCCTTTTTATCTCGGATCTCAACATTGAATTCTTGAAGAAAGAGCAACCGCCTAATCAAGCGGGGCTTAGATTCTTTCTTAGCTAACAAATACCTCAATGCCACAAGATCGATGTAGACAATCACTTTAGACCCTAGGATGTACGACCTAAACTTGTCAAGGAAGGAGACTACTACTAGAAGCTCTTTTTTTGTGGTGGTACAATTCTTTTGAGCTTCATCAAGAGTTTTGCTAGCATAGTACACTGCATGGGGCAAGTTATCTTGCTATTGACCTAAAACAGCTCCTATTGCATAATCGGATGCGTCACACATAACCTCAAATAAGAGACTGTAGTCAGGCAGCTGAATGATCGGGGACGTAGACAATAAGGATTCAAGCCTATAAAAAGCTCTAACGCGTTCATCATTAAACTCAAAGGGACATCTTGTGTTAAGAGCCTAGACAAGGGGCGCGCTATATGGCTAAAATCCTTAATGAACCTATGGTAGAATCCTACATGCCCTAGAAAAGATCTAACATCCTTGACACACGTAGGGACAGGCAACTTTTCAATTAATTCTACCTTAGCCGGGTCAACTTAAATTCCACTAGATGAGACAACATGACCTAAAACTATCCCCTGTTGCATCATAAAGTGGGATTTCTCCCAACTCAACACTAGATTCTTCTCTACACATCGGTCTAAGACTAAAGAGAGATTACTCAAGCACTCATCAAAACTATCTCCAAAGACTGAGAAGTCATCCATGAAAATCTCTAAATGCTTCTCTATCAAGTCACTAAAAATGGTCATCATACATCTCTAAAATGTCGCTAGGGCATTACATAGATCGAAGGGCATTCTCCTATAGGCAAATGTGCCATAGGGACAAGTAAAGTGAAGGAATTTTCCAAAACATTTTCATAAATTCTTCCAGGATCAGGGTCTTGTAGATTAAAAATTTTACAAAGAACATGATTAGTACCTAAATATTCGTGACACAAATATCTGTTCTTGACAAGTAGCCTTGCGGAAGCTTGATCTTCCTCCTCTTCGTACGCAGCCAAGAAATAATGATAGAGGCTAGGGTTTTTTTAAGGGAGGAGGAATATTTTTCTTTGTAGGAAAAATTGATAACCCCCAATAAAAATACGTACAATACCTCTCATTTTATAGAACAAAAGGAGTTAGGCCTTCATAAGTCCCCAGCTCATTTCCTCCAACCCAATTGGGCCCAAACCTTTTAACCCAATTATAAATTAAATCTCTATTTAATTCTTAACCCATTTAGCCCAAGATTTAATTCATGCCACATTTTCTATGCTAGCAGAAAATAGATGAAATTAAATCCGTGAACTTTTAATAATTAATATTAAATATTTAATTTCCAATTAAATATTCAAATACACTAATTATTATTTCCTTTATTTAATTCACAATTAAATAATGGAATATTTAATTCTCAATTAAATATATTAGATCAATCCATCAATAAAATTCTTGACCTTTTGCATGACTCCGTAGGTTCAAACTTAAGACGGTAATACAAGGACAATCTCTGTACTAATCGGAGATACCGTCTAGCAACTGTTCCCAACGTCCAGATAAGTTCAAAAATTGCAAGACAACTATCAATGAATCTGGGCACTATGACATATCCCCTTTGACCCTCGATATTCCGAAACAACCCTAGGAGCATGGTCAACTGTCAAACCCCTAATTAGTTATTCTGTATTTAGTCCTAATCTTGTCATGACTTATCACGACATGTCTCCGTGACACATCACGCAAAAAGCTTTGGCCAAAGACTTTAACAAGTTATGACTAGGTGGAACATTATTCTCCCAATACCCGGAGTAGGTCAATCCCATCTTGTCCTATACATTGGCTTCACGACACTTGCTCGCACTTAGTAATCCTTCATCACCAAATTGGAAATTCGGGTAGTCCAGCACCAAAGTTTGAGGAGTAATTCGCAAGCATCTATGGCAGTCTCAGGTTGAAGGGAATACTACAACCATGTGTACCACAAGCAATCCTTTGACAGTAAGATAAGTACCATAAAATGCTTGTAAGCGAGTCATGTTCAGTAAGTGTGTCTCTATACCCTACCTGTGCGTCACACTGATGTCTCAACACCCATTGGTCATGAGGAAGACCAACTCATGTGACAAACAATAACCTCTACTCGAAGGAATTGATGTCCTAGTACCAATTCCATTATTCGGTTATAAACAGATTTTAAGAACAATCAGCCCATGCCTCATTCACATGATCCTACACAATTGTTCTAAGGAACTACATCATGATCAAAATAAGAGAAGATAGTGCGATATGATGTAATGGCCAAATATTATTAACATAACTTGTATATAAACAATTCTAGAAATTCAATAGATGACTGACTTTAGGACACTATTCCTAACAATCTCCCACTTGGACTAAAGCTAGTCAGATCTATATCCTGCACCCATCTTCTCTCGATGTGAATCGAACTCCGTGACCCTGAGGGCCTTAGTAAATGGGTCAGCCAAATTCTCTTTACTATCGATCTTCTACAGAATGACGTCACCTCTAACTATGATCTCTCAGATCAGATGGTAACGTCTCAGCACATGTTTGGCTTTCTGGTGGGATCAAGATTCCTTCGCTTGAGCAATGGCACCAGTACTATCGCTAAAGATTGTGACTGGACCAGCTAAGTCAGGAACATCCCCAAGTTCAGTGATGAATTTCTTGAGCCAAACTGCATCCTTTGTCGCATCAGACGTTGCTATGTATTCTGTCTCAAAGACAGAATCAGCCACAGTATGTTGCTTGGAGCTCTTCCAGCAAATAGCTCCACCATTTAAGGTAAACACGAACCCAAACATGCTTTTGCTATCATCTCTATCTGAGTGGAAACTAGAATCAGTGTAACCTACCAGTTTCATGTCAGAACCCCCATAGACGAGCCATAAGTCTTTAGTATTTCTTAAATACTTAAGGATGGTCTTTGCCACTTGCCAATGTCTCTCACCGGGGTCAGATTGATATCTACTGATCACTCTTAAGGAGTAAGCCACATCTAGCCTCGTACATGCCATAGCGTACATGATAGATCCTATTACTAAAGCATAAGGGACTCTACTCATTCGCTCTATTTCTTGAGGAGTTGAGGGGCAATCCCTCTTGGAGAGAGAAATTCCAACCTATTGGAAGATAGCCTCTTTTGGAATTTTCCATGTTGAACCTTTTCAGCATGGTGTCAATATACGTGGACTGGGACAATCCCAACAACCTTTTAGATCTATCTCTATAGATTTTAATCCCAAGGATATAGGAAGCTTCTCCTAGATCCTTCATGGAGAATTAGGATGAAAGCCACAACTTCACATTCTGTAATGCGGGGATATCATTTCCTATAAGGAGAATGTCATCCACATATAATACTAAGAATGTGACCACGTGTCCGTTAGCCCATTTATAAATGCAAGGCTTTTCTTTGTTCTTAACGAAACCATATGTTTTGACAACTTTGTCAAGACATATGTTCCAACTCTGAGATTTTAATCCCAAGGATATAGAAAGCTTCTCCTAGATCCTTCATGGAGAATTGGGACGAAAGCCACAACTTCACATTCTGTAATGCGGGGATATCATTTCCTATAAGGAGAATGTCATCCACATACAATACTAAGAATGTGACCACGTGTCCATTAGCCCATTTATAAATGCAAGGCTCTTCTTCGTTCTTAACGAAACCATATGTTTTGACAACTTTGTCAAGACGTATGTTCCAACTCTGAGAAGCTTGCTTAAGTCCAAAGATGGACTTCTGAAGCTTACACACTTTAGACTCATCTGTAAATGTGAACCCTTCAGGTTATGTCATATACACTTCCTCTTCTAGCTCACTATTAAGGAAAGCTGTTTTAACATTCATTTGCCAGATCTCATAGTCTAAGTGCGCAGCTATAGCAAGCATAATGCGAACTGACTTGAGCATCGCTACAGGGGAAAAAGTTTCGTCATAGTCAATACCATGATGTTGCCGATATCCCTTAGCAACCAAACGGGCTTTGTAGGTCTCCACCTTCCCATCTACTCCTCGCTTTCGTTTGAAAACCCATTTATGCCCAATAGGTTTAACCCCTTCAGGTGGATCAACTAATGTCCACACATTATTGATTTTCATGGATTCCATTTCAGATTCCATGGCCTTAAGCCATTCTTTGGAGTCGTGCCTTTGCATGGCATCCATATAGGTGATCAGATCCTTATCATTCTTATGTAGTTCGATAGGATCACCGTCTCGAACCAGGAATTCCATACCTAGTTGGTTGACGAGGTACTTTACTAGATCTCCTAAGTGATGCCTCTATAGTAGCTTCAGGATCTAGTTCCCTATCCTCATCCTGTCCTGTATGTTAAACTGAAGGTATCTGTACTTCACCAAGGTCAATAGTAGAGGTAGTTCTCTCTTGTTCGAGAAACTCTTTCTCTGGAAAGACTGCTCTAGCAGCAACAAACACCTTTTGTTCTTCATCATGATAGAAGTAGTATCCTCTAGACTCTTTAGGGTATTCTACAAATGTACATTTGTCAGATTTTGGTTCTAGCTTATCAGTTTGAAGACGCTTGACGTATGCCGAACACCCCTAAACCTTGAGGTAAGAGAGTACTGGTCTACGACCATGCCACATCTCATATGGTGTCTTTTCTACTAATTTGCTAGGCACTTTATTCAGCACATGTGCAGCTGTTCAAAAGCATATCCCCAAAAGGATATGGGCAGATCTGTGTGTCCCATCATGGATCGAACCATGTCTAACAATGTTCGGTTTCTCCTTTTAGATACACCATTATATTGTGGTGTACCTGAAGGAGTTCATTGCGAGAGAATCCCATTCTCTTCTAGGTAACTCAAAAACTCATTAGAAAGATATTCTTCTCTACGATCAGATCGTAGGATCTTGATACTCTTTCTAGTTTGTTTGTCTACCTCACTTTTGTATCTCTTGAACATTTCAAAAGACTCTAATTTATGTCTCATCAAATAGACATATCCATATCTAGATTGGTCATCAATGAATGTAATGAAGTAGGAATACCCATCTCTAGCACTAATGCTCATGGGCCCACAGACATCAGTATGTATAATGCCTAAGAGTTCTATAGCTCTATCACCTTTTCCAGTAAAAGGGGATTTGGTCATTTTTCCAAGTAGACAAGACTCACAAGTCTGTAGTGATTCAAGATCACTAATGTCAAGAAACCCTTCCTTGACGAACTTGTTAATCCCATCTTTATTAATATGACCAAGTCTATAGTGCCAAAGATATATACCTGAAGTAGTTCCTATTTTGGGATGTTTATTGCTAACATGCAAGATGTACACAGGCTGTGTCAAAATATAAATCCCATTTCCAATCGTCCGATAAAAACACAAACATTATTCAAAATAATGTCAATTCCATTATTGGAAATTCTAAAGAAATATCCATCTTGGGTTAACAGCCTAATTGAAATAATGTTTAAAACAAAATCTGGACAAAAGAAAACATCAGAAAGACTTAAGTTCATAGAATTGATAGCTAGAGATAAACACCCTAACGCTAGTACTAGAACAGGATTCCCATTGCCAACGCTCAGGTATCGCTCTCCGTCTTTGAACTTCTTACTGACCTATAGCCCCTGCAACGAATTGCAAATATGATAAGGACTGCCTGTATCTAATACACAGAGAGTAGAGTCTATGACACTGAAGTTGCAAGGAGTAATCATATACGTACCTTGCTGAGCAACTTGTTGCTTTCTTCTAGGCCTATTTGGATCTAAGGACGCCAGATACTGAGGACAATTCCTCTTCTAGTGTCCAAGCTGCTTGCAGAAGAAACACTCTGTTTGGCTCTTATCAACCTTTTGCTTGTGGGCTTGGTTTTGCTGCTGTGTGGGCTTCTTAATCCCACCTCGAGCTTTGGACACATTTTTGTTCTTCTTTTTTCCTTTCTTAAAACCTTTGCATCTCGAGGATAAGGCGCCTCCCATTACATTGATAGGCTTTCTTAGGAGCAGGTTATCTTTCTCAAAGGTTTGTAACAGTCTTAGTTGCCCGTGGTAGTTAACAACAGGCTTATTCATCTTGAATTGATTCAAGAAGGGGAGAAAAGATGGAGGCAGCCAATTAAGAATGGCATCCTTGCAAAGCTGTTCATGAAGTGGAAAGCCTAGCTTACCCAACTTCTCAATGTTTTCTATCATATACATTACATGATCAGTAACTGATGTGCCTTCCTTCATCTTAGCGCCAAAAATAGCACATGAGGTTCTATGTCTTTCAGTATCATCCGATGTGCCAAATGACTCATTCAACGCTTGAATGATAGCCTCAGGCTGCGAATCCTCAAACTTGCGACAAAACTCGTCATTCATCGCCGCCTTCATAATGCAGCGAACTTTGACTCTATCATCGAGCCATTTTTTATAGTGTTTACGATCCACTGCAGGTGCATTAGCAGCAGGCTCTGCAGGTGTTGGATCAGTAAGAACATACAAGATACGTTCATGTTCAAGCATAATGTGCAACCTTCGATGCCAACTATCAAAGTTGGGTCCAATGAGCTTCTCACTATCCAATAGTGATCTTAAAGACAACGTGTTAGCCATTAAATCTACAAATGATCGACATAAAAAGAATAAATAATCTATTGTAAATATGAGTTATTAATTTTTCCAAAAGATATGGGTTAATATCTAATGAATCCTTCCACTATTTTGTTCAGACTGTTAGCCCTACCTACAGCCCGAAAGGATTTCTGAAAAATAAACCCCTTTAGTGGATACTGAGATCCAAAACAATGTACATAGGCCCGATTGAGGTCGGCCAACCTATGGACACCGCTTGGTAGGTTCATAACCAACTACTTCCCCAAGTAACTCCTAGTATTTTGTTCTGCCCCAAGCATCTCTTCAGCAGGACTAAGTTCCTCCATTGAAAAGCTTGGTTAGTTCAAACCATTAACATCAATTTCCAAGGTTTTCCTTCGACCCCAATGAGTAGACCCGACTGAGGTCGACCCACCTACTCACCAGTCCGAAAGGATTCCAAGGGTCTCGTTTAGTAAATAATAATTCCAATATTCTAATAAAAGTCAGACCTAAGGGCCTCCAATGTTTATTAGAGTATTGGGCCCATTATCATTTATTTTAATGGAAGGCAATGATTTGGACATCCCTACATCTAAGTCACTTTAAGGACCTAATAGATTTTAGGGGATTTGTTTGATTAAAAGAGTGTGCTTGTTTAATAGCCAAACCTTTAATTATCCAATTTAATTAATCGATTGGCATACAAAACAATATATATAAGCACATACAGGTGGTTACAGGCCTTCCTAATGTGGCTGACTAAAGCCATCATGGGCTACTCTCTCATGCAAAACTAAATTATTATATTTTAATTTTGGGAAACCTGGACAGGCCCAGGCCTTCAGCTTCTTGGTCTTCAGTTTCTCGTCTTGATAGTGCTAAAACCTACTAATTACATTATATAAAGAAGAACTCCTTTTAAAGGAGGGGATATATCACTTGGGAGAGGGATTTTACAACTAGATTGAAGAGAAGGCTGGGCTCGCAAGCCCAATTTAAAAACCCATAAATTAATTACAATAATTAATAAATAAAATACAATAATAAACATGATATGCAAGCCCATAACCACCTCATAATATGTCATACATCAAAATAAAAGAGCATAAACATTTTCATGATTTTATCGCACAATAATTAGATCAATTTAATCAAATTAAATTGACTTTACCAAATAATTAAAACTCCTTTTTAATTATTTGGGGTCAAAATCCCAATTTTGACAAATTAGAGACTTCCCCAATTAAATAAACTAATTTTGAGACTATTAGGGTGAAAAACAAATTTTTCAAAAATTTTGGGGCTACCCAATTAATTAAAAAATAATTTTAAAAACTAATTGGGTGTCAAAAACATATTTTTGACAATAATGGATTTTAAAATAAATATCAAATATTTATTGAAAAGGACAAATCAATTTTATCACATAAAATAATTTGTAGGCATTTAATAAACTATTTAATAAATATATAATTTAATTAACATATACTTTAATTAAATTATACACTATTATTTATGCCACCAGTAGTAGTATTTAAATTAAAGAATAAACATTCAAACCTAAAGAGGCATGTAGCATAGATGGTAAACACATTGAGATATTATTCAATATGTCTTAGTTTCAAAACTAGGTAGTAGCATAAAACACATATTTTATTTATTTAATTAATTGAGCAACTGGCATATAAAAGTCATGAATCACATTCATGGACAAGGTCTTATTAGTAGCTAGGTTGGTAAGAGCGAGCAGATCCCAGGCTATACATGCAGGTTTGAAACTCGGCAGCAACAAAAAATGTGTTTTTTTTAAATATATTTTTTAATTAATGAGCGCGTAATAGCATATTAAATTCCATGATTCCTACTAATGGACTAAGGCTTATCAATAGCTGGGTTGGTAAAAGCAAGCAAAACCCACGCTAGATACTCAGGTTTGAAACTTGATTTTATTTTAAACCTAAAACTATTATAAAAAAAAAATGCGTTTTTGTAGGTCTGCCATGGCCAAAACTCAAAAGCAAAAATCTGAATTTTTTTTTTATAAATTTAAACCACAAATCTGGAAGATAACATAAAAATAGGTGTAGCCTAGTGGTAAGGGCTATTGGCTTCTTTGGTAATGGTCGTGGTTCAAACCTTGTAGCAGCAAATTTTTTTTAATTAAATATACCATTAAATCTGTTACCAAAAAGAACAACTAAAATTGTTTCTGCAAATTCTAGAACCCGTGATATCAATGCTTACTATTTAGGCACTTAACCATTAGGCCAAACCAACTACTTTGGTTCATGTATGGCAAATTAATTATTCTTATCATCATGATGGGATGGAAAACATAGGTATAATAAATGCAATAAATCATGTCTTGACTCAAAAGAAAAAACACAAAAAACATCAAGGCAATTATGTATATCCCATATATTATTAATTATTGAACAATAAAATCATTAGAAGTATATAAAAAGAGTCTTGGCTCTGATACCAATTGAAAGGAATTTTGCAAAACTTTTTCACAAATTCTTCAAAGATCAGGCTCTTATAAATTAAAAATTTCACAAAGAATAAGATTAATACCTGGATATTCGTGACACGAATATGTGTTCTTGACAAGTAGCCTTGCGGAAGCTTGTTCTTCCTCCCCTTCGTACGCATCCAAGAAATAATAAAGGAGGCTAGGGTTTTTTTAAGGAAGGAGGAATAATTTTCTTTATAGGAACCACTGATAACCCCCAATAAAAATACTTACAATACCTCTTTTTTTATAGAACAAAAGGAGTTAGGCCTTTATAAGTCCTAGGCTCATTTCCTCCAACCCAATTAGGCCCAAACCTTTTAACCCAATTATATATTAAATCTCTATTTAATTCTTAACCCATTTAGCTCAAGATTTAATTCATGCCACATTTTTCGTGCTAGCAGAAAATAGATGAAATTAAATCCGTGAACTTTTAATAATTAATATTAAATATTTAATTTCTAATTAAATGTTCAAATACACTAATTACTAATTCCTTTATTTAATTCACAATTAAATAATGAATATTTAATTCTCAATTAAATATATTAGATCAATTCATCAATAAAATTCTTGACCTTTTGCGTGACTTCGTAGGTTCAAACTTAAGCTGGTAATACAAGGACAATCTCTGTACTAATCGGAGATACCGTCTACCAACGGTTCCCAATGTCCGGATAAGCTGAAAAATTGCAAGACAACTATCAATGAACCTGGGCACTATGCCATATCCCCTATGACCCTCGATATTCCGAAACAACCCTAGGAGCATGGTCAACTGTCAAACCCCTAATTAGTTATTCCGTATTAAGTCCTAATCTTGTCATGACTTATCACGACATGTCTCCGTGACACATCACACAGAAAGCTTTGGCCAAAGACTTTAACAAGTTAGGACTAGGTGGAACATCATTCTCTCAATACCTGGAGCAGGTCAATCCCATCTTGTCTTGCACATTGGCTTCATAACACTTCCTTGCACTCAGTAACCCTTCGTCACCAAATTGAAAATTCGGGTAGTCCGGCACCAAAGTTCGAGGAGTAATTCGCAAGCATCTATGGCAGTCTCAGGTTGAAGGGAATACTACAACCATGTGTACCACAAGCAATCCTTTGACAGTAAGATAAGTACCATAAAATGTTTGTAAGCGAGTCATGTTCAGTAAGCATGTCTCTATACCCTACCTGTGCGTCACACTGGTGTCTCAACACCCATTGGTCATCAGGAAGACCAACTCATGTGACAAACAATAACCTCTACTCGAAGGAATTGATGTCCTAGTACCAATTCCATCATTCGGTTATGAACAGATTTTAAGAACAATCAGACCATACCTCATTCATATGATCCTACACAATTGTTCTAAGGAACTACATCATGATCAAAATAAGAGAAGATGGTGCGATATGATGTAATGGCCAAATATTATTAACATAACTCATATGTAAACAATTCTAGAAATACAATAGATGACAGACTTTAGGACACTATTCCTAACATGAAGGTGGTCTTCGGGAAACACGGGGATCTGATTATACCCAGAATAACCACCTAGAAAGCAATAGTAGCTATGTCTAGCTACTCTATCTAAAATCTGATCTAGATAAGGCAATGGGAAATGATCCTTCCTAGTTTATAGTTGGGCTTCCTATAATCAATACAGACTCTCCACCCCGTAGGATTATGTGCACGGATAAGCTCTCCTCTCTCATTCTTCACAACCGTGATCCCGAACTTCTTAGGGACAACTTGAACGAGGCTAACCCACTGACTATCGGAGATTGGATAAATAATGCCTGCATCTAAAAGCTTAATAATATCTTTTTTAACTACTTCCCTCATGTGTGGGTTTAGCCTCCTTTGCATTTCCCTAGAAGGAATGGCTCCATCCTCAATGTGAATACAATGCATGCAAACCGAAGGGTCTATACCTCTCAAATCATCAATTTTTCACCCTATAGCCTTCTTATGTTTCCTAAGAACGTCTAAGAGATGCTTCTCATGCTCACTAGAAAGAGTGGAAGCTATGATAACTGGAAGGGTCTCACTAAGGCCTAGGAATGCATACTTCAAATGGTTGGGAAGGGGTTTAAGCTCTAAAGAATGACTGGGCTCAACCAAGGGGGTCTCAACTTCAATATCATCAATGGGAACATCACTAGAATTAAGACTAGAAGGATTAACCTCAAGTGACTTATCAATCAGAGGGCTCTCAATCAAGGAAGTAGAAGCTACACATTTCTACTCTAAGGTGTCTAAATCAAAGCTAGACAACAATTTCTCAAATTTCCTCAGCTTTTATCCATCGATCATAGTTCTCTCTACAAAGTCCTCGACACAAGAATCAATCACATTAACCCTAAAGCACTCTTCTCTATCCTCTCCTCCTATACTAGCCCTATTCACCGCCTCGGCAACCTTTATGATGGGCCTCAAATTCACAAATTTTATCTCTAATAGCCTCGACCCACAATGAATAATAGCATCTGCAGTGGCAAGGAAGATGCGACCTAGAAGAACAGGTGTAGAATGTCTAGAGTTATGTCCTGAATCCATATCTAACACTATGAAGTGAACAGGGTAGATGAATTCATCTACCTGGACCATAATGTCTTCTATCACATGCCTAAGTCTACGCTCGGACTTATCAGCATGCTAAAGAGTAACTTGTGTAGAGGACAACTCACCTAGACCTTGCTGCTAATAAACGGAGTAGGGAATGAGATTCACACTGGACCTTAAATCTAACAAGGTGTAATCAATCTGGGCCTCTTGGATCCTACAAGGAATGGTGAAAGCTCTGGGGTCACTCATTTTGGCCGAGAGGCCCGAAGTACAAATACTATTCACCTTCTCCGTAAGCCTCACCTTCTTAGAAATATTCGATGACCTACGTTTCCTTGTACAAAGATCCTTAAAGAACTTAGAATAGGAAGGAATGGAAAGTATTGCATCTATCAAAGGAAGATTGACCTTAAGGTCCTTAAGATGCTCTAAAATCTTGAAAAACCTAGAATCCTCACTAGGTGCAGACCTCTTTAAGGTAGATGAGAAAGAAACTTTAGGTACAACACCTCTAGACACATGTGAATCATTAATAGTCTCCTTTCCCTCCCGATGAAGGCGGGAAGTACTACTCTTTCCATGGTCTTTAATAGGCTCAAGTCTCTCAAAAGGACCCTTTCTAGAATCCCTCTCAACAGGGCTACTATGTAGTTTTCTAGACTTGGAAGGACTAGTAAGTGCAGGCACTGCAGAGTCAACTCCTACCCTATTATCCACTACTTTATTGTTCCTACTATGTAGTGACGGCCTTAGCTTAGGCCTAAGAGAGACAAGTGGTGATGGTAAAGAAATAGGACTGGACTCTAGGGTTCATCTCCGGCTGAGAAGGCAATTTCTCGGGGTCTTTAGTACTCAACTGACTAGCAATCTATCCTTACTGTGCCTCAAACCTTGCCATTTGCTGCCTATTTTCTGCTAATTCCTACTGCTGGTTTTGAATGAACTGCATTATCTTCATCATGTCATTACTAGGAGGCTTGCTACTAGAAAGAGAAGGTAAAGCCTGAGGTTAAAGAGCACTAGTAAGACAGGGCTGATTAAGATGATAGAAACTTAGGGGATATTGAGGATGGGGTCGCTGCTGGGGTGGAGCTTGGGCATGTGAACTAGACTCGTGTTGACCTTGTCTTCAAGAAAATTTTGGGTTGTCCCTTCAACCCAGATTATATGTGTTCGAGTACGAATTATACTCACGAGAATAACCTTGTGTGGCATACATTTGCTCTTTCATAAATTCGGGAAACTGGGATTCTAAAAGGTAAGCTACAGTCTCATGAAATGACTCAAAACACAATACACAAACCTCACCAACTAAAGGGGCAGAGAAAGAACCTACGGGACTAGCCTTATGACCATGAGATGAAAGAGACAATGAAACGAATTGATCCGACTTATCGTTAAAGCCTATACCTTAGCAAGTAAATCTAAAGAAACTCCAACCTTATTAACACTTTTCCTATTACCTCATCGACTAGACCTTTCTGTAGTAAAATTTTGAAAAGAATTTTGGCGATCAACTCCATTTTCTCCCATGCTGTAGTCAGTCTCAAAACATAGAAACCACGATCGGAGGCGACATTGACCATGATCCTATTTTGTTCATTTAAGCCTCGAAAGAAATACTGCAATAGGTCATGATTGCCATATCCATGGTGTGGACATTTTCTAAGAAGGTCCTTGAACTTCTTCCAAGCCTCATGAAAGGATTCTAGATCATGTTGAGAAAAAGTCATAACGGCGGTCCTAAGGTCGGCCATTTTGTCCACAGGATAAAATTTTTTTAAAGAGCTTAGATTGAAGCTCAGCCCATGTATTAATGCAACCATTAGGTAAGGAATGCAACCAAGCCCTAGCCTTGTCCTTAAGAGAGAAAGGAAACAATCTTAGATGTATGACCTCTTGGGGGACATTGGGGATATGGAGAGTGGAACTCATCTCAACAAAACTAGTGATATGCCCTAGAGGACTGTCATTGCTTCTCCCGTAAAAGAAATGAAGCATGGCCAACATATTAGGCTTAATCTCAAAGTTCGTCTCCCCTAAACCTGGAATCTGAATAGCCAAATTAGGCTCAAAGGCTTCGGGGAGAAAGAATTGCCTAAGAGTAGGTTCCTCATCTATATGTGGATCCGGTCTACGGGGCTCTTGTCTAAAATGATCTTGGGCTTGATGCCCATGGTGATCATGAGGTGGAATGAGATTCATTGTGGGGATAGGAGGATTAGGAGGATGATTAGGATTGGCCATCTTCTCAAGAAGATCTCCTAAATTCCTAAAATATCTAGCAATCCTATCGGGTTTGAGATTAAGAGAAACTAGGGGATTTCCAAGGGATCTCCTACCAAGCATGCACAAACTATCCTAACTCCGGCCACTTTAACCCTCGAAAACTTTAATATTCCTAAAACTACAACAAATAAACCACAGTCCTAGAAAGTATACAAAAAACAAAAACAAAAGCAGAAATAGATAAACAAGATCTAAAGCAAGATAATATAAACAATAAACAAGATAAACAAAAACTAAACAAACTATAAAAAAAGCAAGTAAAATAAAGAAAAAAACTACCAAAAGACACAAACAAAGAATGCAAACCACCGTGCCTCCCCAGCAACGGCGCCAAGAACTTGGTGTGCTTTTTCTGTGCAAGCCCTAAAAGACCCACAAGTATACGGATCGTGTAGAATAGCATGTACGAGTATGGGTGTTGAAACACAAGGAGCCGTGAATTTGTGGGAGAAATTCTATGCTAGTGTGCTCTAGAAGAAGCTTAAAAAGAAGACTTAAACTAACATGCTTTTGTACTTTTTGGATTTTTGGGAGCTAAGGGAAAAAGATGAAAGACTACAATATAAATGCGCTAAGGAAAAGAAGGAAAGAATTAAGTTAACTTAGGGGATTGAAACAAGGGAAAGGTGATCGGGTGACCTACAGTTGCGAATGGGTGATTTAACACCTCTATGCTATGGGATTCGGGGATTGACTTTCTACATAAAGCTTCTAATACTAAGCAACTAACTAGCGTCCTAATTACACCTTAGGACTCGGTGTGGGTTCGTCTCTAAGCGTGCACACTTAGAGCTACGGCGTGGTCCTTATGTACCTAAGGCTATGGGAGGGACTAGAAAGCTACCTAGGTGCCCCCGAACAATCCTACCTTAGCTCTTAAAACATTAGCTGGATTTAAAGCTAAGACCTAGGGTTCCTAGGGTTGATTAAGCCTATCCGAACTCCTATTAGCTAGATTTAAAGCTAAAAGGGACTTGACCTAGACTAGTCCTAACTTATGTACCGTCATTCTAGGGACACTAAAGTGGATTAATACCTAGTAAGCGTAGTCCTACATGGTCTAAGGCAAGGCGTTGTGAATATGACATCCTATCCACGATACAAACACTAGGGAGTTTGATTTACGCCATTGAAACCATTCAAGTATCAACATGTAGCATTGATTGAGCATGTATTCACTATAAGGCATATTTCATACTCACATGGACGTGAATAGAATCAACCCACTTTATATTATCCATAATCACACCCATGGACATGCATAATCTGAGGATTAGAAGTGTTCTATAGCAAATACAACCCAATCTATATACATGCAACTCATTCAAGCATTACATTAAACACATGGACATGAATTGATATAAAGCTTCTTAAAATATGAACAAAGTATGTATATATATAAGCTAATAAAATCCCATAACAAAGAGTATATATCATCCCATTACACAAGTTAGGTACCCTAAATCATCTACTCAAGCATGAAGTAAATAAGAATGAAAGAGGTTATAGAAATCTCCCCTTTTATCCTTGTTGGGTTCTTTACAAACTTGAGCAAATCTTTACCAAGTAATGCTTGAATCCTCCAAAATCAACTTAATTTCAAGTGGGTGTGTGTGTTGATATGTGAATCAGAGGTGGGTGAGAATAGGGTTTTATGCATGAGAAATGGGTATGTGTATGGGTCACTAAAAATCTCCCTTTAAAAGTTGAAAAGTTGAGTTTTTATAACATCTAACAAACAAAGCCGGTCGACCTGCTTCTCTTCTTAACTCGTTTGGTTTTTCATGTGATGCTCTATAGACTGACTAGTTAACAAGGAAACTCGACCAGCAATTTTGGGCTCCTCTCTGGAGTGGTCGGTCGACCTAGCCGGTGGACTGACAATTTTTCTAGGTCGTCCGACTCCTCTAATTGGCCATCTATGGTCTCTTTCTTACACTTGACCTTTATCGTATGACCTGTACCTCTTCTATCTTCTTTTTCCATCCTTGTTCAAGCTCTGTTTCAGCTCTATAGCTCACCTAAGGCACAAAAATAAGCATTTAGTGTAGCATTTAGCTTAGAAACTCAATTATGTATGTTTGCTTACGCTTAAGCCTAACTCTAGTATAAGTGCTATACTAATGCATCTTTTAAAGCCCAAGCTGCCTCTAAAACATGGGCAATTAACAACATAAACACACACAAAAACACGATACATCAATTACCCATACCTAGTGCCTCCGATATACCCTCCTCAACAAAACCTTGGGGATTAAAAAGCGCAATCTTTGATGATCCATCGTACCGACTCATCCAGGAGGGTAAGGAAGAAAGGTGATAGTTTGGGGATACATCATGACAATCATAAAACAGGCAGCAGTCAGAGAACTAGTAACAATTCAAACGGACCATTATAGCAAGGAAGGTGCCCAGGCCCTTCGTGCCAGAAATAGAGTCTGAGATGCTCCCACCTGGCGTCGTCCTCTTTCGCTTATATCTATATTGTGGGACTACAGACCCTGAAAACCATATCATCATATTTGAGAGCACCTTGATTCATGGTTTGACAAATGCCTTACAATGTTAGGCACTCCCAGCGACCTTGAAAGATACCGTGTATGATTAGTAAGAGTGTTTGCGTCACCGGTCGATATCCAACTTTGACCAGATGGCTCAAGAATTGATTGACAAGTTTACTAATATCTGAGTCATTTTGAAGACATCAGCCACTTTGTTTTTGTATCAACAAGGACCTAATGAATCTCTGCGATAGTGCACAGAAAGATTTAACAGTGCCGCATTAAAAGTGGCTAATTTGAACGAGGGTGTTGCTACCATAGCTTATATACGGGGATTGAAGCTGGGTTCGTCAAGTTTGGCATTTCAAGACAAGATAATTGCTTTTTCATAGATATAATGAATGAAGTTGAAAAGTTTATCTGTGATAAGGATGTTAACCGTAGAGCTAAGGCCATTGCCCAAGAAGAGGAAAGTTAACCAAGAGATCCAACCAAGGTAAAGGACAGGGAAGAATTTAGCTAGAGTAAAGAGAAGGCCCGTGTTGATGTCGTATGCTACCAAAGTTTGAGAAGTACATCTCGCTTAATGCAACTTGGACTGAGGTGCTTGTAGCAATCTGGAATGATAGAGCTCTTCGTTGATTGAACAAAATATTTCAAAACCCATCCAAAAAGAACTGAAACCTCAAGTGCCACATTCACCGGGATCATAGACACTTGACAGAGGACTATAGACAATTAAAGGATGAAATTGAAATGTTTGTCAGGAAAGGGAAGTTGGAACACTTTGTTGACCACTCTAGGAATCATGGTAATAGATACCCAAGGGCGAGAGAGGAAGAATGGCACCATGACCAGTCAACGCATCTTGGGGTAGTGGGGATGATATCTGGAGGTATGGTAATAGGAGAAGAGACACCTTCCAGATGTCAAAAGTATGTCTGAAACTTGAAAAAAGCTGGCCCGTTGCAAAAACAACCCAGGAACGGGGATGTCTTGACTTTTGCTAACTCAGATCTAGACGCAGTAGTGACACCGCACAATGACCCATTGATCATCGAAGCCCTTATTTCTAATTATTTGGTGAAGAAGATTCTAGTGGACTCCTTGGAAGTGATTTTTGTTAAGGCATTCCTGCAACTAGGGAAGAAAGTGGAAGGCCTTCGTCCAGTGTCAACATCATTGATGGGATTCTCGGGGGAGAAAACTCAGCCCCTGGGAATTATGCGACTACCGATGCCCATTGGATCTCGGATTAGGTATGCTGATCTAAAGGTTGATATCCTGGTGACGGATTGTCCTTCTTCCTATAATGCCATTCTAGGAAGAGTATTCCTAAATAGAATTCGAGTAGTAGTTTCAACTTGAAATGGCATGGCAGAGATCTGTGGGAATTAACTCGAGGCCAAGAAATGCTGCATGGCTTCTCTAAAAGATTCCAAAAAGGGCAAAGAGGCCATGCAAATCAAGATGGCAGAATCTAAAGGCGAGGAATACCGAGGAGCACCTGTTAAGGCGTTGGAAGAAGTTTTCATCGGGGAGAGAAATCAAAGGACCTATTTAGGGTTAGAGCTATCAGAAGAAGAAAAGGGGAGGATGATCGAGTTCTTGCCAAGGAACTTGGATGTGTTTTCTTGGTCAGTATTGGACATGAAGGGGATTGACCTGGGGATAGCTATCCACAAATTGAATGTGGACCCAAATGTGCGTCTTGTGCAACAGAAGAGAAGGTCCTATGATGCTTCTTTTTGCTAAATAAGCACTAAGCCTTAATTAAAAGCCTACAAATGCATAGGTCATATAGTCTAATGTGCAAAAGCAGGATCGATCCCTCAAGGAGGTAGGAAATAGAGAATGAAAGCTAAGTGTGTATCCCAGAAAGCTAGAAATAAAACAAGCTAAACTAAGAATTCTTTTTTGTTGTTTTAGATGTGAAGGGAACTCAATGTAAATTAAACTATTGTAAACAAACTAAAGAAAATAAAGGTAAGAGAGAACAAGCAAGTAAAAAGGGAATTGACACAAGAAATAGGGCAATGGGTGAAATTTATTTAATTATGGGTGATTTAGGTACTAACTTTGCTATGGGATTAACTTTGATGGTTTCCTCTATAAGCTAGGAATCTAATTAACCTCTTCTACAATCCCTAGACTCAGTACGAGTCTATCCCTAGGTGCTACCTACCTAGAAGTATAGTATGGTCCTTATGAGCTAGGGCACGGATTAGCTAATTACATTGCTAGGTGATGATAATTGGTCTTACCCTATGTTCTAACTCATTGGTTGGGATTAAAGCCAAGAACTAGGCCTTCTAAGGTCAATTAAGCTAGCCCAACACTTATTGGCTAGGTTTAAAGCCAAAGGAGACTAAACTAGATTCAATTATTAATGAAAAACCATCAATCATAGCATCACGCAAGCGGGTTTTGACAATAAAGCACATCATACATGTTCTTGAGCATGATATGAATGAATATAAAGCATATTCTAGTCTTAAACACCTAGACATATTTAGATCATACCAATTTATCCATTAGAATCCAACATGTATGTCATAAAAGCGAAAATTGATATTAATGTATGTAAAAACACACATAGACACGGATAACTACAAGACCCACTTCATGGAATCACTACATGAACACCTAGACATGCTCATAAAATGATTTAGAAGTGTTAAATAGCAATCAAGCCTCTAATTATATATGTTCTTTCACCTAAGCATATCAATAAACACATAGACATGTATGTAAGTAGCCATTGAAGCATTAAAAGCAAACATATATATTAAACCATCAAAATCTCATAGCAAAGTAGTACTCAATCAACCCAAAATAAAAGCTTCAATTACCTATAAAAGATCTATTCTGACATAGAGAAAACTAAGTACAAAAGGAGAAAGAATCTCCCTTTCATGCTTAGCTTTGCTCTTGAAATCTTTGTCTTGATCTTGCAATTATAAGTGTCAAACCCTGATTACAATCTTGAATCTAGGTGTATTTTATGCATGCTTTAGTGTGTGAGAGATGGGTTTAGGTGGATTATGGGTTTTGGCCAATGGATGTGTGAGAATATGACTTGCTCTTAAAAATGACCAAAAAAGGGCTTATATAGCCAATTTTCCGTAACTACCGGAACACCTAACCGGTGCACCAGTACCAAGGGGCTTCTATTCCAGTAGTAGAAGATTGCTCTCTGTTTTTGGCGGAATAGAGAGGGGGTGCACCGATACTCTGAAGCCACTGTTCCAATAGTATCTATTTGCTCTCTTTTGGGCTTCATTTTCTCTCCGTTTCGCTTCCAGTTGCCTTGATCTCTGTCTGGGGGCTTCCCAACATCATTTCTTCCACTTTTCATCTGTAATGATGCTTCCAATCCTTGCTCAAACTATTTCCATCTTCATTGATCTCCAATAAATCCTCAATCTCACCTAAAACATCAAAACAAGCCATTAGTGTAGTATTTACCTCTTAAACTCAACTATGTACAATTATAACCTTGTATGCTCAAACAAGTACTATACTAAGGCTATCTAATAAGAACTAAAAGACCTCTAAATAGGTAGAAATACAATGCAATACCACATGTAAAACCAACACATCATCTTACTCTGTAGAGAAAAATCAGGTACCATTAAAAGAAAGAGATAAACTCTTAGCAGCTGGACACGTCAAAGAGGTGGACTACCTGAGATGGGTCACTAGTCCGGTGCTAGTAAAGAAAGCAAATGGGAGCTGGTAGATGTGCATAGATTTCATGGATGTAAACAAAGCCTACCCAAAAGATTGCTTCCCTTTGCCTAAAATAGACCGACTAATTGATGCTATTGTTGGGTTTAAGTTGCTAACAATCATAGATGGTGTTGTTTTAAAAACCCGCAACTGCACAGATCGAAAGTAGCATAGTGTGTACAAGAGTATGGGTATCGTTTCCTCAGGGAGGCCTCTAACTATGGTTTCTAAGTCCTATGTATCCTATATTAACTACGTGTAGAAACGATTTTTTTTTTTGAGATTTTTTTTCGAATTTAGAATTGAAAGGAACTCTAAACTATCCTATTAAAACTAAAGTGCATAAATTAAACTAAAATTAAATGGAAAACAATGAGAAGAAAACAATTGGGAACGACTAGAGGAATTCGGTAATAGGAAACGGCCTAGAGTCGGATTACTTCCTATGTTCAGCTAGTGATTGGACTAACTATGGACCGTAGGCAATCAATAGTTCGAGTGCCTTAGTTTGTTAGCTAGCCTTATTACCCTTAATTAAAGGTGTACTCGTATCACTAAACGGGCCCTTTCTAGAGCATAGGTTTGTCTTACTAATTAAGGCTTTGCAACTATACCAACAACCTAAGTGATTGACTAATCCAAGTTGATTAAGGCACACCCATTAATTGTGTTTCAAACTAAGGATGACACCAATTAATCTTAAGCCTATTCAAGCACAATTAGCAAATCTAGCAAGTAATAGATCATGGCTCACACATTAACAATGTTTCATGCTAAGCTCAAGACCAATAATCATAAACAATTTCAACACAAGCATGCATAAACTCTCTTGGGACTTTCAACAAACACATAGACATGTTATATTAAAGTCATCAACAATTCTCCACAAGCTATGCAATCATCATGCCTCACAAAATTCATAAAAGTCAAAATCCAACACTAAGCCATAACATAATCCGTAATCCAACCCTAGCCTAAAACAATTAGTTTAACATGCTAAAAGAGAGAGAAAAACTGAAATTTAATATCAAAAACATCAATTCCATATCCAATAAATCAAATCTCAAGCTTAGAACCTCTTCCTGCTTCAATTTCGCTCAAATTCAACTCCTAAACGCAATTTTCAGCAATGAAATCCAACTTGACAGCAACTTTTCTGTACCAATTCTGCACCAATTTAGCTCTCTTTTTCTTCTCAAAATAGCCCCAAAACCTGTAGAAATAAGCACACAAATAGTGTATTTATAAAGCCCTAATTAGTAAAAAGTAAACTCAAAGAAAAGAACAAGCAAAATCTCTTGTTTCTGCAGCTTTTCGGACTAATTTTTGTACTTTTTCCTGTAGAAAGACTTGCTGGAATTTGCCTCTTTTTACCCCCAAATCAACCCTAAAAATTCCCCTTTTGTGTGTGAATGTGTGGGAGTATGTATGTGAGATTATGCGTGTGTTTGGTGCTAAAAAGAAGGGCAAAAATAGGAAAAATTTGGGCTGATGCAGCGCTTCTCTTTTTTTTCTCGTTCTTGGCTGCTCTCTTTTTCTTCTCTTTTTTCCCAACTTGTTGATGAGTTGATATATATATATATATATATATATATATATATATATATATATGCGTGCTGTGTTTTTGTGCCCTAAAGAAAGAAAAGAAAAGGAAAAGGAAAAGTAGGGTTCAAGTCATTAGTTAATATAATATATAATATACTCTTCATTAGCTTATGTATTATGTACATATATATATATAATATTCTAACTATGGCCTAAAACCATAGAGCTTAATTAATTATGTCCTAAACTAATTTAGTGAACTTTAATTTAACTAACTAAAATTCCTAGAATCCTAATTCTAGTTATTTAATATATTAATTCTAATCTAACCGAACTAACTTATGAATTTAATTCCCTAATTCCTAATTAATCAAAATTATTATTAAAAAATGAAAATAAAATAGAAAATGCATAAAATGATAAAAAATGATACACCACACATAAACACTCAATGAGACCCAATAGTCACTCAGAAGCTCGAAATAGACAACATTAGCACCAAAACACGCACTCAAACATACTCCAAATTATGCAATTTACAGTTAAAAAACACACACATCAACACCCCAAAACCTTCTCCTTGCTTGTCCCCAAGCAAGATTATTCCTAAGCTTATATCATGATGCTCAAAGGGTTGTCAAAAGTATTGACTTGCTATCTTGACGAATCTAAGGAGCATAAAGGGGTGATTCCTTATCATAAAAGGGATCTCCAAGCCATTTTTTGGATCCTCCTCTCAATCACAAGGGTTCTTGCACCTCTCGAGAACTTACCAAGTAGCTAGAACCACCACAAACTTAGGATTCCAACTCACGCACCCAAGATGCCAATATTTCGTGCCCCCATCACTAACGTGGCCTTCCAAGATGCTCTTAGCCCAAAGATACAAGGAAAAGGGTTATTTACATCACAATGGCTCGTAATTAGCGTAAGAGCCTTATTCATGATACAACGAAACAACATTCTCGGTGATTGGGGCCCCCGTGTAGCGAGCTTTCAACCAACACATCCCAACCACCTAAGACTTAGGGTACTAGGGGAAGAAATCCTTCTCGGGCATACTAACTCGGGTTTCGCCAACCACTTCAAACGGAAAATCAAAGAAAGAGAACTAAACATGTGTCAAATTGACATTGTATCCTTTGACACTTATTCAACATACTTCATTCATTTTTTTTTCTTGCCATTTGGCTTTTTCTGATTTTTCACTCTTTTTTCTTTTTCCATTTTTTTTATTTTTGCATTTTCCAATTTTTTTGGATTTTTTTTTCATTGCATATCATCAACACAACGAAAAGAAAAGAGGAAAAAAAAGGCTATGGTACACTAAAAGAACCACGCAAGTAACAAGACACTCACATCAACAACCGTCCTAAAAACACTTTTTCCAACCAAGTTGTAGGGCAACTACAAGGTGCATTATTAAAAGTACTCACTCCCCACAGTTTTCAAAAAGATTCTCTTCAAAGTCCTAGTTCTCCCTCCATTCTATTCGCTTCCCACAATACTACCTCATCTTTGCCAATCAATTAAGTCAATCAACAAGAGCCAACTCTTCAATCAACAAAGAGATAAATGACTTTATGCACAAAAAATGGAAAAAAAAATTTCACCACTTTGAGCAAAACCATGCAAATCTACCCTTTATGTCAAAGATGAAAAACAAAAAAGAACTCCTACACCCCCAAACCTAAACTTTGCTTGTCCTCAAGCAAATTGCAATCAACTATGAAAATAAACAAACAATAAAGCAAACATACAGGAAGTGTGGAAAGGGTAGAAAAAAAAATAAGGCCATAAGGATGGAAAGATACAACCTTGTGTTCGTGTGACTTCACAAATTCCCATGAAATTCCAATCATCTACTAATCTGTTTGTCATCAATACACAAACACTCAAAAGGCACACGAGATTAGCGGACATATGCCATGCAAGTCTACATTGGCATTACAAATAAGAACAAGGATGTATGTAGAAATGGAGACGACGATTGCAAGGAATAGGAACAAAGTTCTGGCTATTAAAAGGAAAAGAAAAGGACAAATACCTAAAAACAAAAAGAAAAGAACGAAATTACCAAAATCTAGGTTGCCTCCTAGTAGCGCTAACCATCATGCTATCAGCCAGGCAAGCTCCATTCATTAAGTGTCATACGAAGGCTCTTGAAGCTCGATGGACTCCACTCTAGCCATGCTTGGGTCAAACGAATGCTTCAGGCGCTGCCCATTCACAGTCAAAACTCGTCCGTCCTTTAAGTCTTTGATCTTTAGTGCTCTAGAAGGGTAGGCTTCAATGACCTCGTACGAACCATCCCATCGACTTCTTACTTTACCTGGAAAGAGCTTCAATCTAGAATTAAGCAACCAAACTTTGTTAGTAGGAGAGAAAGATTTCCTGAGGATATGGCTATCATGCATTTTCTTCATTCTCTCTTTATAAAGCTTGGCATTTTCGTATGCCTCATATCTCAATTCCTCTAGCTCAGCTAAGTCAAGCTTCCTTTTCTCACCTGCAGCAGACAAGTCAAAATTTAAAGCTTTAATAGCCCAATATGCTCTATGTTCTAACTCGACAGGTAGATGGCAAGCTTCCCCATACACCAACCTATATGGAGACATGCCTATGGGGGTCTTATACGAAGTACGGTAGGCGCACAATGTATCACTTAATCTACAAGACCAATCTTTCCTATCAGGCCTAACCGTTTTTTCTAGAATGGACTTGACCTCCCTATTTGAAACTTCGACCTGTCCACTTGTCTGAGAGTGATACGAGGTAGCAATCTTATGAGTGACTGAATATTTTCTGAGTAAAGCCTCAAGTGTCCTGTGGCGAAAGTGCTTTCCTCCATCACTGATCAAGACTCGTGGTACCCCAAACCTAGAAAGCATGTGCCCTGGAATGAATTTCACCACAGGTAGAAATCGCTTCAACCCACTTGGACACATAGTCAACAGCCACTAAGATGTATGAATACCTAAAGGAAGGTGGGAATGGACCTATGAAATTAATTGCCCAAACATCAAAAAGTTCACACACAAGAATAGGGAAAAGGGGCATCATATTTCTCCTAGAAATAGACCTAGTTTTTTGACATCTAACACACTTTTTACTAAATTCCTAGGCATCTCTAAAGAGTGTAGGCCAAAAGAATCCACTTTGCAAGACTTTAGATGCAGTTTTCTTTCCTCCAAAGTGACCTCCACACGCCTCACTGTGACACATACTCAAAATACTTTCAAACTCGCTCTCCGGAACGCACCTACGAATTACCTGATCCGCACACATTTTAAAGAGATAAGGATCTTCCCAAAAGAAATGCTTAACCTACGAATAAAACCTATCCTTTTCTCTCTTTTCCCAATGAGGCGGCAACTGACCTGTGACAAGATAATTTACTACATGCTTATACCATAGTGTGTGATGTGAGACAACAAACAATTGTTCATCTGGAAAAGATTCACGGAAGGGAATAGAATCACTAGGGGACCCATGCATAAGACGGGACAAATAATCAGCAACAGAATTCTCACTACCCTTCTTATCTCTAATTTCTATGTCAAATTCCTACAAAAGGAGCATCCATCTAATCAAGCGGGTTTTAGATTCACGCTTAGACAACAGATACCTCAAAGCTGCATGATTGGTGTAAATTATGACCTTAGACCCCAGAACATATGATCAAAACTTATCAAGGGAGAACACCACTACTAAAAGCTCTTTTTCAGTAGTGGTGTAATTTTTCTAAGGCTCATCTAGAGTCTTACTAGCATAGTACATCACATGAGGCAACTTATCCTTACGTTGTCCTAATACAGCTCCTATGGCAAAATTTGATGCATCACACATAATCTCAAAAGGAAGACTGTAATCAGGCGGTTGGATAATAGGGGAAGAGGAAAGCAAGGATTTAAGCCTATCAAAAGCTCTAATGCACTTTTCATCAAACACAAATGAAACATCTTGCACTAAGAGCCTAGACAATGGACGGGCGATCTGACTAAAATCCTTAATAAACCTATGATAAAAAGCTGCATGGCCAAGGAAAGATCTCACATCTTTGACAGTCTTAGGAACGGACAACTTCTTTATAAGCTCTACCTTGGCTGGGTCAACTTGGATACCATTAGAAGACACTACATGATCCAAGATTATTTCTCTCTGCACCATAAAATGTGATTTCTCCCAACTCAGCACAAGATTCATCTTAATACAACAGTCCAGCACTAAAGACAGGTGATTGAGGCATTCATTAAAATTCACACCAAAGACTGAGAAATCATCCATCAAAATCTCTAAGTGCCTCTCAATCATATCACTAAAGATAGCCATCATACATCTTTGAAAAGTGGTAGGTGCATTGCAAAGATTGAACGGCATTCTCCTATAAGTAAATGTAGCATAAGGGCAAGTGAACGTAGTTTTCTCCTAATCCTAAGGAAACACGGGGATTTGATTGTATCCCGAATACCCATCTAAAAAGTAGTAGTAACCGTGACCGGTTACTCTATCCAAAATCTAGTCAAGGAAGGGTAATGGGAAGTGATCTTTTCTAGTCCTAGAGTTGAGCTTCCTATAATCTAAGCACATTCTTCAACCCGTAGGGATCCGTGCAGGAACTAGCTCACCCTTATTATTCTCTACCACCGTGATCCCAGATTTTTATGGTACTACCTGAACAGGACTAAACTACTACTATTAGAGATCGGATAAATGATTCCTGCATCTAAGAGCTTAATGACCTCTTTTCTCACAACTTCACTCATATGTGGATTAAGTCGTCTTTGCATCTCACGAGAAGGTACCGTACCTTCTTCTAGATGAATCCTATGCATATAAACCGAAGGGTCTACACCTTTTAAATCAGCAATCGTCCATCTTATGGCCTCCTTATGACTTCTAAAAACTCCTAGAAGACGCTCCTTATTCTCACTCGACAAATTAGATGCTATAATCATAGGAAGGGTCTTATCAGGTCCTAAGAATGCATACTTCAAGTGCTCAGGGAGAGGTTTGAGCTCCAAAGATAGGGAAGACTCAATTGTAGGGGGATCACTAGACACTTCAAAGGGAAAACACTTGGATTGACTAACCTTAATCAATTTCTCAGGCCTAGAGTCAACAGAAGTAGATGTGGAAGCTACATACTTTCTAACAAATGACTCAGGATCAAATTGATCTAAAATGGCCTCAAGCTCAGCTAACTCATCCTCAACAAACAATATCTCGCAGGCATGCTCCTCTACACACGAATTTATAACATCAACAGCAAAACACTCCTCCTCATCATCCATACCTTTACTCGCTCTATTCGCTGGCTCCGCGACTCTCATAGTGGCCTTTAAATTCCCAAACATAATCTCTAGTAACCCCGACTTACAATGAATGACTACATCAGTTGTAGCTAAAAAGGGACGTCCTAAAGGAACATGCGTAGAGTGCTTAGTGTCATGGCCAAAATCCATATCTAAGACAATGAAATCAATTGGACACACCAACTCTCTAACCTGAACCATGACATTCTTTATGATACCTCGCGGTCTCCGCTCGGATCTATCAGCTAACTGCAAAGTGACATATGTGGAAGATAACTCCCCCAAACCTAGACGCTGGTAGACTGAGTAGGGAATTAGATTTACGCTAGACCCTAAATCTAAAAGAGAATGATCAATCGGGGTCTTTCTAATGCAACACGAAATAGTTAAAGCTCCTGGGTCCTTCAACTTGGGTGGGATGCCCGAAGTGTAAATACTACTCACCTTTTCAGTGAGCTTCACTATTTTCGACATGTGGGAATTGTTTCGCTTTCATGTGCATAGATCTTTGAAGAATTTTGCGTAAGTAGGAATAGACACAATAGCGTCAACTAGAGAGAGATTCATCTTAAGGTCTTTCAAGTGCTCTAAGATCTTATTCATCCTAGTATCTTCAACAGATTTGGGCTTCTCTAACGCAGCTGGAAAAGGTGCTCTATGGACGACATCACTAGATTCTACAAGCTATTTCCCCTCCCTATGTGGAAGGGTACTAATCTCATCTTTCTCTTTATTGTCTCCTCTCTTTCATGGTCCCTAACCTCACTAGGCTCTATAGGAACACTAGGTGTAGACTCAATAGAATTTTCCTTCTCTCTCACCCTATTGTCAATGACTCTACCACTCTTAAGTGTAATAACTGCTTTCTCCTGTGCATGAGTGGCATAAGAAGGATTAGAGAAAGAACTAGATTGAACTCTAGGGTTTACCTCTGGCTGGGCAGGCAACTTGCCTAGCTCCCTAGCACTCAACTGACTAGCTAACTGACCTAACTGGGCATCTATCTTAGCTATGTGCTGCTGTTGTGACTGAAACATCTACAATAGAAGATCAAACTTATCATTGCTACTAGGCTGGGTAGAGGATAGTGTAGGAAGTGAAGGTATAGACTGAGTGGGAAGAGTAGGAATAGATAGGCGTTGGTCTTGTAGGGCACCAGGAAGTTAGATGGATTTATGTGATAGAAACCTGGTGGATTTGACTGAGCAGGACAAGGTCACTGCTGGAATGGGACCTGGGGCTGAGGGGAATCAAAGTGATTATTACGCCAAGAAAACTTAAGGTTATCCCTCCAACCCAGATTATATGTGTTTGAGTAAGGGTTATACTCTCGTGAGTACCCTTATGTAGGATGAACTTGCTCCTGAATGAATTCTAGAAACTGTGGTGCTAATGGGCAAGCTATGGTCTCATGGGACGACTCAGAACATAAGGCACACACCTCAATGATAGAAGGAGAAGACGAAGATACTAGCGGATTAGCTCGACGGCCAGGTGTAGGTGCTAAACCTAACGAAATCAACTGGTCAAGCTTATGGGTCAATGTTTCTACCTTAGCAGGAAGATCATGGGATGTGCCTACTTCATTAACTCCTCTCCTAGGATACTCCTACTCGACCTATCCAACACCATATTCTGAAAAGAATCCTCAGCAACACGCTCTAAAATCCCCCAAGCATCACTAGGTCTCAAATTATAGAATCCCCCACCCAACATGGCATTCACTATCATGCGTTGGGACTCGGTAAGACCCCTAAAGAAGTAATGCAGAAGATCGTGGGTACCGTACCCATGATGTGGACACTGACGCAATAAATCATTATACCTCTCCCACGTTTCGTGGAAAGATTCAAACTTGTGTTGAGAAAAGGTCATAATCGAAGCTCGAAGGTCAGCAGTCTTAGCCATGGGATAAAACCTCTGATAGAATTGGGACTGGAGCTTAACCCAAGATGTAATGGCTCCATCATGCAAGGATTGAAGCCATTGTTTGGCTTTATCCTTGAGGGAGAAAGAGAAAAGTCTAAGCGTAATATTCTCCTGAGACATATTTGGAAAATTGAAAGTAGAACAAATCTCCACAAAATTAGTGACATGAGCTAGGGGACTCTCATTACTCCTACCATAGAAAGACGGGAGCATAGCTAATATCCCATGCTTAATCTCAAAACTCGCCTCCCCCAAAGTCGGTGGATAGATGGCCATATTTGGCTCAAAGGCATGAGGAAGGAAGTATTGCCTAAAGGTCATGTCATCGGCTACTTGGCGTGGATTCGAAAGCCTGAGAAGCTCAACATTCTCATTACGTAGAACAACAGGAGGCGAAAAATGAGGAGGAGGAGGAGGAGGATTATCATTCCCATTATGGGGAACAAGAGGATGGAGATCATTTCTATTTTCTGCCATTCCACCTAGATTGCATTCTAAGTTCCTAAGATGATGGTGAATTCTTTGTGGTTCAGGATTAAAAGGAACTAAGTCAGGTCTAAGTGAACGTCTACCAAGCATGCACAAAAATAAACAAAATCTCCTTTAAACTCTTCAACCCCCGAAACTGCAATTTCAACCTAAATCTACAACACAGAAACCACAAGTCCTAAAAACTACAAAAGAAAAATAACACTAAATAGAAACGCTAAATCAAACAAAACACAATGTAAGAACAAAATAAAAATGATCATGGAAATTAAAAAAAGAACAACAAAAACTAAGACTAATACTAGAACAATAACAGAAATACCAAAGCACGGAACCAACTAGAACACACAAATCAAAGAAACCAATTGTGCCTCCCCAGCAACAGCACCAAGAACTTGGTGTTGTTTTAAAAGCCCGTAAGTGCATTGATCGGAAATAGTGTAGTGTGTGCAAGAGTACGGGTATCGTCTCCTCAGGGAGGCCTCTAACTATGGTTTCTAAGTCCTATGTATCCTAGATTAACTATGTGTAGAAACGAAATTTTTTTTTTTGAGATTTTTTTGAGAATTTTGAATAGAAGGGAACTCTGAACTATCCTATTAAAACTAAAATGCATAAATTAAACTAAAAGTAAATGGAAAACAATGAGAAGAAAGCAATTGGGAATGACTAGGGGAATTCGGTAATGGGAAACTGCCTAGTGTCGGATTACTTCCTATGTTCGGCTAGTGATTGGACTAACTACGAACCGTCGGCAATCAATAGATCTAGTGCCTTAGTTTGTTAGCTAGCCTTATTACCCTTGATTAAAGGTGCACTCGTATCCCTAAACAGGCCTTTTCTAGAGCATAGGTTTGTCCTATTAATTAAGGCTTTGCAACTATACCAACAACCTAAGTGATTAACTAATCCAAGTTGATTAAGGCACACCCATTAATTGTGTTTCAAACTAAGGATGGAACCAATTAATCTTAAGCATATTCAAGCACAATTAGCAAATCTAGCAAGCGATAGATCATGGCTCACACATTAACAATGTCTCATGCTAAGCTCAGGACCAATAATCATAAACAATTTCAAAACAAGCACGCATAAACTCTCTTGGGACTTCCAACAAACGCATAGACATGTTATATTAAAGTCATCAACAATTCTCCACAAGTTATGCAATCATCATGCCTCACAACATCCAGAAAAGTCAAAATCCAACACTAAGTCATAACATAATCCGTAATCCAACCCTAGCCTAAAACAATTTGTTCAACATTCTAAAAGAGAGAGAAAAACTGAAATTTAATATCAAAAACATCAATTCCATGTCCAATAAATTAAATCTCAAGCTTAGAACCTTTTCCCGCTTCAATTTCACTCAAATTCAACTCCGAAACGCAATTTTTAGCAATGAAATCTAACTTAACAGCAACTTTTCTGCACCAATTCTGCACCAATTTAGCTATCTTTTTCTTCTCAAAACAGCCCCAAAACCTGCAAAAATTAGCACACAAATAGTGTATTTATAAAGCCCTAATTAGTAGAAAGTAAACTCAAAGAAAAGAACAAGCAAAATCTCTTGTTTTTGCAGATTTTCGGACTAATTTCTGCACTTTTTCCTGCAAAAAGACTTGCTGGAATTTGCCTCTTTTTACCCCCAAATCAACCCTAAAAATTCCCCTTTTGTGTGTGAATGTGTAAGAGTATGTATGTGAGATTATGTGTGTGTTTGGTGCTGAAAAGAGGGACGAAAATAGGAAAAATTTGGGCTGATGCAGCGCTTCTCTTTTTTTTCTCGTTCCTGGCTGCTCTCTATTTCTTGTCTTTTTTTCCCAACTTGTTGATGAGTTGATATATATATATGGGTGTTGTGTTTTTGTGCCCTAAAGAAAGAAAAGAAAAGGAAAAGGAAAAGTAGAGTTCAAGTCATTAGTTAATATAATATATAATATACTCTCCATTAGCTTATGTATTATGTACATGCATATATAATATTCTAACTGTGGCCTAAAACCCTAGAGCTTAGTTAATTATGTCCTAAACTAATTTAGTGAACTCTAATTTAACTAACTAAAATTCCTAGAATCCTAATTCTAGTTATTTAATATCTTAATTCTAATCTAACCGAGCTAACTTATGAATTTAATTTCCTAATTCGTAATTAATCAAAATTATTATAAAAAATGAAAATAAAATAGAAAACGCATAAAACGATAAAAAATGATACACCACACATAAACACTCAATGCGACCCAATAATCACTCAGAAGCTTGAAATAGACAACATTAGCACCAAAACACACACATCAATAGATGCCTTCAAAAGATACAACTAGATCAAAATAGCCCCAGAAGTTGAGGATAAAACTTTCTTTGTAACTGAATGAGGGTTATACTGTTATCGAGTAATGACCTTTGAACTGAAGAACGTAGTGGTAATCTATCAGAGAATGGTCAACAAGGTCTTCAAACAATAACTAGGAGAAACATGGAAGCATATGTGAACGACATGCTGGTGAAAATCAAAAGGCCAAAGACAACTTAGCAAACCCGTATGAGGTGTTTGACATCATGAGATGGTGTAGCATGAAGCTTAATCCAGAGAAGTATGCCTTTAGAGTGAAGGCCAGGAAGTTTCTAGGCTTTATGGTAACACACAGAGGGATTGAAGCCAACCCAGAAAAGATCTAGGCCATTTTAGGAATGGAACCGCCCAAGAATACTCGCGAAGTTCAGCCCTTGGCTGGTAGGGTAGCTGCTCCCAACAGGTCTATGTCCCGTTCAGCTGACAAATGCTTTCTCTTTTCAAGATTCTCTACAATCCCAAGAATTTTCAGCGGACCAATGAATGCCAGATAGCCTTTGACCAAATCAAGGTGTATCTGTCTTCTCCATTCTTGCTGTCTTGGCCGAAAGAAAAATAGGAGTTGTTGCTCTAACCTAGCTGTATCTAGGGTGGCAATGGTAGCCGTTCTACTCTAAGAAGAATGAATGGAGCAAAAGCTAGTATACTACGTGAGTAAGGCATTTCACGAAGTAAAGTTGAGGTAACTACCCATAAAAAAAGTGGCCTTAGCACTAATCACTGTAGTAAGGAAGCAGAAACTGTATTTTGAGGCTCATCCTATAAAAGTCTTGACTGACTCCCTGCTCAGACAAGTACTTCACAAGCCGGAAGTTTTCGGGCATTTGTTAAAGTGGGTGGTTAAACTAACACAATATGATATCACTTGCTAGCCAAGAATAGCTATTAAAGCCCAAGCTCTTGCAAACTTCATTGTCGAATATACTGGGAATCCAACGAAACCTTTCGAACCAGCTTGGACCCTATAAGTCGATGGTGTTGAAAGGAAAGAAGGATTGGGGGCCGGCATAATCTTGTTTAGCCTCACTGGCGATGAGCTCTAGTAAGCATTAAAATTTGGTTTCCAGACATCAAGTAATGAAATGGAGTACGAAGCCTTGTTTGCCAAATTAAAGACGGCATTAGGAGTAGACGCCGAGGTTGTAACAGTGTTGACTGATCCATAGTTAGTAGCTAATCAGGTCTTTGAAGAATATGAAGCCAAAGATTCGACAATGATTGCATATTTAACTAAGTCAGGGATCTAATCTCCAGCTTCAAAAGGGTGGTCACGTAGTAGGTCTCCCGTGAGAAAATAGAACGAGCCGACGCTCTATCAAAATTAGTTGCAGGCCAAGTCGAGAGAGAAGAGGTCCACATAGAGACATTGGTCAAGCCAAGCATCTATTAAGGGGCTACGAAGAAGACCAATTGTATTAATTAGAAACCTAATTAGACCAGTGACATTTGAAAATTCCTCGAGAAGGGAAAGCTCCTACCTAATAAGAAGTAAGCAAAAAGGGTAAAGAGAAAGGCTTAAAATTTCTTATTAACCAAGGGGCAGCTCTATAAACACTTTTAAGCAAGCCTTTTGCTAAAGTTTGTAGGACAACATGAAGGAGATTACATACTATGAGAGATTTATAAAGGGATCTACAGGTATTACACTGGAGCCAGGGTTCTGGCGCAGAAGATATTACGTTTTGGGTACTATTGGCCAAGCATACAGAAGGACACCTAGGTATTGGTGCAAAATGAGATGCTTGCTAGTGTTGCTCTAATATACAGCATCAGCCATCTTTGGAGATGATTTCAATAAAGAGCCCATGGCCTTTTGCTCATTCGGGGCTGGGGCATAATTGGTCCCATCCCGACCAAGACCCGGCAGAGGAAATTTGTCTTTGCGCGGTGGATTACTTTACCCGTGGGTTGAGGTGGACGCTATACCCAAAATAACTGAAAGGCCTGCTTGGGGGTTCGCATGGAAGAATATAATATACAGATTTGGGATCCCAAATATGATCATAATCGATCACGGCCAGTAATTTGATTGTTCGTTCTTTCGAGGTAAATGTGAATAACTAAGGATTGAGCTGAAGTTTGCTTTGGTAGCACACCCACTATGCAATGGAGAAGTTGAAGTTACCAATAGGACATTGCTGGAAGGGTTAAAGGTCAAAGTTGGGAGATACAAAAGGGCTATAGGTTGATGTTTTGCCTGAAGCGCTATGGTATATGAGAACAACCCCCAGCAAGGTCACCAAAGAGACACCATTCAGGCTGGTTTTCGGGGTGGAGGCTATTATCCCAGCAGAGATCGGATCTCCAAGTTAGAGGGTTGTCAACTTTAACCCAGATACAAATGATGAGAGTATGAAAGAGCAATTAGATCTATTGGATGAAGCCTAATAAATTGGTTAACTCAAGACTATGATGCACAAGGAGGCCATGGCTCGAAGCTTCGCCAAAGGTGTGAAGTCAAGACGATTCGAAAGGGAAATATGGTGTTACGAAAGGCCCAGTTCTGAAGAGATGAGAGACATGGGAAGTTTGGCCCTAACTGGGAGGGCCCATACCTGGTCACAAAGGAAGTAAGGCTAGGAACCTACCGTCTGGCAAAGCTTAATGGGAGGATTTGGCTAATGCATGGAACGCTGAGCGTCTGCGGATAATAGTCGTGACAATTTTTACTTGGCAATCTTAGATTATGGCTAAGAGGCTTGACATAGCCTTACGTACCTTAGACTATTGTTGTTTTGAACTCATTAGTCTTTATCATATCTTCACATTTTTGCCTTATTCTAACAATACCCAGTTAACTGAAACTTGCCTGTATAGGGGAAGCTGTAAAAGTCAAAGGCCAATCATGAAGTGGTGGTAACTTGCATACACGGTAACATAGAGTCGTAGGGACTTTCTAAAAGGATACATCTATAATTTGAGAAGGAAATTTAAGTTCCTTCCTTTACTAAAGTTAGAAAGACATTAATCCCCATACAGACAAAAGCACAGAAGAAGTAAAGAGACACACCGAGTGGCCATAGCCTAGAAGCAGCTTTACGAGGCTACTTGGGGAGAAAAGAAAATTCCATAAACAACTAGATAAATACAGAAATATAGTATCAGCAAACCGACTCAACTCTCTTGGTGGGGAGTCGGAGTATCAAGGCATCTTGGGAAAGGCGAGGCGATGTACTCGTCATTAGGACCGGGCATAGAAGGAGAAGTGAGGTGAACGAAAGAAGTGTCCAAGGTAGGGTAATGGTTCATGATCTCTTGAAGGAGGTAACGGATCTACCAAACATGTCTGAGCCTCGTGCTTGAAGTACTCGCAGACTTTATCTGTAACTGTGAAAAATCTGAACGCCTCGACCTTATCGTGACTAATCTCGTCGACTAGGGTTTTATACTTCCTTAAGGCAGCCAGCTCTTCATCCTTCTCGGCAATTTCTTTGTCTTTCGTCTTGCATAGCCTGCGAACCTCGTCCCATTCCACTTTGGCCTTGGCCAACTCCTTCTCCTTCTTCTCCATCAGGTCGCATACCTTTGCATGCTGCTCCTTGTGCCTTGCTCTCTCTTTATTCCTATCATCAACAAATGTGTCGGCTAGGGCCTGCACGTTCTTCAACTCCTCCTTGGCTACAGTGTGGCCCTTCTGTTTTTCCTCGAGCCGTTGACCCAGATGTTTCGCGAGCTTGGCTGTACGGAGATTGCCAGTCGAAACCTATCCAAAACAAGGGGACTTATTGGAAAACAATGGAGCAAGAAAAAGGAAAACACAAAAGGCAGCAACATACCTGGTGCAGTGCGTAATCCAACTCCTTGTTGAGGTTCATCGAGTTGACTCCAATCAAAGAGGTATTCAGCCTGATGTGCTTCCAAGGGAAAGAGGAGTGACCTCTCTTATAAACCTTTAAAAGATTCTAGTGACTGAATGGCGGAAGACAGAGACGTGATCAATGGAGTTCTCAGAAGTTCCCTGAGATTTCTCTCAAGCATTCGAAGGAGAGGTCGTGCGAGTTGACTCGGAAGGGGGTTGCGCTGGCCGTCTTCTCTCTATCTGCAATTTTGGTAAGCTTACGCCATCGACACTCTTTAAGGGAAGAGCCCACACTGGGATCTTCCATATATAAAGGAACTGGATCCCGCAATGGAACCGGAACAGGAGCATTGGCGGTCGCCGAGCTAGTACGTGAGGAGGAGGCTTTCTTCAAGAGCGTGCTAAAAAGATCCTTACAGTTTCTCTTTTTGTCAGCCATATCTATAGAAACAGAAGTGAAAGATTGTAAGATAACCTTGTATAAGTGAATGTGTGGAAACATAAAGTGAAGCGAAAAACCAAACGCACTTTTCAGGTCGGAAAGCTTAGGTTCCGTGAAGGTTAAAAATTCGCCACTCTCAGGGGCAACCATGGATTTGGCAAACAAACTATCTTTCCCGTAGCTGCCTGGCGCATATCATTCGCCCTTATCTGACCCAAGGTCGCTGTTAGCTCTGACAGCATCGCTATCATCCGAAGCTTCTAAAAACTCAACCAATCAAGACTCCTCCTATATAAGTCGGCATCTCACATATTCGTAACATCCAAAAAAAGATTTAAAGCAATGAAAATCCGGGCCCTGAGAAGTGACGGCTGCTACTAATGCCAAAGTGGTCTCCTTCGGGGCCGGGTGAGACTTTCGAAACCCACAATGGACCAGAAAATTCCATGAGCCCTCCTTCAAGGAAAGAAAATAAAACATGCTCCTCCACGGTTTGTTTAGGCAAGGGACCTTGGTCATAAATTGTCTATTCCTATGAGCCTGAAGATAGTACCACCCAAGTGCACAAGGCGATTTGCTCAAGAGCATAAGCTCGACGAAGGCATTTACTGGAGATGTATACCCCCAGTTAGATAAGAGGACCACCAGTTATCTACCAGCCATTTAGGGCCAAATGACTTAGTGCTATCCCATAGTAGCAGAAGATGTCACAAAGGATTTGTGGGAATGGGACGGAGTCCCCATCTTTAAAGTGGACTCGCAGATAGCTACCTCACATGCGGGGGGGATACAAGCACGCTCGTTGGGTTCGGGTGCGCGAAATCGTCAATTTAGCCACACTTTTGAACATGTTCACCCTCTGCTGCGTAGTAATGCTTGGGATATACCTGGCCATCTAATCTGGAGGAGGTGGGGCCATAGGAGGCTTGCCAGGGTGACGAATCATGCCACCACGCTAACGGACCCTAGGCGAAGATAGGTAGTCAAATAGCCGTGTAACTATGCAAGCACCGCAGAGATTGGAAGAAGAGAAAGAGCGACAGTACCTTCACAAGAATGAGATGCACGGAGGATGAGCTGGAGAAACCTACCAGGTAATCAAAACATGAACGTGTTAGAAAATCACAATGGGGACATGACAAACATAGTCTCGCACATGTAAATAAATGAAAGCAGCAAAGTTTGTGTGAAAACTCGCGGCCACATGCGAGGATCTAAGAGGCGTATAGCTGTACAGAACCGGCGGACCTAAAAGGTATTTGTCTACCAGGATAAACGATCTAGAAGGAGGCGGTGGACCCATAGTGAACCCGTCCACCTCCAAAAGCTTCGACGGACCAAGGAAACGGCGGACTGTCCTACCATTCGTCCGCTTAGTATAGCTGCGACATCAAAGGAGAAGGCAGACCTATCCAGTACCGGTCCGCCCCTGGAAGAATTGAGGGACCATAAGAGCAGGCAGACCTTCCCTCACCCATCTGCATGGCAAAAGGAAGACACCAAGGGTTCGCCCTAGGTGTGCAAGAGGCAGCAAAGTCTCTCTACACGCGGTCGCTTGGTTGACTTGTAAGAAGAGCAGGAGAACTCGTTCCATATCCGTCTGCCAGAGCAAGCGAGGAGATGGGGGCAGACCCTTCGTGAACCATCCGTTACGTTCGTTCGAAGAAGGAGGTAGACCCTTCGTGCAACCATCTACTGTGCTCACTCCTTTCCTTACGCGGCTGCCAATACTAGCTAGGAGAAGAAAGAGCGGGGTGGACCCACCTATCATGGTTCTGCTTGGAGTAGAAAGAATGCAAAAACATAGCCAAGTTAGCAGAGTTGTGATATGGGGAGTGAAGTTTGAGATGAAGAAGTGGCCTATTTATATACCAAACCTGCGCAGAGAATGAGGCATCAGTTACTAATGGGAAGCGAAATATTCCAGAACAACTTTAGCTAGAGGAAGTGGCACATTAAACTTAGTAGTTTCTCTGGCCATTACACGATCAATAAGCATCATATAAGCCTAAAAGGGAGGGTATTTGATATGGTGCGCCACATGGACCAATAGAACAGCGACACGTGGCATGTAGGAGATGGGGATAGAAGAACTACACCAGGTGGACCCTTGGCGCACGGGTTCGCCCCTTAAGCAACTCTGACCGTACCCTTAGGCTATGGGTACGCTAACTTATCAAGTGAGATATTGATGCTAATATTGAAATGACGCTTGAATATACACAAGGAAGGACCTCAAACCCATATGTACACTGGCAGACAAGGGGAGGGCGTACCCTTGCTCCATGGATACGCCTTGGTCAAGCCCCCTGCAAGGCACATGGTTTCCTCCCCGAAATATTTACGTATGCCATCACGATCAAGACAAGCCTAATCAGCATGCTACCTAGGGTAAAGTTCGAGTATTATGCCTCCCTGCCTATAAATACCAACCTTAATGCCACACTATGGGGGGATGGATGGTGAGAATTCTCTTTAGACATCTTTGAACGCGTTCATAACACATTCAAGCTTATCTTCATAAATTCATAGACTCCCTAAACTAACTTGACTGTCGGAGGTACAACAGGAGAAAGCCCCACTTTCTCTTCATCTAGTAGGGAAAGGCATACGCATTAACTAATTGGATGAGAAAGGCGTATGCATCAACTAACCAGGAAAGGAAGGCATACGCGTCGAGCACGCGAGCATAAATTGACCTTTGGCTTACGCATCAACCCTCTACTCCCTCAACAAGCACTTTGAAGTCATTCTATCTTTACTAACGTGGGCAAGATTTCTTTGACCACATCAGAAAGAAATTAAAGAAACAATCTTTCTGCTGATTAATTTAAAAGTCAAGGTTAGAAACAAAAATAGAATTCACTAAACATTTACAGGATTGTTTGAGGCAATCGGTTGCAATCTGCTTACGAGTACCTGCGTCAAAAAGGCAACAAGGTGCAATGGTTTAATTTGGTTTACAGCAGTCCTTCCGTTCCAAGACATAGCTTTATCTTGTGGCTCTCTGTTCTTGATAGACTTCGAACCAAGTACAAATTGCTTTGTGGGGCCATGTATATTCTGGGGTTAAGCGAGTTTTGTGGTTTTACAGTTAAAACTTGAGATTATCTCTTCTTTGAGTGCAGTTTTAGTAGAAGAATTTGACGAAGATGTCTCTGAAAACTCGAGTTTCAGACTGAAAGTGTTAAGTGGAGTTATATTCTTCCATGGATCATTCACCACAGCAAAGGTAAAAGTCCCAAAGCAGTGTTATTAAAACTCATGTTTGGAGCTTGTGTCTACAACATCTTGAGAGAACGTAACCAGAGAAATCTCGATGCAGGCGCATCAAGCGAAGAGCAAATCTTTGGAGAATTGTTAATAGTGTAAGATATTTGATGTTATCAAAATTTTCCTTTTTTAACATGACACAAAATAGATCCATTTGTTACGAATGGAACATAACCTATATTCTTGAATAGGTCGGGCAGTGCGTGGGCTTGCATCCCAGTCTTTCTGAAGTTTTTTAAGAGTTAATGAACTTGGTTTTTGCGAACTTAGCAAAAAAATTAAAAAGAAATGCACAAATTTTATCCTACTGACAGTGATGGATTCCCCTGAAATGTGAACTGCTAACATCGGCACGGTCCTTCACTATTTTTTTCTTTTTTTTTTTGTGGGTTTTATGCAAAACCTAAGACCGGGTACATGACAATCTTTCTCAAAGAATGTCCTCCTTTGACCCTTCTCTAACAAAAAGCACAACTGCTCTAGAATCATTGTCATTGTTTCAAAACTAAGGATCTACCAAGATTATAATTAGCAAACCAACCCGTGCAACTGTTAGGTTTTCGATAAACATGTTTCATAAAAAAAGCCCCTCTTCCATTTGAGAACTATCTTTAAAATTTTCTGATGAGGGGTATAAGGCGATTAAACAATGGAAGTTTTTCATCATTTGAAAAGCGATCGAGGAATAAATTTCAATAATAAATTTCTTTAAATTTATTATAAAGTTCTCCAAATTAGGGGACTCAGGCACACTAGTCCAGAGCTTGTTTGGATTGATTTTATTCTATAAATATATATATATATATATATATATATATTTCTCCAGAAAAGGTATCTTTTTTTTTTTGTATTTAAGTATTTGGATTAAATAAAAAAATTAAACTCTAAAGAAAGCACAATTATAACTTTTTCAAGAGCCAAAAATTTTTAATTATCAAAAAATACTTTTTTAAAAAATTTAAAAAAAAAACATTTTTTTATAAAAAGAGAATCCACACAAGCGCCTAATCTTTTCCTTCAAAACACGAAAGCGAAAAAACTTGTACGCCTGGTGTTGTATGTCAAGCTCCTTAAAAATTATTGGCCGCAGAAGACACTAACGACTCCCAACTGCTTCTTATCCATTCGATATCTTTTTCCAACATATGGCTCTCAGTTTTCTCCAACTGATACCTTCGGAAGCAAAAGCGCCATGGCGTGCATCTTCAGCAAAGCCACGAGCACAACAATATCAAAAAGCATCAAAGATGAAGTTTACATAGCAACAGTGCCACTCAGAGCATCTGGAGGGCCTGCACAGTTGCTTATGTCTACTGCTTACTCTCTTAACTTGTGGAACATGCAGCATTACATGGTTATTATCAAACCTCCTTTGTATCCACACACTCAGGTCAGCTTTCGAGCCCGTTTGGCTTATCTGTAAGTACTTATAAGCAGAAAATTACTTACAAGTAAGTAATAAATAATCAACTTTGGATAATATATGCTTATAAGATACTGACATGTTTAATAAATAAGTGCTCATAAGTAATAATTGTAAATAAAATAAATAAAAATGATATGTCATCAATTAATGTGATAAAATTATTTTAAATTTTAAAGGTAATTTTTTCTTTTTATAAATTTGACGAAAAGTGCTTATAAGCTATAAGAAATAAATTCTCATCCTTAGCTTTTATTTCCAGCTTATAAGTTGGTAAAAAATACTTATAAGCCACTTAACCAAACATGTCAATTATTATTTTTGGGTTATGAGCTGGTATTAGCATCTTTATTCTTGAAGTCTGTTTTCCTTCTCCTTCTGGGTTCAAGTTCAGATGCCTCCAAACGGAGACTGAGTAATAAAATTTTATCGCGGATATTAATGTAAGAACAATTCATACATATAAAAGTTTGGATATTCTTATAAAATAAAATATTACAATTATGTTTTTTACGGAACTCGTATATTGAAATGTTGTAATAGTTTAATTTTCAAAAGTATCAAATACGATATTTTAAATTTTAATAAAAATAACTAAGCAATCACATTTATTAATACATCTCCCATTCAATCTCTCAATCCTTCCGCTTCAATATTGTTTAGCTATATGAGTTTTTTTGGTTTCAGGCTATGGTTTGTGATTTTCAACCACAAGATCCTGAAAATATATTGGTAGCTGCTGCAGCTCTATCTGGTAGAGAAGTGCCAGGTAATCCTTCTATGTTTTTTCATTTCCATGTTTGAAAAAATTATATATATATATATCTACATATACACACACGCACACACACAAGTTTTGTGATTTCTTTCTTCCTTCTTTTTATCCATTTTTCCTTGCCTTCCCTTCACTTCGATTGCTGATTTCGCTTCAAATGCTTTCGCTACCTTTTCTAATTTAAGTGGTTGCTTCCGACGGTAATTTGTTTGCATTGATTTTGCGCGGGTTGGTATGATTTTAGTATGCAAATCACATTAATAATCTGTTTGGTATGATAAAATAGTCTAAAAATAAATATAATGGTTATTCAAAACAAAATAGAATTCAAGACAGAGTAATCATAAAATATTTTTTTTCTTGTTTTTGTTTAAAATCATTAAAAAAAAAGTTAGAATGGGATGACAATTTTATTTTGTATGTTTGATAAAATTATTTTAAGAAGTTAGAATAAAATCAAAATCAATTCGGTTAAGCCAAATACACTTATTGTTTGATTTGGACTTGTACATGACAATTAATAACCATTGTCAATTTGTGAAAGTGTAAATGGAAAATAAATTATTTATTTTGTTTTACTTTTTTTTTCCTCATTCTTACTTAAGTTGGAATACTTATTATTTTGGTTTGGCCAAGGAATGCATTTTCTGACTTTTTCTTGGAAAAGTCATTCCAATGGAATTGGCTTTCCGACTTATATTAGTCTTACTAAAAGAAAAAAAAGCACACACACACACACACACAAAAAAAAGTTGGAATGACTGTTCTATTTCATTCCTTTCTTGCGAAATATGTAATTTTAATATCTATTTTTTAAACTCCTAAACAGGGTAGTCTCAACTACTTAAACTATCCTCTAATCGCAATATTTTTAATATCTTTATTTCATATCTTCTTATCTTCTTCTTTCTTCTTCTTCTTTATCTTTATTTTTAAAATTTTTATCTTTATTTATTATTGATGGCCAATAATTACATTTTATGTAAGGATGAAAATAAATGTATCTTTTAAAATTTAATTTTGGTAAGTTTTCAACACTAATCATGTTGTTATGAGATATTTTAATAATTGAAAAATTATTTAAATTATTTATGAGAGATTTTCATTGATTAAATAAAATATTTAAATTGAAAATATCTAAATTGAGAAGGTAAAAAACATAAATGATATAATATGAGATATTGTCAAGTTCAAGAATGTAGCTACACTACACTTTTATTTTCCCATGCATATGAAAAGATCATGAAAGAGGTATGAGATATTGTCAAACAAGTTAAAGTTATAAGCAGAATTTATTACTTTGGAGATACAATTACCTGATATGATTTATCAATAAAAACTACTTGATAAATATTTTCAATATTTCTTACTATTGTTTTATCAAAGTAATTTCAAATAACCTTTTAATAACACTTATGGACAGCGTATAATAAAACTTAGATTTAATAGTTAAAAATATATTAGAACATGCATGTAATTGGATAAGTATGGGGTGATTCGAGGGTAAAGCAAGTAAAGCCATTGCCTTAAGCCCCAAATTTTAACATTTTATTATTATAGCTTATATATTTACAAAAAGAAAAATTTTATCATATTTAGTTTTATTTTTAACAAAAACATTCATAAATTAAAGAAATAGGTCCACAATCCATAATAAATTTTTCTTTCTTAATTAGTCAATAATAACACCATCATTAGTTATTTAGATATTGATGGTTTAAATTTATTTTTAGAATAAAAATTTTTAAGTGAAAATATATATTATAGAAGATAATACTCTAATTAAGATGCTGCTAGATCATATAAAAGGACATATTACTTTGCGAATGCTTATATTACCTATTGAATAATTAATGTTAATAATTTTAGTAATTGCTGCTTCAGCAAAAAAAAAAATTTTCTTTCAAACTAAATTAATAGAATCTTACTAAAGGGCTCATTTGGATTGCTTTTTGTAAATACGCTTTTCTCTAAACTTTTGAAAAAGTGTTCTTCGGAGAAGCTAAAAGGTCTAGTTCTGGAAAAAGTTGAAATTGATTTTTTCTTTTTTTTGAGTTTTAGCATTTTCTTTTTTGAAATTTAATCCAACTACTTATTGCAAAAAGATGTGCTTTTTTAGGGAAAAAAAATTAGTTATTTTCTATAAAAAAAAAAAAAGACCAATCCAAATAGGAACTAAGACTAACAAAAGATTGAACTAATTGGTGGTTATAATATCATTTAAGAACTGTTAGAATAAATTGATTATAAAAATCTAATTAGTAACTTTGTATTTAACAAAAGTTAGAAAATTAAATCTTGAGTAAAATTGAGAAAGGCCCTGATTTTGAATATTGGCTTTAAGTCTCCAAATATATTGAGCCAGCCCTAAGTATGAGTGGTATATAAAATGTATTATGTTGTGGCCTATTGTCCAAAAATATCCCAACTTGCTTTTGATATCTTTGTCAGGTGTGGTCCTTATGAGAAAACTAACAAAGTTACCAAAGAAAAACCGTTGGTTCGTTGGACATTCAAATATGGATTTGAATGGCGTACGCCTATTCAATGAGAGATGGGAAACCCACTTGAGGATCAGCCATCATGACTGTCGAAATTATGTTAAAGGTGGCACTTTGATTACATTATTGTCTATAAACATTGTTAAAGTTAATCATTTCTTTTGCTATAATTATAACTTCATGATAAATTATTTCCACAATTTTTTATAATATTATTAAGTAATTATTCTATCTAAAAATTTAAATTTATAAAGGAATTTTTATATTTATTTATTATTTACTTTTTTAACATGCCTAACCCCTTATATACAGGAAAATTTTATTTCAAAACTTATATATAATAATTTTTAAATATTTTTAAATAGGTGATTGTGTGACTTAAAGCATAATCTTTCAGTAACCTAAACTTGTGGATAGAAATTTATTATATTTATTTATCTTCGGTGAAATTGCAAATTCCAACTTTTGAGCTAGAATTTGACTAAGGCTTGAGTAAATTTAAGATTTGTAAATCTTGGAATTTTAAACGAATTTCATATTTTAAGAAAGTACTACCAAATATAAAAATTTAAATTTATAAATAATTTCCACAAAATTTTATAGAATTCGTTCGTTCCAAACATATTATAATAAATATATTATTTGTGTATTGGTTTCTTTTTTTTTTTCCAAAGATCTCTAGTAAAAAAAAGTGAATGGCTTCAAAAACTTATCGTAGATTAAACTTTATAAAATTTATTTATATGTTATCACCACATAAAGCATATAAATTAATCACATAAAAGACATTTTACGCATTTTTTCTATATATCGCAGGAGTTCTACTGTAGTTTATTCCAAGATAATGTTTCCAAGTTCTTTCTCATTAACTCTTCTTTTAATTTGCTTCAAATTAGGGCTCGTGGAATATCTTACCGATGAAAAGATTGTATTGGAGCACCTCACAAGGATTAGAACAGGGATGGTATAAGATGTTTCCGCAGGAGTAGCTTTTTTAAACATAACTACACATATTGATAAATATGTGTGTATTAATTGTTTCTATCAGTCCTGAGCCTTTTCTTTTTCCTGCTTTGATTATAGGTCCAACGTTGATAGAAAATGTATATTAAATTACTTATGGATAAGTGTTGTGCATACAAGTATTTAATTAGATTAATCATTGTGGATCAATTATCATTTGTTATACTTATAATATTTCATTTGGTCACCATGAACAGGAAAGAAAATGTTGTTCAAGGCAAAATAAATTAAACAAGAATAGAAGTTATACCATAATGCTCTTGAAATATATTCTGTCTTGTATTTTCTTATAACCATAGGAAAAGTCAAAAACTAGGATTGATTAGAAAGCAGAGGTGGTTCAAAATAAAATAGAATTAAACTCAAAATGCCTTAAAATGTATTATTTATTGTTTTATTTGGTTATTACCATAAAACAAGTCATTAGGGATACGCATTTCGTTTCATCGTTTGTTAATACAAGGTGGAAGGAAATGAAAATCAATCCAATGGGTTAAAATACTTCCACTCTTTTATTTAAAATAAATTTAGTTTTATACATGATAACTTTTATCTTTTGTACAACTTAAGAAAAAATTAGACAACTCAACTTAAATATAATTGTTTTGGCTTTAGATTTAATTTCAAAAACAACTATAAAATTTCTTAATTATCATTCATATATTATGTAATAAGAAAATGAACTTTGATCAGAAAATATTTAGAATAAGTTACACACTTGCTATGACCATCAACATCTTTAGTTACGAGCTATTTAACTTCAGTACATCTATAATTCGAAACTGATAGAAAATGAAATCAGAAAAGAAATAAAGTTCATTGTTTGTTTCTCAAGTCATTTTACAGAGATGAGCTTAGTATTTACAAAGCCGAGTTTTTTACAAGCTTGCACCCTTGTCTAACTAACTTTGTTGACTAGGATTAATAACTTACTTTGAGTGCCAGCTGGTTTAGTTGCTTGACCACTTGAGCTTGTATTATTAGCACCCCTTAAGCTGAGCCGAGATACGTGCAAGGGAAGCTTGTTCTTTAGATAATTAAACTTAGCAATACACAAAGGCTTAGTAAATATGTCAACAATCTATTCTTGGTAAATGATCTGATGTAACTGAAGCTTCTTGGATGCTGCTAATTCCCTTAGAAAATGATAATCTAGGTGTATATGTTTGGTACGATTATGATGTACTGGATTCATTGTGAGAGCAATGGCTGAAGCATTGTCAGAATATAGCTGCGGACATGTGACTGGAATGTGAAGATCATGAAGAATAAAGGCAATCCATTTGATCTCTATAGCTATAGTGGTCAAGCTCATATATTCTGCTTTTGTGGAGCTCCTTGACACTGTAGGTTGTCTTTTGGAGCACCAAGAAATGTATTACTTCCCCCAACAAATGTAGAAATCAATAGTAGATCTTCTATTTTCTAGATTAGATAGCCAGTTAAAGTCTCAGAAACCAAGTATTTGTAGTGTACTAGGCTGAAAAAGAATACCTTGACGAATAGTTCCTTGAATGAATCTTAACAATCTTTTGAGAGCAACAAAGTCAGCTTGTGATGGACTATGCATTTTCCAACATAGTAAATTTACTGCATACTGTATATTAGGTCTTGTATAAGTAAAATACTCCAATGCTCCTACAAGATTTCTGAACTCAGTTAAAGATACATAGGCTTGAGGGGAAGGATAAGGGATTGCAGGAGTGGAGCTATCTTTGCAGTTCAACATGCCAGCTCTTTTCAATAAGTCTCTTGCATACTTTGTCTAATGTAAAAGAATCCTGGAGTTCAACATGGCCTCCTCTTTGGTTTGGCACCATGGGTTGCATCACATGAAGGGTTTACCTTTTCCATAGGTAGTGCCTTCTTTTGTACCAAGGGTGATGTGAACTCTTCCACCTTCTCACAGCCTTTGACGACCTTCTTTGGTGTCTTATCTGCCACCTGTTCACCCTTATTCGCTCCTTTCATGGCTTTTGAGTAAGCCCCCTCATTTTGTCGGACTCCCTTGTCCACATAAAGGGTCGAAAGTTGTCTCTTTTCATGTCTCGCTTGGATCTTGGCTGGGACCATGCAAAGGGTGTTCTCCTCCATGATCATCATATTTTTAAGGTGGGGTGTGGGGATAGCCTTTGCTTGTCTGAAGAACTCCATACCAAGGACAAGCTCAAAGTCATCCATGGATACCACCATAAAATTTAATTTCCCTTGCCAGGTACCGATTGTTAGAAAAACATCTTTCACCACCCCTGTTAATGATCGCAGGGCGAAATTGACAGTCTTGAGAGACCCTTGAGACTTGTTAAGAGTAAGTCCCAATCTCTTGGCTTCGTCTTCTGCCATGAAATTATGAGAAGCTCCAGTGTCCAACATGGCCCTGGAGAGCTTCCCTTGAATCAATGCCTCCACATATATCAAGCACCCTTTGATGTGGCCCTTGGTGTTATTTTGGCATTCAAAGCATTCAGCAATTGAAGAGAACCCATTTGTGCTTCGCCGATCTTCTCACGTTCCTCAATCAACATATTGAGTGTTTGTCTTCTTGGACACTCTCTCTATGGATGGGAATCGAGACAAAAGTAGCACTTGATGGATTTCTTATCTCTCTTCTCGTCCTTGTTGAAAGGTTGTCTCCCATGTCTATCCTTGTCTTACCCTTTGGGACTCTCGTCCTTCCCACCGTTTTCCTTCAAATCTCCCGGGGATTCGATGGGGTTGTTCTTTTGCTTCACCTCTATCAAGGACTCGGCCATGGCAACGGCTTGAGCGAAGGTTTTGGTCTTTGATAGCAAAATTAGCTCCCATAAGTGAAATTAACGAATCAATGTATTGATAGAAGATCTTGTGATGATAATATCATTAACATATACTAATATTACTGTGAAAGCTTATGACGTGCGTTGCATAAATAGTGAAGTATCACCCTTGCTAGAGAGAAAGCCTTATTGGAGGAGAAAATTATGCAGCAGCTGGTACCAAGCTCTTGGGGCTTGCTTAAGTCCATACAAGGACTTATTAAGTTTGCAGACATAGTTAGGAAAATTAGGATATGCAAAGCCTTGAGGCTGCTGCATAAAGACATCTTCTTCAAGAAAACCATGTAAAAAGGCTTTGGAGACATTTGATTGCTTCAATGACCAATGATGATGCAATGCCAGAGATAAAACAGTTCTAATATTTTCTGCCTTTACTACTGGACTAAATGTTTCATAATAGTCCAGTCCAATAGCCTAATTGAACCCTTTTGCCACCAGTCTTGCTTTGAATCTTACTATAAAGCTATCTGCATTCTTCTTATTCCTATATACCTATTTGTAGCCTATTGGAATTCTATTTGTGGGAGTTGGAATAAGAGTCCAAGTCTTTTGGTTTTGAAGAGCTTGAAACCCTTTCTTTATAGAATGGTTAGACTGAGTGCTGGCATCATAGAAGATGAGAGAGATGAAGTAGAATTTGTGGAAGAGGATTCCAATTCAGATGGACTAGAAGAGCTATTAGTGAAAGCTAAAGCAACAATGGGAGACTACATAGATGTTTCTGAATCAGACGTAGAAGATGATATGTTTGAATATATCATTGTAAGAGAAGGAAATGAGAGAATTGGAGCTATATATGGAGGAACAAGAGCTAAAAAAGATTGAAATGATGCAAGATCAAGAGATGCAGACTATTGATAAAGAAAGATATGCTCAACAAACTTGACACATTTGGAAGTGTAAACAACATTGTTAGATAAGTCCAGGCACTTGTAGCCTTTTGAGGGTCGAGAGTAGCCTAGAAAAATGCAAGACTTGAACCTGAAATCAAGCTTGTTTTTAGAATAGGGCCTGAGCCAAGGAAAACATAGGCAACCAAAAAGGTTGAGACTTGTGTAATCAGGCTTTTTATGGTATAGACATATAAAAGGAGACTTGCCATTTAGAACAAGTTTTGGTAATTTGTTCATTAGACAATTGGTTTTAGAAAGAGCCTCAAGCCAGTAGGGCAAGGGCAAATGAGATTGATGAAGCAAAGCAATAACAGTTTCTATTAAGTGTATATGCTTTCTTTCTACCTTGCCATTTTGTTGAGGTGTATGTGGACATGTTCTTTGGTGAACAGTGCCTTGCTTTTAGAGAAAAAGACTGAATTTGTGGTTTACAAATTCTATGCCATTGTCTAATCTTAGAGCTTTAATGGTAGCACCAAATTGAATATGCACAAGAGTAGCAAAAACAATATAGGCATCAAACACATCTACTTTAGATTTTAAAGGATACAACCAGGTACCTTGTATACTCATCTACAAAGAGCACATAATACCTATATCTCATGAAAGAAGACTCTGGAAATGGACCCTAGACATCAGAGTGAATCAAATCAAAAGGAGCAGTAGTTATAGACTCAAACAATAAAAAAGGCAGCCTATGTGCCTTAGCTACGGAATAAGGGTCTGTTTGGATTGGGGTTTTTTTTCGAAAAAAGCACTTTTTTTCCTGAAAAAGTTACATTAAATTTGTAATAACTATTTGATTTGATTTCTGAAAAAGCTGAAACTCTGAAAAAAGCTCAAATACAGTTTTTTTTATAAGCCAGAATTTTATCAGCTTCTAAAAAAAAACTATTTTTCAAAAGCTGTTAAAAAAAGTACTTTTAAAAAAAGCCAATCCAAACGAGTCCTAAGACTCACAAACAATACTATTGGAAGGAATAGTTAATTGTATATTTTGAGATAAAGCTTGTAAGACACCCTAGTAAGGATGACAAAGTCTTCTATGCTAGAGTTCATTATTGGAGAAAACTGTAGTATGAATGACAAAAGGAAAAGATTGGAATGTCTGAGATGCTGATAGAGAGGGAAGCATGAATAGACTTTCTTTACAGGGCCTTGGTACCTTACTTGTCAAGTCTTGTTGTCCAGCACGAGGACCCCTTGGAGTTAAATGCAAGAGTGGCATCATTTTCATTTGCCAATTGAAAAATAGATAGAAGATTGTTTGAAATAAGAGGAACATGAAATAGATTTGTGAGATTGAAAGAAGCATTAGAAGTATGAATAAAACTTGCACTCATATGAGCAATAGCCAGTGTATTACCATTGCCGACAAAGACTGAATCAGCTCCTTGGTAAGGCTGATAGGTGGAGAAATTAGAAAGATCCCCTACAATATGTGTATTAGCCCTAGAGTCCAATATCCACTACTTATCATTAGTAGAAACAAAGATTTGCTGAGCTGAATAGGCTTATTTAGTAGGCTTTCTACTAGCATAGTTTACAAAATCATTCCTTTGCCAACAATCAAGAGCCACATAATTGGGCTTGCCACAAATTTGGTGAAATTTGCCACAATTTGACAAATTGGCTCATTTTCTGCAGAAAGGTTGCCAGAACCAGATTGATATGAGGTCATTGACCTTTCTCCAGATTGACCTCTATCATATGATCTACCTTTGCCTCTAGTATTTCCAGAATTGTTATTACCTTTGCCTTTATAATTTCTTGCTTGCCTCTAAGTATTAATAGCAGTATGAACTTCTATAGAAGTAGGAGAAGAAATAGTTAAGATATTGTCCATTTTGAGTTATAGTTCCTCTATGATAAGCAAACTGAACAATTCTAAGACTTTTATAGGTTCAAATCTAACTGGAATAGAGGCTTTAAACTAGTTAAATTATGCAAGTAAACCTTTTAGAGTATAGAAAACAACATCTTCATCTCTTAAAGGCACATCAATGACAACCAAGGTATCAACAAGACCTTTGATATAGTCTAAGTACTGTTGCATAGTTTGATTACCTTTTGTAACATTGTAAAGTTGTTGTCACAGTTGATAAATGTGTGATCTAGAAGAGTAAGCATACCTCTTCTCCAAAGCTTGCCATATTTTAAGTGTAGTATGAAGGAACAGTCACAACTAGAGTTAAGGAACTAGTGAGACAAGGTCAAAGATACTTATCTAAGGTTCTCCAAGCTTCATAATTTGGATTGGCAATCAAGGCACCTGCAGCATTACTCACAACCTTCTGAAGACACGATGAGCTGCCATTAACATGTCAAAGATACCTTCCATGTGTGATTTCTACATCATAGAATTCGTATTGTCAAGCTTGAATTGATACGTCGAGTTGATGTGTTGTAGCAGATATTTGAGGCCTAAAGGCAAATCTTCATGAACTGATGATAAAGAAGCAGCCATTGCAAGAAATTGAAGTTGAAAGCCTAGGGTTTTAGAGGATTGTGAAGGCAAAAAAAGAGCAAAAATTGAACAAAAGACACAAAATGAAATTGATAGAAAGATTCGCAATCTTCAGAGGAGCATTTTGATCACCATTAACGCAGCTTTGAAGCAAAAAAATTCAGCATAGGATCTCTATGCTCTGATAACCATGATAGAAAATGAAATCAAAAAAGAAATAAAGTTCATTGCTTGTTTCTCAAGTCATTTTACAGAGATAAGCTCAATATTTATAGAGCTGAGTTTGTTACAAGCTTGCACACTCCTCTAGCTTACTTTGCTGACTAGGACTAGCAACTAACTTTGAGTGCCAACTAGTTTAGTTGATTGACCACTTAAGCTTGTGTTATCAGAAAGGCCTACAATATATTAATTTGGGTAGCATAGCTTTAGAATATTTTTGCTCTTAAAATTCAAATTATATTAAAAATAAAAATTAATAGTGTTGTGATAAATAAAATGAATAGTCAGCAAAGTATTATAGAGTATATATATAATTTGTAAAAATTAGTTAGTATCGTAAATGACTTGTAGAAGATAGAGAAAGTAAGATGGTATGAGTTGAAGAAAAAGGATTGAGAGTTTATGGGAGAATAAGTGGGGAATAAGTTATTTTTTTGTATTTCTCACTTCATTTTGAAAAGCTCTTTCACTGGGTTGGGATTTTTCCAACCTTTTTTAGGATGGTCTTTCTTATGGAATGAGTTTTCTAACTAAAAATTGTAATTCCAACTTAAAAAACAAAGCAAGGAAAAGTGAAATATTCATTTCTTTCGAAGCCATTCAAGCATACTAAATGGGAGCCAATTTCATTTTGAATCAAAGGTTTTGGACTTGAGGCATGACAATATACATGGATTAGATGGGTTGACAGCACTGTAAGCCCATTATATATTTATGTATTTGTTTAGAGTAAAATTCGCTATAGCTCATTGTTTTCTACAAAAATTGAATTATAAGCCCTAATTTTGAAAAGTCACATAAAACATGCAATGGTTTGTAAGTATTGCATAGCACAACTTACCTTTTATTTTTTTATTAGAGTTGTATATTAAAACATATCTAAAAAGACAAATTTGACCTACAACTACACGATTTAAAAAAATATAACTTTACCAAGTTCATTTTTATCTTCATTAGTCTTATTTTTATCTCCGAATCAAGTTTTCAAGAACAAATTATCATTTTAGTTGACTTTATCACGAAGGATTTGAGTTTTATGGAGTATATGTTGTATTCCTTAATAGATAAAATTATTTTGGTGAAACAGAGTTGTAGTTTTATTTTGGCAAAGGATATTTATGTCTTTATCAAAACTCAATTAGATGGATATTGCAAAAGTTATTATTGGGATAATTGTGCAACATTTACAAAACATTTGCTGCCTATTTTTTGCTAATTCTTGCTCATGGTTCTGAATGAACGGCATTATCTTTATCATGTCATTGCTAGAAGTTGGCTACTAGAAGGAGCAGGTCAAGCTTGAGGTTGAGGAGCACTAGTGAGAAAGGGCTGATTAAGATGGTAGAAACCTAGGAGGTATTGAGAAGAGGGTTGTTACTGGGGTGGAACTTGGGCATGTGAACTAGACTCGTGCTAACCTTGTCTCCAAGAAAATTTTAGGTTGTCCCTCCAACTCAGATTATACGTGTTTGAGTACAGATTGTACTCACGAGAATAACCTTGAGTAGCACAAACTTGCTCCTTCATAAATTCGAGAAACTAAGGTGCTAAAGGCAAGCTATGGTCTTATGAGATGACTCAAAACATAAAGCACACACTTTAACTACCAAAGAGGTGGAGGACGAACCTATGGTACTAGTCCTATAATCATGAGAGAGAAGAGACAAAGAAATGAATTGATCTAACTTATTTGTTAAAGCCTCTACCTTAGTAAGTAAATCTAAAGAAACTCCTACCTCACTAACACCTCTCTTAATACCTCCTCGACTAGACCTATCCTTGGCAAAGTTTTGAAAAGAATTTTTGGCCATCAACTCCATTTTCTCCCGTGCCTCAGTCGGTCTCAAAGTATAGAAGCTACTACCGGAGGTAGCATTAACCATCATCCTATTTTGTTCATTTAAACCTCAGAAGAAATATTGGAGTAGATCATGACTACCATACCCATGGTGCGGACATTATCTAAGAAGCTCTTTAAACCTTCCCTAAGCCTCATGAAAAGATTCTAGATCATGCTAGAAGAAAGTCATAATGGCGGTCCTAAGGTCAGTCGTCTTGGCCATGGGATAGAATTTTTTAAAGAACTTAGATTGAAGCTCGGCCCATGAAGTGATGCAACCATTAGGTAAGGAATGCGACCAAGTCCTAGCCTTGTCCTTGAGAGAGAAAGTGAACAATCTTAGACGTATGACCTCTTGGGAGACATTGGGAACATGGAAGGTGGAACTCACCTCAACAAAATCAGTAATATGCTTTAAAGGACTCTCATTGCTTCTCTTATAGAAAGAAGGAAGCATGGCCAACATATTATGCTTGATTTCGAAGTTCATCTCTCTCAAACCTAGAATTTGGATAGCCAAATTAGGCTCAAATGCTTTGGGGAGAAAGAATTGCCTAAGAGTGGGCTTCTCATCTATGGGTGGGTCTGGTCTAGGAGGCTCTTGTCTAAAATGATCTTGGGCTTAATGCCCATGGTGATCATGAGATGGAATAGGATTCATTGGGGGAATGGGATGATTAGGAGGATGATTAGGATCAGCCATCTGCTCAAGAAGATCTCCTAAATTCCTAAAATGTCTAGCAATCCTATCAGGTTTGGGATTAAGAGGAACTAGGGGATTTCCAAGGGATCTCCTACCAAGCATGCAAAAACTATCCTAACTCCAGCCACTACAACCCCCAAAAACTTCAACAAACCTAAAACTATAGCAAATAAGCCACAATCCTAGAAAGTCTACTAAAAACAAAAGCAAGAACAACTAATAAAGCTAAACAAGCAAGCAAGCTAAGTACAAAAAAATAAACTCAAAGCTAAAAAGAAAACAAAACAAAGTTAGGTAAGTACCAAAGTAAGATAATATAAACAAGAAGCAAGATAAGCAAAAACTAAACAAACTATAAAGAAAAAGCAAGAAAAACAAATAAATAACTACCAAAACACATAAGCAAAGAATGCAAACCACTGTGCCTCCTCAACAGCAGCACCAAGAACTTGATGTACCTTTAAAGGTGCAAGCCCTAAGAGGTCCCGCATGTGTACGGATCGTGCAAAATAAGGGTACTAATACGGGTGTTGAACCATAGAGAGACTCAAAGTATGGTAAAATCCTAAGCTATTGCGTTCTACTGGAAGCTTAAAAAGAAACCTAAACTTCTCATCTTGTGCTTTTGGATTTTAGGGAGCTAGAAGGGAAGAGACTATACTATGGATACTAGAAAGGAAAAGTAAAAACTAAGTTAATCTAGGGGATTAAACCTATGGGAAGGTGATAGCATGGCCTACACTTGAACGGGTGACTCTTTAATTCAATGCTATAGGATTTGAGATATTAGCTTACTAAATATGGCTTCTAATACTAAGCAACTAACTAGTGTCCTAATTACACTCTAGGACTCGGTGCGGGTCCGTCCCTAGGTATGCACACTTAGAGCTACGGCGTGGTTCTTATGTACCTAAGGCCATAGGAAGGACTAGGGAGTTACCTAGGTGTCCTAGAATGATCCCACCCTAGTTCCTAAACCATTAGCTGGATTTAAAGCTAAGACCTAGGGTTGACTAAGCCTATCTGGACTCCTGTTAGCTGGATTTAAAGCTAAAGGGGGCTCGATCTTGACTAGTCCTAACTTATGCTCCGTCATTCTAAGGATACTAAAGCAGATAAATATCTAATCGGCATAGTCCTACATATTCTAAGGTAAGGCGTTGTGAATATAACGTCCTATCCATGATACAAACACAAGCAAGTTTGATTTCTGCCATTGGAAACATTTAAACATCAACATGCAGCAATATTTGAGCATGTATTCACTATAAGGCATGTTTCATACCCACATAGATATGAATAGAACCAACTCACTTCATATTATCCTCAAGCACGCACATAGACATACATATTCAAAAGATTAAAAGTGTTCTATAGCAAATACAACTCAATCTATATAAATACAACTTATTCAAGCATTATATCAAACACATAGACATGAAATAATATAAAGCTTTTCATAAATAAGAAAAAAGTATGCATATATATAAGCCAATAGAATCCCATAACAGAGAATGCAAAAGTCATCCCATTACACAAGTTTAATCACCCTAATCTATCTACTCAAGCATATAATAAAAGAGAATGACAAAGGGTTGAGAAAGCTTTCTTTCTATCCTTGCTTGTTTATTTACAAACTTGAGTAAATCTTCACCAAATGATGTTTGAATCCTCCAAAATCAACTTAATTCTAGGTGGGCATGTGTGTTAGAGGGTGAAAGTAGGGTTTTGTGTCTGAGAAATGGGCATGTGAATGGAAGGTGAAAGAGGGTTCCAAATCTACTCAAAAAGGGCTCGAAAAAGGGCTTAAATAGTGCAGGATACGCGTTTAGCCGGGAGCCTTGGCCGGTCGACCAGCCTAGCCTTGCGTCGACTGGCCCTAATGGTCTAACTTTCTATTTTGGCCAGTCAACCAGCCCTGAAAGGGGGGTCGACCGACCAGGTCAGAATCCTAGCCAATTTCTTCGCGTTGTGTCTGTTTCGTCCCGGTTGCTCTTTTCTTTGCCCGGTTGCCTCTAAAAGCTCTTTTCATGCTTCTCCCATATCCCGAACACCTTGTTATTGACTTTGAAATCAAATCATCATCAATTCAAGTCTCGAGTTTTTGACCTAACTTTACCAAACACGAGAAATAAGCATGCATTAGTATAGTGTTGTCTTTAAACTCAACTATGTACATTTGCTTATGCTTAAGCCTAACCCTAGCATATGTACTATACTAATGCATCTTTTACAGCTCAAAAGACCTCTTAAACATAGGCAAATAACAACAAAAACACGCACAAAAAATGCAACACATCAATACATACATACATGCATACATATACACATATACCTTAAACCTTGTCTAAGATCAAACATTAAAAGTAAAATAACAAAAAATGAGTGTGTTTCTTTTGACCTTGTAGATCTAGCATTTTTGAAGTCATATAATAGCCTTGGTTTGTGATCATGTCGAGTTTTAGACCCATAAATGTACGGATTATTTGTGGTATAATAGATTCAAGTGCAGGTATCGTCTCCACAGGGAGGCAACCTTAGTTTGATCTCTACGTGCTCGAGCACCTAAAACTAGCTACGTGCATATATGTGCTTTCTTTAGGATGGAAGAGAGCTCGAGAAAATGAAATAAACCTAAACTATGGAGGAACTATAGGTGCCAAGCTAAGGAAGGAAACCTAACAAGGAAGAAAGGGACCTAGGGTGATATCATTGCAACTAGACTCAAGCTAAGATAACGAATTAGGTCTATCTAAGGCTCAGGACTTCTATTGTCGTTGTGTTCATTGGGGGTCTCTTAACCAATACTAGTAGTTCAACCCATTAGCTGGGTTTAAAGCTAAGGGCCAATCTCTCATAGCCTACACAATTCGTGCTTAGAACTTGTCATCTTGGCTGGATTTAAAGCCAAGGACTAGCATCTAAACACTATGTGACATTAAGGCTCAATTAACCAACACTAACGTAGGTGAGCGGTACTCTAGTCTAGGTTAACTTAAAGCCAAGGACTAGCATTCAAACTCAACTAAGCATAGCATGTAACCTATTAGCTGGATTTAAAGCTAAAGCCTACTCTACTAAGCAAAGCCATGAACTAAGCACAATTACATCACCTATTTAAGTAGATAAAAGCATTTGAAGCACAAATAACACATAGTTCACTTAGGCATTTTATTGAACACATAGATATATTCGATTATCAACACATAGACATATTGACTCATACCATTAATCAATGTAAACAAACACGTATTAATAATAGCCAAAGATACACACAAATTGTTTATTCAAAGCCCTAATTTAATATACAACATCAACGAACCGTAGACCTAACTCAATGAAGCATATTTACAAGAATAAGAAAAGGAATAAGGAACTCCCCTTCAAACAAAGCAAAACCCTTCAATCTCTTGTTACAAGCTTCAGCCCTTGCTTGGTTTGGTGAGGAATGATGGTTTAGGCGTGTGGTAAAGTGGGTAGAAGTTTAGGGTTTATTAAGGTTTAAGAACAAAAAGGTTCCTCTCTTGTAAATGAGCTAAAATGAGCTATTTATAGCTATTATCGAGTTTTCCCGATGGACCGGCTCCTCGATAAACTCAATCGGCTGAATTGGATAGCTTTCTAATCCTACTAGTTGACCGGCGGCTCCCGAGGGCATCTCGACCAGTAGAATTTTTATGTTCTCTGAGGTGGCTGGTCAACTAGCCCTTCTCCAAAATCGACTGACTGGGTCAGAATGCTCCATTCTTCATTCCTTTTCTTCCAGTCTTCATTCATTACGTCAAATCCGTGGGAGGCTAAACATGGAGGGAATCCTAAGAAGTGCATCTTAAAAAATTGCTTAACAGAACACCCTAAACTAGAAATCTTTTAGGTTGTTTTTGGATATAATGGAGCTCTATGGGAAATGAAATGTAGACTAAACAATATAAGGGAAAAAGGAATAGAATGGAAAGGGGAAATTCAAGCAAACAAGGAGGAACTAACAAATAGAAAAGGGCTAGAATGATTATCGCTTGACTATGGGTGACTCAATACCTTCATGCTATGGGATTAAATAATGGTTTATATCTCAAGGGTCGTTCTTAGCTAGGATCCTAATTAGCTTTTTAATTAACCACTAGGACTCAGTACGGGTCCATCCCTGGGCGGCGCCTCTTAGAGTATGGCATGGTCCTTATGACCTAGGGCCTTAGGGTTAACTAACTATTCTTCTACGTGACTTAGATTGAACCTACCTTAGTGTCTAAATCATTGGCTGGGTTTAAAGCCAAGACCTAGTACTGCTAAGCTCGACTAATCCTAATTGGAAACCTATTGGCTGGGTTTAAAGCCAAAGGAGACTCAATCTAGGCTAGCCTTAAGTTAATTGTCGTCAATCTATCGTCACATTAGCGAGATTTAATGATTAAGTGCATTCATACATGTTCTACACTATGGCATTCACAAATATATGGATGTACTCAACTACCAAATGTTGTCATGTTTAGATTACACCATATTAAGCATTGGAAACTAACATGTATGAAACTGAAGTCATATTTGCTACTAAGGCATGCAAACACACAGAGACACATGTATATAAGCATCACCCACTTCATATAAACATCACACAAACACATAGACATGCTTATATAATGGTTGAGAAATGATTAGTAACAAATAGACATCAATAAATTTATATATGCTACTCATTTAGGCATATTATCAAACACTTAGACAAGTATTGAAATAAGCCATTGAAATATTAAAATCAAAACATATATATTAACCATCAATAATCCCATAACATTCAAGTATTTAATCAACCCATAATACAAGCTAAATCATCCTAAGAAGATCTACTCATACATGGAATAAAATAGGATGAGAGAGAAATAAGATAACTCCTCTTCCATCCTTGCAATCTTTGTACAAAACCCTTGAATAGACCTCAAAACCAAGTGTTTTGATCTTTCCTACAGCTTGATTCTGGGGGGCAATGCGGGGTAAGTGTGTGTGAGGTGGGTAAGTTAGGGTTTACTGTGTGTGAAAATGGGTGTAAAGAGTGTGTGCGAATTAATGATAAAATGCTACAAAAACCAGGCCTTATATAGCAGTCTACACGTTTTACCGATTGACCAACTAGTTGACCGGCTCTCAGGGATACTCGACTGGTTAAAAAGGATTACTCTCTTGACCTACCAGTCGACCGATAAAATTCACATGTTCTCTGGAGTGGCTGGTCGACCGGCTCCTTTTCTAGGTCGACCGGTTGCTTCCTCAAGCTTTAAACTTTATCCTTTTTGCTTCCAACTTACCTCCCATGACCCATACACTTCAGTTCTTCAACGTCCATCATTGTGCAAGCTCGTTCATCAACCCTAAACTCACCTAAGACAACAAAATAGGCTTTTAGTAAAGAAATATCTATAGAAGTCAACTAAATACACTTAGCGTCGCTTATGCACAACTATATCATAAGTACTACACTAATACCACTATATAAGCACAAAACACCCCCAAAGCATAGGGAAAATACAATGCAAGCACACACAAAACCAAGACACATCACATAGCCCAAGACTTTTTATTACCAATACTTCGTTTACCTACTATTCTTCCCTTGGTATTGTCCCTAAAGGTCATATCTATATTCTTGACCTTCTTAAGCTCATAGAACAAGGTGGAATCACCTGTCATATGTTTGGAGCACTCACTATCCAATATCTACTTCTTCTTGCCATGTTTGCTCACCTGGCATACCTACATACATCAACAAGCACAAATGCCTTTATTCTGGGTCCCCAAACTCTTTGAGTCTTTGACATTAGTTTCAATTCTTGGCTCTCACAACCTATTTGGGTCTTTGCCATATAGGACTTGTGTACCTCTATCACACAATTTCTTATAATAACAATGATTAGAAACATGTCTATGCCTTTCATAATAAGCACAAATGATAATGGATTTTGAAGAACTAGCAGAGGTTAATGCTTTAACAAAGCAATATTTCAAATAATTTTGTTTGATTATAGCCTCATAACCAATTCCACTTTTGTCAAATGCCATTTTTTGTAATCCAAGAAGCTTTTCAATGTCTTCCTTTCCATTTGTAAATTTTCTTACAATCTCATTCAAATTGTCATTTTTCTTTTTTAAGTCGTACACTTTTTTTCCAAACTTTCAATGTTTTGAGCAAGAGACGCATTTTTCTTTGCCAAACAATCTTTTTCATTTAAAACATTTTTCAAACATTTAGCCAAACTCTTGTTTTTGTTCAAAGCAAGTAAATGATCATCATACAATTTTGAAAAAGCCTCTTGTAACTTTTCAAAGGAGTTCTCATCCTCTTCTTTACTAGGTGAAAAACTAAAATAGCAAGGTGAAGAGTGTACCTCATCCTCATTTGCCATAAGGCATACAAAATGTGGGTGCAAATATCTTAAGAGAGGGGTGAATTAAGATATTTTTGCTAATTTTTGTTTTAAAAAATTCTCATAAATTTAACTATTTCTATCAAGCAATTTATCAAACACAATGTAAGCAATACAAGTAAATAAAAGTAAATAAAAAGTAGAGATAAGGAAGACAAACGATTTAAGGTGGTTTGGCCAAGCCTACGTCCACCGCCCAAGGATGCTCCCCTTAGAACTTCAACAATCTTTACTAAATTGCTTCTTCAAATCTTGGTGAAGCAAAGACCAATTTATACACCTCTTTGAAGCCTAACTTCAAAGGACCCAAGAGTCCCACTCTTTAGGATTTTCCCACACTTTTACAAGCTTTAATGAATGTATCTCTCAAGATTTTTAGCTCTCAAAGTGTGTATATAATCAAAGGAATAAGAAATGATAAAGAATCTAAAATTTCTTCTAAAAAGAATATATAGCAATGAATGAAGCTTTTGAAATCTCAAAGATATTGCAAGAATGGCTCAAAGCTCAATTGAATGATGATATAAGATTTGCAAGCTTGAATTGATGATTTGAATGTGTATTGAAGATGTATTTAACGAGATTTGAGAGTTAGGGATTTGGTAGGTGAGGAAAAGAGGAAAAAATTGGGCAGAATGGTAATAAATGGCTAGTGCAATTATTACAGCAACCCGCTCAGTCGGTCCATCGGTTGGGTCATCCGGCCCCCTCTTGGCCCTCTCTAACTAGGCTGAACGCCTTAGTCGGTCGACCGGCTAAGGGGTCCGACTTTGTTTTTCACTTTCTGCTTTGGCCGGGCGACCCTCCCCGGTCACCCGGTCAGCCGGTCGACCGACTAGGGGGTCCGGCCACTCTAGAGAGTGACGAAAAACCAAACTTTGCCTGAAAAACATTTTGAGTTCAATTTTCATAGCTCCAAATCATCTTAAGACATTTTGTAAATACTTTTTATGACTTGAAACACTTCAAAACACATATTTACACTATGTGTTCATTCAAATTCATTTATGCTTTTATGAAATCTAATATGCATGAGATTTAAATTATTTGAGCTATGAAAATGAAGGTTTGAGCCAAACATTTACAATACTTAGGCATTTTACAAAAGAGCAAGAACATACGGTACCCCTTATGACGCATCTTCTCCTCTTTATGCCTTCTTATCTTCTTCTTTCTCAAATAACGCGCATTTGTTCATCTTCTTCCATCTTCCAAGCATCTATCTACTCGTCTAAGCAGTTATCTTCACAAGATGCTTTTAGTTATATAATTAAGAATGCATATCAAATTTTCATCATCAAAATTAATAACTAGTATTTAGCCAACAATCTCTTCCTTTTTGATGATGACAAAATTTTTTAAAGATATGAGAAAAATACTTCCCTTTAATATGAGCATTCTTTTTTCAAATAAAAGTTAGTTTGGAAAATGCTCCCCCTGTCAAATTTAGCTTATGCACATTTTTTAAAGCAATTATCAAAACAAGAAGTTTGGAAAATGATCCCCCTGTCAAATTTAGCTTATGCACATTTTTGAAAGTAATCATCAAAACAGCCTCAATACACAGGTGATCAGCTCATGCAATTTAAAATCAACTACTAGTTCAAGTTCAAGAAAAATCAAATCAACTGTTAGTTCAAGTAATCAACTCAAGCATCAAGCTAATATAATCATAAATGTGCTCCAGGCTACATGTGCTTCTTTTCTCCTTTGCTCCTTTTCTTTTTCTCTTTTTCCTTCTCCCCCTTTGGCATCATCAAAAATTAATAAGGAATCAAGAAGGAAAATGCAAGTAAAAATAGCATAAGTTAGAAGAGTTTAATCCATGAAATAGAAGAAAAAGTAATACCATCAGTCAGAAAGTGAAAATAAACTAAGAAATTTAAAACCAATTAAAAAGTTAACTAAAAATTGTTTTCTAATACGTAAAAATGAGTTTTTAAGTATTTTTAGTTAACTTAAGTATTCTTGATACTTGAGCTCTCATCTTCTTGAAATAGCCATGTCATGCTTGATGTAGTCTTCTTCAATTCAATCACAGCTAAAATCCATGAATTGCAAACACCTATCTTAAGGATAGATTCAAGACAAGCTCACAAATTGAACATAATTTGCATCATCAAAACATTATACAAGGCAATACTACACCAACAAGAAGTGTAAAAAATAGAGCAAATCATTTTGAAAAGGAAGGAAAAACAAAAAAAGAAGTAGATGTAAAATTATAATTTTGCCACGATAAATTGGAATTAAACTATATATAAAACCAACCAATTGGTTAATAGGAAAAGTGGCCCAGAGCCTTATAAGTTGGTCTTAGATTTTATGATTTTTTATGTGGGAGGATTGTAACGAGATTGAGCTCAAACAAGCTAAAATAGGAACCCCACTAGTATAATTTTTCTATGTAGGAGGATTTTAACAAGATTGAGCTTAAACGAGCTCAACTGGTAATCCCACTAAAAACTAGCCAAAGATGGATCACACCTGCATGATGCGAGAATTAAACCAAAACACAACTCTAATACTATATTAAAAATCACTGAGGTTCAATGATAAAAACCAATTAATCAATATAAGAAATGGCCCAACCAAAACCTTATAAGGCAGTATTAAATTTTATGATTTTTTTATGTGAGAGGATTATATCTCAACACCCTTTCTCGTGTGACCCAATCAAGAATGAGATTGAGCTAAAACGCGCTAAATCAGGAATTCCACAAATTTAACATGATATCAAAACCTAGGTCATAGGTCTGAAACTCACTGCCAGCCATTTAAAAGTATTAAAACTATTCACGTGCAAGGCTAAAAGACAAACCCATTTGCACGTGATAGGTCTGTTAGTACAACAAATAAATACACCAATATCCACTCTATGAATAGCATTATACCAAAAGTAATTCTTTTTATTGTAGTAGAAATTATAAAATGATTGAGTTTTAAGACTTTAAATACTCAAGTGAATAAATTTTCACTCCCAGAATTCAAAATATTAAAAATTCAAACTAATTCCCACCCTAAATGAAAGTTGAAAGACGTACTTGATAGAGAAATGGAAAATATGAAGCAAATCATTTTGCTAGGGAAAGGAAAAAAATGTAAATGTCAATTATATTTTTGCCATGATAAATATGAAATTACATTTTACCATTACAAATATTGCTATTAATAATTAGGACCATTTTTTAAAGCTATTACCATACTACCATTATAATTGTTGAAATAAAAAATAAAACTAATAAAGTAATTCTTTTTATTATAATAGAGATAATTACAAAAGCTTAAGCTATCACCAACTTATAATATTATTTTCAGGGGTGCACATGGTTCTGTTTAGTCTGGTCTTGACCATATTTTAAACCAAACTAAAATCAGTTGGTTTACAATCTCGACAAATCAATTGGTTTTTTTATTATGTATATAACCCAACCAAACCAACATATCTAGGTTGGTTTGGTTTGTTTTGGTTTTTAATTTTTCTAAAAAAGATTTTAAAAACTCAAATTTCATAATAAAATTCAACATGTAACTTAGTTGATACTTGATGTTATAGGAGTTTACCATTAAAGTCATACACAAGAGCTACTAAAGCTTAGTGGTTACAACAAAATCATAAGGTTAAAATTTTTATACCCGTGGGAACACATATATAGAGACTCTCAGTTTGGTTCAATTAAAATCAAAACAAACTATGATTCCAAGGAAAACAAACTAATTAGTTCAGTTAGGAAAAAAATATTGGGAATATATTTTTCTAAATAAAAACCAAGCGAAATCAAATTTGGTTTGGTTTGAGTTATTATTTTTTAGTTTAACCACTCCGTGTACACCTCCACTTATTTTCTTTCATCACCTCACATTGAGATACAACCAAGGCCATCATTTCAATTGAAGTCTAATGACTTTGTATATTGGGCTCTTGGGACTTGTAATTTTGTTAGACTATTCAACCGTAGCAAAGTTTGATAGAATTTTTTGCCTTTTGTGATAGAAGGGTATTTAATAGTTGAAAGAGGTATTTAAATATTATATAAATAGAAATACATATTTTTCTATTAATATCACATGTCATTATTTTATTTCTTATAGAAAATATTAAATATATTTTTAATTTATCTAAAATTATTTTTAAATCTAAATTAAGTCCCTTTTTAATTTTATTTTTTCTATTTAGATATTCCATTCAACCACTTTAGATCTCTCACAATATATATATATATATATATATGCTATTATTGAAAATTTACTAAAAATAAAATCTAACAAAATATATTTTTATATTTTCTTATGCTATAAACTATAAAAGTTTACATAAAAAGTATTTATTTCTCGCGTGAGTCATATGCATTACACTCTGCTTTGAAAAAGAGTCTAGAGCTTCATATTGTGTATTCTTTATGAGTTTGTTTATTTTTAATAACATGACAAATCTAATCATCATTCTTTCACAATTTATAAGCGAATCTATTTCTAATCATTAATTGTTGGTAACTAAATCTTCAAATAAAAATAACAACCTAGTGTTTCCTTTTCTATTTCTATTTTACTTTTGATAAGTCTATCTACCTTATAGTAGATAGATAGATATAGATATACTATTCACAATCCACCAGCATTTTCTTTTCCTGCCTTGAATACAAAGAGTTGGTATTGCCACGATTTTGTATCTCTAACCATTTATACTCCACTAAATCAAGGTCTATGATTATTCAATATGTACATCTATATATCTAATGATTGTGGTTTGTCTTCCACAACACACAACATAGTGGATGTTTGAAATTTAAGCTCATTGCTGAAGCATTAGCATGCTTTTTGTCTTTCTCTCCAAGCCTTCAGCAATTGACACATGGCTCTATTTGAGAACTCCCTTGCATGCCAAGCATACTGTTTTGCAGCTGTTCATGCAAGTTTACTGTTTGGTAGCTATTTTACTCAACCTATTCTTTTTTTTTTCCAAAAGTTCTTTTACTCAACTAAATAAGGAATTGAACCCAAAAAAAAGGAAAAAAAAAAGAAAGCAAGGAAAACATCATTCACACACTACATACCTCTGCACAGAAAAAGAAAAGAAAAAGGAAAAATCAAAAAATAGTACAGAAGAAGCTTCGCCTTCATTCATGAACCACACCACCATAAGCATCATTAGTGGCTAATCGATTTCTTTCCTATGGTCACCAATCTTCTCTTCCACAGCATATTTCCTCTTTTCTATTTGGTCCATTTATGTTTCTAAATTTAAAATCCTCTGTTTTTCCCAGTTCAATTTACAAAAATATGGTGGACCAAGTTCTTCATATGAAGTAATGTGGTTCACATGTTAAAATAGTAAGTAAAGCAAGTGTCTCTGACTTTGACTTTTGGTGTTGTAAAATAAAATAGTATATGAATACTTAACTCAGTGTCTTGATAATGAACTAGCAAAATTATTCAAAAAAGTGTTGGCAAAGGTTACAATGACCTGGTTGTATATAAGTAGTACTTAGTTTAGATGAGTTAGTCTATAGATGTGGTTGTGATAAATGTAAGTTTTATATAAGCATAATATAGAAAATGAGTCTTTTGGATTTTTATGAGGAAAATCTTTTGTGCTACTTTTCTAGTTTTTTCCTTCAAGTTGTTCTATATAGATTTCCTCCTTGAGATCCCTATTCAAAAAAGCTATCTTTACATCCATTTGGTGTATCTCTCAGTTGTGTATAGTTACAACAGCTATCAATATTCGAATGGATGAAATTCTTGTAACTAATGAATAAGTATCAAAGTAATCTAGACCCTCCTTTTGACTATAACCTTTTATAATGTAACAAGCCTTATACTTGTCAATTGATCTATCAGCCTTTATCTTCCTCTTAAAATCCATTTGCACCCTAAAGGTTTATTCCAGGAGATAGACCTACCAATTCCCATGTATGATTATACACGATGGACTCAATCCTATTATTTGCCACCTCCTTCCAAAGTGGTGCCTTAGGTGTAGACATAGTTTCCTTGAATGTCCTTGGTTTTGCTTTCTAACATAAAAGTTATAAAGTCAAGCCCAAAAAATGTAGACGTCTTTGCCCACTTACTACATCTAGGATTATCAGTTGTAGCCTCTTTATTTACATCTAATTAGCTCTCTTAGATGAACCAAGTTCAAAAGAACTTGGTTCTCGCAACTCTTTATACAGAAATGTCATCTCAAAGAACTCGGCATTCCAAGATTGAATGACTGTATTCTCATGAATGTCAGATGTTTCTGATTTATATATGAGAAATTTATATGCAACATTGTTCTACGTATATCCAATGAAAATACAATCAACTGTCTTTGGTCCTATTCTAACCATCTTAAAAGTTGGAACTCCTACCTTAGCTAGACATCCCCATACTCTTAAATACAACCTTTCCATATCTCATACGGAGTCTTCTCTAGTTTCTTTTGGGATACCTTATTTAAAACATGATTTGCAACTAAGACCGATTCCCTCTACAAGTTCTAAGGTGACCTTGAATTTATCAATAAGGCATTCATCATTTCTTTGAGAGTTCAATTTTTGCATTTGGAAATACCATTTTGTTGTGTAGAATAAAAAGCTATTGCTTGGTGTATTTTGTTATAAAACTTTCAATTTTGTCAAAAAACTTTATTTATAGAATTCTAACATCATGATTCTAACAACCAATTGATTCAAGATCTCAAGTAAATCAATAGACAATGATACTTTAAATCAAATAGTAGAGCACTTACTTTCATCAATTGAAGAAAGCTTTTGAAAGCATTAGGATCTTCTAAGTCTTGATACGTTATTATAGCAGTTCTTCTCTGGAATGGGACAGAGATGAAAGATAATATGTATCTAACTTAGGGACCATAACCCTTATATATAATTAGGTTAACACTTCAGTTATAAGCCCATCAATCATAACTAGAAGGATAATAGGATTCTACACATATGAGGTCCATACTCAATTAACTGATACTTCTACAAGCCCATGTAATGATGTTAGCATTATAGCATTATTGGCTTTGTTTTAGTAATAAGGATTGACAGTTTTGGTATATATGTGATTAAGACGTTTGTGATGAATCTTGTGATGAATGATTGATTTGCTTTTAATGAATATATAGTGATGAATGGATAATTTTCATAATTTGTATTGATTCATTACAAGTATTATAGGCATATTGCGTAAAGATCAACGTTGCTTATGGAACTCTTATGAGCTAATGTGTGGCTAATATGACTTTTGAGTCCTAGAGCAAATTGGAGATATATTATGCCTTGGAGGAAGATCTTGTGCCATTAGATGTTTCAAGTCATTGTGCTTATTCATTCGATCAATTGAAGACTTGGTGTGGTGACATAAAGATGGAGTCGGAAGTTATAAAGAGCGCAGTCATAGTTTGTTTTGTAAAGTCCTTGAGGCTTGTTGTCTTGACTTAGCTTATGATTTAGATATGATATTCCCTAAATGTTTTTCCATATTGGTACATGTTTTTCAAAAAAAATTTCGATGATTAAAAAGCTTTTTCAGACTTGATTTTTTAAGAAAATGAATCTTGGACTTAAAAAGCTATTACTACAGCAAAAAGGGATTGATAAGCGAAGTTTTTCAGGCTACTAGATGAGGTTCAACTCCACCCAACAGTATGCTTTTTAGTTTTTGAGTTGATAGTTAACGAGCAAAGTTTATTGGGTGATCAAAACAATGGGACTTCAATCAGATCATACAAATTTTTAAAAACCTTATCCAAAATTAGTTGTTATTCATATGATCTCTTTTCTAGTTTTAGCCTATAGTGCTTTAAAGTCAAAATTGGTCAAAAAAATTATTTCTAATAGCTATATTTTTATTTAGGCTTATATATATATATATATATATATATATATATATTTTCTTTAAGCTTTTTGAAGAGAACAATAAGAAGAATGCAATACAAAGCAGGAGGTTTCAAACTTCTCTCAAGGCAACTATAGGGCTTGTATTGTAAACCTAATATTCTAACTTATGCTCACTCTTTCTTTAAGATTCATTGTACAAATCTTATATCATCTTTTGTATTAGTTGGGTATTGGATAGATTAGTCTTGGGTGTGAGCAAATACTTGAATTTTGACAAGTTGGTTTTCTTAATTTTGGAAAAAATCAAGGTTGTATGCTCGATTTTTAAGTTTAGCCAACTTTTGAAAAGGTCAAGGTATTAGTGGAATTGGTTGAAAATCTCAAGTGGGATACCTAAGGAGCAGATGTAAGCTTGATAACTGAACCACTAAATTATTGTTGTCTTGCCTTTGCTTTTCTCTTTTCAATCTTTCAAATCAATACAACTCCATATGCTATACACTTTTGCAAATTGAATAAATATCCTAAGGCTATGAAGAATTTTTATAACTCTATTCACCCCGTCCCCCTGGAGCTAGCTTGCCATTCACAAATGTATTACTTTATCATATCATGCAATTAGGCTCCTTTAATTGATAGTAAACCTATGTATAATTATATTAATTTGTGAATCCATTAAATAGAAAATTACTAACAATCTCCTACTTAGACCATATATGTTTCTAAAAAATTATACATAGCTAGAACTTTAGAGTGCACAAAGTTTTTCTATCTCAACTAAAATATCCTAAAGCAATCTGGTCCATCAAGCACACTCATATAGGACTAAATCGGTTTTCATACCAGATATGCATAACTAAGCCCATCAATGGTCACAATATTAACAAAATTGATGACATAGATCAAGTATGGATGCGTGTAGCATGGAAATTACATCTGAATTGATTTGAGTTATATCTATTCCCAAATGGTCCTACTTTATGACTTTTTAGTCCAAACAACTTTCCAATACTGTATGTAAAACCATAATAGAAAGTCGATGTCTTTATTTGTGGAGTATTCAACAAACACATGAAATTCATAAATTTCATAAAACTTTAGTTAGTAAATAACATGAATCTAAACATGTCAAAAGAATAAATAGAACAACAAACTCCCACTAAAATGGCTCATCATATAGTTTAACAACACCTATATGAGTCACATGCTCACGAAAAACTTTAGGTGGAAAAACCCTTAGTGAGTGGATTTGCAATCATTGAGTTTCTACTGATATGCTCTATTGACAACAGAAGAATCTGAACTCTTTCCTTCACAACCAAAAAGTTAAGGTCTATATGCTTTGATTTCAACAAACTCCAGTTTTTCTTTGAATATAACTTATTGGCCTTATTATCACTATTAATTCTCAATGGTTTCTTTATGCCATTGACTATATGAAGCCTAATGATAAAATTCCATAGCCATATCCCTTGATTAGATGCTTAATAGTAGGCTATAAACCCATCTTCAATGGTAGAAAAAGCTATAAGTGTGTGTTTGACATTTTTCCAAGAAATAGCTCCACCAGCCAGCATGAAGACATAACCCTATGTGGATCTCCTACTATTAAGACATCCAACAAAATTTGAATTGGAATATCCCACGATCTTTAAGTGATCTAATCTTTGATAAGTGAGAATGTAATCTTTAGTTCTTTAAAGATACCTCATAGCCTATTTTGCTACTTTCCAATGGTTCTTGAGTTACTTAAATATATACCCAACATTCCCACTATGTGCGCTATATTTAAACACGTTCAAACTTGTACATACATGAGACTTCCTACTGCTGATGCATATGGGATTCTCTCCATCACTTTCTTTTATATGTCCAATGTTGGACATTGGAGCAAACTAAACTTGTCACCTTTTGCCACAGGAATATCTCCTGTGCAAAATTCTTGCATGCCAAATCTACTAAGCACCTTATCGATATAAGCCTTTTGTGATAGTTCGAGTATATTGTTGATACTATCCCCATGGATCTGTATACCTAAAAGATGCCTCACCAAGATCTTTCATTTCAAATTTACTTGATAGAAATCTCTTGATTTCATGCAATAAACCTAGCTAGCAGAATATTCTCCACATATAGCACTAGGATAATGAATTTGCTCCCACTGAATTTGAGATATATGCAATGATCAACGATGTTTTCCTTAAAATAAAAAGAGGTTATCACCATATCAAACTTCCAGTACCATTGACAGGATGCCGAATTTTAAACAAGAAATGGACTTTTTAAGTCTACATATAAGGTGCTTTGAATCCTTACACTCAAAGTTCTCTAGTTGCACCATGTAAATCATTTCCTTACTGTCTCCGTTGAGAAATGTGGTCTTTACGTCCATTTGATGTACCTTTAAGTTATAATGATTTATGTCCATTTGATGTACCTTTAAGTCATAATGAGCTACAAGTGCCATGATAATTCTAAACAAGTCTTTGTTGAAAATGGCGAATAGGTCTCTTTAAAATCTATAGCTTCCTTTCAATTGAAGCTCTTGGCAACTATACATGCTTTATATCTTCCGATGTTACCATTTGAATCCTATTTGATTTTGAAAATCTATTTACAACCAATTAGTTTTGATCCTTATGGTAACTCAACAAGATCCCAAACGCCATGTTCTCCATAGACTTCATCTCATCTTTCATGGTTTCGATCCATTTGTCAGAGTCTTTACATGATTTGGCTTGACTAAAAGTGATAGGATCATCTTCTAATCTTATATCAAATTCATGATCATGGAGATAAACAACATAGTTATATGAAATTGCCTTTCTCCTTTCTCTAATGAATCTGCTTACTAGCATTTCAAATTGAGGTTGTTATGATCCATCAACTTGAACAGATGATGGGTCATGAATAGAAATGGGAGTTATTATAGGTATGTCTGTGTTTTCTACAATGTCTTGATTTATAGGTTGAAAAATGTTAGATAAAGTTACCTGATCACTTCCAACTATAACTGTAGTAGGAATATTAACAACTTCCTCTTCTAACACAATTTTCCTATTTTGTTCTCTCCCACTGTAATCAACATCCTCAATAAATTTGGCATTCCCTATCTCGAAAAAGGATCTGTTTGAGGTGTCATATAACTTGAAACCTTTCTACCATTCTAAGTAACCTACAAAATAGTTACTAACAGTTCCTAAGTCGTTCTTTTCATTAGGCTTTATGACCTAGCTTCAATTGGACATCCGCAAACATGTAAGTGCTTAATACTAGGCTTCTTACCTATCCACAACTAGTATGGGGTTTTAGCTACCGCTTTACAAGGAACTCGATTTAATATGTAAACTATAATCTTTAATGCTTCTTCCCAAAGCAATTTAAGTAAAGAGGAATGACTAATCATACTTTTCACCATGTCCTTAAGAGTTTAGTTTCCTCTCTTAGTTGCACCATTTTGACTCAAAGTTCCTAGCATAGTGTATTGAGGTATAATCCTACACTTTGTCAAATATTTGGCAAAAGGTCCTAAATGTTGTTCACCTAATCTGTTGTATCTATCGTAATATTCTGCTTCATAGTCAGATTTGACAGCTTTAATTTTTTTGCCTAATCGATTTTCAACTTCAACTTCAAAAACTTTGAAATGTCCAAGGATTTTGACTTCTTATGAATTAAATACAGATATCTATAACAAGAGTAATCATCTATAAAGTTGATAAATATCGTTGCCTATTCTAAGAACCCATAGGGAATGCACCACAAATGTTTGTATGTATCAATTGTAGAAGTTTTTTTTTTTTCCTATTAACACTTGTTTTTCTTATATTTGTTTGTTTTCCCTTTACTTATTCTATACAAATTTTAAAGTTAGATAATCAAGGGAATCAAGAATCCCTTTTAACACAAGCCTTTGTAATCTTTGTTTAGAAATATGACCCAGTCGCTTATGCCATAACATTGATGAATTCTCATGTGTCAATTTGTGCTTAGTACCGAAATCACTTCAATGCAGATTTTCATTGTCATTTGAGATTTTGGCAGTCTAATTTATATAATTTATCAATTAGAGTACTAGTTCCAACAATATTTGAATTCAAAGAAATACTGCAAATTCCATTTCCAAAAGAACAAGTGTATCTAAATTTGTCCAAACAGGAAATAGAAATTAAATTATGCCTAAATGATGGCACAACAAAATTCTTTTCTAATTCCATATAACAACCAGTATCTAATCGCACTCAAAAGACATCAATAGCCTCAACGGCTACTTTATTTCCGTTGTCCACATAGATTATCTTTTAGCATCAATAGGCACTCGGTTCCTTAGACAATCCTGCATAGTCACCTTTATGTGAATAGTTGCACCAGTATCTATCTGTTAGCATCAACAGGTACCAAAGCCAAATTAACCTCTAAACAAACAAAGTTGATGACAAATGAGCACTTTTGGTCTTCTCTTGTCTTCTCTCTTCTCTTCTTGCACACATTGAGATATAAGCTCATTTAGAGTCCATTTTTCCTTTTGGGTATTATATGAAATTTGGCTAAATTGCAAAACTACCCCCTGTGTTTGCAAAATGTGCACCACATAACCTATGGTTACAGAATTAGCTAAGTTACCTCCTATGATTTTAACAAGAGTAAACATAAATCTCCTCCATTAATTTTTTCGTCCAAGATGACGAGATTTGAGTTGCACGTGCAGCTTATGAGATGCTATTTTTTTATCATAAACATATTAAATGGACTATTTTAGCCCTAACAAAATCACCTTTCTTCTTCCCCAAGCACACCCCACTCTCATCGGCACCCAGCATATATGCATATATATGTGTGTACATATATATACACATACATGAAAACACACAGAATCACACGCATAATACACACAAATAATCTACAAGAGAATTCTTTTAAAATCTACAAAAAAAAAAAAACCACAACAGATCTACAAGAAAATTCGACAAAGAGCTCTAATTTTACTCCATTAATGGCATCTATGAAGCTCAAGCATGATAGCCATGGTCTTCTGTCAATAGTAATGGCTAATGCTGATGCATGTAAGGTGTCTAGTGGAGGTTATTGGTGTTGGTGAAAATGGTGAAGTAGGTTTGATGGAAGTTTTTATGTTGGTAAAAATGGTGAAGTAGGTCTGGGGGTGATGATGGTGGTAGAGGAAATTGGGGTGATAGAGGTGGCGGGGATAGGGGTTGCGTGGTAGCTGATGGTTTTTTTTCATTTTAATTTTTAATTTTTTTATTTAAAAATGAAATAAGGGTAAAATAGACATTTTATTGAGTAAGATAAGGGCAAAATGGACATTTTTCAAAATCTATCAAAAAATAGCCTGTTAACTTTAATGGGACGTGTACAATTTCTCAAAAACATAACGGAGCAATTTACTAATTTCTCAATTTTAAGAGCCATTGCGCACATATCACAAACCATAGAGGACAATTTTGTAATTTACCCTATGAAATTTTGAATGGACTGAATAGTGTAGGAAGAAAGATCAAAACTAGGTGCACAAGTATGTCATCTAACAATTCAAGTTTAAAGGCCTGCAGTTTTGTGACAAGATTAGACATTTCCATACGGTAATCTTTTATGTTTCCTTTATCCCCTTATATCACATTGAAATAGTTTTTGTAAAAATACTAATCATTTCAACCTTTTTGTTAGCAGCGAATCAGTCTGCGATTTGTTTTAGGAAACCTTTGGCATCTTTATCCTCAGTGACACCACCCCTTATGGATTCCAAAATTGAATGTTGCAGGACCATCAAACTCATGCGATTTGATCGCTCCCACTTCTCTTATGCATCTTTCTGCTTAATAGTGCTACTACTGGTCAGATCCGAGTGATCAAACCTTGATGCATTGTCAAGATCCATGAACCAAGCACAATCATAACGTGCTATTTCCATTTCTTGAAGTTTCGTCCCATTAAATGCAGGAATGTTATTTATATTGGCATATATAGAAGACACTAAAAGAAACAAGCAATGCTATCATCCGCATAAAATATGTATAGGCGAATATAAATAAATAAAATAAAATAAAGTATGTCAAACACAAACACACACACACATATATTCAAGTGGCTCATCTCAAGATATCTAACACAACATTATTATTTAGTCTCTGGACAACAATAATAATTTGTAAGTGGTAATCTCACGCACAGATCATGAAAATTAATTGCTAAAACAACCCAGCAATATGTCTTTCTTTGGACTGACACGCTACTAGCATGTTATCACAAAATATATCACATTTTCATTACTATCCTTTATCTGGCCAAAATAATTTTCCTTTGGGATGATTATTTTGCATCGAAAAAACTTGTTTATATGTCCAGAATAAATAAATTTTACCTAATAGAGGTTACTTTGGCAACATATTAGTTCAGTCTATTCAATATGAGATAAGAAGCATAAATAGCATAATGTGTAAGGACTTGCAATTGAACAGAGAGGTCTTGGGTTCAATTCTTACCACATACACATATGCAAAATAATATATTTTGATTCTTGACTTCCAAAGCAAAGCCACCAGCAAAGCCATATGCAAAACAACTAATTTTGACTTTTGACTTCTAATAGCAAAGCCACCAGAGCCATAAACGAAACAAGATGCATGTACAAAGCATGATTTTGATTTTGATTTCCAAAATCAAAGCCACCACGTCATAGCACATGTATACCCAAAATAACTAATTTTGATATTTTGATGTCCAAAAGCAAAATCAACACATCCTGGCACATAAACAACTCAATGAATTTGATTTTGATTTCCGTCCATCATGCGATGAATAAGCAATAAGTAATTTTACTTCCTTTTCTTTTAATTACACATATGCTGGAAACATTAAAAAAAGCCAAAAATTGGAAAACCAACAAGAAAAAATTCCAGATTCGAATATGTCCTCCAAAAATCAAAATCAATAGTTTTTCGACCCCAAACACTCAATTTATGGCCCTTAATCCTCGAAAAGCTTTAGTAAAAATTGTAAAATTCATGAAACTTATCTAGAATCATTCTAACTTTATAAGAATCATAGATGATTTTCAATAACAAAAAATAAAATCTAAATCACATCTAATGATCTAACAAGATCATGCTCTGATACCACTTGCTAGAAAACTTTAAATTTTGCCAAAAAACTTTATTTATAGAATTCTAACATCATGATTCTAACAACCAATTGATTCAAGATCTCAAGTAAATCAATAGACAATGATATTTTAAATAAAACAGTAGAGAACGCTTACTTTGATCCATTGAAGAAAGCTTTTGAAGGGATTAGGGTCTTCTAAGTCTCGACACGCTATTATTGTAGTTCTTCTCTGGGATGGGACAGAGATGAAAAATAATAGTTATCTGACTTAAGGACCATAACCATTATATATTTTAGGTTGACACTTCAGTTATGAGCCCCTCAATCATAACTAAAGGGTTAATGGGTTTTTACATATATGAGATCTATACTCAATTAACTAATACTTTTACAAGTCTATTTACTTTATTGCTTTATTTGATCAAACAATTAGGCTTTGTTAATTGATAGAAGACTTATGTATAATTATATTAATATGGGAGTCCATTAAATAGAAAATTACTAACAGTATTATTCATTGTTCAGCACAATAGGCTTCGAAAGGGTATATGTATTCTTCACCCTCTATCTCTTCTTAAAGTTTTAATCTTGTTGCCTAATTTTGACCTTCCTAGGAGCTCGTGCTCCTACTTAGCTATATGGTATCTTTGCAAAACAAATTACGGCTATTTATAGGAGAACAAATTTAACCTGAATTATGTAAGTCCATTACACTAAGGGATACATGGATGGGTCGGAATTACATGAAAGCATTCATAACCTTTTGTCAAAAGAGCACAAGTGATATAAGACATTACATTTCTCAATGTTCCTTCTAATTCAAGTACTCTACCCACTTGAAATGTAAGTGACCATAGTACTACAATCACAAGCCATTATTATAAGCCATCAGTGCATTATAATTTCAAGCCATAATTACAAGCAATCATTGCGTAATAATTATGGTCATCATGAGGTTATGATTATGGTAATCAAGTGCTTTTATGTGGCTTCACGTCTAGTTCTTTTGGCATTTGAGTTAAAAACATTCTTCACCAAAAGATGATAATAAAAATAGAGACCCAAATTATATCAAGTATATATTTTACATATCTTTTTCATCAAATTTCTCATTCCCAATTTATCTCTTTCTAATAATCCAGCTCATGAAATAATTATATAGTCTCGATTATTCATGCAACCTTCAATAGAAGTAATAAAATATTTTCTCCTTCTAATTTGCATGAATTACAATAATAAGTGACAAACCCAATTGTGACTTATTTTACATCTCGCTGGTGAATCAATATCAACTTTAGAAGTTCATCCAAAATCAATTAGTTTATACTACAATTTTACTTTTGCAAGTGGTCCCATAGTCCACACCACCAATATTTAATTTGATAGCAACTCCTTGCTAACAAAATTGACCTTATTCACATTAGGCTGAAGGAAAATTAAACTTTTCCCTTTTTTTTAAACTTAATCTCAATATTAAGTTTTTCTAGAGTTTATTCACTGCATAAACTATAGCTTCACAAAAACTATCACAAATTTTGGCTCTTGAGAACATAACTCATGCCACCCAATTAAAAGAGATGAATAAATAATATTCCCAATAATATTATTCAGGTAAAAATCTTACCAAAATAATATTCTCAACAATGTTATTTTTAATTAGAAATAATCACAATAACATTTGATGGAAATAATATTCTTAGCAATATTATTCTTTAAGTATAAATAATATTCTCAATAATATAATTCTTTCAAAGTGAAACAATATTCTCAATAATATTATTTACTAGCACAAATTTAGCTCCAAGGCCAAGATCTAGAGGTTTTGATCCTTCTGTAAGATCTATCTTTAGCTACAGGGCCCCAGCAGTCTCTCCAATCACTGAATAGGAGTTAAACAATTTGTCATCCAAGCAACTAAAGATATAGAATTTAGTGGCAAAGTCATCATCTTTCCACTTAAGATATGGCTCTATAGCCTATTATTTGAATCTTTGCTCTATTATGGAGGCTCTTGATTCAAGTATTGAACGAATCCCAAGGAGGTTAATCAATGAATTATCTAGTTTAAACGTCATGTTTGAGTATATCCATGGTCCAGGCTCAATAGGCTCACCAAATGGACCATGTTTGGTCCAATACCCTCCAAATTTCTCCACAGTCTCATATTCCTATGAAATCGTGTTATTTCAACCACCTCCCATAATAAGTCCAATAGTTGGCATATTGCCAACACTTCCCGTCACTCTAGTTGGGGTGATAGTTTAGGGGTTGCTCGAAACTCTAGCGGGACAGTTTGTTAGTATTTTTCAATTCAAGTATTAATTTCTAGACATTTTCAGGTTAACGTATTAAAATTCTACATTCAAGAGACAAACTAGTTAGTATCTCAAATCCATATATGAAATTAAAACATGAAATGGTAAATAGTTTTAGAAGATAACATGCAAGACCGTAACAGTTTCTTAAGCTAAAACAAATATAAGAAATATTAGTTTCTTGAAATTCAGTTTTTGTTTTGAACCAAGTTTGAAATTGTTAGCAATTCGTACCACTGTTTTCAAACTTGTAGGAAATTTCAGCATGTAAAGCTAAATCCCTTAAGTCTTTTAGCAAAATGTTGAAAGCAACTATGAAACTGTAATTTCAAGATTTTTGTGAATAGACTATAAAATTCTGAAACACCAAATACAATGATTAAAATCCAAAACTAAAATAGAAAATAGATTAGCTATCGAGACTCGTAGGACGATTTCCTGAAGGGATTTACGCCCCCCTCCACAGTGATGCTAAGGGCCGTGGCATATCCCTCCCAAAATATAACGGTTTGCCTCTTGTAGAATGGTAGCATTGCTTAATAGGAGCTTGCAAACTAGAACTGTGACGAACTCTCTCTAGGGAATGAATGAAGCCTATAACTATAATTTAAGTAGTGTCTATGCAAGAAGTAGCACTCTATTGTCCACTTCGATAGCTTTTCCGCCATGCCCAAAAACTCTGGCCACAACTACACCCGCATTGCGCATGTGGGACCGCATTCGCGTTTGTGGTGATTCTTAATACCAAGTCCATAATACATAGTCTTCCCTCCAAGCCACTTCTTGGCACTACACATAAAAGCTCCCATAAGCAAAATATTTATCGTTCTCCTTTGTGGAACTCCATCCCATATAAAAACCAAACCAAAGCAACCAAATAAGTTTTAAACTTAAATTTGATTGTTAATTTCTCATTCACTACATGTCCGTTTTTTAAATGTAAATTCACCTAATAAGAACGAGGAATGTGACAGTATCAAGTACTAACTCATTTGACATGAAGGACCCAGCTGAATTATTGAGTCAAAGTAGCTTTGGCTTAATGTCAAAAACTACCCAAACTAACACTTGACACAATATATCGGCTCACTTGAGTCCGTTTCTTAGTTTATTATTTGACTAGTTTATACCATTAACTCGTTCTCGGGTACAAAAGTTATGAATTACTTGGCGGTTTGAAGGTGTAAATCTCATTACATTTGTTTCATGTTGTCTACATTTGGAAAGAGTTTGGTGCTAAGGTGGTCTTAGATCACTACAGCATGAAGTTAAAGGAAATAGAAAACGTGTTATTGGTTGATCAACAAAAAGTGTTAAAAATTCTGATTCACGATACAAATGGCTTACGCAGAAGCAAAACTTCGAAAATCTAGTCTAGACATTTTCTCCAGTATAATTTCGTATGTTCTTTTTTTTCGTGAACGGCAAATTGTTAGGTGAGATGCTTTCGTACCTAACGTAGTTCTTACATATATGATTATTTTCCATATTTGAGCCACCACTAAATCCAATTGTGACCCATTCTGTACACTATTAATTTTCATCAACAATTTTCCTTTTCAGTATACCTGTATCCTGTAGTGTTTTATTTAATTTTTTTTTCTTATTTACTTATTACCTTATTTTTTACAATATTACTTCTCATCAACAATTTTTTTTCACTGTCCCTACCTTCCGTAGTGTTTTATGTTTCTTTTACTTATTCAAATGCACGGGCAGTCAAACTATCTATCTATTATATATATATATATATATATATATATATATATATAAGTTATATCCAATAGAACTCAAAGAGACAAGTCACATCAACTTCTATTGAGAGAGTACAAACTAATTTTATACTATCGCAAGTGGTGAAGTGCAATTACATATAAAAGTTAAACCCAAAGGAGTTCAAACAAAGGTGCCACATTAGCACTCATCTATTTACTAAGCCATCATAAATTCTATTTTTAATATTATTACATTATTATAAATTTATATATTATAGTGTTTAATTACATTTACACACCACTTCCTAATTTCATCATCACAATGGAGTTACAAGATATTTAATTATATTTATGCACCACCTATCTATTTTTTTTTTAATGAGTTTAAAGTAATAAAGTAAAAAAGTAAAAAAAAAACCTCATTAATTTAATTAATTTATACATCATATCCTAATTAAAAAATAAGAATAAAAAATAAAAAAAAGAATAAAAAACACTACAATTTATTTTTGTAAATATTTAGAAATAGTAAAAAAAATACACAAAAACTTAAAAATAATAAAAGATCACATATATAAATATGAAAAAACTAAAAAACACACAAAACCTAAATAAGCTTGTACAAAGCACGGGGTATGAAAGCACTAGTAATCTATGTCTATATATATATATATGTGTGTGTGTGTGTGTGTGTATATGTATAAGTTAAATCGAAAGGAGCTCAAAAAGGGTGCATATCAGCACCCATCTATTTGCCAAATCATCATAAATTCTATTTTTAATATTGTTATATTATTATACATCTATATATTATAGTGTTTAATTATATTTATGCACTAATTCCTAACCTCATCATTGCAATAGAGTTATAAAATATTCAATTATATTTATACACCACCTATATATTTCTTTTTAATGAGTTTAAAGTAATAAAATCCAAAAAACTCATTAATTTAATTAATTTTAAGCATCATATCCTAATTAAAAAAATAAGAATAAGAATAAAAAAACACTAGAATTAATTTTGATAGATAAAAATTACATCTATAAAGATTTAAAAAAAACTAAAAAAACACACAGAACCTAAATAAGCCTGTTCAAAGTGCAAGATATAAAAGGACAAGTATATAAAGGAAAGTTACCAAATGAACTATATTACGAATTTTTTTTTATAAATAACACACTTAAAAACTTAATTTCGAAAATAGCCTTATCTGGCTAGGTATTTCAAAAGTAGCCTTTTCGGAGATTGAATAAACGAAAACGGTATTTCAAAACACGAAAACCGAAGCAATAAATATTGTACCGTTACAGAGCAAGTTTCGGCTTTTGAATAGCCGATTATTCAAAAGCCAAAACTTGCTCTACAATGCTACACGATTAATACGGCCCTCGATTTTAACGCTTTCGGCTATTGAATAGCCGAATGTTAATCAAATTTAACCCCCCCTCTTCTTCTTCCTCACGCGATTTCAAACTTTTTTTCTTCCCCCTTGTTTTACCCTAGGAAATTTTAGCTTCAAACACTCAATCTGTCGCACGATAAGCTTCAAGCCTAGGATTTTGCCTCTTATTGTAAGTTTTTTCAAGTTTTTACCGATTTAAATTATTGTTTTTCATGTTTTTTCAAATTGTTTCATGTATATGTATGTTTCATATGTATGTACAGTTGTATATGTAAATCATGTGTATGTATATATCGTATTTATGTATATATTCATGCTGTGTATGTATATATATGTTGTGCATGTTTATATTACGTATAAATGGGTGGTAAAATTATTGATGTTATTGTCGTGTAGTTTAGTTTTACATGTTGATATAGTTGTTGATATTGTAATTACTATGTTGAAATTATTATTCTTATTATTATTCTTATCATTCTTATTATTATTATTCTTATTATTCTTATTATTATTATTACTATTATTATTATTATTATTATTATTATTATTATTATTATTATTGTTGTTGTTGTTGTTGTTGTTGTTGTTGTTGTTGTTGTTGTTGTTGTTGTTGTTGTTGTTGTTGTTGTTGTTATTTTATTATTATTATTACTATTATTATTGTTATTGTTATTGTTATTATTATTATTATTATTATTATTAATCTTATTGTTATTATTATTATTATTATGATTATTTAGCTTAATTATTATTATTACTATTAATATGATCTTCATTTTTTTATTATTGTTTTTCTTCTTATTATTATTATTATTACTACCCAAATTATTATTATTGTTGTTGTTGTTGTTGTTGTTGCTAATAAGGATTTTATGCCTTATACTCTTAAGGAAGTTAGGAGAGGGTTAGAGGATAGGAATAAACCACAGTCCAGGATCTTCAGATAGAAGTAGATAACCTGAAAAAAAAGATAAAAATATTATCTCAAGAAAATGTAATAATAAAAGACCAAATAGGAATTCTAACTAATAGGTTAGACAAATGGATAAAGGAAGAGCCATTATCCAAGAAAGTGGATTAGAAATAGATCCATTCTTCGGAAAGATGGAGTTTATGACTTCACAAAAATGGTTAGTCAAAATTACTCTTTTAATAAAAGGAGAGTTTTGGAAAGAATTAATTGCTCTTATAGATAGTGGAGCAGATTTAGATTGTATTCAAGAAGGATTAATTCCTACAAAATATTTTGAAAAAACCACTCATTCATTAAGTTCAGCTAGTGGTAATAAAATGGAGATTTTATATAAACTATCTCAGGCTTATATTTGTTAGAATAGACAGTGCATTCCAACTAATTTTGTGTTAGTTAGGAATATGACTAATCAGGTCATCTTAGGCATCCCATTCCTTCATAAGATTTTTCCCATTAGAGAGATAACTACTGAGATAATCATAGGTAGTTTTGAAGGAACTGAAATAATACTCAATTTTATTAGAGATCCAGTCACCAAGATGTTTAATGAAATGGTTAATTTAATAAAAGCTAAAGGTAATCAATTAAATTATCTTAGGCAAGAAATATCAACCTTGACAATAAAGGAAAAGTTAAATAATCCAAAACTTCAGGATAAAATTAAGTTGATAATAAATCAATTTTCTTCAGATATCTGTACTGATCATCCTAATGCTTTTTGGAATAGGAAGAAGCATATAGTTTCTTTGCCTTATATAGATGGTTTTAATGAAAAGGATATTCCTACTAAGTCTAGACCTTGTCAGATGAATCAAGAATATTTAGAATTTTGTAAGAAGGAAATAGATAGTCTTCTTAAAAAGGGATTAATCAGAAAATCTCATTCTCCATGGAGTTGTACAGGATTTTATGTCAATAAACATGTAGAGAGAGAGAGAGGAGTACCTAGATTTTGAGGAATATCATATTCTGATATATATTCTGATATATATGCATCAATATCATCTTTGGTCAACAATTTGATGCTCAACTCATCATTATGGATGGGTACAGATTCTTCACAAGTTTTTACAACTTGTCTGAGACCTAATTTTTCAAAAGTACCAAAGGAATATATCATCCTAAGTTCAATTTTAGGAATTGTCCATTTATTTAACAAACCCAAATTCTGAGGAATATCATATTCTTCCTTCCTACTATTTTTGACAGTGTTTTCATTTTTTCTGAAAACATTCATCAACATATTATTGAAGGGAGAGGAATGATGGATTATAATAACAACTAAGTATCATAGAACGTGTCTTAGGCCATCTCAGACCTTGAGGATAACCCTCAAGTACTCCGCTGTCATCGTTAAGGTCTTGAGAATAGGCAATGTCTTAGAAAACCTTTTGAGATTATGGTTCGAAATATATGGCTAGGTTCTCATGGAGCTTTTTGGCTCTTTCATGCCATTTTGATGTTTGTTGGCGCTTTTGTGGGCTGTCTTTTGGCTCCAGAAGGAGTCTAGTGATATATCAGGTAAAATCACCATTGATCTCAGTCTATTTGGGTTAATCTAAGATATAGCCTAGACTTAAGGACTCATCTATGTCCGCGAACTGCTGTCTACTTGCGGTCTTATCCCCTGGGCCTCAGTTGGTATCAGAGCCATGGAGTTTCTTATTATTATTATTATTATTATTATTATTATTATTATTCTTCTTCTTCTTCTTCTTCTTCTTCTTATTGTTATTATTATTATGATTATTTAGCTTTATTATTATTATTACTATTAATATGATCTTCATTTTCTTTATTATTGTTTTTCTTCTTCTTATTATTATTATTACTACCCAAATTATTATTATTATTGTTGTTGTTGTTGTTGTCGTTGTTGTTGCTAATAATATTGCTAGTGTTACTATTATGATTATTATCAATATAATTTCTATTAGTATATTTATTAATCAATTCATTTATTATCTGTAGGTGATGCTATGGCCCACAGACCAGTACCAGAGGACACATCCCTTCTCATTCATTATGCTCAGCATAGGACTCATTTAATGACGACCACCACATATCTTAGGGAGGTTCGAGTACCCAGATGCGATAAGCATCTACATGGCGAGCCTAAGCACTCTCGTGTTCATGTTCAGGAAGCATTGGCAACAGCGGGGTTTTATGGGTGCTATGCAGCGGGTGGGCAGGAGTTTTATTATCCTATGCTGACTGCCTTAGTTGAGTGGTGGAGAGCAGAGACGCATACGTTCCACCTCAATTGTGGAGAGGCCACCATCACATTGTAGGATGTAACTGTTTTATGGGATTTACCCGTACAGGTTGATCCTATGCTGGATATCGGTAAAGAGCGGACGAGTGTTAGCAGCTATTCCATGATGTATGTGGTGTAGCACTTCCTTAAGAGGCCATTAATGTGAGATCTAGCAAGGTAAACTTGCATGAGTTGAGGAATGTATACATGTCGACTTAGCTCGAGGAGTACACCCAGGAGTAGGCTCAGCATCGTGCCCATCTGTGGATATTCTCTTTCCTGAATTGCCATATGTTCACCCACGCCAGCGGTAACTGAGGAGACATAAGCTGGTTGTTTGTGCTACAGGTCTTTGGGAATATTAGATCGTTGAATTGGGCGCTGCAGCACTTGCATACATCTACCATCAGTTGGATCTATGTGTATATGGTGATAGAGTGAATTTATGCGGTGGATTTAGTCTTATGCAGGTATTATATTTATTCTATTATGTATCTATAAAATTTCTATTAATAATAATGTTACTAACATTGTCGTTTACGTGCAGCGGTGGTTGTTTGATAGATTCAACATTTTCAAACCCAGACTCCATCAGCCTCCAGCACGGCAAGCGCGGCAGACACACCCGGCAGAGGGTAATTGGGTTGGCTTACCGGGGAAACCCCGTGGTGCCATATATCAGCAGTTGAAGAAGTTTCAAAATACTGCTAACGGAGGTTTATTGGTGATTCGCGATGCATTGGACAAGATGCAGTCGGATTAGGTTTGATAAGCATCTTAAGATGTATAATTAGATATTACATATACTCTTTAAGTCAATAGCTATTTAACTTATCTGAGCAACAACAATGACATCACAGTTTGATTGGAAGTCGTATATGAGCACCATTGACCAGTTGCCACTGTATTGCACAGAGGGGTCTCATTGGTAGAGAGCATGTGTCCCACTCATCTTCGGAAAGATGGTAGAGTATCATAGACCCGACAGGGTAATGCGGCAGTTGGTTTGCGACAGTCGATCGCAGCCCCACCATGCCGTTGACGGTAGTAGACCACATCTAAGGAAAAGAGAAAATAAAGGATCCTCAAGAGTTAGCTCAGTTCTGTGGTCTTTGGCAAAAAGATCGGAGGGTTATAGCCGAGGAGAGCCCAGATGTGCTCCCACTGGCTCAGTACGTGCGATGGTACCAATGTTGCTCCATCACAGTCATTAGTCAGTCATGGTCGAAGCAGACGTATAGGGGCTACTAGACACAGTCCCGGGACATGGATTGTTTAGTAAGTAGAGTATCACCACGTCTTCATAACTTTTGTAAAGTCTTTTGTGTACATATTATATAATGTAATTATGATGTACTTTGTGTGTAGGCTAGTACAATGGGTACTGTATTTCACCACCTACAGCGCAGGTACCAGTAGCATACCCAGGGCACTTTCTTAGCTACGAGCTTCTGGCCAAAGATACACTTTGTGCTGGACCAGATGCAGCAGACGTTGACACAGGCACATTACTAGCATGTGCTCGATACCATGACATACTTTGATGTCCCTACATCAGTGCAGCTGCATATCCCAACGGCATTGTAGCTGACGCCGCCACAGCCCACACCCACAAGGTCGTACCCGCCGACACAGTGAACTATCCCAGCATATTGGACTGGCCAGCCTACACAGTTGTCCCCGTTCCTCACATAGCCCACTCAGCCTACACCGAGCCCCACAGCTCATTCATCGCAGCCATCTTCACCTACCATGACGTTGAGGGGTCGTCTGGGTCCCACCATTATGCTCCAAACAGTCAGTCCCCGTTCTCATTTATGACGACCCCATTGGTGCCGATCCGACCTGTGCGGCATTCCCAGTTCGTGCACGATCCTATTCGAATGCAGATGCCTGACCCTGCTAGTGGATCTGGTCATCAGGGGTTTGGGTAGCCCCCTGATGATACCATACGAGTTGAGGACTATCTTCATGACGACCCATAGGTTTAGACTCGGCCGTTACAGCCACTGCCGGCCCAACCTGACACCCAACAGGCCCAGCCCAACACCAAGCAGGGTCAGGCAGAGCAGAAAGGACCATCCCAGCCTGAGCGGGAACAAGGAAGAGAAAGCACTCGCGCAATCAAAGTCCGATTAGGCGACAGCCCCCATGAGAGAAAAAGGGACACCCTCTAGATTGTGGCACTGGACATCGTAAAGGATAGGTTTCAACGTTTGGTTTAGGTTTTGATCGTTTATGTACATGTAACTGGAATATTTTTTTGTCATTATTTATTTCTTTTTTACTTATTATTATTAATTTTCGTGTTGTACAACATAGATTGACAAAGTTTCATTCACCAATGAAGATGACATAATAACAAAGGTTCAATCACCAATGAAGATGACATAATAACAAAGGTTCAATCGTCGATGAAGTTGGAATTACTTTAACTGTCCTACCCTGGATAGTTAGAACGGTTGTGCCCATGTTGATGACTATTTGAACACCTTCTCCGACCTACTTGATCCAACTGGTCCATTTTGTTGTGGATACGTCTACCAGCTAGTCTACCTCTCCTTCTTTGTCGCAATCGCGCTGGATTATGGCTTAGATGCCATGTGGGTGCTGGTGGCCAGTAATTCTTATGTCCTAAAGGCTGGAACGGCATTGAGTATGTTGCAGTGTACGCTGCCACTGTATATTTCTTTGGTATTAACTCATCGATTGGTTTCTGTAGATATCGTGCTAAGGCCTATGCATGCGAATACAGCACATGATACGCTGTCCATTTACCATAAGTAGACGTCTTCTCATTGAATTAACTATTTGTGTTGGAAGTCTTTCAGTGAACGACGCCGGTAAACGCTCGACCTGTGCCATACAAGTTGGGAAGTGGAAATTAAAAACACAGTGACGGTGTGAATGAGACTCCCACTTCTCAAAAAGTTCCCTTGTTCTACTTGGGAGCAGCGTTTGTTGTCCAACCAAATAACTAGCATTTATGGATCGATTGTAGAAGTATTCCACCAACTTCATAAAAGTGTGACTGACTAATGTAGTTATAGGTAACCATCTTGCACTAACAAGAACACCATTAAAGCATTCAACACTATTTGTCGTCATCATACCCCAACGGCCCCCTCCATCTGAAGAAGGGGTCCAAACTTCCTTGTCGATTTTTGATAAATAGTTGTACGCCTTCCTCCCAGCCCCGCTTGGTGTGGGGTCAACTTCAAGAATTTTTTGCATGATTGCATTATGCTTGCGAACTTGATGTTCTTTTCTAGCTACCCAACACAAGTCTTTCACATACTAGTTTCGAACTTGTTTCATCACGTTGTTTTTTAGATGTCAAAGGAAAATACGATGTTTTACACGTAAACGCCCGTCTGATGAGATATTTTTCACAACAGCAAGTATCCCTGGGTGACGATCAAATATTAAACAAACCTCTTCCATATCATGAAGAAAATGTTGCTACATGAGATGTAGGAACCATGTCCAACTATCTGTTGTCTCAGCATCAACGATGGCAAATGCCAACTGCAAACTTTTCCTATTGCATCTGTCGTCAATGATGTAAGAAGATGACCCTTGTATGGGCCCCGTAAATGGGTACCGTCGAGCGTCATCACGGGTCGACAATGCTTCCATGCTGCGATGCACGGTGCAAAAGCCCAAAAAACATAGTAAAAAATTTTGTACTCTGTCGTCGAACTCTGAAAGAATTTGTAAGTTACGATCGTCCTCGGATTCTTTCTCTTCAAAGCTCTAAAGAACCGTGGAAAAGACTGATATGAGGTGTACCAATCGCTATATACAAGTTCGATCGCCTTATTTTGCTTACACCATTCCTTGTCATAAGATATATCCACCTGAAGTGCTTCCTTAATGTGAGCTCGAACAAAACCTACCTCGAAAATTGGGTTTATTTTTACAAAATGTCTTACCATAAATCCAACCAAATCAGTGGTAAGATTTCTATGCCCACACAGTCTATTATGAGCTAAGCAATTGTGTACCCCACATTACTTTGTAATCTCGAATTGTCGGTGCATGGATTTTTTTATGGCACGCAAGTACCATCTACATGGATTATCGCAGTTGGTACTTTTGCAAGAAGCGATATACAACCTCGGTATGGACCAGTCGACCATGTACTCTCTTTGTACACTGACTGCGTACATCTGTACGGACCTCTGCACATCTTTTTTGGTAGGAAAAGCCATGCCCCATGCAAGCTCCTTATTCGGGTCCCAAACGAGCTTGGTTGCTGGTACATCTATGCTATCCATGTAGTACTCCTACGTAGCAGTTTGTAACTCAACATGATCCAACTCCTCAACCATAGGTACTCCACTGCTGCTCGGACCACCCTCTATGTTAAAGTTTGCATATTCATCATCATTGTACCAGGCATTTTATTGGTTCAACTCCACATCCTCGTCATCTTTTTCCGGCTCAGATTGAAATGTGTCCATATGCAAGTCGAATATCGCATGCGTGCCTTTGGCATGTGATGTCCCTACAACATTAAACTTGTCTTGAGAAGACACGTTTAAATTGGAAGACTTTGGCACGGTTGTCTCTATGTCGACGCCTTCATCTCGACAACTAGTAAAATTTCCATTCAAATTAGGGACACCCTCGTGAGAAGGAATACCACTGACTATCTAGGGAATGTACATGTCATCTGTGTTTATGTCCACATAAACATCCGCCGTACACATGTATTTGGGATGACAAGCGATCTCGTTCATGTCCCGCAACTCTTCATCGAAATTGATTACACTAACGCTGAAATACGGATAGTAGGAGTTGATGAGTGCTGATTGAAAATGGTGATGCAACGCAACTCTGTCCACACCGTAACGCAAATTGTGCTTCTCATAAACACTGTAAATGAACTCATCGTACGACATTTGTTCTGTTATTTTTGACTTTGCGCCTTGGCTTTGCAGTCTTGTACTGCACGGCGAAAAGGCCATTTATTTTTCGGCCTCCATAATATAAAATAACAGTTACTGCATTTGGATTCATATTATTTTTCAGGATTGGTATGAAATATTGGGTGGTATACAAGTACAATTTAGGGGTTTCAAGCCTTTTGGCCGAGCTGAAATTACTGCTAACAAAACATATGCAAGTTCTTTTTTGCTAGCAATAGGCAAAAGCCAGATGTTTGGAAGTAACGAGAAGGAGGAGGGGATTTATATAGCTAGTTGTGAGGCTGAGTTCGTTAGTTTAATATTCGAAATTGGCCGAAATTGGGATTTTGACTATTCAAGAAACGAATATGACTGCCACCTTGTCAGTCATATATTCGTTGATGTGAAGTGGTAATGACAGGACAAGCTTTCGGCTATTCAATAGCCGAAATTAGCCAGTAAAAACCAGAAATCTACCAGGTTGACAGAGGAATATATTCTTCAACCATTTTCGACTGTTAAATAGGCGAAACTAACTTTCAGCTATTCAAAGGCCGAAATCGGTTATTCAATAATTGAAATCCCTACATGGCCTGCCAGCGTGTAAAAAGCGAGCTTGACGGTAGTTGAATTGCCTATTTCGGCCTTTCAATAACCGAAAGTGTTACTTTTGAAATGCAATCCAAAACAAGACTATTTTTGTTAATAATATTAGAAATGGTGTTATTTATTAAAAAAAAAATCCCTATATTACTTCCTTGCAACAATGAAACTATAAAAAGTTGGGACACGTGACAATTATTTCACTTGCATTGCTAATGCCACATGTAAGTTGTTCTAGATTTGTATTAAACCAAACACTTAGAGGGTGTTTGGTTTGACTTTTTTTCTGGTCAAACCTACTTAAAGCCTAATTTTAACTAATAGAAGCGTTTGTTTTAATTATAAAAGTGCTTTTTTTAGGTGGATTTAAGTAGAAAATAAAAAGCTTCTCACCCCTAACTTCTGCTTTTTATGGTTTTAAGCACTTTAAAAAAAATAAGCTTGACCAAATCATTTACTATCTTATGCGTAACTTTTTATTTTTATTACTAAAATATCTTTACTTTTTTACCTTACACTTATCTTTTAAATTCTATTTTAGTGTCCTTAATAGTTATTTTTTACCCTATAAGATACTTTTCAACCTACTTTAATCAAACATATAAATACTTTTTTTTTTAATAACTATACAACTTTTATTCAAACACTTAACTACTTAAAATCGACAATAAAAAAAAAGCCACTTAAAACCCCAAGTACTTTAAGTAGCTTTTTGATAAGCCAATATAAACACCCTCTTAAAAGAGAGGAGAAAAAAAGGGAACTCTTGATATGTTCTTCGTTGGGACTCTTCACAAGTTATTTTGCAAGACACCAATTATGCACAACTTTTCATCCAACACACCAATTGGACTCTTTGATATTTAGTTTTTAATACATGTTCTAATTTTTTCTGAAAATTTGATCAATTTAAACTTTAATGTAGTTCTTTTAATTTAATTTTACTAATCAAGATATTAAATTTATATATAAAATATAATTTATAATATTATAACTATAAAACTTAATTATATCAAAATAACATTAAAATTCATGCATCTCAATAGTACATTCTAGTTCAAATTAACGCACAATCTTCACCTACATAAACCATTAGTTAATCTATATCTATATATATGAAAGTTATACTCAACAGAGGTCAAGGAGACATGTTACATCAGCTTTATAGAGAGAATATGAGTTACTTTTATACTCTCGCAAGTGTAATGTGCAAGGTTAAAAAAATCATCAATTTCAAAGGTATAAATTATGCTGTAAACCCCTAACATTGTTATTTTTCTCTAACTAAGATCTTATTGATTTAAAATGTTCAAATTGATTTGTAATATTTTACTATATAGTCAAATTAGTCCTTAAATTAAAAAATCAAGTTAGTTTTTATTAGTTAAGAAATTTTATATCGGTCATTTATATTTATTAAAGTTATTCAAATTAGTATAAATGCGGATAACATAATGAGGACTTTAAACTATTTAAATTAGTCGATAATATTTTAATGACATAGTCAAACTAGCCAGCAAACGTAGTCAAGATTTTCATTATTTCAATATATTTATATTAGTCCCTATTATTTTTAAAGATTCAAATAAGACTAATGGTACAAAAATTACTATAGAAAATGATATGATATTTAGTAATTCTTCTATATATACTATTATAATAGTAGTAGTAGTAGTAGTAATAATAATGACGATGATGATGATGATTATACATCATTAAAATTTAAGAGACTTTAAGAGATGTCATGTCATCTTTTAATTAAGTTTTATTGGTTTATTTCTATTAAATAGTCTTTAATATTAATAAATCTCTATAATCACTACAAGTTCCCATTATTTCCTTTTATATCCGGTCTTTATTATTTCAAAATATCCAAATCAATCATAATTTTTTTAAGAAACGTTCAATTTAACTCCCGTCGTTAAATATTTAACCAAATATTACTAAAATAACTTCACTAATATGGTGAACTAAAAGTATTCTTAATTGTAAATATTTACTAAATAAAATGGTTAAGATATGTCATTGCATTATTAAAGTGAATATTAATAATCATAACTGATTTTTAAATGTAACGGCATCATATTCATAGGATATTTCATAAGTAAAAATAAAAATAAAAAAAGTACTAGAATTAATTTTTATAGATATTGAGAAATAATAAAAAATACACAAAAAGCTAAAAATAATAAAAGATCACACACAACACACGCCCATATATATATATATATATATATAGATATATAGATATATAGATATAGTTAAACCTTTTTTAGCATTGTGAAAGTACCATGTTTGAGTATTGTGAGAGCACCATATCAGTGCTTACATAGCATGATTATTTTATTATTTATTATTTATTATTTTATTTTTTATTATTATTTTTATTTATGAATATGCATTATTAGCTTTAATTAAAATATTAAATGATCAATTAATTAATGCTTAAGATAAAATTCAATTATGCATTCTAAAAAATTTATTTCTTATCTATTATGTGTGTGTATATATATATATATATATATATATATATATATATTATTAGCGTTAAAATATAATTTTCAATAAATTAATTTTTAAAATAATATTCATTTGCGAAATTTGAGTAAATTTAACATTTACTATTAAAAAAAACTTTTTGAGCATTATATGAGTGTTATATCAATGCTTATATGAAAATGAACATTTTTCTATTAGCTTACATAATAAATTATTATTTTATTTTTATTATTTTTATCTTTATGAATATAATAAATTATTAGTTTTAATTAAAAATTTAAATAATCAATCAATTAATGCTTAAAATTAATTCATTTGTGAATTCTAAAATGTTCATTTATTACCATTTATGGATAATATATATATACATATCTATGAATATATATATACATAGATATATGTATATATATATTCTTAGTTTTTAATTTAAAATTTTAATTACTAATAGCTTAATGCTTAAAAGCCTTAACGTATTTTTCATTTGTGAATTTCAAAAATTAAACCTGAGTAAATTTAACATTTATTATTTTAAAAAAATCTATGCAGAGCACAAAATATTCATTACAAAGTTCTTCATATGCTATTAAAAGTAAATAAATTCAACTTAATTTAACATTTTAATAAAAAATTAAACCTGTGCGAAGCATGGATAAAAGTGCACTAGTGTATATAAAAGTTAAACCCAAAGGAGCTCAAAAAAGGGGTGCCACATCAGGACCCATCTATTTGCCAAGTCATCATAAATTATATTTTTAATAGTGCTATATTATTATAAATCTATATATTATAGTGTTTAGTTATATTTGTACACCACTTGTTAATCTCATCATTGTAATAAAGTTATAAGATATTTAATTATATTTATGCACCACCTATATATTTCTTTTTAATGAGTTTAAAGTAATAAAGTCCAAAAAACTCATTAATTTAATTATTTTATACATCATATCCTAATTAAAAAATAAAAATAAGAATGAAAAAGTACTAGAATTAATTTTTATAGATTTTTAGAAATAATAAAAAAAACACAAGAAAACCTGAACACAATGAAAATCACATCTATAAAAAAGTTAAACCCAAATGATCTCAAAAAGGGGTGCCACATCAGCACCCATCTATTTATCAAGTCATCATAAATTCTATTTTTAATATTATTCTATTATTATAAATCTATATATTATAGTGTTTAATTATATTTATGCAGCACCTATATATTTCTTTTTAATGAGTTTAAAGTAATAAAGTCCAAAAAAACTAATTAATTTAATTAAATTATGCATCATATTCTAATTAAAAAAATAAAAATAAGAATAAAAATAGTAAAATTAATTTTATAGATATTTAAAAATAATAAAAAATCACATCTATAAATATTTAAAAAACTAAAAAATACACAGAACTTAAACAAGCATGTACAAAGCACGGGGTATGATAACACTAGTGGGTTCAATAATACATGTCTTTTCTTGTCGGTAATGCCAACTTGAGATGAGAACTTCCCAAAAGCAATGTTTAAGTTATTAAAATATCAAAAGAATTTTATGGAAGTTAGCTTGACGTTTTAATTTTCTAGCAGATCAATTAGATATTTCTTTTCCTTTTTTTTTATAATTCTTTAAACCCACAACATCATTTCAATCCCAACCCTTAGAATTCAAACCTAAATGATTACTTTTGATAATGTTGGTATGATACGTACTAAGCACTAATTAATACTCGAGGTCTTTTGATGTAATATGCATATTGGCCTTGATTATGAATTCTTTTTTTGTCCCCCAGCCCCTTGGTGTCTGAGTCTTGACTATATAAAAATTGTAATATAATTGGGCATTTTATTCAACATTATACGCGTGTTTAGCTACAAACTAAAAGCATAGGGGACCTTGTGACAATGACATTTTGTGTTTGGGTTCGGCTATGAATCAGGATGACTATTATCTCTCGTCTAAAAAATTAACTGAGTGGAAGATCAACAGCTTTGTCCAAGTCCAGATTGCTAGTGATATTTCGTCCTCACTTTAAACAATAAAATATGCCCATAATTGAAATTTTTTATTACTAATTTTGTTTTAAACGCACACGCGCGTGCACACATATATAGTGCAGTTTGTGATCATAGTGTGGGACTTGAAGTGTTGAAATTTGAATTTATTATTGACCGAGGGCAACAAATGCATAATAGTTGGTTAAAACCAAATACGATGATATACTTAGAGCAATTCCATGCCTCTAACCAAGAATTTTTTTCTTCTTCCAAGCTTCCACATCATACATATACATATACATATACATATACATATACATATACATATACATACATACATATACTTGAAAAAGAATTACAATAGATATATTTAGAGTAACTAAAATAAATAATTATAACAACTGTCTTATAGCTTTAATTACAATATCAATAATTACTGATAATAATATTTTTCATGCAACAATAGTAAATATCAAATGTATAATCCTAATTTTTAAATAGCTTAACTTTCTATATGAATAATTATGAATGAAGTTTTCATTATGTTCATGCGAAATCATGAATTAGTAATTGCTTTCAAAGTTTTTAGAACTTTTCTTGTCTAAATACAATTCAAAAAAGATGAATAGCGTTGTCTCTAGTTGGAGATAGATGCTGATCTAATTTAAAGAAGGCCTTTTGCCATCACTAAACTTATGAAATTAAAAAGTTTACAAATATTAATAATTATTGATAATAAAGTTTTGTTTGTGACAATAGTAATTATCAACTTATAAATCTATTGAAGTATAAATAATTATAAGTTTGGGAAAAAATAACTTTATACACTAATGATTTTTTGTCCAAATAAAGTGCTTAAATCTTTTTTATGTGAATACATTTAAGGAATATTACTGTTGTTGTTGTTGTTGTTGTTGTTATTATTATTATTAGTAGTAACTAGAGTTAGAAAGTGATAATTCTTATTTTTTTAGTTTTCGTTGTATAAGATATATAACTAATATTTATTTATTTCTAAAAATATATGACTTATACAAATTAAAAAAATTAAAAGAAACAGTCGGCAGATTCCGTGTCTACTTCTTTTCTTTTTTTTTTCTTTTAAAAAATTACACTATATATTTCTTTTAGTTTGATTTTTTCCACAATTTACTTTTCGCTAAATTATAATGTAATTCACTCGTTTGAACCTTATCATGAATCTAAAGAGTTCTCCAAGTATGTCTTAACTCTCCCGTCCATAAGATGAATTGGAAAACAACTTAAACTCGCAAAGGGACTGATATGTAATACAATGACCCAAAAAATTTTAAAAAAGAAATTAAGAAAGGGGATTGGTATAGAAATCTAATTAAATCGCAAACAATGTGATCATAATTGTTTCTCTTGCCTGACCGTGGACGTGAACTTTTCAAGATTTTGGATGCATTGTTTTGGTGACTCAGTGTTAAGTTAGTAAAATTTGATTTACAGAGATTACTAATCGTTCTAACACGAATAAATTATAAGCCCAACAAAAAGAAAACTAATTAACTTTAAGATGAATTTCAACTGAAAATTGTATGGTAGTTAGACAGCTAACAATTATAAAAGAGAAAAAATTTGCAACTCAAATTTGAAATCTTTACCATTACTCATTAGGGGCAAAATAAATAATAAAAATTGCAACAAATAACAAAATTACAAATTTATCCTTATTTTACTTTTTTAACCAAATTATTTTGGCTACAAAATCATTATTCTTGGATGAAATATTCTCACACATCCTCACATTCATGTTTAAATGCTTCATGAGGCCATTACATGCTTCAACCTAACTTTAAATGTCAAAAGTTTTTCCTTGACTTTGTGGTAAGTGGTAAGCTAACGAAGTGGTCCACTGGTAACTAAGGCCACTTTCAACACCACCACTGCTGGACAACTAATATATTCATTGCCGATGGTTTTGTTTTAGTTTTCTACTTTTGGACTAAGAAAATGCACATCAACTGACTCTTTAACAATGGACGAATCACTAACGAGTATTCTCTTGACTACAGACTTATTTGAATTGATTTTTTTTTAAAAAAAAAAATACTTTTTTCTTGAAAAAGTTACATAAATTTGAAATAACTATTTAATTTGGCTTCCAAAAAAGCTGAAGCTCTAAAAAAAGTTCCAATACAGCTTTTTTTAGAAGCTAAAATTTTTAGCTTTTTTTAGAAGTTAATATTTTTGGCTTATCAAAAAAATTATTTTTCAAAAGCAGTTAAAAAAATCGATTTTTAAAAAAGCCAATCCGAACGGGCCCTACATGTTACATGGTTTTGTTATCAAAAGGAACATCCTCTCTTTCTTTCTTTCTTTTTTTTTTTTTTTAAGAAAGGGAGGCAACACACCCCAACAAAAGAAAAATTACATGATAGGAGGCGGACCAAACCAAAAACTCTTGTTCTATATCTAGATGTTACGATTAACAGGCCAATTGCTACAAATCAAGGATGGCATGCAATTCTATAAGGAGAAATACTACTTCACTCCTTATTACAAAATAGAAAGCAATCAATAAGGTAGTACTACCACCACCCTGACAAAATCAAATACTATAGTAAAAAGCAAACAAAAAGCACGAAACTATAAAGCCCTGCGTTGAATGTATGGGACGCCAAGCTTGTAGCAGTGCAGAAGACCTCGAAGACGTGGCATAATCTGCGAAGAGGTGAGAACAACACAGGACCTGATCCACGAGCTCCTTTATTTGCAGGAAAATCCGCTGCTGCATTGCCTTCTCTTAAAATGTGAGTCTAGCGTTGACACTGCATCAATAACTTCCTAGCCACTTCAACTCAGTAACAATTTTCCCAAGACCCCCATGTAGAACCTCGAATAAGCTGAACCGCTGACTGTGAATCCATCTCCACCCAAGGCTGCATGATGTGAAGCTCCAGACGTAGTTTTAAACTGCGAATTAAGGCTCTCAACTCCATATCAAGAATTGAATCCTCACCAAAATTCTCAGAAAAAGCTTGCACCAAATTTCCATTAGAAGCACGAATCAAACCTCTACCATTCGATTTATTTTCATGCGCCAACCTGCTTCCATCAACATTCAACTTAAAAGTGCCAAACTAAAAATCACAGGCACAATACGCTGACACGATATGCGAGACACAGTTTGACACACCAATACATCTTTTTTCAAAAAACTAGAATATGACACCCTCAGGATATGTTAAATAAAAAATATTTAAATTTTATATATATTGCAGAAATATCATTTTTTTCATGAATATATTGCAGAAATATCATTTTTATTGTGACAAAAAAATTAACAAGATTAAATAACATAATATTTAGCATATGACTAGTCATGAAAGATTAAATGCTATGGAGTAACATGTTCATAAAATACAAACCAATTCAACACATTAAAAAGTTAAAGTTTAAAGCTAGAATTCATAAAGAAACACACAATATTCATTCATCTTCAGCTTCATTAGATTGAAGCTTTTCATTATCCCTTTCCAATACATTATCACCTTCGTCCATGAAGATCACTGCCTCTATTTCAAGCTTATCAAGGAACAAGTTGACAATTGCAAGTTCTTCCACATCTTCAAAGGACTCGACTGTATCTCCAAAAATATCCCACATTTTACTTCGTCCTTTAAGATAGTGTTCATCTCTCCTAGATAGAAGACACAAATTGGAATGAACAAAGACCAAATCTTTAGCTCTTTTTGGCACCACTTTGTTTCTTTTCAAGTAGTGGATAAATGAATAAGTGCTCTAATTTCTCTCATAGCAAAATGATGATAAAGGTTGTTCAAGCAATTTCAAAGCCAAATTTTCAAGCAATGGTACACTAGCTCTATGAATCACCCATCAAGCTTTAGGTACCATATGATAGCATTCATATATTGTATCATTATCTCCAAATTCTTTTGCATTGGTGAAGAAATTTGAAAACTCCGTGTTGACTTTGACACGATTAGTGGGATTTGGAAAGAACTTCTTCAAACATTTTGACCTTTCTTGAGGATTTCCAAATCTTTGTGTGGAGGAACACAGCCAGGGTGTCTGCAGGAACACAGCCGGGGACCTCATCAATCCATTCTTGTCTATAGTACCTTGAGTAGAGAATAAATTGAAAAAATATAGATTTTAAAATTGTATGAGAAAAATAGAAAATGAAAATTCAAATAAAAGCTTACTTGGGATTCAATGAATGAGCCAAACAATGGAGTGAAGTGTAGTAAAAGTCCAACGATCAATGCGAATTTTATATACCACATCATAAAAACTAGTAGACTCCTCAAGTTGTTTTCCCTCTTTCCTGAATATTGCAACTTTCACTTGTTTAATCATGGAATCTCACATTTCATAAACCAAGAGAAGACAAGGCTTATCAATGTCACATGCCCTAAGCTTGTCACAAATAGGCCCGTAAAAGAAATGATGTAATCAATTTTATCCCACCAAAGATTATTAAGAAGTGTCTCATTTACCACTTGAGCATTTCTTACATCATCTTCTCGATAAGTACTCCATTGCTCACTAATAACCAACTCTTGAAGCCCTCTTTTGATAAGCTTAAATTGCTTCATCATCACAAATACTGTAGCAAATCAAGTATTTGCCACCGAAAGCAACTTTTGCAAGATAAACTCATTGAACATAGCCAACCTCATAGAATAATTCATGATGAAACTTTTCACAAACATAATATCATCATGAACATTCATAATCCAAGAACATTTAGTAAATGTAACTTCATTGACATCAGAATTCTTTGGTAAACAAATATTCTACAAAGCAAGATTTAAAGTGCGCACTACACATAAAGTCCAAGTAATGTGAGGATAAATTTGACTGACAAATGCTCCAACTCCTGCTCAATTATTAGCATTATTAGTGACAACTTGAATAACACTATCAAGACCAACTTTTTCTATTACTTCTTTCAATATATTTGCAATGAAGTGTTTATCTTTTGTCTCTCCTGAACAACCAATCACCTTAAGAAACATTGGCCCTCCTTGTGTCACAGCCATAACATTTATAAGTGGTTTTCTTTGTGAATCACTTCATCCATCACTTATAATACTTACTCCATTTTGACTCCAAGTGCTCTTTATAGGTTGCAATTTTCTCTCTACATGAGCTTTTTCTTGTTGAAGTAAAGTAGTTCTCAACAAATTAAATACAGGAGGTAAATATCCTGGAATGATATTCTTGGCTACAAATGAATAAGAATGTACATAATAGGGATTCCTTGCCAAATGAAATGACAATCCAGTAGAATAGAACAACCAAGCAATACTATCATGCAACATATCACGGGCTTGAATATTGAATCCCTTTAGAATGGAATTAGATTGTGAAGAGCTTCCTATACTTCCACTTGTTCTTCTTCTTTTATAATCATATTGCCCTTGAATAACATTTGTTGTAGCACTCCTAGGCAAAGACACTTTCTTTGGAGTACTACTTTCCATTCTCTTTGTTGCTTGCTCGTCTAGTTTTTGTATTTCTACCAAATCAACATCTCTAACCTAAGGACATGCTCCTATTCCCGGCTTTGGTATCTTCAATAAATGAGCCCTAACTCTAGTATAAGATCTTTTCTTAGTTTGGTGACAAAAATTACATATCCATGTACAATTTCCACCACCATCATCTATTTTATTTGTCCTAGTAACATATTTCCATAGTGTTAATCTTGGTCCTGATTTTCACTCAAAATTGGTAGTGAAGGTACAGTAGCAGTAGAAGATGATGAAGCCATATCTCAAAAATTATAACTTTGTGTCTCTGTGAAAATAATTATTAATATCAAATTAACAAGTTGTTATATAACAAATTAGCAATCACAAACAAAATAAGCATACAACATAATGGATAGTTGATACACACATCAAATATTCTTATAAAAAATCTTTTTATTAACTCTCAAAATAAGCATACTGGATAGCATTTAAATACTTCTCAAAATAAACAAAATAATTATAATGACAAGAATCACTTTTCTGGATGATTATAACTTTTCATGGCTTCAATGACTGCAAGTAACTTCACACACAATATGCCTTCAATGGTTGTAAGTAACTTCACACACAACACACACCCTCGCAATCAGTCCAATGGAGCCACCAAACAAGACTTTTTCGACAGATCTCATATATATATATATATATATATATATATATATATATATATATATACAAATATATTTGCACGAGTATATGCATAAAAAAAAAGAAAAAAGACGAGATTAGTGGGCTTACCTTTCTCAAAAACCTTGTTGTCGAGTCCTTGTCCCTGCCAAGTGCCAGAGATTGGAGGTGATTTTTTTATTTTTTTTAGGGTTGAGCTATTTTTGGGACTTAAGAGAGATGAGAAGATGAGCTTCTCTAGAAAAAGACGAGAAGCAGCAAATTAGAACATAGGGCTATGTGAATTAAATTGATTTTTCTTTTTTTTCTTTCCAATTGTTTTCGGATTTGCATTAATGCCCTTAAAAATTTTAAAAATTACAAAAAAAACCCCGTGCATGTTTATTCCCATGTCAAAGTGTGTCGGATGTTGGAGGACGTGTCAAAAATTTAAAAAAATTGCCAAACACGTGTCGGAGGGTGTCGGAGCGTGTCAAAGGTGTGTCGGTATCTAACACGTGACCGACACACGATATGTTGAGCTTTAGAGGTGTCGGTGCTTCATAGGTGCAAAATAGAGGACTTACCAATTTAACAAGACGAATAACATTTGAAGTAATAGGGATGTCCACGTTATATACCCTTCTAGCAGTCTTTTCATCATTTTTCCATTGCTTGGGTAAGACAAGTGCAACCTCGTCTAGTTGACAAATTAGCCATATCATAAACAATTCCAACTAAAAACTCCACACCCTTGGTATTTTGCTTCATTTATTTCCAGCCACGTGGACCAGAGAATACAAAGGGGAATGATAATACGGATATGGCCTTTACAAAAATCTTCGAGCTTAATGTGATCCAAGCCATTAAGCTTGTTGGAAGCTCGCATATGGCACACGACACTCAACCTAAAAACTGTTGCCAAAATGCCACCAAACTTGGAATGCTTGAGGACTATTTAAGAACACATGACACAGAGATTCCTCCTCTTAACGATAATGGCATTTAGAGGCAATATGGAAGCCTTTAGACTGTGACTTGTAAAGCTCATTTGAGCTTCTAGACAAGAAAAAGTCAAGAAGAGCATGCAAATGCTGAAAACAAATGGATGCCTTAAGATTTTCTTTTGACATAGCCATGCATGAAGATTGAAAATAGTACACAAAACTGAGTTCAAGAACAAAAACGGTGCATGGGTAATTGGAGAAGCTAATAAAAGTCTTCTTGCATTTAATACCAATTTGGAAAATGAAGATCAATTGAATGGGAATGGAAAGAAATAGGCCGGCTAGAATTGCATGCTATTGTAGTAGATTGGTTGACAAATCTTGCTCATTTTCATCTATAAATAGCTGGGAATGGAAGAGCAAATGCACCAATCGAATCAAGAAGCAACAATTAGCATTTAGAGAGAAAATATATAGAGTTTCTCCTAAGTATTTAGTTCTTCTACTTGTTTTATATATATATATATATATATATATATATATATATTAGTGTGATAGTGAGTTTCTCCTAATTATAAGAGAAAATAAAATAGTTCATTCCTTATTTTAGAGAGAAGGTTGTAAAATACTTTTACATATAGTGAAAATCTCCTTACTTGCCCGTGGTTTTTCCCTCAATTTGTTTGAGGGTTTTTCACATAAAATATTGATGTCTCAATTATCCATTTTTCTCATTTCCTATTTTTGCAGCGTGATCTTGCTTTGACAACCCTACTATTCTACTGCACCATACCCCAACAGTGGTATCAGAGCCATGAGTTGAGAGGTATTGTTACTATTCACACATGACTATATATAGTTACGGGTCGTTACTATACACGGTACTATTCACGTATAGTATTGTTTATAGTGAAATAATGGAAGCAGGTTCAACTCTAGAAGTAGATCATCATCAACACTATGGTAGCGAAATATGAAATAGAGAATTTCAACAAGAGTAATTTCTCCATGTGGAAATTGAAGATGAAAGTCATTCTGAGGAAGGATAACTGTCTTGCAACAATTGAAGGCAAGCCAGCAGAGATAACAGACGACAAGTGGAAAAAGATGGATGACGCTATTGTAGCAAATTCGCATCTGGCATTAGCAAATTCGGTGTCGTCGAGTGTCGAGGAGAAAAAGTCAACAAAAGAAATTTGGGATACGTTGACTAAATTATACGAGATCAAGTCACTTCACAACAAGATCTTCTTGAAGAGGAGACTTTATACTCTTCAAATGGGAGAGACCACACCAGTTACGAAACATATAAACACCCTAAATACGCTATTTTCTCAACTCACTTGGTTGGGTCATAAAATAATAGAGCTTAAACGTGCGGATGTCCTACTTCAAAGTCTACTTGACTCATATGATCAACTCGTCATCAACTACACCGACAGTGTTCTCACAAATAGTCTAGTCTTTGATGATGTTGCAGCTTCCACTGTGGGGGAGGAATCCAAGCGCAAAAATGAGGAAGATAGACTAGGAAGCTCAAAACAAGTAGAGGCACTAATGATGACGAGAGGTAGACCAACAGAATGCGGCTCAAGTGAGAGCCATAATTTAATGTAAATCAAAATCAAGAAGTAGAAAGAATATCAAGTGCTACAACTGCAACAAGAAAGGGCACGTTAAGAAGGATTGGGAGCAACAAGACAATTCCCGAGGTTACCAGTTCTCAAGGATGTGTTGCGAATACTTCTGGTGATGGAGACATTTTATACAGTGAAGCAACAGTGACTTCTAAAGGCAGAAAGGAGCTCACTGATATATAGATAATGGATTCAGGAGCGACGTGGCACATGACTTTCGTCGAGAATGGTTCCACACATATGAACCATGCTTTGAAGGATCTATGTACATAGGTAATGATCATGCCTTAGAGATTGCTGGAATTGGTACCATCAAAATAAAAATGTATGATGGCACAATTTGTACCATTCAAGGAGTACGGCACGTGAAGGGCTTGAAGAAGAATCTGTTGTCTCTTGGACAACAGGATGACCTTGGCTGTAAGACCCATATTAAGGATAGGATCATGAAGGTCGTCAAAGGTGTGCTGGTAGTGATCAAGGCAGAAAAGATTACGGTAAATCTATACATGCTGGTGGGAGATACGTTGCAAGAGGCAGATGTATCTGTTGCATCAACTAGCCAAGAAGAATCAATAGTAATATGGCATTGCAGACTTGGCCACATGTCCGAATGAGGTTTGAAGATTCTTGTAGAACGTAATCTCTTACATGGGCTCAAATCAGTAAACTTACCATTCTGTGAGCACTGTGTGACTAATAAGCAGCATAGATTATCATTCGGAAGATCTACTGCCAGAGGTAAATATATTCTAGACTAAATTCACTCGGACATATGGGAATCGCCAGTTTTATCCCTAGGAAGAGCAAAGTATCTTGTATCATTCATTGATGACTACTCTAGGAGATTGTGGGTGTATCCAATTAAGAGCAAGTCAAATGTGTTTTCAATATTCAAAGAGTACAAAGTGCAAGTGGAACTTGAATCTGGTAAAAGAATTAAGTGTTTGAGGACAGACAGTACAGGAGAATATATTGATGAGAATTTCCAGGCATTTTGCAAACAAGAGGTATTCAGAGGCAGTTTACAGTTCCACATATACCTCAGCAAAATGGAGTTGTAGAGCGGAAGAACAAAACTTTACTTGAAAGGATGAGAGCGATGTTGGAAACTACAAGTCTAGCCAAGTCATTCTAGGTAGAAGCAGCCAAAACTGCTTGTTACTTGATAAACTGGTCACCGTTAATGGCAATTGGGTTGAAGACATCAACGGAAATGTGGACTGATAAACCTACAGATTATTCTACCTTATATATTTTTAGATGTCTTGCATACGTGATGTATGGTTCCCAAGAAAGAATGAAGCTGAATTCAAAGTCCAGGAAATGCATATTTTTGGGGTATGTTGACAGTATTAAGGGTATCGCCTGTGGGATCCTACTGACCACAAGGTTGTCGTCAGCAGATATGTGATCTTTGCAGAGAATAAATTGCAAAATGAAGAAGGTAACAGCACTAAAAATGATACTATTGTAGTGGAAGTTGAAGATAAACTAAAACAAGGAAATGCTTCTTCTAAAGCTGCATCAGAGCATAAGGAACAAGAACCAAATGAGGCTGAGGCTACAAAAGTTCGATGTTTATTGTGTCAGACAATAAGACCAATATGGCATTTAGATTATGTTATGGCAAGCAATGCTCCGTACTGTCTTCTAACAGAGGATGGAGAATCACGAGGCTATAAGTAGCCCCGATGTTGCACTATGGATGACAACAGTGCAGGAAGAGATTGAAGCCTTACATAGAAACAAGACGTGGGAGCTTGTTCCACTACCACCCAGAAGGAAAGCCATCAGTAACAAATGGGTCTACAAGATCAACTGAGATAGCAATGATCAAGTGGACCGATACCGTGAGACTGGTGGTAAAAGGGTTTGCTAAGAAAAAAGACATTGACTTCAACGAGATATTTTTTTTCCGTGGTTAGACTTACAACTGTCAGAGTAGTCTTGGCCATGTGTGTTATGTTTGATTTACATCTAGAACAATTAGATTTAAAGATGGCTTTTCTTCATAAAGAACTTGAAGAAGAGATTTATATGCTTCAACTAGAAGAATTTGTTGAGAACGAAAAAGAAATATTGAGTTGTAGGTTAACCAAATCTCTGTACGGTCTAAAACAGGCGCCAAGATATTGGTACAAGATATTTGATTCCTTTATAATTAGCCGCGGGTACAATAGACTCAATGCAAACAATTATACGTATTACAAGAGGTTTGGAAATAACAATTTCATTATTATGCTGTTGTACACGGACGACATGCTACTAGTAGGCCCTAGTAACGATCGTGTCCAAGAATTGAAGGCACAGTTGGCTAGGGAGTTTGACATGAAGGATTTGGGACTAGCAAACAAGATTTTAGGGATGCAAATTCACCGAGACAGAAAAGGCAGGAAAGTATGGATTTCCCAAAAGAACTACTTCAGGAAAATTTTGCGGCGCTTCAACATGTAAGATTGTAAGAAAATCTCAACCCCACTTCTTGTCAACTACAAATTATCCTCAAGTATGTGCCCTAATAGTGAAACAGAGAATATGGATATGTCTCGAGTACCGTATGCATCAGCAGTGGGAAGTCTTATGTTCGCTATGATATGTATGAGACCAGATATTGCTCAAGCTATTGGAACGGTCTGTCGGTTCATGGCGAATCCTAGTAGAGAGCATTAGAATATTGCTAAGACGATCTTGAGTAACATCAAAAGAACCTTAGATGTTGCATTATTTTATGGAGGATTAGAGTTTACTATCAGGGGCTTTGTCAATTCAGATTTTGCAACTGATTCTGATAAACAAAAGTTTACTACTGGCTATGTGCTTACAATTGCAGGAGGAGCGGTGAGCTAGGTATCCAAGTTACAAACGATTGTGGCACTTTCCACAACAGAGGCAAAGTACATGGCAGCTATACATGCTTGTAAAGAAGAAATTTGGATTCAAAGGTAAATGGAAAAACTTAGGCACAAAGAAGAGAAGATTCCTTGTATTGTGACAATCAGAGTGCCTTGCATATTGAAAGGAATCCAACCTTTCATTCTAGGACGAAGCACATAGGTGTTCAATATCACTTTATTCGTGACGTAGTGAAGGAAGGAAGTGTGGACATGCAGAAGATTCACACTAACAAGAACCTAGCAGATGTTATGACAAAGTCGATCAACGTTGACAAGTTTGTTTGGAGCAGATCCTGTTACGGCCTAGCAGAGACTGAAGCAACATGGAACTGGCAAGTTTGGAGATATTTGAAAGATAGCTAAAAATGAGCTTTAAGTGGGAGAATGTGAGTTGCAGAGCTTATTTGAGCTTGTGGACAAGAAAAAGTCAAGAAGAGCATGCAAATGTTGAAAACAAATGGATTCCTTAAGATTTTATTCTGACATAGCCAAGCATAAAGATTGAAAGTAGTACACAAAATTGACTTCAAGAACAAAAACGGTGCATGGGTAATTGGAAAAGCTAACAAAAGTCTTCTTGCATTTGAAAATGAAGAGCAATTGCATGGGAATAGAAAGAAATAGGCCGGCTAGAATTGTAGGCTACTATAATAGATTGGTTGACAGATCTTGCTCATTTGCATCTATAAATAGTAGAGAATGGAAAAGAAAATGCACCAATCCAAGCAAGAAACAACAATAAGTATTTAGAGAGAAAATATATCGAGTTTCCCCTAAGTGTTTAGTTCTTCCACTAGTCATATATATTAGTGTGAGATTGAGTTTCTCCTAATTATAAGAGAGAGTAAAATAGTTCTCTCCTTATTTTAGAGAGAATGTGTAAAATACCATTACATATAGTGAAATCCTTCTTACTTGCCCAAGGTTTTTCCCTCAATTTGTTTGACAGTTTTCCACGTAAAATTTTGGTGTCTCAATTATTGATTTTTCTCATTTCCTATTTTAACTGCATCATCTTGCTTCGGCAACCCTATCATTCCACTACACCACACCGAACAAGGCTTGAGCTTTACTTCAATGGGTACCCAATTGTTAAGAGCTTTCCAAACGAAAAAAAGAGATTTTAAGTGGAATACTTTTTAGGTCAAAGAAATCTTTTAATTAGCGACCTGCATCCCAGTTGTCATGCAAGATTCCAACAGCTTTTAAATTGGAATAAACTATCATTAGATAGTTCCCAAAAGGAGTATCTTCTTGCTTATTACTTATAGGAACCTCACAAATCTATTGCACAATCTCGCTAGGAAGAAAAGAGTTCAAGAGGTCGACATTTCACTCACTACAGCAGAATGCATCAAAAACTATCATGTTTGGACATACATTACTATCTCCAAGTTCCTTTAAAGGCTGATTTCACCACCACACATCGTGCCAAAGGGAAACATTACCTTTCTCGATCTTCGACCATACATGAGGTTTTGAAATCTAGGAAGCACACACGAGCCACTTCGAAATAGTTAAGTCACTATGCTTAGCTTGTGAGCATTGAACAAGTTGATTTTTACAATATTTATCTTGCAAGAAGGCCCAAATGCCCTTAGAAGTGCGAAATCTTCACCATAATTTCATTCCCACAGCCTCATTTAAATCTTTTAATCTTCTAAAACCAAGTCCACCTTCATTCTCAAGTAGGCAAAGCTTAGACGATAAGGCCCAATGAATATGTTTTTGGGTCACTCTTACTACCCCAAAGGAATTTGTTACAATGTGCTTCATTCTGCTGATAACACCTGCTGGAGCTTGAACAACCTATAAAAAGTACACAGGCATGCTTAAGAGAGTGCTTTTTAAGAGTGTAATTCGACCTCTAGGAGATAAGATTTTCGTCTCCCAACCACTAACTAGCTGTTGAATTTTATCTATTAGTATTTCAAAGAGGATAGCTTTACATCTACCTTTATAGCGGGTACATCAACGTATGTGGATAGGAATTGACGATGAGAGAAGCCAATAACCGTGAAATGAGCTGAGACCTGATAAACATAGCACTTTTACTGAGAAAGTAACCACTCTGGTTCTTGTTGATACCAATTTGGAAAATAAAGAGCAATTGCATAGGAATGGAAAGAAATAGCCTAGCTAGAATTGCATGCTATTATAGTACATTGGGTGACAAATCTTGCTCATTTGCATCCACAAATAGCCAGGAATGGAAAAGCAAATGCACCAATCCTAGCAAGAAGTAACAATAACCATTTAAAGAGAAAATATATAGAGTTTCTTCTAAGTGTTTAATTCTTCCACTTGTTATATATATATATTAATGTGAGATTGAGTTTCTCCTAATTATAAGAGCGAGTAAAATAGTTCTCATCTTATTTTAGAGAGAATGTTGTAAAATACTTTTATATATAGTGAAATCCTCCTTACTTACCTGTGGTTTTTCCTTCAATTTTGTTTGACGATTTTCTACGTCAAATTTTGGTGTCTCAATTATTCATTTTCTCATTTCCTATTTTAGCTGCGTGATCTTGCTTCGACAACCCTGTAATTCCGCTATGCCTTACCCTAACATAGACTTGAGCTTTACTTTAACGGGTACCCAATTGTTAACAGCTTTACAAACGAAAAATGAGATTTTAAGTGGAATACTTTTTATGCCAAAGAAATCTTGCAATTAGCAACCTGTATCTCATTTGCTGTACAAGATTCCAGCAGCTCTTAAATTGAAATAACCCATCGTTAGATAGTTCCCAAAAGGAGTATTTTCTTGCTTATCACTTATAGGAACCTCACAGATCTGTTGCACAATCTCGCTAGGAAGAAAAGAGTTCAGGGGATTGACATTCCACTTGCTACAGCAAAATGCATCAGAAACTATCATGTTTGGACATACATTTCTATCTCCAAATTCCTTTAAAGGCTGATTTCCCAACACGTATTGTGCCAAAAAGAAACATTGTCTTTTTCGATCTTCGAGCATATGTGAGGTTTTTAAATCTTGGAAGCGTGCACGGGCCACTTTGAAATAGATAAGTCAATATGCTTAGCTTTTGGGCATTGAACAAGTTGATTTTACAATATTTATCTTGGAAGGAGGCCGAAATGCCCTTGGAAGTGCAAAATCTCCACCATAACTTCATTCCCATAGCCTTATTTAAATATTTTAATCTTTTAAAACCAAGTCCACCTTTATTCTCAAGTTGGCAAAGCTTAGACGATGAGGCCCAATGAATCTGTTTTTTGGCCACTCTTACTACCCCAAAGGAATTTATTAAAATGTGTTCAATTCTGCTGATGACACCGGTCGGAGCTTGAACAACCTGTAAAGAGTACACAGGCATGCTTAAGAGAGTGCTTTTTAAGAGTGTAGTTTGACCTCTAGGAGATAAGATTTTTGTCTCCCAACCACTAACCGCTGTTAAATTTTATCGATTAATAGATCAAAGAGGATAGCTTTACATCTCCCTTTATAGGGGGTAAGCCAAGGTATGTGGAAGGGAATTGTCGATGAAAGAAGCCAATAATTGCGAAAATGAGTTGAGACCTGATAAATGGAGCACTTTCATTGAGAAAGTAACCACTCTTGTTCTTATAGATACCAATTTGGAAAATGAAGAGCAATTGCATGGGAATGGAAAGAAATAGGCCAGCTAGAATTGCATGCTATTATAGTAGATTAGTTGATAATTCTTGCTAATTTGCATCAATACATAGCCGAGAATGGAAGAGCAAATGCACCAATCCAAGCAAGAAGCAACAATAAGCGTTTAGAGAGAAAAATATAGAGTTTCTCCTAAGTGTTTAGTTCTTCCACTTGTTATATATATTAGAGTGAGAGTGAGTTTCTCCTAATTGTAAGAGAGAGTAAAATAGGTCTCTTCTTATTTTTGAGAGAATGTTGTAAAATACCTTTACATATAGTGCCATCCTCCTTACTTGCCTGTGGTTTTTCCTTCAATTTGTTTGAAGGTTTTTCACGTAAAATTTTGGTGTGTCAATTATTCATTTTTCTCATTTCCTATTTTAGCAGCGTGATCTTACTTCGGCAACTCGGTCATTCCGTTACGCCATACCCCAACATAGACTTGAGCTTTACTTCAACAGGTACCCAATTGTTTAGTGCTTTCCAAATGAAAAAAGATATTTTAAGTGGAATACTTTTTATGCCATAGAAATCTTGCAATTAGGGACCTATATCCCACTTGTCGTACTATATTCCAGCAGCTCTTAAATAGGAATAACCCATCGTTAGATAGTTCCCAAAAGAAGTATCTTCTTGCTTATCACTTATAGGAACCTCACTGATTTGTTGCATAATCTCGCTAGGAAGAAAAGAGTTCAGGAGGTCGACATTCCACTCACTATTACAGAAAGCATCAGAAACTTTCATGTTTGGACATACATTGCTGTCTCTAAATTCCTTTAGAGGTTGATTTCCCCACCACGTATCGTGCCAAAAAGAAACATTACCTTTCTCGATCTTCGAGCATATATGATGTTTTGAAATCTGGGAAGCGCGCACAAGCCACTTCGAAATAGATAAGTCTCTATGCTTAGCTTTTGGGCATTGAACAAGTTGATTTTTACAATATTTATCTTGCAATAAGGCCCAAATGCCATTAGAAGTGTGAAATCTCCACCATAATTTCATTACCATGGCCTCATTTAAATCTTTTAATCCTCTAAAACCAAGTCCACCTTCATTCTCAAGTCCGCAAAGCTGAGACGATATGGCCCAATAAGTCTTCTTTTGGGCACTCTTACTACCCCAAAGGAATTTACTAAAATGCGCTCAATTCTGCTGATAACACCGACCGGAGCTTGAACAACTGGTAAAAAGTACACAGGCATGCTTAAGAGAGTGCTTTTTAAGAGTGTAGTTTGATCTTGACGAGATAAGATTTTCGTCTCCCATCCACTTACCCACTGTTGAATTTTATCTATTAGTAGCTCAAAAAGGATAGCTTTACATCTCCCGTTATAGGGGTATGCCAAGGTTTGTGGAGCAGAATTGACGATGAGAGAAGCCAATAACTGTGGGAATGATCAGAGACCGAATAAATGTAGCACTTTAACTAAGAAAGTAACCACTCTGGTTCTTGTTGATACCAATTTGAAAAATGAAGAGTAATTGCATAGGAATGGAAAGAAATAAGTCGGCTAGAATTGAATGTTGTTAGTGTAGATTGGTTGACAAATCTTGCTCATTTGGATCTATAAATAGCCGGGAATGGAAAAGCAAATGCACCAATCCAAGCAAGAAGCAACAATATGCCTTTAGAAAGAAAATATATAGAGTTTCTCCTAAGTGTTTAGCTTTTCCACTTGTTATATATAGTAGTGTGAGAGTGAGTTTCTCCTAATTATAAGAGAGAGTAAAATAGTTCTCACCTTATTTTAACGAGAATGTTGTAAAATACTTTTATATATAGTGAAATCCTCCTTACTTGCCCGTGGTTTTTTCCATCAATTTGTTTGAGGGTTTTCCACGTAAAATTTTGGTGTCTCAATTATTCATTTTTCTCATTTCCTATTTTAGCTGCCTGATCTTGCTTCGGCAACCCTTTCATTCCCCTACGCCACACTTCAACATACACTTGAGCTTTACTTCAACGGGTACCCAATTGTTAAGAGCTTTCCAAATGAATAAAGAGATTTTAAGTGGAAAACTTTTTATGCCAAAGAAATATTGCAATTAGCGACTTGTATCCTACTTGTTATGCACGATTCTTGCAGCTTTAAAATAATTACCCATCGTTAGATAGTTCCCAAAAGGAGTATTTTCTTGCTTATCACTTATAGAAACCTAATAGATCTATTACACAATCTTGCTAGGAAGAAAACAGTTCAAGAGGTCGACATTCCACTCGCTACTGCATAATGCATTAGAAACTATCATGTTTGGACATACATCGCGATATCCAAATTCCTTTGAAGGCTGAATTCCCCACCATGTATCATGCTGAAAAGAAACATTATCTTTCTCAATCTTTGAGCATATGTGAGGTTTGAAATCTTGGAAGCGAGCACAAACCACTTCGAAATAGATAAGTCACTATGCTTAGCTTTTGGGCAATGAACAAGTTGATTTTTACAATATTTATCTTGCAAGGAGGCCCAAATGCCCTTAAAAGTGTGAAATATGCACCATAATTTCATTCCCATATCTTATTTAAATCTTTTAATCTTCTAAAACCAAGTGCACCTTCATTCTCAGGTCGGCAAAGCTCAGACGATGAAGCCCAATGAATCTGTTTTTTGGTCACTCTTACTACCCCAAAGGAATTTATTAAAATGCGTTGAAATCTATTGATTTCACTGGCCAAAGATTGAACAACTTGTGAAAAGTACACAGGCATGCTTAAGAGAGTGCTTTTTAAGAGTGTAGTTCGACCTCTAGGAGATAAGATTTTCGTCTCCCAACCACTAACTCGTTGAATTTTATATATTAGTAGCTCAAAGAGGATAGCTTTACATCCCCCTTTATAGGGGTTATGCCAAGGTATGTGGAGCGGAATTGACGATGAGAGAAGCCAATAACTGTGGAAATGATTTGAGACCTAATAAAGCACTTTTAATGAGAAAGTAACCACTCTGGTTCTTGTTGATACCAATTTGGAAAATGAAGAGCAATTGCATGGGAATGGAAAGAAATAGGCCAGCTAGAATTACATGTTGTTATTGTAGATTGGTTGACAAATCTTACTCATTTGCATCTATAAATAGCCGGGAATGGAAAAGCAAATGCACCAATCCTAGCAAGAAGCAACAATAAGCATTTAGGGAGAAAATACATAGAGCTTCTCCTAAGTGTTTAGTTCTTCCACTTGTTATATATATTAGTATGAGAGTGAGTTTCTCCTTATTATAAGAGAGATTAAAATTGTTCTCTCCTTATTTTAAAGAGAATGCTGTAAAATACTTTTACATATAGTGAAATCCTCCTTATTTGTCCGTGTTTTTTCCCTCAATTTGTTTGAGGGTTTTTCACGTAAAATTTTGATGTCCCAATTATTCATTTTTTCTCATTTGCTATTTTAGTTGCGTGATCTTGCTTCGGCAACCTTGTCATTCTGCTACGTCATACCCCAACATATATTTGATCTTTAATCAACAGGTACCCAATTGTTAAGAGCTTTCCAAACAAAAAAGTGAGTTTAAGTGGAATAATTTTTATGCCAAAGAAATCTTGCAATTAGCGACCTGTATCCCACTTGCTGTACAAGATTCCAGTAGCTCTAAAATTGGAATAACCCATTGTTAGATTGTTCCCAAAAGGAGTATCTTCTTGCTTATCATTTATAGGAACCTTATAGATCTGTTGCACAATCTTGCTAGGAAGAAAAGAGTTCACGAGGTCGACATTCCACTCGCTACTGCAAAATGCATCAGAAACTATCATGTTTGGACATACATCGCGATATCCAAATTCCTTTGAAGGCTGAATTCCCCACCACGTATTGTGCCAAAAAGAAACATTATCTTTCTCGATCGTCGAGCATATGTGAGCTTTTGAAATCCTGGAAGTGTGCACAAACCACTTCAAAATAAATAAGTCTCTATGCTTAGCTTTTGGGAAATCAACAAGTTGATTTTTACAATATTTATCTTGCCAAGAGGCCCAAATGCCCTTAAAAATGCGACATCTCCACCATAATTTCATCCCCATAGCCTTATTTAAATCGTTTAATCCTCTAAAACCAAGTCCACCTTCATTCTCAGGTCCGCAAAGCTCGGACGATAAAGCCCAATGAATCTTCTTTGGGGCACTCTTATTACCCCAAAGGAATTTATTGAAATGTACTCAATTCTATTGATGACACCAGCCGGAGCTTGGACAACCTATAAAAAGTACACAAGCATGCTCAAGAGAGTGCTTTTTAAGAGTATAGTTCGACCTCTTGGAGATAAGATTTTCATCTCTGAACTACTCACCCACTGTTCAATTTAATCTATTAGTAACTCAAAAAGGATAGCTTTACATCTCCCTTTATAAGGGGTATGCCAAGGTTTGTGGAGCAAAATTGACGATGAGACAAGCCAATAACTGTGGGAATGATCTGAGACCTGACAAACGTAGCACTTTTACTGAGAAAGTAACCACTCTGGTTCTTGTTGATACCAATTTGGAAAATGAAGAGCAATTGCATGGGAATGGAAAGAAATAGGCCAGCTAGAATTGCATGTTGTTATTGTAGATTGGTTGACAAATCTTGCTCATTTGCATCTATAAATAGCCAAGAATGAAAAAGCAAATGCACCAATCCAAGCAAGAAGCAACAATAAGCGCTTAGAGAGAAAATATATAGAGTTTCTAGTAAGTGTTTAGTTCTTCCACTTGTTATATATATTAGTGTGAGAGTGAGTTTCTCCTAATTATAAGAGAGAGTAAAATAGTTCTCACCTTATTTTAACGAGAATGTTGTAAAATACTTTTATATATAGTGAAATCCTCCTTACTTGCCCGTGGTTTTTTCCATCAATTTGTTTGAGGGTTTTCCACATAAAATTTTGGTGTCTCAATTATTCATTTTTCTCATTTCCTATTTTAGATGCATGATCTTGCTTCGGCAACCCTTTCATTCTACTACACCACACTCCAACATAAACATGAGCTTTATTTTAATAGGTACCCAATTGTTAAGAGCTTTCCAAACGAATAAAGAGATTTTAAGTGGAATACTTTTTATGCCAAAGAAATCTTGTAATTAATGACTTGTATCCCACTTGCCGTACAAGATTCCAGCAGCTCTAAAGTTGCAATAATCCATCGTTAGATAGTTCCCAAAAGGAGTATCTTCTTGCTTATCACTTATAGGAACCTCATAGATCTGTTGCACAATCTCACTAGGAAGAAAAGAGTTCACGAGGTCGACATTCCACTCGCTACTGCAGAATGCATCCGAAACGATCATGTTTGGACATACATTGCTGTCTCCAAATTCCTTTAAAAGCTGATTTCCCCACCACATATCGTGCCAAAAAGAAACATTACCTTTCTCGATCTTCGAGCATATGTGAGGTTTTGAAATTTCGGAAGCGCACACGAGCCACTTTGAAATAGATAAGTCTCTATGCTTAGCCTATGGGCATTGAACAAGTTGATTTTTACAATATTTATCTTGCAAGAAGGCCCAAATGCCCTTAAATGTGCGAAATCTCCACCATAATTTCATTCCCATGGCCTCATTTAAATCTTTTAATCGTCTAAAACCAAGTCCACCTTCATTCTCAGGTCGGCAAAGCTCAGACGATAAAGTGCAATGAATCTGTTTTTTGGTCACTCTTACTACCCCAAAGGAATTTATTAAAATGCGCTCAATTCTGCTGATGACACCAACCGGAGGTTGAACAACCTAACAGAAGTATGCAGGAATGCTTAAGAAAGTGCTTTTTAAGAGTGTAGTTCGAACTCTCTAGGAGAAAAGATTTTCGTCTCCCAACAACTAACCCGCTATTGAATTTTATCTATTAGTAGCTCGAAGAGGATAGCTTTACATGCCCCTTTATAGGGGGTATGCCAAGGTATGAAGAATGGAATTGATGATAAGAGAAGCCAATAACTAATGGAAATGATCTGAGACTTGATAAATGTAGCACTTTTACTGGGAAAGTAAACACTTTTGTTCTTGTTGATACCAATTTGGAAAAATAAGGACAATCGCATAGGAATGGAAAGAAAGAGGTCGGATAGGATTGCATGTTATTATAGTAGATTGGTTGACAAATCTTGATTAGTTGCATCTATAAATAGCCGGGAATGGAAAAGCAAATGCACCAATCCAAGCAAGAAGCAATAATAAGCATTTAGAGAGAAAATATATAGAGTTTCTCCTTAGTATTTAGTTCTTCCACTTGTTATATGTATTAGTATGAGATTGAGTTTCTCCTAATTATAAGAGAGAGTAAAATAGTTCTCTCCTTATTTTAGAGAGAATGCTATAAAATACTTTTACATATAATGAAATCCTCCTTACTTACCTGTGTTTTTTCCCTCAATTTGTTTGAGGGTTTTCCACGTAAAATTTTGGTGTCTCAATTATTTATTTTTCTCATTTCCTATTTTAGCTGCGTGATCTTGCTTTGGCAACCTTGTCATTCCGCTACGCCACATCCCAACATAGACTTGAGCTTTACTTCAATGGGTACCCAATTGTTAAGAGCTTTCCAAACGAAAAAAGAGATTTTAAGTGGAATATTTTTTATGCCAAAGAAATCTTGCAATTAGCAACCTATATCTCACTTACCGTACAAGATTTCAGCAGCTCTTAAATTGGAATAACCAATCGTTAGATAGTTCCCAAAAGGAGTATCTTCTTGTTTACCACTTATAGGAACGTCATAGATCTGTTGCCCAACCTCGCTTGGAAGAATAGAGTTCAGGATGTCGACATTCCACTTGCTACTACAGAATGCATTAGAAACTATCATGTTTGGACATTCATTGCTTTCTCCAAATGAAGGCTGATTTCCCCAACACGTATCGTGCCAAAAAGAAATATTACCTTTCTCAATCTTCGAGATATGTGAGGTTTTCAAATCTTGGAAGCGTGCACAAGCCACTTTGAAATGGATAATTCACTATTCTTAGCTTTTGGGCTTTGAACAAGCTGATTTTTACAATATTTATCTTGCAAGGAGGCCCAAATGCCCTTCAACGTGCGAAATCTCCACCATAATTTCATTCCTATGGCCTCATTTAAATCTTTTAATCGTCTAAAACCAAGTCCACCTTCATTCTCAGGTCAGCAAAGCTCAGACGATAAAGTGCAATGAATCTGTTTTTTGGTCACTCTTACTACCCCATAGGAATTTATTAAAATGTGCTCAATTTTACTGATGACACCGGCCGGAGCATGAACATCCTATAAAAAGTACACAGGCGTGCTTAAGAGAGTGCTTTTTAATAGTGTAAATCGACCTCTAGGAAATAAGATTTTCATCTATCAACCACTAACCCGCTGTTGAATTTTATCCATTAGTTGCTTAAAGAGGAAAGCTTTACATCTCCCTTCATAAGGGGGTGTGCCAAGGCATGTGGAGAGGAATTGATGATAAGAGTAGCCAATAACTTTGGAAATGATCTGAGACCTGATAGACGTAACACTTTTACTGAGAAAGTAACCACACTTGTTTTTGTTGATACATTGGCCAGAAACTTCTTCATAATGCTTCAAGGACCCAGATAAAATTCAAAGGCTAGATTTATTTCCATTTGTAAAAATTATCATGTCATCTACAAAAGCCAAATGTGACACTGCAATTGAGCTTCCTACACTATACTCCAATGATAGATGATCAAGAAAGAGGTTATTAAGAGCTCTGGAAAAATATTGAGCAAAACTGATAAATAACAGAGGAGACATGGTCTCCCTAATGAAGGCCTCTGGAAGACTTGAAGTAACCAAACATTTTACCATTCAAAATAACAGAGAACTAGCAATTGCAAACATAGAGCTTGATCATGCTTATAACTTGTGGCCCAGACCAAATAGATTCTATGACCTTAAATAAAGGCCCCAATTAACATGGTCATACGCCTTCATCATGTCTAACTTGAAAATGGTATTTGAGCCTTGAACATTCTTGTGAAGACTTTGGACAAGTTCTTGGGCAATGAGAATATTGTCACTAATGAAACAATTCACCACATAGTCACTATTACTATCTCCTCCTCTATAATATCTAATTCCATGTGGGATCCGTTTGTCCTATTGAGATACCCATAAATTTAATAAGGAAAAACTTGGATAGAATTCTTTTCCTTTGTACTAAATTTATATCTCAATAAAACATTCACATAATTAGATTATCTCAATTAATTACATCCAATTGGAAATACGGTTAGTGAAAGGACCAAAAAACATAATTATCCTTGACTCCCAAAATAACCAAAATGCCCTTGCCACCACTTTGGCGACATCAAGACCATTTTGAACTCGATCTATTTCCACCAAAAGACCAAAGCCACACTCCAAGGATAATTATTAGCGAAGCAAGAATAGGCCACATCAAGTAATCACTGTCTTTGACCAACCGAGTGAAATGACCAAAATTTCCCTTTATGTATACCCGTAGTCAAGGTCAGTTTAAAAGGAAACATCACATCTAATGCTACATCTCGAACCGTGGAATCTCTAGTCCAAAAAGTAATCCCCAACTAGCCATGGATCTCTTGATCTAGGGAGCGACTCACAAGCCAAATGACCCATATACTCCTAAAGGGTAATATCACTAGATTTAGATTATGATGACCAATGGGACAAATCCAATAGGGCACATAGACTCTGTTATTGCATATGCATGTCCCAATTGATCAAAATACAACACTAAATGTACAAGGAAGATAATCTTATTACACAAGACCTCTTCTCATGGTACATTAAAGTGCTGCACCCTAACTTTGTTAATTTATCAACATATGCTCAAGATTAAGAGTGTTGGTCACTTGGAAGTAATGAGTATCTTGTCCTTTATATATGATCACCCTTGTTAGGAGACTCGCCCACTATAGCCTTATCCCAGTAGAGCGCCTAACATTACCATCCGTCTATAAACACCTTTTATGATATATCCAAAACTAGACTTGGACCTATTGTGCATGTAACCTCACTATGCACCCAAGTCATTGGATTATATCATTGGACCTTTACACAATGTATCACATATATACACTAGAGGTAATATATGTAAATATGCTCATAAATATAAACAATGATCAAATGTCTAGTTCGATATCCATGTACAAGTGGCCTTTAGGGCATACAATCCTAACAAATTTGACAACAATGTAAACAATACTTAGGCATATCTTCATATGCAATAGGCTGCCAAAAGTCCTAACAAATTTGACAACAACGTAAACAATACTTAGGCATATCTTCATATGCAATAGGCTGCCAAAAGCCTCTCGTATTTTCACTCTTTGTTTTAGATCTCAATTGAACCTAGACATCAGATGATCGATCTTTAAGCAAATCAAGTTCTACACATACTCGAGCTATTGTTGACCTAGTTTCTCTAAATGTTGCCTCATCCATTTGCAAAGACTTTCTTATAGTTCTCATGAGTCCTACAGTGGCTTGTGGCTCTTTATATATGTTTAGTGAAAGGTGAGAAAAGTAGGTCTACACCGGAGTTATAGGGGCCTCCTTTTCATGTTCAAACTCTAAAGTCCATTTTGACACATGCATGACATGACCATATACATCCCATTCTTTTTTTGCCCAGAAGCAAGTGAAATTGATTTCACTGTTAAAGCTTAAAAACACTGTTTTATAACCTAACCTCAAAACTTCATATGCATCTATAGGGTTGTGTTTTACTACCCATCGAGCAACACTAAACATGCTAGGCATCATACAGAATTTTCCTATCAAGGAAAAATGGAAGGTTTTAGCCATAGCATCAAAATCTTCTTCATGGAGGATGAAAGCTAGGGCATGTTGATATTCTTCAACTAGGAGCAAATCAAGCTTAAATCTTGCCTATATGACGTTTTGCTGGTTAGAACTGCATACCATGGCTTATTCCATACTCTGCTCTCGCAAGAGAGATAAATCTTGGCCAGCTGAGAAAGATCTAGCGGCTTGGGATGTGGTGGTGCAGGGTTGTTTAGCATAACGTAGCAAGGGTTCATTAAGAAAAGGTAAGTTTTGTAGAGAGAAAAATCATGCAACCAAATCGAAAGGAACATCCTCGTTAATAATGTAATACAAATAATAACAATAAAGGTGTTCTCGTCTATAACATGGCAAAATAGATACCCTAAAGTTTGTTTTTTAGCTTTTTACCTCCTTTTTAAGAGGATCAATGGTAGTTCCCAACTATCCCTATTAATGACTCTAACTTGAACTCGAGACCTATTAGTCCTAAGTGAAAAAAATGTAAATGCTGTATTATTATTATCCTTTGATCTCTCTTAAATTAAAGAAGAAAGAAAAAAATGTTGAAAGAAAAATATCAATAATGTTACAGAGTTCGTTTTATGCTCTATTTTTGGTTTTTTCATCTATGAAGTCTTTTTTAAATTACAGTTCATGTCTTTACCCGAAACAAGGGGAGAATTAATAATTTCTATAATGCCAATTGTTCAAAATGTTCCACTAGAACAAAAATTTCATCTTTTTCTTCTTTCGCAAGAGCTTTTTCCTTTCATTATTTGCTCTTTTTTTCCCGCAATAATGATTATTTAAGATTTCATTGATCATTTTGAGAACTATTGGTGCAAATTAAAATGTCATATTTTGTTCAATCAACAAGGGCGGAGACACATAAGGCTAGCTCCAGCAGCCTCTCTATTTTTTCTCCACATATAGTAAGTCAAACTCATTCTCCTTATATTTAGGGGCTCCTTATATTGGTTTTACTCAAACAGCCACCTTACTTTTTCTTTTCAAGGACTCCCTATCTCAGTTTACTACAGCAATCTTCCTACTTTTTCACTCCCTATCTAATTTCACTTTTAACATTTCCTTATTTATCTTTAATATATATTGTTCTATTAAAATTTCTTAGAAAATTTGATGATAATATTAAAAAAATATATTTACGATAATATTAAAAAAATTAATTATCAATATTTAATAATAAAATTAATTTTTAATTTATTTTTTGTCAATCTGTTTTGATCAAATCAGTTACGGTAATATTTAAAAAATTACTTATTAATATTAAATAATTACAATTATTTTTAATTTATTTTTTCTCGTCAATCTTTCTTCGGTCAAATCAATTATGATAATATTAAAAAATTAACATCATATCCATCGATTGGCCATTCACTTTATGTCTATCAATCAGCTGCTTTCTTTATGTATTGTTGCCATTCACTTTATATCTATCAATTAGCCACTTTCTTTATGTTACAACACCGTTCACTTTAGATCTATCAGTTAGCCGTTCACTTTACATTTAATGTATTGGTTTTGTGTGCGCTTGTGCATTGCATGTATATACTTGTTTTGAGGTGTTTTGTGCTTCATTTGATGTATTAGTATAGCAATTAGGTCATCCTCGTGCATATTAGGATTTACATGTTCATAGTTGAGCTTAGGACCTAAATGCTACACTAATGCACGTTTATTGCGTGTTTTAGGTTAGATTCGGGAAGATAATTAGAGCTTGATTGAGGGTTCTTGGAGTGTGGAACAAAGCCAAGGGTGTTTTGGACATAAAAGAATGAAGTGCATTTAAAAGTGGTCAGATGAAGGAAGGAGCGACAGAGGCGAAATCTAGCGCAACGTGAGCCAAATTCAGAGCTTGCAACCAAAGAATGATATGGACAAAGTTTGGACATGTTTTAGGGTGCAAAAGATGGCTTGGGAGATCCGAGAAAGTGGTACAAAGCCATAGAAAAAATGGTGCACGAATCGGAGCCACGAGTAAGATATGAACATTTTATTGTCAAGACAGGTCGACCTCCTGTCTCGGTCGACCGGCCATATCAGAATCTTGGCCAATTTAGGTCGATTTATTTAGCCCCAAAGCCAGTCGACCGGCTAGACCCCCAGCCCTGTACGTTGACAGCTCTATTTTTCAGCCATTTTTTAAGGAGAACACCAACCAATTCACACACCCATTTCCCTAAACCTTAATCCACCTAAAACCACCTCATACATTCACTGCTAAACACATTTAACAGCTGGAATCAAGGATATAAGAGGATCAAACACTAGGAGTTAGGCATAGTTCTTGGATTATAAAGCTTGGCTATGGATAGAAAGGTATCTCTCTTTTATCTTAAGTCTAATTATGTGTTGATTAGAGCAATGTAGGGTGATTATTCTTATATTTATGGATTGATTATTACTCGTTTGCAATGGGTACTTTATGGATTTATATATATATGCTTTGTGCTTAGGGTTTGAAAAGCCATTCTACATACATGTTTATGTGTTTGTTGAAATGCCTCAATGAAGTTGCATATATACACACACACACACATATACACACACACACATACACACACACGCACACACATATACACACACACACATACACACACACACACACACACATATATATATATATTGAAGTCTATTATATTATTAACCATCTCTAAGTTCTTATGCTAGCATATCTATGTGTTTATGTGGTGATTACCTGAAATGGGTATGACTATATACATGTTTATGTGTGTGTTAGCATACTTAATAGCATAAATAGCTTCTATTTCTTACATGTCAGGTACTATTGCTTAATTGGTGTAATCTAAGTATGTCTATATGCTTAGTAGTAGAATACTGCAGAATATTCTCAAACGCCATGCCCTAGATGTGTATGCTTTGTGTTCAAACGTTAATACCTGCTATTGTGATAATGATCGATGGTACATAACTAATGGCTAGCCTAGTTCAAGTCTCCTTTAGCTTTAAATCCAACTAATGGGGTTCAAGGTAGGTTAGTTGACCTTAGACAGGCTAAGTCTTGGCTTTAAATCCAATCAACGGCTTAGACGCTAGGGTTAGATCGATCTAACTCACCTAGAATCCTAACTAACTAGCCTTATAGCCCTAACTCATAAAGACCATGCTACAGCTCTAGGTTAGTCAATGCCTAGGAAAGACCTGCACTGAGGCTTACGATGAAATTAAGAGGTTAATTAGGAGTCTAGACGAGAGCAACCACGTTTAATCCATCAAGCAACCCTAACAAGAAGTAGTAATCACCCATTTACAAGCCGTAATCACCCTATTCCCTATTTCCACATGTTAGCATCCCCTTAGATCATTTGATTCCCCTATCACACACACACACACACACTGCCTTTTTATTTTCCTGTCCTTAGCATAGATTTATCTTTTCTGAGCTCCCCTCAATCCCAAAAACCCAAAAACATAGTATTTAGGACCCCAACACATAGCTCTTTAGGATACACATGGCTTAGTACACTATTCACATTAGGCTTCCCCGTGGATTCGACAACATACTCACACACACCATACTATACACGACCCGTGGGCTTGCAGGCTATTTACGCTTGTGCTCCAAGATAGCATAACAACCTCTATCAATCAGCCGTTCACTTTATGTCCATCAATTGGTCGTTTACTTTATATCCATCAATAGTCATGGTTAGTAAGATTTCAAGCTTATAAATAGTCATACTCCAAGTTCAAATGTAAACATAACTCTTGCAACACATAAACCATTGAAACTCGTTCCATCATCACTCTATTCTTTTAGATATGTCTTCAAACTACTGATGCATGCAAATTCTTGATGATTCTAACTCAGATGAAGAGTTAGCAGTCATCAATTTGTTGGTTAATAGACATAGACGTGCTAAGAGTCATCAAAATGTAAGTTGAGGTTTTATTCCTAATCATACTTATATTTGGCAAGACAGACTACAAGGCCATGAAAGGTTATACAATGACTATTTCACCAAAAGTCCTATTTATCCTGCAAATATTTTTAGAAGAAGGCTTCGCATGAGCTGACCCTTATTTTGCCTGATTCAATCTAGCAGTTGAATCATATGATCCATATTTCATTTGTAAAAAAAATTCTACCAAGCATTGGGGTTTATCATTATTACAAAATGTCACAACTACCTTACGGATGTTTGCATATGGAGCTGTTGTAGACTCTTTTGATGATTATGTGAGAGTAGGAGAATCTACAGCCATTGAGATTTTGAAAGAATTCACTAAGATGACTGTGGAAATATTTGGAGATATACACTTGAGATCACCAAAAAAGGAGAGTGAAATTGCTAGATTGTTGGAAATTGGTAACTGAAAAGGCTTGTATTGACTGCATGCATTGGAAGTGAATAAACTGTCTGACTACATGGAAAGGTATGTGTAGTGGTCATTATCATGAGCCAACAATTATTTTAGAAGCTGTCGTTTCACATGATCTTTGTATATGACATGCTTTTTTTGGATTACCTAGTTCATTGAATGATAAAATTGTTTGGAGCAATCTTTACTTTCCAAAGAATTGACTGAAGGGACTGGTATATATTACTCTTGGTTAACATTTGCGAAAACTATCCTTGCTCCACAAGGTAATAAAAGAATAAATTTTGCTACATGTCAAGAGTTGGCTAGAAAGGACGTGGAACTTGCATTAAGGTGCTTCAAGCTTAATTTGCAATTGTTCATAGACCTACACAATTCTGGAATCGTGAAACACTTAACAATATTATGAAGGCATGAACAATATTGCATAATATGATTATCGAAAGTGAAAGAAACATCGATAATCTAGATTTCAATTATGATTCTGCTGGAGATAGTTCACATACAATAGTCTCGTACAAACACACTACTAAGCTTACAAATTTTATTCAATCAAATTACAATATCTGTGATAGGAAACTCATTCTCAACTTCAAGCAGATCTCACTGAACACTTGTGGCAATTACATGGAGAGGAGTCAATAGTTTAACTCTTTCTAATCTTATATGTTATGTTTCTAGTGTAAAGGTGATAGTACCACCTTATTTAATTTTTTACATCTGCATTTGCTTTCTAAATTGTCATTGTTGTACTCATGACTGGCCTATCAGTCATGTATCTTAGGAGTAGAAAGAAAGCAAGGCTTACATCCCCTTCCTGCTTGTACCTTTTTTTGTTATTAACAAAATTATGGAATAAGTCCCTTCTTTTAAAAAAATACATGGACGAGTAAATATAATTGATATTTCCAAGAAATGTTTAAAGTTCAAGAATGAAAATTTTCATTTAATAAAAGCAATTTAAATTACATCTAAATAATCATACATTCCAACCCCTTTTCACCCTGATTTCCTCTTGTTGTTTTCTCCAATATTCAACTTGCATGGTAGACATACTATTGAGATCTTTATCCATAATGATTTCTTCCCGCTCAAGTTCTATTTGTTTTATCTTCTTGTCGTGCATTTTTTCTTTAGATTACATCATTCTTTCTAGCATTTTTGAAATACAATCATCTTAATCATTTTTCATTACTGCTTTATTCTTCTGTTTATTATAATCTTAATCATTTTTTGTTACCACTTCATTCTTTTGTTTATTTAATCTTTCTACCTAGTGGTCTCTCCACAATTGTAAATATGTTGCTTAGACTGTAGTCGTCTTCCAAATTTATTGAAAATGGAGTTGATGCTGAAGAGCCATTGGATTATCATTATTCGATTTTTTTGGATATTTTGGACTTCGTCTTTTCACTTTGTTGAAGTCATTTTGGGCGATGCCTTAATCTATTCTAACAATGCTCAAACTGAAAAGATGATTTATATAAAGTTTGGTATAATAACTTGGCATTCTAAATCTACTTTAAGTAATCAAATATATCAGTTTAATCTAATAAATAAAACTCATAAAATCATACATTAAAAGTTTATATGTATCTTGTCGTGTTCAGTCTTCCCACTTTGATTTCTTTTCTAAATTTGAGAATAACAACCAAAAAATTTACTTGTGGAATTGATGTGCTGTGTTTTTGTGCGTGTTTACATCATCATTTATCTATGTTTAAGATGTGTTTTGAGCTCTAAGAGATGCATTAGTATAATACATATGCTACAGATATGCTTAAGCATATGCACATGTACATAGTTGAGTTTAAAGACAAACGCTACACTAATGCAGGCTTATTTCTCGTGTTTGGTGAAGTTAGGTCAAAGTCAGGACTTGAATTGATGGTGAGTTGATGTTGGAGTCAATCTCAAGGTGTTCAAGATGTGGGAGAAGAATAAAAGAAGCTTTTGGAGGCAACTGGTCGAAGAAAAGAGCAACGGGGGTGAAACAGACACAATGCGAGGAAAACTAGCCAGGGTTCTGGCCTGGACGGTCAACCCCTTTCCAAGGCCGGTCGACCGGCCTAGGTGATCGGCCAAATCAGTAGCCAAGGTCCTTAGGCTGGTCGACCTAAGGGCTAAGCCGGTCAACCGGGCAAGGCCCTGGCTGGACACAAAAGCTGTACTATTTACGCCCTTTTTCAGCCCTTTTTTAGTGGGTTTGAAGCCTTTTTCATCTCACCCACTTCTCACACACTAAACCCTACTTCATCCACCTCTCATACATACATTAACACACACACACACACACACTTAGATCTAAGCTTTTATTGGAGGGTTACAACAACATTTAGTAAGGATCTGCTCGAGATTGTAGAAGAACAAGCAAGAATGGAAGGGAAGTTTCCTCAACCCTCTTTCATTCTATTTCATTTGATCCTTAAATAGATAGATTAGGGTGACTAAACTTGTGTAATGGGTTGATTTTATACTATTTTTTATGAGATTCTATTGGCTTATATATATACATACTTTGTTCTTCATGTGAACAACTTTTTATCAAAACATGTCTATGTGTTTGATTAAATGCTTGAATGAGTAGTATGTGAATAAATTGGAGAGTATTTGCTTTAGAACACTTTTAACCCTTTGGATATGCATGTCTACATGTGTTTATGGATTTCATAAAGTCAATTTGTTATATTCATGTCTATGTGAGTGTAATCATGCCTTATAGTGAATATGAGCTCTAATCTTACTACATGTTGATTCCCAACTATTTTCAATGGTGCAAATCAAACTTGTTGATGCTATGATAGTGAATAAGTTAACATATTCACAACACCTTGGCTTAGAACATGTAGGATTGTGCTTAATAGTCAAATATCCGATATAGTGTCCCTAAATCGACGAAGCTTAAGTCTAGATTAGCCTAGTTTGAGATCCTTTAGCTTTAAATCTAATTAATAGGAGTCTGGGTGGGGTTTGATCAGCCTTAGTCACCCTAGGCTTTGGTTTTAAATCCATCCAATAGTTTAGGAGCTAGGGTAGTGCACACTTAGGGACGGACCTTCACCGAGTCCTAAGGATTAATTAGGATACTAGCTAGTGGCCTTGCACTAGAGCATCACTTAGATAAGACAATCCCCGAATCCTATAGCATAGAAGCAAAAAGTCACCCATTCGCGAGTGTAGGTCACCTTAACATCTTCCTGTTGGTTTAAATCCCTTCTAAACTAGCTTATATTCCCACTTTCCCTTTCCCATTTTCATTATGTAGTCCTTTTATCTTTCCCTTAGCTCCCTATAATCCAAAATGTACAAAAACATGTTAGCTTAGGTTCCTTTTTAGGCTTCTTCTAGAGCATACTAGCATAGAACTTCTTTCACACATTGAGCCTCCTGTGGTTCAACACGTGCTCTCGCACACACTATATTGCACCGATCCGTGCGCTTGCAGGTCTTTAAGGCTTACACCTCTAGAGAGACGTTAGGAATATTGATAGTCAACCAATGATGTATAAGTGGATTTTCATTATGATCTGAATGAAAATCTTTGTATTTAAGGAAATAAACATATATTCGATGCCAATATGTTAAATGCCTTTGATCGTTACCATGCACTTGGTCCAAACTAATATTTAGCCATGCTAAAGCAAGTAAGTTATCTTTTTCAATGGAAAAATTAGTTCTTCTGGGTCCTTTTCTTTCCACATATTCTGGTTGCGTTGGAATTGGAGAAAATTTGGGATTGGAGAAAATGGTGCTGCATTGACAGGAGGTTCCATCATTTACACCGATGAGTCCATTTGAAACTCGTTGTCGAAAATTGAGGTCCTGTGAAGCAAATTTTGAAAAATGCCTTTTCTATTGAATCCATCTATAGAAAAATTAACAAGTTAAATTAATAAAAATAATATAATGTTTAAATTAGTAAATTATACAAACATGATTAATTAAATATAAAAAATGTAACTAAACTATTAAGAAAATATAAAAACATAACTAAATAACTTGCTTATACAATTAACGAAAGATTAAAATACAAATAATAAAGTTAAGAGGTTAACATTATAAAAATGCTTAAACCCTAAAGCAACTCATATATAAAAAAAAATTCACATATATAAAAAGGTTCACATACATAAATAGTAAAAATGCCAAAATTAAGAGGTTAATATGATAAATAAATTAAAATTCAAATATATAATTAACATAACAAAAAATGCAAATAATAAAACTTAAGGGGTTAATATTATAAATATGTTCAAAATTAACCCTAAATATATATATATATATATATATATATATATATAATAGAAACCTAATCTTAATCTAATCCTCATCTTTCCTCTCATCGTCTCTTCTTCTCCCCAACCTAACACCGATCTCTTTCTCTTTCCTAACCCTACTCCTACAATATGACCAACACAAAATAAGCTTGACAGTAGCTGCACCAATCTCATAACTTAGCAGTGACCAAGACAGTCGCGATCTAGAATCTTATTAACAGTGACCATGGCAACACAAGCACCAACACACATGAGGAGTAATTTTTTTCTTTTTTTTTTTTTTTTGCAGAAAGCAGTAATTTTTTCACCTTTCAAAATTCTTTTGTTGATTTTTTTAGAATGGAGTTTGGTGTTTGAGTTTGAATATAATGGTGTTGTGATGAATATATATAACAATGTTCTTTTTTTTACCGTCACAAATTTTTACCATTGTTGTTCACCTTTTTTTTTTTATCAATAGTAATACTATCATTAGGGTGTATGGGAGAGGGGATTTGTAGCAGATTTATAGTAGTGAAAGGGAGATAAAGAGTTGCTTGGGGCTAAATAGATGTGGCAAGTCAAAAAAAAATTATTGGGACTTCCTATCTTTGTAGAGAATTCAAAGGGGATATGTTGGAGTGTTTTCTTGATACTTGCCTCCTTACAATGGCAATAGAGGCTGTCAGACTTAGACTGAGAGTTATTAGTCCCATTTTGTGCAATTTGTTTCTAAATATATATAGGGTGAACATGATTTGGTTAAATCGATCAAACTAACTCAAGTCAAGCCTTAAACCATTTATGAATGTATCCCTTTGTGTTATGAATCTAGCAAACATAGAATTAGGCAAATATAATCCATCGTACTTAATTTTCATGTAGACTTCAAGGTTGGTTTCAAGAAGGGCTTTTGCATATCAAAAAATAAGGCCATAGCTTGCAAGCCAATCACTACACACCAATTTTATAGCCTTTTGTTTAACTCTATATAATTCTTTTTAGGAACATAAACACCAAATTTTATTTTTTGCATTTTCCAGTCCAACTCGAATCTAGGTCTATCAATATTGCTTCTAAACTCTTGTAATAAATGTTCAGTTAACCATCATGATGATGCTTCAATACCCTTTCAAATTGCTTATACAAGTATGATTTAAACACACTGACTTTATTTTGAATGTCATGCCATCAAAATAACAGATGCATGGATGGATCCTCCATGTGCTACTGATCGTAAACCATTAAGAGTGTTACCCACAAGCACATAAGTCGCGGTAGTATAACGTGTGCGAGTCAGGGTCGTGTCTACGGGGAGGCTATCTAAGTGTGTGGTTCTAAGTGAAAGTGTGTCATACGCCAGTTACATGTGGCCCTATCAACTCTTTTTAGAGTTCTTGGATTGATTGGAGCTCTAATTTAAACCTAAACTAAGGGAAAATAAACCTAACTAACGGGAATGATAGTATAAACAAGTTGTGGAAGTGAGGATCTACAAGGGTTTGGGAAAACTAGGGTGATTACTCCTTTGGAATGGATTTGGGTTCCTAACCTTGTGTTGAGGCTATTGATGATTTGTCTACTCTAATGGCAAGCTTAGTTTACTAGACTTACCGCTTCTAACTATCGATGCAGCCCTATCCCTAACCGAGCCCAATTAGAAGTATAGGTTTGTCCTAGCTAGCCATGGCTTTTGGGTCTAGTTCTAAGTCCCTTGGGTGTTGATTAATTTCCTGATAGGGAATCGAACCTTTTAGTTATGCTTCAAACTAAAAATTAAGTCCCCTAGGTCAAGCAAGTGAAAGTGGTACCCTTTTAGCCATGTTTCATACTAGAGGTGATTACCTACTATACTAAAGACATTAAAAGCACAATGAATCAATCATAAATGTAGTTACAAGTAAGGCTTATGCCATTAGCATGGATTAAGGCTTAGGTGAAGCCACTACTATTAGCATTTAAACACAATTTACACATGCAAACTCATAGAGGCATTTCATCAAACACATGGACATCTTTAAATTTCAAGTCATAGAAATGTAAGAACAAAGCATGTATAAATAGCCATCAATATCTCAAAACAAGTGTTAAAATCCTTAACCCATTACAAAAATAGCAATCAACCCTAATCTAGAACTAATCTAACATAGTATAGACGAGAATAAAGAGAAGAATATAAAGCTCCCTCATTATCCTTGCTTGTTCTTAGAAGTGGCAAACGGGTACCTGCGGGTCAACCCGACTCGTTTACGGCGGGTTCGACCGGTTGACGAGTCGGGTCGGGTTGACCGGTTTAATAAACGAGTCATGGGTATTAAAATCTAAACCGACCCTAATGGGTTGGTGGGTTAGGTAAGTTATTATAGCCGGTTAGACGGGTCGCTTTAGCAGGTTCACGGGTCATTTTTTTGACCGGTTTACGGGTCGTTTTGGTGGGTTATGTGGGTTAGGCGGGTTCATGGGTCGTTTTTGCACATTTGGCGGGTTGGCGGGTTATGCGGGTCATTTTGACGGGTTCGTGGGTCACCCGCGGGTTGACCCAAGCTGACCAGCCAATTTGGCGAGTTGGGTTGGGTTGACCCGTTTGTCTGGCGGGTCACTAAATCATCAACCCTAACCCTATTTTTTTACGAGTTAGGCGGGTCGACCCGCGGGTTTCAACCCATTTTGCCACCTCTATTTGTTCTTCACAAATCTTGATCTAAAAGCTTCCAAATCCTTGTTTGATCTTCAAATCCAAGCTTTGAATCGATGTGGGATTGAGTGTGAGGGGTCTGAATGATAGGATTAGGGTTTTGTGTAATGGGTACAAGAGATGTAGTGGATAGCTTCTGAAAATAAGCCCAAAATTGTGCTTTTATAGCTTCCCAACGGCGTTAACGGCTAGTCGATACTTTGGGGGGCTCGACTGATAAAAAATGAGCTCTCTGGATTTGCCAGGGGACCTTACCCGGGACCCTACCGGCTAGCCCCTTAACACTTGACAACTCAACTTTGAAACTTCATATCTTGCTCATTTCTTCGTCTTTTCGTGTGCAGTCTTCAATGTTGAGCTCTTTTTCTCCTTATTATGCTCGTCTCATCCTAAAACTCACCTACAAACATAAAATAAGCACATAGTGTAGTGTTTTCTCTCTAAACTCAACTATGAACATTAAATCCAAGTATGCATAACTATAGTACAAATACTACACTAAGGCTATCTAATAAGCACAAATCACCTCCAAATAAGTATAGAAATACAATGCAAGTACACAAACAAAACCAACACATTACTACATATAATCATGAATTGTTTTTTATTTTCTTTCTTCTTTCAGTCAAGTTTAGCGCTTTTTTTACAAAATATTCCTCTACCACCCTCTTTAAGTGCATGATATTTTTGTCTTTCCTTCGCCAGCAAAGAACTTGGAAGGACTCAAGGATGTTTTTGTCAGAATTAGGATTAATTGTTGGATGTTACCAATAGGTGTATCCAATCCTGACCTTGGCTCAATTTCTACAAGGCTAACATCACTTTCAATAACATGTCAAATATTTGACCTGTTTTAAGCTCAAAAGTTCATTCCCCTTGGTATCAATTATTTTTTTAAAATAGTCACCATGTATTTTGTCACTTAACTTCCCAATATGAGCCCTAATATCATCCCTTACTTCTTCATGACTAACATTACTATTTTCATTTTTGAAATCAAATTCAACATGTTATCATAACTATCATAACATCAATCAACTTCTTCATGCTACTTAGTCTCCTCGTTATTGTCATTAGTATTGTCAATCCAAGAACACTTTTCACCACTAATAGTTTCTTGGTCCCTGTAGATCTGTTGATGTGGTATTTCAAAATTAGGAGATCAAAGTTCTTTGCTGAAAGCTTGCATTAATTGTGGTATTTGTGAAGGCAAGATTCGAGTTGCAGATTCACATATATATATGTCTCACCTTCATCAAGGTATAATTTTATAAGTCTTTGTACATCTTCATCATTCTATATGGGCATAGATATCCTTGTCTTTGGATGTACATCTTTAAAATACATAAGTTGCCCCAACCATTCTCCATCCTTTAGAAGAAAATATTAGATATCAACTCTATATAACCATATCCATTTGATTTAGGTTTGGATACGAATGTGTACTCTCCAATATAGCAAATATTCAAACGGAACATTTCAACTGAAATAACAAAAAAGATATTAAAAAACTAAATAAATCTATTTCACATCATATGATAAAATATTTTCGCATGTTTTTTGATCTAACAAAATATATGCAAAAGAATACATAGAAATATAAAAGGAGAGACATGCAAGTTAATTATGTTAATATAAGCTAGTGTAAGATCAAACCAATAAAGGAGATAAGTCATTTCGTAGAAATATGTGACGTTGTCAAATCCATGTTGCTGAATATTCCATTTCAGAATAAGGTTTATTTTAGTTTGCTTGAAGCAAGAAGCCTATAAAACAAGTTCTTCAAAAAATCCACTTTCAACTGTTCTCTGTAGACGATAGACAACTGCATACATCTACCATGGTTATCTTATAACAGTTACATGTTCATCTTTAGTTAGGCAATCTACAAGGATAAGTTCATCATATCCATAAATAATTGTCTTTCATTGAATAGTATGGATATGTAGGTCTGAAAACTACAAGATCAATAATCGGCTCAGTGTGCCCAAATCAAATATGTTGTCTTTAATCAAATTGTTATGGGGCAAACAATCTTAAAAGGAGGAGATTGAAATAAGATTATACTACTTTTGTGATATGTGTGTTTTTGGAGCATAAATTACATGATTCGGAGTGTATTTGAGTGCATGTTTTGGTGCTAATTTTGTCTATTTCAAGCTTATAAGTGCTTATTGAATCTCATTGGGTGTTTGTGTGTGGTGTGTCATTTTTTTATTTTTTATTTTTTATTTTTTATTTTTTCTTTACTTATTTCATTTTTTTAGATAGTAATTTTGATTAATTAGGAATTAGGTAATACGATTAATTGGTAATTTAGTTTAGGTAGTTAAATTAAATTAGTAATTAGGCTTAATTAGAATCACTTAATTAGATTAAGGCACATTAAATAAATCAAGATTCATTAAATAGGTTAGTACATTTTTTTAAAGTTAAAATTTATTAAGTTAGTATTAGGATATTTAATATATATTACATATAATACACTCACACAACATTCACACCACATATATAAACATAGTATATAATATATTATTATTATAATATATAATAATATATTATTAAACCTATGCTACCCGTACCACACCAAAACCCAAACATAATTGTCATAAGCATTACAATATACACAACACACACACACACACGGAGATAGAGAGCAGCAGCTGCAAAAAGAAAAAAAAAAAGAAAGGGATTAGCCAGGAACGAGCAAAAGAAGCAGCGCGAACAACCCATATTTTTTCTATTTTTGTCCCTCTTTTCAACAGCAAACACACACATAATCTCACATACATACTCTCACACATTCATACACAAAAGGGGAATTTTTTTGGGGGCTGATTTGGGGGTTTAAAAAGGCAAATTCCAGCAAGCTTTTCTATGGCAAAAAGTGCAAAAATCAGTCAAAAGAGCTACAAAAACAAGAGATTTTTCTCGTTCTTTTCTTTGAATTTACTTTCTACTAATTAGGGCTATGTATAATACACTATTTGTGTGCTTATTTCTGCAGGTTTTAGGGCTGTTTTGGGGCTAAAAAGGGATTTAAATTGGTGTAGAATTCTACAGAAAAGTTGCTATCAAGTTGGGATTCATTGCTGAAATTTGCTTCACGGAGTTGAATTTGAGTGAAATTGAAATGGGAAGATATTCTAAGCTTGAGATTTAATTTCTTGGATATGGAGTTGATTTATGAGATTAAGTTTAAGTTTTGCACTCTCTTTTAGCATGTTGAACTAATTATTTTAGGCTAGGGTTGGATTATGGATATGTTATGGCTTAGTGTTAGATTTTGACTTTTTATTGATTTTGTAAGGCATGTCGATTACATAACTTGTGGAGAATTGTTGATGACTTTAATATAACATGTCTATGTGTTTGTTAAAAATCCCAAGAGAGTTTATGCATGCTTGTTTTGTAATTGTTTATGATTATTGGATCTTGTACTTAGCATGAAACATTGTTAATGTACGAGCGATGATCTATTGCTTGCTAGATTTGCTAATTGCACTTGAATAGGCTTAAAATTAATTGGTGTCATCCTTAGTTTGAAACACAATTAATGGGTGTGTCTTAATCAACTTGGATTAGTCAATCACTTAGGTTGTTGGTGTGATTGCAAAGCCTTAATTAGTAGGACAAACCTATGCTCTAAAAAGGGCCTGCTTAGTGATAGGAGTGCACCTTTAATTAAGGGTAATAAGGCTAGCTAATAAACTAAGGCATTAGAGCACAATTGATCGCCCACGGTCCATAGTTAGTCAATTCAATCACTAGCCGAACATAAGAAGTAACCCAATCCTAGGCCGTTTCTCATCATCAAATTCCCCTAGTTTGTTGCTTCCTTCTCATTTGTTTTCCATTTACTTTTAGTTTAATTTGAGAACTTTAGTTTCAATAGGGTAGTTTAGAGTTCCTTTCAATTCAAAACTCAAAAATAATTTCGTTTCTACACGTAGTTAATATAAGACACATAGGACTTAGAACCATAGTTAGAGGTCTTCCTAAGGAGACAATATCCGTACTCTTGCACACACTACACTACTTCTGATCTGTGCACTTGCGAGTTTTTAAAATAACATCATTTTGCAAAAATTAAAACAATTTATTGCAATTTTAAAAGTAAGATAATAAATATATTTCACACAAGCAATTTATCAAACAGGTTGTGAGCAATATGAAAACATTAAAATAGGAAAAGAAAGGAATATACTGCACTAGATTTTTAGGTGGTTCAGCCAAGCCTACGTTTACCACCTAAGGATTCTTCCCTTAGGACTTTAACCTCCTTTACTATAGATACTTCTTCAAATGTTAGTGGAGTACAAACCAACTTGTTACAACTCTTTGAAGCACCCTCTTCAAAGAACCCAAGTGAAAACACCTCACTGAGGATTTTCCCACTCTTCTCTAGCTAAGAATTCAATCTCAATTCTATCCTAGCTATGCTGTGTAAACTCAATTCATTATTTAATACAAGAAATGTAAGTCTTGCTCAATAGCTCACTCAAAAGAATATGAAAGTGTATAGCTCTTGTATAATTCAAGAATTAACAATCTAAAGCTCAATATGTTTGTAATGCTCAAGTGATGATTTGAAAGTTTTAGATTAGAGTATATATAATGATATGAATAGCCATAGGAATGACAAGTATAAGAGAAAATCGTATATGGTGCACAAGAGTTGAAAAACTTAACAAAAACAAGTTAAAACAACTATTTTTTAAACACAGCACGTGAACGTCAGTGGCTAGGGCCAATCGACCAGTGTAGAGTCCAGCCAGGACCTCTGAATTCTACTTACCCCCAGTCACATAGGTCGGTCACCCAGTCTGGGAGTCCGACAGGGTCCAGAAGACAGCAGTTCAAGGGCGGTCACACTAGGTCCTAGTTCGGAGCCCGGCTGGGGGTCCGACCTATACCACAAAAACACTATTTTTCTCCTTTTTCTGATTTCCTTTGAATCTTTTTTTATAGAACAAATATTTAGCAATTTAAAAGTCAATAAAGAGGATTCAAAATAAAAAAGAAATATTTGAAAATATCATTGAAAGACTTTCTGAAACTAGAGAAGATTTGAAATTCCTTTAAGAAGATTTGACAATATAGAATAATTTCAAAAGAGAAAGTCAAAGATTTGTTTTTTTTAAAAACTTTGCAAAAGTAAGCAATCAATTATTTTCTCAAAAGATTTAAAGATACAAATTTGGGACTTTTGAAAAATATGTTTTAAGGATTGAAATATGATTTTGGAAAAAATAGATGTTAAAGATTAAAAAGATTTTGAAGGATTTTGAGCTTTAGGTGTAAACTCAAGGCTATATACAACATAGAGGAATAATATAAGAAACAAGCCGGTACCCCTTGTGACTTCATGTCTCCGACCTTATATCTCCCCTTGTCTTTGACTTGAGATTTTTCATGTATGGACTTCCATCTTTTATCCTCAAATTCATGAGTTTTTTCACGAGGTTCCATAAGATTATACTTTGCAAAAACATAGCTTATCAAAAAGAAATAATTCATATATAATCTTTATGAAGCATTCAATCTATAGAAGAATTCATATATTGGATTTCAAGAAATTTAAATAATTTATCAAAAGCTCATTTATTCAATGCTTTCATTCATAGCCATATAATTTATCTAACTCATGTTTATAAGACATCATTATGAATCATGGCTAATCTTTTATTTACATCATCAAAATATTAATTGCAAATCATACATCATCAAAACATTAATTGCAAACCATATAATACCAACATTCAAGTGTCCAATCATAATCAATCTAATTTCAACATATCCAAAACATATATCTCAATTAATCTAATTTACATTTAATGCACTCACACCAATGAGTCAATATTTCACTCATAAAGATTATGTATAAATATATTTACCATATAAAGATGCAAACAATCAATTCCAAAGCTAGACAAGTGTGTGTTTAAGTATTAGAATCAACACACTTGATAATCACAAGTTCCCTTGATTTGTTATCATCAAAATCATATATTTATCATAAAGTTAACACAAATTATAACCATGATGAAGCCTGGGATTAATATTCAACTCGTTCTTTCAGATAACCAAGTGAGCTAATTAGGCAAACTTGATTTTATTTTAAAGCCTAATGTCGGGAATGACCTTGCAAATAAGAACTCCTTAGGGCTATACTAGGGCTAGGGATGGTCAATTGCTTTAATGATCCCTGAGAGTGGACTCGACCAAGCTATTTCGATAATTCCTAAGTGTAGGGCCCAAACAAGCTGCTTAAATAATTCATGAAGGCAAGGCTTAACTAAGCTATTTGTATAATTCTTAGGGAAAGGCCTAACCAAACTATTTGTAGTTCACTCCCTAATACATCCCTTAAAAACACACCAAGGTTTTTTGTGGTTTAGCCTCAAGGCCTTCATTTATAGAAGAGTTAAAAATTATCCTTTAATGTCAAAATATTACAAGTGCAAGTGTATGCCCAGGCCTATTTTTTTAGGCATAAAATTTCTTTAGGTTGTTTATGTGCTAGGAATTTCTTAGTTCCTTACTTCCGACCTCCGCTAAGTAGTACATATTAGGTCTGACTTGCTTAGTCACCTTTTAAGGGTCTCCTTAGTTAGTCCTTAGTTTCTCTACTAGTGTATTGGGCTTAAATTGGGTCTTCCTTAAAATCAGGTCTCCTAAATGTCTTTTGGTCAGACATCCTTAGAGAAGTTTCAACCTTCTCTTTCAAATCCAAGTTCTCTTCCTCAAGCAATATGGCATTTTCCTACTTTAAATCAAGACATCTTTTAACAAAGGTTCTTTTTCATTTTTAGCCTTCTTGAGTTGTTTTTGAAATAATTTGCTCTTGGAAACCATTTTTCAAAGATCATCATGCAATTCATGCAAAGTATCATGCATATCATCAATAGTAAATTCTTCCTCAAGATCAATCAAAGGACTATAATGAGTAGTAGAAAAAGGTGAGTCAATATTTACCTCATCATCACGAGCCATGAAGCAAACATAGTTTCCACTTGCTCTTGCTTATTCTTACTCCCAAGTCATCACTTGAATGGCTATCTTCTCAAGTGGCTTGCTTTGCTTTCTTGCCCTTCTTCTTCACAATCTTCGGAGACTTCGCCTTAATATGACTAAGCCTTTTGCAATTGAATCAAATTAGCTCTTTGACAACCTTCTCCTTGCCCTTCTTATTTGAGGAATCTCCCTTTTTCCATTTCTTAAACTTCACGAAAATTTTCAAATTTCTAGCAATCATAGCAATGTACCTGTCGCTCTCACCATCATCATCTTTCTCATCTTCTTCTTTAATAGCCCAAAACGTCAAAGATTTCTTTATTTTCTTTTCTTCCTCATTTTGAAGCTTCTCTTGGTTAAGAACCAACTCCTTTGTCTCCAAATTGCATATAAGCTTATGGATAGTCATAGAAGCGAGATTCTTCGACTCCTGAATAGAGGTCACCTTAGGCTTGTACTCTTTAGGTAACACCAACAAGATCTTCCTATTTAGCTCATAATTCGGATATGACTTCCGAAAGCAATCAAGCAGTCAATAATTTTACCAAATCTTTGATGCATTTCATTCAAGGTCTCTCCGACCTTCACTCGGAACAACTCATACTCATGTATGTGAAGCCCAATCTTCATATCTTTCACATGGATATGCCCTTGATACGACATTTTAAGTAAGTACTACACTTCTTTTGGCAATTTGCATTGACACACTTTACTATACTCGGTCTCATTTAAAGCAAAATGAATAATGTTTAGTACCTTTAGTTCTTTGTCAACATAGCTTTGTCCTCGTGAGTAAGCTTGTTCCTCTTTTTAACCATCATCATTCTATCTCTATTGATCTTGATCGGGATGAATGGTACATCCTCCACCAAGGTCCACAACTCGTAGTCAATTGATTGTATGTAAATCTCTGTGTAGTGTTTCAAATATAGATAGCTAATGCCATTAAACCTTCGAGGCTTGAATAGAGAAAATCCCTTATCAAAAGACGATCAATTTGCCATCACAATTACTTGACTAGATGTTAGTCCTCCATAAAACCCTAGCCCTGATACCATTTATTAGTGGCAAACTCATCTTGGGGGGAGGGGTAAATAAGGTGATCATCAAGAATAACTGGATAAATTATGATTTTGAACTTTTGTCAGACACTTGAAGTGGAAAGTAAAAAAAAACAAAAACAAAAAGCAAATCAAAGTAGATGAACAAATGATTTACAGTGATTCGGCATAAGCCTATATCCACTACTTAAAGAAGGACTTTCCAATCAATTTCCACTATCAAAAAAATTTGAACTTTTCAAGTACTGGCTAAGCTCAAACCACCTTCACAACCCTTGAATCCTACTCGGTTCAAGTACAACTTAAATCTCACTTTGATTTTGTGTTTAAAGTGATCTAATCGCTTAACCTAGCTCTTTTGTATGATATAGAAGTAATTGAAAGTGATAAAGCTGACAAATAAGCCACAAACTAGGAAAAGTTTAAAATATAATGATTAATATTAAATTGCTTCAACATGTGTGCAAAAGTTGTTTATATTGGCGGAATTTATGATATTTATATGCACAAGTTAAAATAAATTGGTTAAACACATGGGTTATCTTGAATTTTAAAATTTAAAATGTTGAGAGTGGATATAAACAAGTGGATTGTACTAGAAACGACTAGTTTTACATAAGATTTTCTGAAATAGGCCACTGGCAATCAAAGTGCCATCATGGCAGTTGATTGTACCCCTTGCATATCAAAGAACTTTGATTTTCTTTGTAGGGTAAACCCTGATGCATGCGATTGCCTTTTCCTCGAGCCTGGATCAATCCACTGCTTCACTGATGGTCGAGGTAGGCAACATGCAGTCACCCGTATGACCTCAGCCACATGAGAGTTTGTTCTATTTTTGAAATTCTTTCAAGCATAAACACCTTTTCTTCGCAAACTAGGGTTAAAAAAAAAATCTTTTCCATAAGCCTATATGCTCTTAAAACATGAAGTGCATATCTAAACTTTGAGCCAAAACATGAAAACACACATAAGAGGCAATCTTAAATTAATTCTATGCATGCGCCTCTTATGCCTTCCATGTCCATCATTATGTTGCCCCTTTACTTCAAGTCTTCAAATATTTTTTCAGTGACACATCCAAGGCTTGCAAGCAATAAGCTTTATGACACAAGATTTTCCATAAGACTCAACTCAACAAACGTTAGTCAATCTAAGCAAGTATGAGTTAATTGTAAGCAAAGCAATCATCCTTTTATCAATACGCAAATAACTTATCAATCCATAACACACTCATCAAGCCATTTGTCATCAAAGCTACATATCATTCTCAAAGCTTCATCATCAAAACAACATATAATGCTAATAGCTTAGATAGGTTATTTCTCCAATTTAGGTGCGAAAGGGTGTGCCATGAGCTTTAACTTGTTATATTTCTCTCTAATCTTTTGATCTTCATCCTTGGAAGAAGAGGTCCTTGAGTTAGAGTCTGAAGAAAAATTCTCTTATGCATGTCCACTAAGGGTGAATATAGTTTGACTTTGTTTGGCTTTCAACGTATTTCAGACCTAACTAAACCAATTGGTTTTCGTTATAAACTAACCAATTGGTTTCTAATCATATAAAATAACCTAACTGAACCAAAATCTCTGAAGTTGGTTGGGTTTGGTTTGGTTTGGTTTTAATTTTTATAAAAGAATTTTAAATTTCATTAAAAATTCAAAAAAAAAAAACCCAATACTTCCAAAGAAAAAACATTAAACAATATATCAACTTTAATTTATTATCCATATTATAAGTTTAAAAAATATACACATAAATTATGGGAGAGTATGACTCTGTTTGGTTTGGCTTACTTTTGTGAATCTATTACAAATCAAACCAAACTTTGAAACTAACAAATTGGTTTTTAACCATATAAAATAACTAAACCAACCCAAATTTGTGGGTTGGTTTGGATTCATTTTGTCTGTTTAATCAAACCATGTTCACCCCTAATGTCTATGTCTCCTTTGACTCGTTCATTGTTTATGTTGCAACAATTAATTCACCATGCCCTACATTTGCTGCACCTTTGGATCTACTAGTATGAGCATAGCCTAATACTAGCCCAATACAAATGGTGCTTGTGTTGTTTTAGACATTTGTATGCCCATTATTAGAGAAGTTGTTTGAGAGCCTTATCTAAGACTTAGGCATATGGGAGCTTGATCTGTTTGTGTTTTGGGGATTGATACCCTCAGCATAATATCCATTAATGGGTCGATTTGTACAAATAGAGCCATAGGAAGGGGTAGGATGGGGGTTTGGTAAACTTCTCAAGTTAGATATCCCTAGATATTATAACGGGTACCTAGCCTTTTTTGGCATCTAGCAATACGGGTGCCTTGGGTATAGGGTGTAGCTTGGAAATCCTCCAAAGAAGTGTTGAAGGTACATAGTCCATGAAGTCCATGGGGGACTCGTGCACACGAGCATCTTCTCGCTGGCTATTGTCATGGGTCGGCTATGTATTAGATCTAAAGTATTGATCTATACCCCTAAGTAGTCTTCTGTCCCTGGGAACAGTCCTTAGGCTGGAATCAGGAAGGACCTAATTGGATACAAGGATCCTTTGATTCCTAATGACTTCTAAGGTGGTACCATGTTGAACTTTGCCCGTTGGACTCCTACCAGAATCCAAATTTGGAACCTTGAGATGTTTGAGAAACTTTTTGCAATATATGGATCTTCATGGGAATATAACATGTTTCCCACAAATAGTGCTAGCTAATCATGCTAAAGATTATCAATAAAACCTTTCTACTTGGACGTAAGATCCTCGACTTAGACATACCTATAAAACAACTATAAATAGTTAATTGAGTTGAGTTAAGGATACCAGTGTGGTGCCGTTCAAAGTAACCAAGTCAGGCTAGTTGAGTGAAGAAACCAAATAAAGCTTAGTGCTTTGGAAGTTGTGTACCTTGGCTTGTGTTACAACTAGGCATTTATAGATCTTTAGAGGGTAAAATTTGGGTGGGATTAATCACTTGGCTCCGTCATCTGATTCTTTTGGCTGACTAGGGCATATCCAAGAATTCTTAGACGTAATACAAACAAAATCAAAAAAGCGTGTGGCGAGACTCCACACTCAAATAATTCAGAGCCCTCTTTAGGTCGAGTATATTGTTTGAGTTTGAATTTTAAATTACAACGCAACAATATTGAAAATTATAAATGATTTTTTAACATTAATTATATTTTAAGATGAAATCTTGTACCTTCTATAAGATCTATTCATGACATCTCCTTTCTCCCTTGCAAGTTGGTTAGACTAGACTAGGAACTGATTTCTAAGAACAACTCAATTGGTGAAGGTTTTGTGGAGGTTATTGTATTATCGTCTCTGCTTATCCTCCATATAATTAATACAACTAGGTCCACTTCGTTTTCAATGTACTCTAAAGCCAAAAAATATGGAACATCAATGATGTTGTATAGAAGGTGTAATGTTGATTTGTCACATTAGGTTATAGGTGACATGTAGATAAGTCCTAATCTCTATTCGTTATAATATATAGAATTCCAATGATGTTTAGGCAACAATTTATTTTTTCACTTTGTTGTTTTCCTATTTCAATACCAAATTCAAGAGTATTTGTGCGTGTACATAAACACACTTAGGAAATTAAAGAAATTCTTACAATATTTACCGATGATGTCAACCTTGATATATTAGACCTCTTCATAATCTATAATGTTGTTTTTCTCTTTCTTTTTTTTTTTTGGGTAAAACGAAAACTTTAATGTAGCTATTTGTACTAGATCCTAATTATATTGAGTCAACTTTCAAATAGGTCAGAAGTTTAAATCACCGTGTAAGCTTCAACCTGTGTTATAACCAAAAAGTATTTTTTTTCTAAAAAATTGTAACTTAAACTTCTCAATTTAAAAAGAAAAATATGCAAAAGAATATTTCGTTAGTTAGCCAATTTGAATGGATGGCACACTTGATGTTAGATGGAACACAGGACTCACTAGGATCTCTGTATTCACAATTCATATTTTAAAGTGTTTATAAATCAGTAAACTCTTCCATCAGTACATACTGATATTAGGACACAAAAAAAAAAGAGAAGAAAAATTGCAGAACAAAAATTTTTAGGTCTTTTTTTGGATTGGTGTTATAAAATTTGTAATTGTGCAATTTTTTATTTTAGACCTACAAATTTTTTTATAGACTGATGCTACAAATTTTTCTGAAAAATCCTACAATTGTTGTTCTAAACCTATAATTTTTTTGCTTTAAACTACAAATTTTTTGATGTAATGAAATTAGTTGTGTTGATTGAAGAGTTTTTCATTTGAAAATTTATTTGAATAGATGTGTAGCAAAATGTTGAATTGAGTATTATATTTGAAATTTTCTTTTATTCTTTATCATTTTCTACTTTTTTTGGTTAGTAATGACATTTACAATAAATCTTATAAACGTACCAATCTCACCATGTCCCAAGTTAACTCACTAAGATGCTGACTAATTATATAGTACTAGAAATGTCTTGTCTAGAATTGACCCTTAACCAATAAAGATGTCTCCAACTTATATAGAGACATTTTTCTTAGTTAAGTGTGGTACATATATTAAATATAATCCAAATAACCTCCCCCATGAATCTTTCTATTTTAATCTATTCTCAAATAAAATTTTTAAAAATCTTGTAAAAGAAATAAAATGGACAAACCAAAAACATAAAAGGGAACCAATTGGTGAAAAATGTATTGAAGGCCTTTTATGATTCCAAACAAAATCTGAAGAGTTAAGGAGCTAAATGAGCTACTTTTAAAACTATATACAAGAATAAAACGAGAAAAATAGTCAATTTAAGTAATCATGACTTGAGGACACTATTTTAAAGATGCCACGTCAGCCCTAAAATCCTCATTTTAAATTTTACTTTTCTAAAACTTTGTTTTTTTTCCCTCCACTTTTTATGAAATATAAAAAAAGTGAAAAATAAAATATCTTGAAGACATGATTTTAATTAAAAAAAAGCAAAATCGTGTGTTTAAGATGCAATTTCAATTAAATAAAATAAAAAATGAAATTGTGTTTTGAAGACACAATTTCAACGTGGCACAGCTCTTTCAAATCATCAGTGCCGTGTCGATGTAATGGCCATGAAATGGTGTCTTCAATACATGACTCAAATAACTATTTTTTGCATTTGTTTTCAAAATTTGTCATTTTAGTATATAATTTGGGAATTGAAGTCAATTTGGTCTTTTTCTCAAATCTGAGGTGCCTTTTCAATGTAAATTATATCACGTGCCTATAGGGGCACATAGTATGGTATACCAGACTATTTTTTTATATTTATAAGTTATTTGTCTAGTAAAATTCACATAAATATCTATACATGAAAACAGTCACAGATGTTTATTCATAATAAAAAATTATTTATTCAATATTCATAAGCTGTTTGTCCAGTAAAATTTACAAAACATTACATATCTGTTGACAAGTGTAAAATTGACAAATATATATATACATGAAAGTAGTCATAGATGCTTGTTCAGAATAAAAAACTATTTGTTTAGTGTTCATAAGTTGTATGTTTAATAAAATTCACAAATTATTTTTATTCAATAATAATAAATTATTTGTTCAATACATTTACAATCGTAGGTACATATTACACTCTGTACTCGCGAATGGACGATATAAGATCCGGCCTTTTGAGACAACCACTTTAGTATCAATTTTATCACCCACCATTTAACAAGTTTACAAAAAAGCCAAAAAAGGGAACACAACAAAAAGACTTCTCATTTTTCTCTACTTGAGACAATTTGGTTTGCTAAATGAACAACGGAAACGCAAAAAAGAAGAAAAGAAAAAAAAAAGAAAAAGAAAACAAAACATCACTCTATATGTGGGCCACAACAACCCAGCAGCCTGTATGTCAAAGTGTAGAGAGAGAGAGAGAGAGAGAGAGAGAGAGAGAAGCAAAAGTAAACAGTGTAATCAATGTAAAGCATCTAAATAGATTATATTTTTATTATTTATTAGTGGTGTTGTAATTGCTAAGAGCACTTCTTTAATTTCCAAGTGAACATTTACATCCCACTCCAGTGAAAAAAGCATTAAAAAGAAGCAGCAGCAGCAGCAGAAAAGCTTCTTTTCAAGATTTGGTAATAAGTGCAGAGTACTACACAAGTCTTTATTAGTCCACGCTTCTTCAAAGTCCAGAACTTGTCTGACTATTTTTTACCTCAAAGGTATTTTACCACATCTTATTCTTCTCGAATGTTCTTGAATCAAGCTTCTTTTATTATTATTTTTTAAAATTTTGGAATTGTATAAAAATATGGTGTATACAGTCGTTTATTTTAATTTATTTTTTTCAGTAAGTAATGGAAGCTAAACAATGCTTAATTGTAGAAAGTTTATGTCGTTTAATGAAATTTATAAGGTATCATATTTTTGCATTATTTGCTTGGAATATAAAGTGGAAGCTGATATGGTAGAAAAAGAAGGTTGATTTTGTAGTTTATTAATTTTGAAGTGGGGTGGAGTGACATCTTCTCTATGCTTTGTTCTTGTTGCAAAGATAGTGATCTGTGAGATGTGTGGAAATGGCTTGAGATGTGGTGCGCTTGCTTGGATTAATTGGGCCTACAAGAGAAGTTTTTTGAGTGGTTATGGATGCACTTCTGTTGAATCTTGCTGAGGGTTCTATAATTGGTTGATTACAAAGAGTTGTGAAATGTAAAAGAAAACATAATGAGGAAATCTATGCTTTAAGATTAGAAAAGTTGAAGTTTTTGGAGGCATGTTTTTACATTTGTTTAAGTTATATAATTTATATGCTTCTTGTTTCCAATTTCCTTTTTAGTTATTGGATATCTGTTGTTCTCAAATGAAATTTATTAACCCCTGCATAAATCTCTTGTTAAGATTAATGCAATACTCATTATACCTATTGGTGTGTGCTTATCTGTAAATTTGTTGAGAATTCCAGTTTATTATTGCTAGGAAGAAAATAATTATTATCATTATTTGCTGGTAAACGCCTTAATGCAATACATATCTCCATATATAGTTCTTGAGCATGCTTGATGTAGTGAGTAAAAACCTAGACAAATGTTAGAAGCACTGCAGGAGAAAGCATTCAAGATTTACCTGTTTGTTTATTTGTGTACGCTATGATGCTTATGTTTAGCCATATGAAAGATCTTCTTTGGGGATAAAGAGGAAGCAATGAGAATAGACCTTTGATTGATGTTCTTTCGTTTAGCAGTCAGATGCTGTTAATGATTGCAGCTGCTAACTAGTTTACCACATTAGATACAACTATGATTTCTCATAACCAGTGTAGCACAAAGGTATTCTCAATTAGTTACAAACCATCGCACCGCACTTGCCTTTTTGCTCATGACCGTATATAGATGCTAGTATGACATTCTTTGAGCACTGTATATTTCTTGTGCTAAATATTTAACTTTGATACTTTAAATGTTTCTGCAGAGGTGGTGGTTTCTCATGGTTCTAAACTTAATGTGCATCATTTCTTGCTGATGATCTCGGATGAGGATGTAATTTGATGTTATCATCTCTGAACATGGAGCTGTTCCTGTTGGTTTTGATGTTGTCAAGCTTATATTGCATTGTCTTGTCTGATTACCAAGGTATAAATTTTCCATCCATTCTCCTCTCTCCATATATATGTGTGTGAATATGTGCGCTCTATATTTACTTTGTTAAAATCAGTCTGAAGCAGTTTGCTTTTATACAATAATTTGAGCCCCATTTCAGGAGAAGCGCTCTATGCATTGAGGAGCTCATTAAATGCTTCTAGCAATCAGCTTGCAGATTGGAATATAAATCTGGTTAGCCCATGCACATGGTCCAAGATTAACTGTGATTCCGACCAGAATGTCTTCTCTATGTAAGTGAACTTCAGTCTCCACGATGAAGCAAATCAATACCTTGAAAGGTCTATTTCCTTTGTTCCATATCCTTTTGTTGATTTATGTAATTGATGAGTTTATCTGATCTTTTCTTGCAGATCATTATCAAATATGGGATTTACTGGAACCTTATCTCCAAAAATTGGGGTTTTGAAGTCTCTTAGTACGCTGTATGTCTTAAGAAAATGAAGTAATCTAGTTGCTCAGTTCATAGCGTTAAAGTACATCAAGTTATATCTCAATGGTTAATAATGATTTTCCAGTTATTATCATCATAAGGAGTGCAAAGCATCTAGTTGCTTGTCCTTCCTTTTGATACTTTAATATTGCTTGATAAATTGTGTGCTTGAAATTGTGTTGAATTTACTTTGCTTGGCATCTTTCCTCAGTCTGGAAGTTTACTGAATGAGTTGGTGTTAAGAACTTTCTTAAAATTTTTGATCTTGTGGCTTGGTAGTATAAGTAAGCTGCTTCAGGTCTTAACTAGAAGCAGAAAAATTTTGGCAGAGTTGAAGAAAATATGAAACTGAGAGGTAGTATTATCGTTTTCAGGGGGAGAAGGTGAGACAGGAGAGAAGTTTCCTGAGTTGGGCTTTCTTCATTCTTCCCAAAGATAATCCATGGATCTCCATCTATGAGACTGGTGTTCCTAGTGAAACTGATTTACCATCCTCTTACTCTAAGGGTAGTGTTCCTAATGCACCTGATTATACAACCCTATTGCAAATATGTTTCTCTCATGCTTCCTTGTATTCTCACTCTGATTCTGCTTGCCTAATTTTCATAAGGCAAACATGTCCAAGGACATGAATGTTCACATAGCTTCTCTTCTTCATTGTTTGGTTTGTGCCATCTATGCCTTCTCGACATCAAGACAAAGTTGTGGAAAACCTTATTTCACCATCTCTCTCATTTATACTTTGTCATCTTCTTTTTGTGGAAGGCATGAAGTGCACTTTGGGCAATTTCCTGATGCAATAGGCTTTTTTTTTTCTTTCTTTTCTTTGTTGTTGTTGTTGTTGTTGTTGTTGGTGTGTATGTGTGGCTGAGATATATGTCAACACATCTGTTCGTGTCTGAGACTCTATATAGTTATATATCCATCCTCTGGCACCTACTTGCCAAAAGATTTACTAGAAGGGAAAAAGAGATTTTTAAACATTGAAGCTCTTCCTTCTGGGTTTTAGATAACTGTTATTAACATTTATTCATTCATCTATTTGTGTATCATGAGGTTCTATTTATAAACCTTGTGCATGGAGCTCACTGTAGGATTTTTGTTCTCTACATGTTGGTCATTTTTAGATCTCAAAACTGCCCTTCTCTTGAGCATTTACTTTTAAACAGAAATGTAAATTATTCTGGAAGTTACGTGGCCAAATGATTGGATATTATGAATGGCTTTTCCCATTCTACAATGCTGTGTCTTTTGAAGATAATCATTGCATTAACTACAAAACTTATGTTGGTGAATATCTATTTTGTTATGTCTTCTGAAGATAATCATTGCATTTGCTATAAAAACTATGTAGGTAAATATCTATATCCACTCATGAGCATAATAATTCTGACTGTCCCACTGATATAATCATCATTAGCATCTCTGAATGTAGATTGCAAATTATAGAATGGCTATCTTGGGTCACATCTTCTAAATTGAAGCTTTTGTGCGGTAATTGTGACTAATCACCAATATGACATACTAAGCTTTTTATTCATGTTCTAAAATCTTTAGCATACCAAATGGTAAAATTCTGGGTTAACTTAAAATTAGTATGTGTTGTCATAGAAGTGCTTTATTTCTTACATTTCTTTTGTCGCAGTTCACTGCAAGGAAATAGCATAACTGGTAAGATACCTGAAGAGTTTGGAAATTTGACAAGCTTGACTATGTTGGATCTGGAAAATAACCGTTTGACTGGAGAAATACCTCCTTCAATTGGGAATTTGAAAAAGCTTCAATTTTTGTAAGCAATACTATCTGCATGTTATTGACATCTTTTATAGCCTATATGCAAACTATGCTTTTTCTCATTAAAGTGAATTTACTTATTTATGCAAGCAGGCTTTTAAGTCAAAACAACCTCACAGGGCCAATCCCCGAATCACTTTCAACTCTCCCAAACTTGATAAACCTGTAAGTGATTGATTGCGCATGATGTAGGTACTCAATGTTATGTGATTTTCTTATGGCCTAAGAGAGTTTAGAAGTTGTAAACCAAACTAGCTCGTAATTTAATTTTGCTGAATGGTTCCATAGCTTTGATCTGTTGCAATGATGCAATTTTCTTTACAGTCAGCTTGCTTCAAATAATCTCAATGGCAAAGTACCTGAGCCTTTATTTCAGGTTTCAAAACACAAGTATGGTCTCTCTCTCTCTCTCTCTCTCTCTCTCTCTCATATATATGTGTGTGTGTGTGTGTGTATGTTTGTGTGTGTGTGTGTGTGTGTATATATATATAGTATATGTGTGTGTGTATGTATGTGTATATATGTATGTATATATATGTATGTCTATGTACATGGATGTATATGTACATACATATATTCCTCCAGAAAGAGAAAGAAGAAAATAACTATAATTGATAGAATATTGGCATTCTATTTTCTCGGTTTGTTTAAAATATTGCAGTGATTCAACTCATTTACATGTTAACTCTCTCTGTGCTCAATTTGACCATGGTTTCTTCTTTCAGTTTTACAGGGAACTCTTTGAATTGTGGAATAAATTTTCCCCACAGGTGTGAATCTGATAACCAAGGTAAACAGACTTCTTTTTACTCTTTGTAATAAATATATGCATTAGCTCTAAATGGTAGAGGTCCTCGTTGGTCCCCCAACACTTATGGTCCTTTGTAAAGGATTTGTGAGTGGTTACATTCCTCACTGAGTGCCTTTCACCTGAGGCCTGCTGTATTACTTATTTTCATGACGTGTCTTGGCAGATCTTTCAAATAAGTCCAAGACTGGAATGATTATTGGGATTATTGGTGGTCTTCTGGGTAGCATCCTTCTTGCTGGCTTGCTGGTATTGTTCTTTTGGCGGGGCAGGCACAAGGGCTACCGCCGTGAAGTCTTTGTTGATGTTGCAGGTTTCTGTTCCTACCTGTTGTTAGCACAAATGCCACAAACTTTCCTGTGCCTTTGTTGCTGTGTGTGTGTACATATACATAGTTATGATCTCTAATCAGAGATGGGAAGTCTTGAATTAGTCTTACAATGTCCGATTTTATTTTCTGAAGTCAACCTGAACTTTTGTTGCGCCTTTTATGGTACGTTATTGACCCTTCTTAATTTTATTACATTTGTCAAAATGTGGTTGGAGGACTTCTCATGTCATCCACGTGGACTGTTTCACAATTCACACACTTAATAATGAAAAGTAGAGAGAAGATATTTTGTTTCTCAGTTTCTGTTAAATGAAATAATACATGAGAAGAGTATTTATAGACACTTAAGTAACTAACATGTAACTGTCTTACTTGTACAACAAGATGACTCTTTTAGCTGTCAATTTTCCTAACTAATTAACAACTATAATACATAAAATATCTAATCTAAAAGCTACTAGAAGCTTTTGTGTTCAGCCTTATCAGCCCCCCTCAAGCTGAGCTTGGGCTTGGATCAAGGGAAGCTTGCTCTTTAGACTGTCAAACTGATGCTGAGTCAATGCTTTAGTGAATAGATCTGCAACCTGTTGATGTGTAGGAATATAAGACAGTTGAAGAGCCTTTGAAACAACCTGTTCGCGAACAAAATGATAGTCAATCTCTATATGTTTGGTCCTGGCATGAAATACAGGATTAGTTGCCAAAGCCATTGCAGAGATATTATCACATTGCAGAACAGGTGTAAAAATTGGAATAGATAGATCCTTAAGCAAATATGTAAGCCATCTAATCTCTGCTGCTGAATGAGCCATAGCCTTGTATTCTGCTTCTGTGGAAGATCTAGCCACTGTATATTGTTTCTTAGAAGACCAGGAAACAATATTAGGTCCTAAGTAGATTACATAGCCAGTGGTAGACTTCCTGTCTACTATATCTGAAGCCCAATCTGGGTCACTATAACCTTGTAGATGAAGATTGACTGCCCTGTATAAAAGACCTTGACCTAATGTCCCTTTGATAAACCTTAGAACCCTTTTTAATGATGCAAAGTCTGCAACAGTTGGACTATGCATCTTTTGACAGAGAGAATTAATGGCATACTAAACATCTGGTCTAGTCATAGTAATGGACTGCAGAGCACCAACCAAACTCCTGAATTGAGTTCCATTAGCATAGGGAGTATGATCTGCATTTTTCAGAGATGCTTTAGCTAAAGGAGTTTGCATAGGAGAGCAATCAGTCATTCCTGCTTGATTGAGAATTTGTTTAGCATACTTAGTTTGATGCAAAATTAGACCCTTAGAAGTATATTTTACTTCAATGCCTAAGAAATAGAAAAGAGGTCCAAGATCCTTCATTGCAAATTGAGTACAGAGTGGAGATGTAAGCATTATTGTTTCTAATGACAATAATATCATCCACATAAACCAATAACAATGTAAAGTCTGTGGAAGTTTTGTGAATAAAAAGTGAAGTATTTGCAGAACTAGAAGTGAACCCCAATGTATACAGGAAGCTAGAAAGCTTATAATACCAAGCTCTAGGAGCTTGTTTCAACCCATAGAGTGACTTCTTAAGCTTGCAGACATATCCAGGCATAGTAGAATCTTCAAATCCTTGAGGTTGAGACATATAAACCTCCTCATCCAGTGTACCATGTAGAAAAGCATTGGATACATCTAGTTGTTTAAGAGGCCAATGATTGTGCAGAGCAAGACATATAACTGTTCTAATAGTAGGACTTTTGACTACAGGACTAAAGGTCTCTTGATAGTCAATTCCATGTTCATGTAGATAGCCTTTGGCTACCAATCTAGCCTTGTACCTAGCTACAGACCGATCTGCTTGTGTCTTTATTCTGAACACCCATTTTGAACCAATTGCTTGTTTTCTTGAAGGTAGAGGAACTAAGTCCCAAGTTTCCTGATCCTGTAATGCCTTTTATTCTTCTGCCATAGCTTGAACCTAGCAATGATATTTAGAGGCCTCTTTGTATGTACTAGGCTCATGAGTTGTTGGAGTTGTGATTAAACTATGTAGTTGATACAGTGGAGGAGGTAAACAACCTATTTTTGACCTTGTAAGCATGGGATGATTTGACACTGGAGCCATATTTTGAAAAGGCTCAGTGCTTGATGTTGGAGATGAAGATTGTGATGACTGAGATGAAGATATAGAATGAGAATGATGATGTGAGTGATCAGATGTATGATTAGATTGAGATTGTATAGAAGATGGTAAAGAGGCACCTAAGGACTGAAAATAGGAGCTAAATGGAGACGTATGAGGTACAGGAGATTGAGTCTCTGTAAGACTGTTACTTTGAATTCCTGAGCATGAGGATGAATTAAAAGATGCTAAAGAATGGAAAGCACTAGATGCAGAAGATATGAGGGGAAATGGCATCTGGACAAGATGAATGAAGTCCTGTGACTGAGAATTGATGAAGAGTGTCAGTGACTGCTGCAAACTTAGGATAGGGATAGACATGTTCATCAAACTTGACATGCCTAGATATAGAGACTTTGTGAGTTTCTATATCTAGACACTTGTAGCCTTTTGTTTGTGGGCAGAACCCTATGAAAACACAGGGTTTCGACTTTAGCTCAAGCTTGTGTTTGGTGTAAGGTTTCAACCAAGGGTAATAGAGACAACCAAAAGACTTAAAATCTTGATAGTTAGGCTGAAGGGAGTATAGAAGTTCATAAGAAGACTTATGATTAAGAATAGGAGTTGGAAGTCTGTTAATCAAAAAATTGGACATAGCCAATGCTTCCAACCAAAAATTTGGAGGAAGATTACTTTGACGAAGCAAAGTCAAAGTAGTTTCAAGAAGATGCCTGTGCTTTCTTTCCACTCTTCCATTTTGTTCTGGAGTATATGGACAACTAGTTTGATGCAAAACACCAATAGACTGCAAATAGGACTGAAATTGTTTATTGATAAACTCTGTCCCATTGTCTGTTCTTAAGACTTGCAAGTGAGCCTTGAATTGAGTTTTGATCGTTGCATGAAAGGTAAGAAATATAGAAAACACTTCTGATTTATTTTTCATTGGGTAAAGCCACACAAATCTTGTATAGTCATCAACAAAGGCTACATAGTATCTGAAACCTTGATTAGAAGGAACAGTGGCAGGACCCCATACATCAATATGCACTAACTGAAAAGGAACAGCAGAAACAGAGACAGACAAATCAAATGGCAACTTGTGTGATTTTGCTAAAGAACATGATTCACACTGAATAGTGTTTGTAAGTAACCTAACACCTAGAATTTGAGACAAAGTTGCAGCAGCAGAAGAAGAAGGATGACCAAGTCTCTTGTGCCATAAGATCTCTGTAGAAATCTCTTTATTTTTGATGTTGGCAGTAAGAACTTGAACACCATTGCAGACTGATGATGAGTTGTTGTTGGAAGATAAAGAGATAGGCAGACAATACAATGCTCCTTTATAGGGGGCCTTGTACAGTGTAGAATGTGTGAGGTTGTCCAAAATTGCCACTTCCTTGGAATTAAAACAAATGGTGCAATTGTTGTCATGTGTAAGTTTGGAAATGGAGACAAGATTCGTTGCAATATGAGGAACATATAACACATTAGTAAGAATTAAAGGTTTAGAAGAGGTAGAAAGAGTACCATCACCCATGCTTTGAATGGTCAAAGTTTGGCCATTACCAACTGCTACTGTATTAGTACCACTATACAGTTGATGTGCCTGAAGCTGACTGAGATCATTTGTAACATGTGTGTTGGCTCCTGAGTCAAGAACCCATTGTTGCTCATTGGTGGAAGTTAAAGAAGTCTGAGTAGTGTAGGCTTGCTTTCTGGCAGTAGGTTGAGGAGCATAGTTAATATGATCAAATCTGTGCTAGCAATTAAGAGCAACATGATTTGCTTTTCCACAAATTTGACAGTGCAGCTTGATTTGTGTTGAAGGAGATTGTAGGGACTGAGAGGCAGTAGGTGGTGTTCCTGGTATTGGTGATGAAGATGCACTAGAAATTGGTTGACCTGGAGGCCTGACCAGACCTCCTCTATTGTTGCCTCTGTCAGTCCTTCCTCCTCTATTTCCTGGAAAACCTCTACCTCTTGATTGACCTCCTCTAGGTTGTGAGTTAGAGTAAAGTGCTGTGTGAACATTTTGTCCAGAAGGATCAGTGAGAGAAAGAGAACCTTCCATCTTCATATGGAATTCCTCTGAAATGAGAATTGAGGAAAGTTCTGAAACAGTGATTTGACTAGGGCTAACCCTTATGGAAGCCCTGGATGAGTTATATTCTGAGGGTAAACCTCTCAGAATATACATGACACAATCTTCCTGAGATACAAACTCATTTACACTGGCTAGACCATCTATGATAGTTTTTACATGATCAAGATAAGCTTGCATTGTCATGGATCCCTTGGACAAATTAAGAAGTTGGACTTTAAGTTGGTAGATGTGTGTCCTACTAAGAGAACTAAGCCTCTGATGAAGAGCACTCCATACCTCAGCTACTGTTGGAAGATAAAACACTTGAGAGTGCACAGCTGGAGTCATTGTAGTAAACAAGCATGATCTTAGGTAATCATCTTGAACCATCCATTTATCATAGACTGGATTTGGAATGAGTTTGCCCTCTACATCTTCAATTTCCATCGGAGGACAAGGAAGTTTACGAAGTACATGATCAAGAATCTTTGAAGCTTGAAGAACACCTTGAACTTGTGACCTCCATAACACAAAATTAGTGTTATCTAGTTTAAGATGAACTAGATTACCTAAGAGATTTCCTCAGTTTCTGCTGGATTAGGAGCAGCAGCCATGAGCAAAGTTGAATAGTGTTGCAAAAAAAAGAGATGAGCTGGGCTTTTGAGAGGAAGAAATGAATTGAAGATCTAAACCGATAGAATGATGCGCCTAAAGGAGAAGATCCTTCAATCAAAGTTTGAAGAGATTTGAGAGCTTCTAGATGAAGCTTTAATGGAGTTCTCCAACTGCAAAACCCTAACGAAGGAGTGAGAGAAGAAAACTTATGAAGATAGTCTTCTAAAAAAAAAAAACCAGGGATGTTTCCTAAGCTTTGATTACCATAATGAAAAGTAGAGAGAAGATATTTTGTTTCTCATTTTCTGTTAAATGAAATAATACATGAGAAGAGTATTTATAGACACTCAAGTAACTAACATGTAACTGTCTTACTTGTACAACATGATGACTCTCTTAGCTGTCAATTCTCCTAACTAACTAACAACTATAATACATAAAATTGTTAACATAATAAATAAATAAACCAATATCCTCTCTATAAGCTTAAGCTTTTAGATGAGGTGGTAACTCTAACATGGTATCAGAGCCTAGAAGCCAAACGGCACAGGGTCGATTCTTACCGCCACCCATTTAATTAAATTGTCCACGTGCAAGCTTTAAACAAATCATGCTGCACGTGAGGGGACGTGTTAACATAATAAATAAATAAACCAATATCCTCTCTATAAGCTTAAACTTTTAGATGAGGTGGTAACTCTAACAAAAATATCTAATCTAAAAGCTACTAGAAGCATATGTGTTCAGCCTTACCACTTAACTATTCTGAAACTCTGTAGTTGGAGCTTGAAACTTGCTAATAGTTAAGGTTTCATTTATCTCTTATGCTCAGGTGAAGTTGACAGAAGAATTGAATTTGGTCAATTGAAGAGATTTGCATGGAGAGAATTGCAGCTTGCAACAGATAACTTCAGTGAAAAAAATGTTCTTGGGCAGGGAGGTTTTGGAAAGGTTTATAAAGGGGTCCTTGCAGATAATACAAAGGTTGCTGTGAAAAGACTGACTGATTATGAGAGTCCTGGTGGTGATGCAGCATTTCATCGTGAAGTTGAGATGATAAGTGTCGCTGTCCACAGGAATCTCTTACGGTTAATTGGCTTTTGCACCACACCAACGGAGCGCCTCTTGGTGTATCCTTTTATGCAGAATCTAAGTGTTGCCTATCGTCTACGTGGTAATAACTCTTTGCCTGTATTGTTCATAGGCATGTGCAGATGATAATTGCTAGTGTTTCTTCTTCTTCTTTTATTTTCCTTCTCTTTTCCTTGTTTCTTTTTTCTTTCTGCATGACATGTTTAGCTAGTTGTTAACCATAGATGTGCTTGTTTGGGGATAAAATATTGATTTTCGTTCCATTCCATCTCTGGAGTCGTCAACTGATGTAGACAATACGGTTGACAGGCATGCGTTTTCTATTTTTCCTTTTTGCTTCTTTCATAATTCTAAAGGGAATATCATCATAAAGCTAATCCCATATTAGAAAAACTTATGGCAATTTAATGATAAGTAACTTGCTGCTTTTTAAATTCTGTAATGTCTTTGGCTGTTAGTCTCGAGTGTTCCTATTCTGCATAATATCATGGAAAATTCTCCTCTTTGGGGTGTTTGCAAGTTCTTACAGATTTTAACTTCTTTGAGGAGTAAGACTTGTCCATGTTGACGTCCGTAAAGAATAATAACTCCTTTGAGGAGTAAGACTTGACTATGTTGACATCCGTAAAGAATAACATGCTCAAATTTGAAATTGGTCTCTGTAGCCAGCAGTCAAACCTCTACCACCTTCATTGGGCCCCAAGTTAAAAATGCACAACGGTTATAGAATAGAAGCATCATAAAAGGAACTAGGAACTCACAGAAAACCATTTAAGATATTATATACTGATATCTCTCTACTTATTCTTTTATCCTCTTTTTAGATCTCTCATCCATAAAGTCCCTATGGTGGTATAACAGAGGTATGGTTATTTCTTGATAGAGTGTGTTAAGGATTGTGCCTGAGTACTACTGGCGGAGGTAGTGATCTGAGACTAGGGTATGCATGACAGAGCAATCTGACAAGGTCATTTACTTAAACTGGCCGTAGGAGGCGATATAGAATGGATATAATAATGGGCTTTACAAAAGGGAAGCAGAGGTAGGTTTTGATTTCGAAGGATGTTTGCCTTATCAACACTTTTCAGTCAATAAGAGAGTGCAAGTGAACTCAAGGGGGTAGTGTTATTTTCAGCAGTGTTTAGTTGCTGGAATTCCAGGCTGTAACTTGCACCCATTAACTTCTTGTTGCAAACAATGGACAACATATGTAGCTCGCTAAGATGAAACGAGGCTGAGGATTATAGCCATGAATCTGCCTGAAGAGGTCTGGCCCCCTTTTATTGGGTTGGACCAAGCACCAAAACAAGGTTCAAACAGGTGCAAAGTCATCAGTATCTAATGTCAAGTCAGTAAAGGTGGTCACAGTTAAAGCAAGGCGAAATTGGGTCATATTTTGTCCAAGTGAGTCAAAGATTGCTGACTAAATCAAAGGAGACTGTTTAAGGTCAAAGAAATGTTAACTTTGGACTTCTGTCCTCTAGGTTATGAATTTGGATAGTAGTTGAGACAAGCAAGCTTGTCAAAATTGGTTTTGTTGGAAAAAATCTCCTTGACAATGCGAGGGGTAGAACTAGCTATTTGTTGCTTTGCACTCATGTTGAATCTGATACAAGTCAAAGGATCACGTGAACTGTGGATTTATGCATATTCTAGTTGATCTGTGTGCAATAAGGAACATCATACTTTAATAAATTTTGTGGAGATTGGATTTTGTTTCTTTTCTGTATCTTAATTCTTTTCCTCTTCTTCACATCATCTTGATTGTTCATCGTTCTATTAATTTTGGTATTACTGCAGAGCTGAAGCCAGGGGAGCCCATTTTGGATTGGCCTACAAGGAAACGTGTGGCACTGGGGACAGCACGTGGTTTAGAGTACCTTCATGAACATTGTAATCCCAAAATCATTCACCGAGATGTTAAGGCTGCTAATGTATTACTAGATGAAGATTTTGAAGCTGTTGTTGGTGATTTTGGCTTGGCAAAGTTAGTTGACGTGAGAAAAACTAATGTGACAACTCAAGTTCGTGGTACCATGGGTCACATAGCTCCTGAATACTTGTCCACCGGAAAATCATCAGAAAGGACAGACATTTTTGGATATGGTATTATGCTGTTGGAGCTTGTAACAGGTCAACGGGCAATAGACTTCTCACGTCTTGAAGAAGAAGATGATGTTCTGTTGCTTGATCATGTAAGATATGATGTTTACTTTCTCATCTGTGCCTTTCTTGCTCCTCTCTCTACATACTTCTCATATAGCTATACGTCATTTTTGCCTTGAAAACCTAGAGTCTAATTTCAGTATAACTGCTATTTTTGGATCTGTACCTTTTTTGCTCTTCTCTCTACCTGCCTTCATATATAGCTATACATCATGTTTGCCTTGAAAACCTAGAGTCTAATTTCAGTATAACTGCAACTTTTGTTAAATGTGTATTTGTATGACTGCGTCATTAATTTTTGTGTCAACTTTCTATTGAGTAGCCCGGTGTTTGTTGAGACATGCCTAACCTTTTATATTCCATTTATGCATTGCCTTTGATTTTGGTTTTATTACCTTTCTAAGTTGTTAAACTTCAGACTAGCTTAATTGATGGAATGACGTGTAACGACTGCAATGACAACATGTAATGACTCTTGCTAATTATTTTCATTGACAACACTGTTACAATATCTGGTTAACACATTATCAAAAACGTGACAGCGCTAGCAGTTTGAAAGTATCTTTGAACTAGAATACCCCTATCAGTGATAAATCAAATGTTTACCTTAACTGTGATTTCTTTTATGCTTCATCATTTTGTTGCTGTGATACCACTTCAGGTGCTATACTGATAATGCATCTTCTATTTGTCTCCTAAATATTTGGATTGATTGGTGAACCTTGTTCTCATTTCCATTGTCTGTAGCAGAGACTTGAAACTGTATTAATGTATTGTGTTAATGCATCTCTTTTTGACTTGTTCAGAATGTAAAAAATGTTGGAAGCTATTTTAAGCTATATACTCAAAATTCTTCAAGAAACAGTCACATTAAACACAACGTAGTGGCATTGTCTTTAGGCCTTTTACATACTTCATTTCCATTCTATTGTGTTTTCTTTGTTTATTTCCCCTTCTCTCTTGTATTGACTTTAAACAATGGGTGTACATAAGAGTCTTGTATCTGCTAAACTGGTTTTCACATAAGGGCTTACGTCATCCACTGGGCTTGATGCTTATGTATACAAGTGGTTGTATGTCACAATCATGTCTCTGTGTGTGTGTTTGGTTTCTCTCTCTCTCTCTCTCTTGTTTATTTTGTTTTTTGCTGGGCACAATCTTTTTTTTTTTTTTTAATACATGACATACAAATTTGGAATGCTGCAGTGACTCCTATGATGATTTTGTGCCTCTATGCATTATTGTTTCCTTTTCTTTTGCTTGAAAGTTCCACTATTGATTTACATTTAGTTTTATATAGTGGGACATCTTTAAGCTGAATTTGCTTATAAATTCCGTCTCTTTGCCTCTTTAAGGTCAAGAAATTGCAAAGGGAGAAAAGACTAGATTCTATTGTAGACCGCAATCTAAATGGAAATTATGACATACAAGAAGTAGAGATGATGATTCAAGTTGCATTGCTCTGTACCCAAGGATCACCAGAGGATCGACCGGCAATGTCAGTGGTGGTTCGGATGCTAGAAGGAGAGGGTCTAGCAGAGAGGTGGCAGGAGTGGCAACATGTTGAGGTCACACGCAGGCAAGAGTATGAAAGATTGCAGAGAAGGTTTGACTGGGGAGATGATTCAATCAATAATCAGGACGCTATCGAGTTATCTGGCGGAAGGTGATGAAGCGGATGAATCTGAAGAAAGCAAATGAGAGATTGCAGAGAAAGTTCAATCAGTAATCGGGACGCAATTAAATTATCTGGAGAAAGGTGAAGCTGATAAATCTGAAGAAAGCAAATGATTCTTTTTATGAGGTTTAGCCCGATCGTAATTTTGTTTCACTAATTGCGAGTATAGCCTTAGGCTTTGTTTTCTCAGTCGCTTGTGTCCTTTCTGTTTTTGTTTTCTGAATTTGCTTTTGGCCCTGTGTATATCTTACTATTCATTCGGTCGAGTGTTTATTTACATACTTGGTCCGAATGGTTGCACATGAGAATGCACAATTGGTGCTTCTGATTTGTAATATGGTACAAGATTGGTGCTTCTAGAATTTGTATATGCTGCTTATTTGTGTTGGAAGTTGTGTTTCTTTTTTCTCACAAGATATCCTCAAGAGCTAACGTGGTTAAGCAATGGCAGAAGGATAAGTTGCGAGCGCGCGCACACGCGTGGCATGTTAATTTCATATACACTTTACTGGGTAATCTATACAGAATTGGTCTTTTCTGGAAACATGCTCATGCAATGTTTTCTCAAGGAGAAGGATTTTGGTTAGACCTACTAAATTACCTTTTGTTTTATGTCCTTCTCTTTTTGAGTTCGCTGCATGAGATTGAATCATGCTGCAGCAGTTGACTAAAAGCCTAAAGTTACTGTATCTATTGTATTTTCGAAGTCTTGGAAGTCTGACAACTCAAATTAATAGTAATGGTGTAGCTTTGATGGTTTATCCTTCTTAGCATCTAAGCTCTTTCAAGTTTTGACTCTAACTTTGCTTACAAACATGTATCGGTACCGCATGTCACATGGGTTACATTTATTTTATGCTTCATGCCTAAGATTGGTCTCCTTATTTATAGTTATTAGCTTATTTTGGTTCTTTTCTACAATAATTAATTGCCCTCTTTAATTGTCATTTTGTAGGGATAACATGGAGCAGCCTATTCTACAATCTGTAGCTTGATGATAGATGGATATAGTAGTAAAGTTAGCTTGAGGAAGTCCATGTTGCTTTTTGTCCACGAATGTTAGGATTATTATGGGAAATGTAAGCATAATAACTTTTCTTCTTCTTGTTTTTTTCTTTTTTTCTTTTTTTAAATTTTATACAGTAAATGAGGATAAACTCGTGGTTTAATATACATACATTAATTATACATGTATACATACATATATATATATATATATTATACCAAGTCCACTATAGCCACAAATTTATTTTTGTATAAAAAAATAATTAACACCACTTTTAATTAAATACTGCAACTAATTATAGATAACTAAAAATTATCCACTTTTAAAATTGTGCTCTAGATAATTCAAAAATTATTAGATAAGCATCATGCCACATGTTGTATCAATAGATGACGATGATAATGATAATATAAATAGGAGGACCTTTACTCTGATATTTTGTATACTAATTGTCCCTCCAACGAGCCCACATTCAATGAAGCACTACAACTGATTATTATAGACAATTAAAAGCACCTGCTCCTGAAATTGAATATTAGATGATGATGATAACAACAACAAGAAGAATATATATAGGATATCCTAAAATAATTCCATTGCTGTTGGCGATTAATTGATAATCCAACAACTAACAAACATAATTTTATTAGTTTTAAAGAATTTAAAATGATCCATTTTTGGATTTGAATTGACCAAATGGGCCATTCTTGAGCATTTCGTGCTAAAATGTCGCATCCATACTAACTAAATGAGCCACAAATATAATTAAGTAACTAAAATGTTTAAGTATATCGGTTTAAAAGAATTTAACGTTATCCATTTTTTAAATTTGAAACACATATAATACAGCAATTAATAGATAAATCTTATTCAAGTTATTTTATTTATATCAATCCCAAAGAAAAGTTAGACATTACAAGATATTATGTTATTGTCATAATCAACAATTAATAGAAAATTCAGTAATTAACAAATATAAGTAAATCAATTCCAAAGAATTCAAAATTGTTCACTTTTGAATTTAAATTTTATATAATCCAAGAATTAATAATAAATATTATTTAAACTCTTTTATTTATATTAATTTTGAAAAAACTTGGATCTCCAAAAGTTTGTTCGATCTAAAGAGGATGAAGCAAATGTTTTACAGGCAACAATTTGAAGAAAGGGGAAATACATGTGTCTTTTGAAAGGCTTGCTCATTCTAAATCGCGTTTAATGTCAAATTATCCAATTCCTTTTCTCATCCAATTTTGAGCAAGATATCGACTTTTGTATTTTCAATACATGTATCTTATGATATCGACTTTGGTATTTTCAATAATATGTAACAATTTTGTGAATAACAATCACAAAGCATTTTTAATTAAAAAATATTTTATACTTTTAAATAGATTACAAATATATGGACTGCTAATTAATTTATATGTTAAATATCATTATTCTAATACTATCAACGGAAAAAAAATAATGAAATGAGGAAAAAGGTATTTCTTAAACTTGGCTCTTTCTTTTTATATAATCTAGAACTTAGACTTTAATAAATATAAATCTAAGCATTTGGAAGCCTATACATGGAAGTTTTAATTTGCATCAAACTAAAAGCTTAGGCTCTATAGAATAGTCCAAGTACTCGACATAGATTACTTAAGTTCAAATCTCATTTACAACTATGGATTGGGTTGGGGGAGGGCAAGGGAAAGTTAACCTTCTCGAGTAAATGGGAGCAAACAAGAAGGCCTAGATTTATCATAACAAATAGCTATACAAAATTTCTTCAATACAATCAAATAAACGTCTAAAAATATCATAATGAACTAATAAATACAATTATTACAATCGGCTTTCATCAATTTTCCGCTTATTAGTAAATTAGAATTATTTACAAATTCTAATTTATTATTTGTAAAAAATTATTATAATAAAGAATGGGAATATACGAAATCAATAAGTTATATTCTTATCTAATGAACTAGCCTCTACAAACATTCTGTGCATTACTAGTCTATGTCTATATATTGTTTAAATTTTGTTCAGTTTTAGTTCAAAGAAACATGCCACATTAGCTTCTATTTGCTTGCCAACTTAGCTAAAAGTATATCATTAGTATTAGTATATATCATAAAATTAATGGGTAAAAGCCAATTTCCCCCATGAGTTTTAGCTTAAATCCCAAACTCCCCCATAAAGTGTAAATTTTGCCCATATTCTACCATACCATCAAACTTTACCAAACAGAACCTTATATTAAAAGGTGATTTTATTTTTGTTAAAGTAAAAAGTAAAATAATTTAATAAAATTATTCAACAAAAATTCTACAATTAATTTCCAGATAATAAAATTTTTAATCTTAAATAAAAATAAAAATACTTTATTCATAATATTTTTGTTAACTATTTTTTACTTTTTTTATTTCTTATCTATTGATTTATTAGAGTATAATAGATAAAATAATTTAATAGAATTATTCAACAAAAATCCACAATCAAATAGAAAATTAAAAAATTTTATTTCAACATATGACGAAATATGCAAAATAATCTATTATAATTTTTTTTCCTTACCCACCAGATTAAAGAGAAAAAAATAGATTCAATTTAAATCCTATTTTTTCAATATATTTATATACATCTTAAATAGAATCCAATCTTTTCTACTTAAATTAATGCATATATTTTGGATGAACTAAATTTTTAGAATACAAAAATAAAAATAAAAAATAATTTATTGTACAAATTTTCTGTTATACATTATATTAAATGGATATTAAATTTAGGTTGAGATTTATATTTTTCATGCAAATATAGATACACATATAAAACTAAAATACAACAGTTAATATTTGAAAAATAAAAATAAAAATAAAAATAACCTCAATAAAGTAGAATTAAATTGTTTGATAAATAAATTAAAAAATAAAAATGGAAAAATATCATTAAAAATGCAATATTGTTTGGCAATGCTTGATGTAATGGGGGAAACAAGTAAAATTAAAATTTCATGGGAAACTTCGGGATTTAATTAGAAACTCATGGGGGTAAATAACATTCTTCCTAAAATTAATTTATAAAAATTCTTAAAATTTGAGTATTAAATTCTTAAATTAAGTGTTACCACAATTTTTAATAATCAGACTTTACCTTCTTTCTCTCCATTTACAGCCTCTTCATTCCACTCTTTAAATGCATTTGTCTCTCATTTACATTAATTAAATAAGTTTGTGTTGTAATTTGTTCTTCCTTCATTACCTCTTCCTTACCCAAGTCTTTCTTTCTGTTAATTAGAAATATGGTGAATTTAGGACTTGTTTGGATTGGCTTTTCTTTTTTTTTTTTCTAAGAAAAAACACTTTTTTTAAAAAAAAAATTGTTCTTTTTGCAATAACTGTTAGGCTTGGCTTCTAAAAAAAGTTGAAACTCTAAAAATTTTTAGCTTCTTAGAAAAATTGTTCTTTTTGCAATAACTGTTCATTTACAGCTTCTTCTATAAGCAAGAATTTTTAGCTTCTTAGAACAAGCACTTTTTTCAAAAGTTGTTTAAAAAAGCACTTTTAAAAAAAACCAATCTAAATGAATCCTTAGTTGTTTACGATACAGTAGATGGTCCGGTGAATTCGGATTAGGTTTAGCCATTTTCTCTTTGTTGACAGCATTATGTTGTACAATTAAATGTTTAAAGAGTATCCCGTTGCTTGATAATTTTGCAGTAGTTTCTGTGCTTAAAGCATGTCGATTGCTATTGGATTTGAAGAAAGGCAAAGAGATTCACATTCCGACTATGAAAACTTGGGTTGATTTCAACTCATTAGTGAAGTTAATGGTATTGGAAACGTAGAGGAAGTGTGGGGAATTTTATGACGTGAAGAGGGTGTTCTTTGAAATGTCTAGGAAAGAAAATATGAAATTTTGTAGTTATGCGCATGTGTTTTTTTTATATATTTATTCGTCTATAAAATTAGTACTTTTGATTTCTTTTGCTTTGTTATCATCATTCTTTTCAATTTAATCTTGTTAAAAATAAATTATATGAAAGATTCCCATTTTATTCTGCTTTTCAAGTACTTCAACTTTGCGAGTTTGGAATATGTTTTATTTCTCCTACTTCCATCATCCGGGAATGTCCAGCTCCATCATCATTTGAAGTTTCTCTTATTCCAAATACCTTTCAAGTTTTAGAAGTTAAAATGCTCTATTTACTTGGTTAAAATGTTAATTTCCTCCATTCTGAAGTCAAAGTAAAAGATTTGTGCTGATTCTTGTGTTTTGATGTTTTTGATATGATAATAATTCTTTGAAATCCATCTGATGAAGAATTAGATGTATCATGAGAGGAGTAAATACATTGATAGCATATATCACTTTATCCAAGATGTTGTATCACAACGAATCATATCGGTGCAAAATATTTCTGCCCATAAGAATTCAGTAGATATGATGACCAAGGTGGTTCAGTCAACAAGTTCAAACATTGCTTGAACTTGGTTGCAATTTGCGGTGTCAAGAATTGAGCCCTTAAGGCCAGTTGGCAGTAGTGATGATGGCATGTTGATTAGAGCGAATACGTGCCAAAGTAGATATTTGTTGAATGGGGCCTGTATTTTTGGACAACAAGAATAGCAAATTTCCTTATTATGATATTATCTTATTAACTTGTTACCTTTTTAGCACATAATTAGTTAGTTGTTTTTTCTGTTTAATAGGTTTTAGTAAGCCTATGCACTACAAATATGTGACAATACTCATTGTATTATATGTGAGAAAAACCAAAGTGAGGGTCTTGTAATATTCGTGATCAATAATAAATTATTCTCTACTACCTGTGGACGTAGGCTTTAAGGTTGAACCATGTAATTCTCTTGTGTCGTTTTCTTCTTGTGTTCTTGGTGTTTGCATGCTTTTCTTCAACAAATACAAATTAAAATCCTATTTACCCAAAAAAATTATCAAATCAATCAAACGAATAATATAATGCTTTAAATGTTGAAACCAAACTAAATTAATTTGAAAATAAATCTATTTATATATTATATAAAAGAAGATACATGCTTTCTTGGTATATGCCACATGTCATCATGTTAAGCCTATTCTATCCAACAAAGCATTTAATCTAACCTTATATATATGCCACATGTCATCATGTTAAGCCTATTCTATCCAACAAAGCATTTAATCTAACCTTATGTATATTTACACAATTATTACCTAATTTAAATCAATTAATAATACTATTTACTTGTCTAGAATAACATTCAAAAATATTTTATTAGTTTTTTTTTCTATATGATATCCTTACTTTACTTTCTCAATTTAAATATTTTATTCAATTACAAAAAAATTCTCATAAAAAACATTATTAGTATTGAAAAATTATCATGAATTCAATTTTAAAAGATATACTTGTATTTTATTCTAACATAGAATGTTAAAACTGACAATCAAATTATAAACAAAGAAATTAGAAACACGATTTTTTTCGTGCATTGTGTAGTGTATGGATTCTCTATTATCTATACTACATATAAAAGTTATACTTTTTTGCGCATTGTGAGAGTACCATGTTTGTGCATTTTAAGTATGTCATGTCAACACTTATATGGCATAGTTATTTTATTTTCTATTATTTCTTAGCTTTACGAATATAGATTATTAGCTTTAATTGAAATATTAAATGGACAATCATTAATGGTTAAGATTAAATTCATTTGAAAATTATAAAAAATTTTATTTCTTATCTATTATGTGTGTGTGTGTGTATATATTATTAGCATTATAATTTAATTTTCAATCAATTAATTCTTAAAAAATAATATTCATTTGTGAGTTTCAAAAGATTAAATCCGAGTAGTTCAACATTTACTATTAAAAAATAATTTTTTGAGCAATATGAGAGTGTCACATTAGCACTTGCAATTTTATTTATTATTTATTTTATTTATATTAATTTTATCTTTGTGCATATAAAAAAATTATTAGTTTTCATTGACAAATCAAATAATCAATCAATTAATGCTTAAAATATAATTCATTTGTGAAGTTCAAAAGGTTCACTTATTATCTATTATGGATATATATTCTTAGTTTTAACTTAGAAGATTAATTTCAAATAATTAGAAATTTAATTACTAAATAATTAATGCTTAAAAGCCTTAAAGTATTTTTCATTTATCAATTGTAAAGATAAACCTCAGTAAACTTAACATTTGTTGTTTAAAAATATCCATGCAGAGCACAAAATATTCATGACTAAATTCTTTATATGCTATTAAAAATAAATAAATTCAACTTAGTTTAACATTTTCTATCAAAAATAAATCCGTACAAAGCACGGAAAAAAGTGCACCAGTATAGATTGAACTTCTTCTTTTTACTGCAATTCTAGATGCCGCTTATGCTTCTTGTAATTCTAAAGTGCCAAATCATCACTTTCTTTTTTAATCCATCTAAGGTGCCACATCATTACTTACATGGCATATACTAATTTATTTTCATTTTTGAGGTCATGCTAAATTGCTAATACGCGAGCTCTTGCATAGTATATTTTATGTATTGAATAAAAAATAAACATTGAAAGTAAAATTAGAAAAACTATAGAAAAACTAAACACCTACACATTTAACTTTCACCAGCCATACATTTGTACCCATAAACCATATTAACACCTATTAACAAGTAACTTAACAATATTAATGACTACTTTTAATTTTCACCAACCATACATTTTTACCCAGTAGAGATATTTATACTCACTAACAAACATTTTAAACTGTTCATTATTTTATTCCATGAAGAGCATTTTCATCCTTTTTTGTTTACGTTTGGTGACATGTATGCTTCAAGAATTAACATATCAGTTTTGTAGAACTCTATCAACATAAAACATCACCTATATAAAGCCAAATCACTTTTGGTTATGAGTTTTAAAGAGAAAAAAAAAAAACTTAACAATATTAATAACTGTTGGGTTGTGACTCAAAGTCGAAGCCCATACAAATTAGGAAACTTGTGGAAGACAATTAATTGGCTTACCAATTTATGATCTACCTAAAATAGTGTGGGAGAAATCTTAGGGAGCAAGGATTTCTCTCCTATAAATACAGGGTTTTGTAGCGTGTATTTGGTGTATCTTAAGAGTGTGCCTTAGGGGTCATACCCTATGGGAAATGTGTGGACGAGAGATCCTGAGAGCATCGTGTGAGTGTGCCTTACATTCATTTTAGTCCTGATAAGGAGAAAGTCATAGTAAGCACACCGTGAGGGAAGGTTAAGAATTTTTTAGTCGTGCAAATAGTTATCGTGTGCAATCCTATTTTGAATAGTGAAATTTATCCTAGAGGGGAATCGTGGACATAAGCAGAGGGCCTAACCATGATAAAAATATCGCTTGTTCTTTGTGTATGTTTCCTCTATGCATAAATGTATGGACATGTGTCCTCCATTTTCCCCAACAAGTGGTATTAGAGCATGGTTGGTGAACTAGGCATGATGATGATGATGCAAGGAGAACACAAATTAATTTGCATTGTAAGAAGCATGTAGATCATGAAGGAGATTACTACTAGGTAATATCATTAGGCTGTAGAGATGAATTGTGTTGTTGTTATCGTGCCTAGATGTTGGAGCTGTGACAACGATTACTGCAAAGAAGTAGATGGACGTTAAAAGGGATGAAGAAGATGATGAACATTATATCTAGCTTTTTGTCTGACCACCAATTTCGAAATGAAGACCACCATTAGATTAGTTGCGATGAGAGGAGTTGAACCTGGTGATGGTATTACTCGAAGATGGCCGGAATGCTATCGGAGGAGATGAATAGTTTGTGCTGGAGTTGGAGTCAAATTTTGATCAGAGCACTGAAACTGAGATTTTAGCATAGTGTTGAACTCCTTCAAGTTAAAAGAGATTCATTCATATCTTTTGCAGCGTTTCATAGCTAGAAACGATGCTAGAGAAAGCTCAAAAATTGTGAGGTGCTTTAATGGCAAAAGATTATAGGAGTATCCAAATCAAGCATGCTCGATACCATTAAAATTGCAACAACAAGAGAAGCAAAAGAAGGCCATGGTTTTCATGGTGGTTGAGATCTATAATATGTGTGCTTGGTGCTATCAGAATTGTAAGGATAAGAGTAACTTGATGGTGGTAACGGCGCATCGAGAGGTTGATAGAAGAGTCACCAGTGAGAGGTTGAAGATGGTGGCCGTGGTGCTTGACAGCGGATGACTGCCATGGTATGGCGTATTGATCGAAGGGTGTGGTGGTCGTCTTCTCATAACGTGAAGCGTCAGACGGTTGAACTGTCAGATGTGAACAGGGCGGGTTGTGTGAGTGTTTCTTGGGTTGTTAAGCTGTTGATTGCTAATAAAGAAGATAATGGCTATGCTTCAGTGCATCGCAGTCCATGGTCCTTGTGATATGCAAGTAGGTTTTAGACTATTAGATCTTGAGGTAGATCTGATGGATAACGGTGTGTTATAGTGCTTTGCATGTTGATGCCCCAGATCATTAGATGGGATCCCAAATATAAAGAGAGAAACAAAAAATATCATTACTGTATAAACGAAGAGTTTGAGAGTAAGCATTACACGATCTCCAAGATAATTTTTCAAAAAAAGGAGAATAGATCCTTCATTTCTGTATCACATATTCGATTTTGACGTTAATAAATGAGAATGGTATTGGTGAGCTTGATTCGTTTGGACCATTGACTTCTAAGGATGATTTGACGTTGGGGGAAAAGATTCCATGTAGCGTGCATATGGAAGACTTTGTGTGAGCTTAGCTTGACCAATGGTTTAATTGGGTTGACTGAGATTTGACCAAGCCTCAATTGGTTGATCGAGGCTATTCTTAAAGTTTTTAGGCGTGCCAGATCCAAATTTGAGCTCTTGTCATTGAGATTCCAACCCAAGATGTGTGTTTTGTAGCAGAGAGGAATTTGACCATTGAATTTGATTTTGGGGTCTATTTTTCCAAATTCTTGATGTATCATGGGTGAGCCTTGGATTTTGGTAAAACAATGGAGTTGTCATAGAATTGTGCGGAAGTTTTGAAGCATTGTATGAACAAACACATTCAACTAACTAGTGATCAAGCTTCTGTTGAGAAGTTTGGATGAGTAAACTAGTTGAGAAGTTCAGTTTGAGGAAGGAGTTATGCAAAGACAGTCCATGTAGTTGAACGATCAAAGTCTTGGCTAGGTGACTGATAAGGATGTAAGAAGATCACATCCAAGAAGCCTAGTATCGAGGGAGGACACAACAACCTTAAGAGGTCGAGGTTAAATGACATAGAGAGAGATGTTGGTGATGACTCCGTGAACCTACTAGGATGTATTGGTAGCCGTTGCTATGAAGAGTGTTGTTGAGTGAAGGTTCCAGCATGAAGGCTGTGAGTATGTTCTAGTTGTAGCAAAGAAGCTTCAGGCTTTCGGCCAAGAGAGGAATTTGTTGTGTTATGACTCACAGTCCAAGTTCATAAAAATTAAGAAACTTGAGGAAGGCAATTAATTATGTTATCAATTTATGAGCTACCTGAAATAGTGTCGAAAAAATCTTGGGGAGCAAGGATTTTTCTCTTATAAATAGAGAGTCTTGTGGCTTGTATTTGGTGTACCTTAGGAGTGTGCCTTAGGGGCTACACCCAATGAGAGCTGTGGATGAGAGATCTTGAAAGCATTATATGAGTGCGCCTTACATTCATTCTAGTCTTGATAAAGAGAAAGTCATTGTATGCACACCGTAAGAGAGGATTTAGACTTTTCTAACTATGTAAAAAATCACTGTGTAATCCTATAATGAATAGTGGAATTTATCCTAGAGAAGGATTGTGGACGTAGGCAAAGCGTTGAACCACGTTGTGGTGTGTTCTTTGTGCGTGTTTCTACTGTGCATAGATGTATGGGCGTGTGTCTTCCATTTTCCTAACAATAACCATTTTAACTTTAACAATCATAAAAGCTTCGGCTCCAGCATGGTAAATGCAACTTTGGATTGGTTTATGGAGTTACCCAATGGAAGCATAGATTCTTTCGCACGGCCAGTCCATGAGTTTGTTTTGCGTTTCTCCATGCATAAGCGCCCTCGAAAGCAGGCCAGCGACTTATACTCTATAGTGCAGCGACCTCATGAAACCTTGAAGAGTTACATGAAGAGGTTTAATAACGAGAAAGCAGCGATACTGGCCGACCATGTTGAAACTGCAGTTGCAGCATTCGGTAAAGGGCTACAGCCAGAATCCAAACTTTAGAGGAGACTGGTGAAAAAACCTGATATGAAGTACGAGGAGATAATGGAATTAGCCAGAATGCAAATAAGATGGAATCAAGACGTGTCCCAGCACACTTCTTAGAGTGAGAGGAATCTGGGAAGCAAAAGCCATCCCCTGCATCAGGGGAACGAAGGGCATGCATGGATGGATAAGCGAACAGAACGCTGATTATTAAATCGGAGAGAAGAATGATGTAGTCAATATAAGCATCCTGAATACTTAGACAACTTGCTAGGGTACAATTTGAACATCACCTACTTGGAATGCGTCAATGAGTTAAAAAAGCTGCCCAGTGTACGCTGGCCTACAAAGCATAGAGGTCTCTCAAAACCAAAAGATTGTGACAAATAGTGCGAATTCCATAATGACAGCGCTTACAACACCGCAGATTGCAAAGTCTTAGGTTCGAAGTCTTGAATATGTTAAAAAAAAGGATTTCTCATAGAATCCCTGACGGAAGCGGTTAGGATTGGATGCGGCATTCGCAGGGAACCAGCCACCGCTCTCGAAAAAGACGATTAACTGCATCACTAGAGGGTCTGATATCTGCGGTAACTCATTTAACGCAGCTAAGCATTATGTGCGGCAAAGGGTGCAAACCGAAGTGATGCAACTAAATCGGGTGTCAGAACCCACCATGCGGTACGGGTATCATTTTCTCATTTGGATGAATTGATAGATGAACACCATGATGCATTAATCATTTTGCTCAACATAGCCGGCTGCATAGTGTGGATGGAGGAAGTTCGGCTAATGTAATAATGCTATCCACTCTAGAGCAGATGGATTTGGGAAAAGTTAGCAGTTATAATCAGGAGATGAGTCCCACTTGCAGGATTCAACGGTGAAACATCTCACACGATTAGGGCGATCTCCTTGTCAACATGGGCAGAAGATGTTCACACTGTGATTAAGTTCCTGGTTGTAGATTGCGACAAGTCGACATATAATATCATCTTGGGGAGGCCATGAATACATGCACTGTGGGCGGTTCCCTTTACTTACCATCAGCTGATACGATTCCTGTCGTAGTCGGGGGTGAGAGAAACCAAAAGGGATTCAAGTCATGCTAGGAGTTGCTATAAGGCATCAATGAAGCGCAAATCACAGGAAGAATTATAGTAATTACAGCAAGTCAAGGATGCACAACCTAAGGAATGCTACCTCGATGAAGTGACAATCGGCATTAATAAAGTAGTGAACATTGGTGCAAGGTTAGCGCTAGAGATCATAAATGAAGTACTTAGCTTGTTGAAAGAGTTTGAAGTATGTTTCACCTGGACTCATGAACACATGAAAGGGATTGATCCAAAGGTGATTACGCATAAGCTGAACATTGATCCTTTGCACAAACCAATGAAGTAGAAGAGAAGGAAAATGTCTGCGGCCAAGAATCACATTGTAGAAGGAGGTAAGAAAGCTCTTAGAGAATGATGCAATCCGAGAAGTCAAGTATCAAAATTGGCTGGCAAACGTAGTTGTGGTACCCAAAAAAGATGGGAAATGGTGAATGTGTGGATTTCACAAATCTAAACAAGGCATGCCCACAAGATCCATTCCCAGTACCATACATTGATGCATTGGTGGATGCGACAGCCAGCCATGAGCTCATGTGCTTGCTTGACACATACTCAGGGTATAATCAGATACTTATGAACCCAGATGATCAAGAGAGAACTTCCTTTGTGACCAGCAAAGGTGTATACTGTTACAAAAGAATGCCCTTTGGGCTAAAGAACATAGGGGCTATGTATTAGCAATTGGTAAACCAAATGTTCCACAATCAATTAGGAAAGACAATAGAGGTCTATATAGACGACATGTTGGTGAAATCCATCAAAATCAAACTACATGTGGAACATCTGCAACAAACATTGTAGTTCTTCGCAAATATGATATGAAGTTGAACCCAGAGAAATGCTCCTTTGGGATCGAAACCGGAAAGGTTTTGGGGTATCCGGTCATAAAGAGAGGCATCAAAGCACACTGGACCAAATCAAAATGGTATTAGATTTTCCTTCACCAAAATCAGCAAAAGAGGTAATGAAGTTAACAAGACACGTCACAGCCTTTGTCAGATTTATTCCCAAGGCTTCGAATTTTGCCGTCCATTCTACACACTACTAAAGAAAGGATCCAAGTTCGAATGGACCACAAAATGTGAAGCTGCGATCCAGAAACTGAAGGGGTACTTAACCAGCCCGCCCTTATTATCCAAGCCACCCGCAGTGGAAAAGTTGTTATATCTCTCTGTCTCAGACACAGCCGTGAGTGTTGTATTGGTGCGGGAAGACGGAAGAGAACAACTTCCTGTGTATTTCGCGAGTAAAGGATTGACTGCGGCCGAGAGTAATATGAAAGGGTCGACAAAGTCATCTTGGCCTTGGTATCCGCAGCTAGGAAACTTTGCCCACACTTTCAGTCACACCTAATCATTGTTTTAACAGAGCCACCCTTAAGAGCCATTATGTAAAAGCCAGAAGCCTCCGGGGGATTACTCAAATGGGTCGTGGAAATGAGTGAGTTTGACATCATTTATCAGCCTAGGATAATTATAAAGTCGCAGGCCTTAGCTGATTTTGTGGCAGTGGCAGATTTCACAAACCAACCACCACAGAAAAAAGTTTTAACAACTAGCGACCCCTCAATGAAAGAGTGGATATTGCATATCGATGGACTCCCCACACCAAATGCGGTGGTCTCAGCATAGTAATCAGACCCGGTTGACGTAAAAGTCGAGAAGGCCGTGAAGTGCGGCTTCAAAATGACCAATAACAAAGCCGAGTACAAGGCACTACTTCTTGGCGTAACGTGGCTAAAGGAAATAGGAGCAAGGAAGGTCAAAGATTACTGCGACTCATAGTTGGTTGTGAACTAGGTGGTAGGAAGTTATCAAGCCAAGATTATCAAGTACCTCGCCGTAGTCAAGAAATTGTAAGCGGAGATTGGAGAGGTGTCCATATCGCAAATCAATGGGGAGCTAAACAAAAAATGTTGACGCCTTAGCCAACCTGGGATCCACTTCAGTAGGAGCAAAGGATAAAACAATCCCCGTAATCTATCTTCTAGGGTTGTTGGTACTGCAAGATAAGCCTGTCGTGGTAAACCAATTGCTTCAAGATTCGTGGATAATGTTAAGATCGGGATTGCTACACCATAGTCTATAGATCATTAAGCTTTTAAAATTTTGAAAGGGCATATCTAATATGGTGGCGGAACAAGCAACAAAAGCTATTTGCACACAAAAAGCACAACATGATTAAATACATAGTAAGAAGATAAAGTGATACACCTTCAAGGAGCTGAAAATCCAAGTGGGTGGTCTCTTTGCTTTGTGAAATCTCCTCCAAAATAGTCTTCCAATTAGCCTTCTTCACTATGATCACCTTTCCAAAGCTAGAATGCATGGTACTATGTAGTTGGCAAGCGTTTAGGAGAGCTATAATTGAAGATCTATGGAGTAGTGTGTGTTCTTAGTATACTAGATGAAAAATCCTACACACCTTTATAAAAGAGGCAAAGAGACTTTTATAGGTATTGTTGTTAGCTAACTATTTATAGTGCACAGCAACCCTAATTGGGTAAGTTCCTAGAATAATAAAAATTTTCAACTACACCTTTTCTAGAAATGGAATATACCTTATGGATAGGATATCTAAGATATTTCTTTCTCTCTCCTACTCTATAATATCTAATTCTATGGGACCTGCTTGTCCTATTGAGATGCCCATAAATTTAATAAGGAAAAACTTGGATAAAATCTTTTTTCCTTCTCTATTAAATTTATATCTCAATAAAGTATCCACATAATTAGATAATCTCAATTAACTATATTCATTTGAAATATGACTAGTGAAAGGACCAAAAGATATAATTACCCTTGGCTCTCAAAATGATCAAAATGCCCTTGTAGCCTCTTTGGCGACACGAAGGCTATTTTGATCTCAATCTATTTCCACCAAAAGACCAAAGCCACACTCCAAGGATAATTATTGGCTAAGCAAAAATAGGTCACATCAAGCAACCACTCTGTTTGACCAACCAAGAGAAATGACCAAAATGCCCCTCTATTTCTACTCGCAGTCAAGGCCGGTTAAAAGGCACCATCACCTCCAAGACTGCATCTGAAACCTTGGAATCTCTATTTCAAAGAGTGATCACCATCTGGTCATAGAACTCTTGATCTATGGGGTGACTCACAAGCCAAATGACTGATATACCTTTGAAGGGTAATATCACTAGATCTAGATTTATGATGACTAATAAGACAAATCCAAGAGGGCATATAGACAATGTTGTTCCACATACATGTCTTGATTGATTAGAACACAACACCCAACATATGAGACAGACAAACTTATCATTCAAGACCTCTCCTTATGCTACATTAATGTGCTGCACTTCAACTTCACTAGTTCATCCACATATATTAAGATTAAGAACATTGGTCACTCGAATGCAGTGAATATCTTGTCTTCTATATATGACAGCACGGTTCCATACGACATAGTCACGGTGGTCCTATCCAATGCGTGACACACGTACTAGACACAAAGTTTAAAAAGACCCTCCAATAACCTAAGTAGATCACCTCTCTCAAGAGACTCGTCCACTCTAGCCTTATCTCGATAGAGTACCCAACACCATCCAATTATGGACATATTTATGGTATATCCAAAACTAAACTTGGACCTACTGTTCGTCCAGTCTTACTGCGCATCCAAGTTATTGAATACATCATTGGACCTTTACATAATATATCACACATATATACCAAAGATGATATATGTAAGAAGTGCTCATAAATACAAACAATGATCAAATCTCTAGTTCAATATCTATGTACAAATGGTCTTTAGGACATACAATCCCACCAGATAACACCAATCAAAACATACTTAGAGAAAGGCAATTTGTCGAGTAACAGCCAAAGGCACGAAAAATCAGAATGAAATCCACATGTTATTGCATAATTAGTGGTAAGATGTACAAGCGATCATATACTGGACCTTACTTGCGATGCCTTGAGAAAGATAAATCTTAATACATAATGGTAGATGTGCATGAAAAGCAACGTGGGAACCATTCAGGTGGACGTAATTTGGTCCATAGGTTAATAACCGTTGGTTATTATTGGCCAACAATGCATGTCGATTCGATTAATTACGCATGCAAATGCAATAAGTGTTAGTGCTATGCATATATTCCTCATTAGTCGACCAATCCCTTGCTTCCAACTCCAGTGCCTAGCCATTCATAAAGTGAGGAATGGACATTGTGGGGAAACTATCATCAGCTCCCAGGTAGAAGGTATTTATGCTAGCCCTCACTAATTATTTTACCAAGCGGATAGAAGCCGATTCCTTCGCACAAGTTCGAGATAGAGAAGTCAAAAGCTTTATCTAGAATAACATCATTTGTTAGTTCGAAGTACCACAAGAGATGGTAATCGACAACGGATCACAATTCATTAGTGATGATTTTAAATCTCTCTACATCAAGTGGAACATCAAGATTACACATTCCACACCAAGGCACCCCTAAGCTAATAGGTAGGCCAAGTTCTCAAATAAGACAATCATGTCTATGATCACGAAATGGTTAAAAGCTGCAAAGGGAAAATGGATAGAAGAACTTCCTGGGGTACTATGGGTTTATTGCTATAGAGGAAACCCCATTATCCTTGACGCATGGCGTATAAGCAATGGTCCCACTAGAAGTTGGTATGCCTAGCTACAGAAGGATGTTTGCAAAAAAAGAAGGTAATAATGAAGAACTGTGACTTTAGTTAGACACCTAGGAAGAATTATGAAATGCCGCGGATGCCAAAATCCATGAATCCCAACATAGGATGGTTGAGAATTTTAACGAAAAATTGAAGGTACGCACTTTTTCTGCGAGAGATTGGGTGTTGCACCGATTCTTCCAAAACACACAGGAGATAAATGCTAAAAAGTTGGGTCCAAGTTGGGAAGGTCCATACAAGGTTATAATGGCTACTAGAACAGGTGCATATAAGCTAGGGACAATTAACAGGGAGCAAGTCAAACACAATTAGAATACCGTACATCTAAAAAAAATATTACTTTTAAATTTCTCATGTTCTTTAAATTGCTTACAAAAATATCTTCGGTTTAATAAATGCGCACTTATCATTCTAGTGCAATGCTTTGCAAATTATCTCCAGCCCTTTGATCCAAACATCAGGGCCGTGACTTAAACCCTTCGATTTTACATCAGGGTTGCAAATTTTCCCCGGCCCTTTGATCCAAGCATCAAGGCCACGACTTAGAACCCTTTGACCTTACATCAAGGTTACAAATTTTCTCCAACCCTTTGATCCAAACATCAGGGTCACGACTTTAGACCTTTCGATCCAAACATCAGGGCGATAGCTTAAGGCCTTTTGATCCAAACGTCAGAGCTATGACTTGGAGACCCTTGACTTTAAATCAAGATTGCAAAATATCTCTGATAATTTGATCCAAACATTTGGGCTGTGACCTCGAACACTACGGTACTACACCATAGGCTGAAACATTGTTTTGGGCCAGCTAATCTTAACATTAGAGTCACGTTGAAAGCAGAGCTTCAGGATACCTTTGACCCCCTAACTTAGAATTAAGGGAGAAAAGAAACCCTTTTTCCTCTGTATGCTGCGACTGCTCCAAACATACCTTGAGCTACGTTTGCCCCAACAACATAAAAGTCTCAATTTCAACATAAACAAATAAATGAACTGATCATGGTACAACCCAAAGCTTGTTAGCCATTTTTAGACAACGAAAAGCGACATACCAAGATTAGTCAATCTCATTTATAGACAAAGAGAAATATCACACCATAATCTACCTGTAACCATCCAATGAGTCAAAAAAGTCACAAAAATAAACCAAACATCTATTCAAAATGACAAAACGTAAAAGCAGATAAACTTCATAAACTATGGCTAAGAGGAGGTGCGTGCACAAGTAGCATCTGAAGGACCACTATCACCCTGCTTTTTCTTCAGTAAGTCATCCTTTAACTTCTCAAAGGACTCATAAACATATTCCTTATTCTAGGAAGAGTCCTCTCCCTTGACATGCCGACGATATAGAGTGACCGTAGTATTCAACACAGCATAGTCATTGATGGCTTGACACTTGACCTTCAATTTCTTGACAGTTGCCATTGATGCCATCAAGGAATTCTTCAAGTTAGCAACCTTACACACTATAGCCTCCTTCGTGGCTATTAACTTATCAGCAACTTTTGACCGTCTCTTTTTTGCAAGATCCTTCACAGCTATCAACATCTCCTTTTCTTGATTAGCAGCATTGAGTCTAGCCTTCAAGTTTGCAATCTCTCGGGTAAAGAAAGAACCAGCGGTGGCCCTATTAATTCTTTCTTGGCTTTTTTCAAAATCACAACATAATCTATTCCAAAGCATAGAAACCTGCAACAATAGTACGATTATGAACCCACCAAAGTGAAATAATTAAAGTAAAAATAGAGAGTGTTGCACTTACAGCAGCAATCATTTGGGTTCCATGACCCACAGTATCACCACTCAGCCATTGGTCGTCCACTGAGGACGTAAAATTGGCATAACCTTACAACAAATGAATGAAATCAAGTCAAGCGGGGGATCAGCTTAGGAGGATGGAGCAAAAGCAGAAAAATCAAGTGGATGATGGTTTTTGGTAGATTCATCCCCAAGGGCTGATATTTCCTCATCAGACAAAGCTACATCAACCTTATTAAGTTTGTGAGGAACATGCTTATAATGGATGCTCAGAGAAAAGGTGACTGTGCTCTTCTTTAAGTGAATAGGGATAACAGGAAAGTAAATCGTAAGTTACATCAAACACTTAAAAAAAAAGAAATAAAGAAAAGGGAAAAAGGCACTTACAGTAAGTGGCAATGTGATCACACTAAAAGGACGTATGGATAGAGTCAAAGGTTTCAAGAAATGGCACCAAGAACGAGAAGAATTAAGCACTAAAACACAAGACGCCTTGTCAACAAACGCCAGAACGGACTTGGGAAAGGAAAACTCTTTCTTTGGATCTGCACAAACATACACAGTCAACAAATTAGGCCCCTTTGAAAATAAATCACTATTTAAAGGAATGAAGCATCCATACCAAAGGCCCTCTATTTTAATGCCATCATGATGCCATAAGGAAGTAACACAGAATGATATGCAAAAAGGTAAATGTCTTTTTAGTGCTTCTCACTAGTGGTCATTTTAGTAATAAGATGATGACGGTTCTTGCATAAAGAAAGGTGGAAGTAACCAGGTTGGCAATTTTTAAAACATTTTTAGTAATAAGAGTATAGGATATCATCTAGGCTAAAAGAGAGGTCCTGCTGTTCAGAAAAAATCTCCAAACATAATAATAGTCGTCACACATTAGGCATTAATTGGTTGGGAGCCACACTATAGTAGTTGCAAGCCTCACAAAAAAGCTTAGGGAGGGGGAATCTAAAACGATAGACAAAAACCTTCAGTTATATACTAAACTAGTCAGGGTGGAAAGTATCCGCCTTTGCTCCTTTTGTAAGCCATATGGCTTTTTTCCATCAAATGGGATGAGTTATCTTTGACAGACATAGTCAAGGTATTCCTCATGTACCCTCGAGTAAAGGTTTTTAGCACCCAAAGGGGTACTTGTTTTCGAGGCATCCCTAGAGTGAGTTTTCTCTATTAGACAATAACAAAAGGAAGTAAAAAAGAAGAAGAGGCCAGAAAACTAACCTGAACACTTTCTCACCAAAGGAGAAGAAAGGAAGAGGCGATTGACAGAAGAGAGGCTACCGATGAGAAATCTTTGAATGGATAGGTCTTGTATGGGGAAGGCGAAAAGATAACTAACAAGATTTTAATATAGGATAAAATTTTAGCTTTTGAAATGACGTGAACTAGAAAAAACGAAGAGCCACAAATAAGGAAAAATTAAAATTCAAAATAAGAGTAACAATTAGATAAAAACCCCTAAAGACTATCACTTGCACATGAAGCCTAATAAGATTACTTATCAGGCTTCTCAGGCTGATGAGTGAGAGGCTAACCATTTAGGCCCATGTGAATATGGCTTCTAAAGGATAGACCCATTCATGGTCACAAGGATTTGGGTGCCTGTTGGCCCAAGATTGGCGCTATCTAACCCTTATGGAACAAGGAGAAAGTGGGAGAATAAAACCCAGAAATTAAAGATTATAAAAAAGGCAAGTCCAACCTACATACAAAAGGGGATAAATCAATAATTGATACTAGCGCATGATTAATTAACATAATTAGCATGAATATAAACATTGATGCAGGGTCAACCCTAAAACTATGACCCACGAATCCTTATATAGGGATGAGTATTAAGGTACAACAACGAGAGAACAAGAGCAAGCCAAAATACCAAAACCTTAACCTTTCGATCATCAATTACTCACATCCAATACAAAGGGGATTTTGGTCTATCCTAAGGGGTAAGGCAAAATCTTATTTGTAGACTTAACCTCTACAACAATCAATAATATTTTTTTTTTCAAAAGGTTAGGGGTGCAAGTCACTCCTCATGTCCATGTGGCTTTACCACTAAGAGTGTATGTGTTTGTGGTGTTTTGTGTGTGTCCATGTATGGTATTGGGTATGTACATGTGTAGTATTATATGTGTTGTGCTATGTGTGTACGGATTTCTTTCTTTTCTTTTCTTGGGGTATATATGTCGATCTTTTTCTTATTTGCTCTACAAGTATGACATATAGTTTCCTCAACTCATATGCAAATCATAATTACATCAAGTTTAATACTTCTCTTTCTCTCCTTACAAAGCCCATCTCAACTAACCCCCCTTTCTTTATGGGATTCTGGCCTGTGAAGAATTCTAGAGGTTTTGTCATCATAAAATTCAATTGGTTGCTATGAGGAGTGGATCAGGACCTTCTAAGGTAGTCTTACATTTATTATTTTTTCCATGTAGGAGGATTGTATATTTAAACACCCCCTTCACATGTGACCTAGGACTAGAACCAACAATAGCTAGAAATGCTAAGGGCCAAGAACAAGTGATCAAATAAGACAAGAACCAAGAGCAAGTGCTCAAATAAGCCAAAGAACAAAGACGAACCAAGAACATGTGCTCAAACGAGCTAAGAACCAAGAGTAGGTGCCCAAACGAGCCAAAGAGCAAAGACAGATCACACATGCACAATGCGAGGAATTGGGCCAAGACCCAAGTCAGACGTGTAGACTTGAGGAACTGGGCCTAGATCGACCTAGCTTTGATACCATGTGAAGAATTCATGAGGTTCCGACATAAAACCAATTGGTTGCTATGAGGAATAGCTCAAGATCATTTAAGGTAATCCTAACTTTATTATTTTTCCATGTGGGAAGATTGTATATTTCAACAATTGATTTTTATTATGGAACCTCAGTGATTCTTCACGTGGTATCATTGTTAGGTCTTGGTCCAATCCCTTGCGTCGTGCATGTGTCACTAGTATTTGCTCTTTGGCTTGTTTGAGCACCTATTCCTGGTTCTTTGGCTTATTTGAGCACATATTCTTGGTTCTTTGGCATGTCTGAGCACCTTGTTTGGCTCACTCGAGCACGTGTTCTTGGTGTTTCTCGGTTGGTGTTCTTGGTTCTTGTTCCGGAACACATATAAAGAGGAAGGGGGATGTGTGGGGATATAATTCCTCCCACATGGAAAAATAACAAGTCTAAGACCACTTTATAAGGGTCTTGAACCACTCATCATATTGATCAATTGGTCTTTATGATGGAAACTCAGTGATTATATTCCTAACATGGCCCAAGTCATCATTCTTTGGGAAGATAATTTCAACTATTTAAGGTACCTCTATTCCTAACCAACCTTAAGACTTCGAGTTTAATTTAAAGGTAACAAAAGAAAGGATGACAAGTTTTACTATTGTTATCTTTGTTAATAATTGCCACGTGCAACTCATTAAAGCGGTGCCTGAGATGGTAATGTAGTATAAATTTTACTGTGCACCACTTCCATATGGTAATCCTCATTAAGCATGTTTCACATGCTTTTGTTAAAGGAAAAAAAAAGAGCCTAAATCTTCAATTGCTCTCTCTTTGTCACTGTGATGCCTCTCTTTTACTTTCTCTCTCTCTCTCTCTCTCTCTCTCTCTCTCTCTCTCTCTCTCTCTCTCTCTGTATGTGTATTTGTGTGTATGGGTGTATCACTCTCTCACTCTCTCTTCTCTTTCTCTATCACAAATTATAAATATATGTGTGTGCATAGTTTACGTCTATATGTGTTGTTAGGTGTATACACACACACACACACACTAAAAGTATTAATGTTTATTAATTTGTTGATGAAGATACAAGCAAAGAAGATAATTAATAGCACCAAAAGACTTGTGAACAATTAATTAATAAGTTGCAAAAAAATTGTGAAAGAGTTCTAATATTTATTACATTATGAACTTATATTTCACAATTATGAACATAAAGTGTAAAATTGTAAACAAAGGAAAAAATTGAATATAATTATGAATCTCTTTAAAGAAATCTAAAACTCTAAACATTTTGCATGAACTTGTGAACATTTAGTTATTTTTTCATGAACCTATAGTTTTAAATTTATGACCTTTCAATTATTATTTCATGATTACATATTTCAAAACTTGTGATTATTCTATTAGGTTTTATGAACAAGAACAATCAATTTTTGACTCTTGAATATATCATTATTTTTCGTAAAAATTCAATTCTAATTTTAAGTTTGAGTTATTTATTTATTTTTGCTAAACATTTATATAATTTGAATTTTGTACATATACACTTGTTACTTTTATGAACTTTAAATTAGGAATTTTAAGCATTTTAACAAAAAAGAAAAAAATTAACGTGCATCTCACGCATTAGAAGGAGCATAGTGCTCCTCTTTGAGCACTGCAAATGCACTATGCTAATGGTGCATGGTATAAGCTCCCATAGTCTGAGTACACTATGTTTATTGGTGATGTGTGTAGAACATGTCAGCAAAAAAATATAACAAGGGCAACGAGAAAAAAGAGAAATAAATTTTAATTGATTAACATTTTCCTTTTTTGAATCAAATTGGTTAATCTACTTGTGGGAATGGATTCAAGACTTTTACCTAGTGACGCCTATAGCAAAGATCATATATGAAATATATATATTTCCTTTTGGCAAAGCCAATTTATTCACAAAGTTCTGATCAGTCAATTTGCTAAAAATGATATACTAGTTCCATCTGCAAAAGAATCAGAAAACATAACATGGATACTGCTTTTTCTGGGTGACCCCTTTAAGGGTTTCCTCTGCTATCCCGCGCAGTGATCGAAAGTGGCATCATCAGCTTTGATGTTGGCAGCCATGGCTTCAGATCTTCCATTACTATCTGCTGTAGACTGTCTCACTTCCACCATTGATGTGTTAGTAATTTCTTTGTTTTTCCACTCAACTTCATTAGCCAGAAGGTACTGAGGTATCTTTTCTATACCTCCATGCTCGATATCTTCAAGGTTGATATTGCACTTTGTATAATCCTCACCTGCCATGGCCAGAGCATCAATAGACATGGTTTCACTCTCTCTCTTTTTCTCTTTTCTCTTAGTGCAGTGAACTTTAGAATACCTCCGGCGGAGTATTTATAGATGAAATACACAAAGATTTTATTTAGTGGGCTTTAAGAGCACAACATTTAACGATATATTCAACTCCTTTCAGTGAAAAAAATTGCTTTCGTTCCTTGACTTTTCGGCGGGCAATTAATGAAAAAAGAAGACAGATATAAAAGACCTCCATATATATATATATATATATATATATATATATATATATAGCAGAATGGTGCAACATCAAGCTTCCATGGTTTAGCTAAGGAGACAGGCAACTTGCTCTGATACTATGCTTCGAATTTTTACTATTTTCTGCTTTGTTACTGTGTTGCATGTGACAAACCGGCTACTGGAGCCAGAGGCTCCCCAAATACATTGTAACAAGAAGGGATGGGTTATATAATCAGCTGTATATTTTGAGTTTCACGGATTTCAAGTTTTATATTCCAGAAACCAGTTGCTGTTTTGGTTTGAGGTACGAAAAAACTATATAGGTTTAGCAAGGGGCAAATCTTTTTTTTTTTTTTTTATATTAATTTTATTTATGGTTTTTTTGTTGGGGGGGGGGGGGGGGAGGTTATTGGGGGTTTATGTATAACACAAAGTGCTTGTTTCGATTGCCTTTTCTAAGAAGTGTTTTTCTTGATAACCTTTGAAAAAATTATGTTTCAATTTTTTTCTAAAATTTCAGTTTTTTTAGAAAGTCAAGCAAATAGTTATTACAAAAAGACTGAATTTTTTAGGAAAAAATATTTTTAAAAAAAATTAATCCAAATAGGTCCATAATCTTATTTCGTATAATTGTTAAAAGGAGTTCATTAAAATTTTTAGGGCAAAAGTACATTAATAACTTGAACGAATTTTGGAGACAGTGCAGTCATTAAATGGTTAACTATATCGGCCTACACTCGCTGGCCAGAAGTTAAATTCGCCCATGTATTTGGTTTGAATCTGAAGTAAGAAAAACAATGGGCCATTCATGCGATGTCACTTTCAAACATGAGATATATCCATTCATACGCTCGAACTTTATTGCGTTGATGTTGATGGACTTCTGAGATATATCGAACATGAGACTCGATTACCAAAGTACTATTTGCCCATGTATTTTTCTGTTGAAAATGAGAAAAAGAACCTTTTTGGCCTAGTATTTGTTGCAAGAGGAATCAAAACTAATACGTAATCTGGAATCTTTTCGCAATAGTACATTTTAGGCGTTATGACGGATAGAAAATGATGAGGTATATTTTCCATCCTCAATGCAGAAGCTGCATTTGCTTATATTCTTCTATTTCATTTTGATTCTAAATTATTGCTTTCTATTATTTCTAATATGATCCAAATTAGTGATGAAGCCAGGGTTCGAGCCTAAGGGGGCGAAATATTAAAATTTTTTATTCAAAAAATTAATAATTTTTTAATAAAATATCCCATATAGAAAATAGCACAAACACATTATATATATACACATACATATATATCCATCTTGTGTCATTACATTATGGAAATGCATATGCACTAAGCAAAAACAAAATATTCTAATTTTTTCAAACACTTTTGGATATATATATATATAAATAACTATTTCTAAGTGACGAAGCATGTCTATCCATCTCTTTTGGTATCTTCTCGTATATGGAAAAAAAATCATTATAAAGATCAATGGTTCAGTAGTCGACCACTTTCTTTATAAAATATATTATTACCCAAAAGAATAATTTATAAAGATCCCAATCTTAATTAAATGTCATTAACAAAATTTTTAACAAAGATTTTATGCCATTATTATGAGAATCATCAAAAATAAATTAAATAACCAACAAATTTGAAATTAAATTGCTAATTAATTTTGACAGTTTTTTGAATAAAAGGAATAAATAATAAAAATATGTACTTACTGTCTATTTTTTTATTGATGAGGGGAGGCTAAAATACAAATTCAAATTCATCTTTTTGGCTAAAAATTACAATAAAAATATAGTTTTTTTCCTCAATTTTTTTGGGCTAGAGGAGGCCATTGCCCGTACTCCCACCCCCCAATCTCTACTGATCCAAATGCATATGAAAATGGGTTTACAGAGACTTCTGCATCCCGTTCAAGTTCGTATTCGGTTTCAGATTTTGAGTAGGACTAAATTCGGGTCAAACTGAACTTTATAGTGGGCCTTCCAATTGGAGATCTCAATAACACAATAAATAATGATACCGTAGTTAATAATAGGGTTAATACCTAAAACTTGTCCTTGGACTGTGAGACAGGGGACAATTTAGTCCCCCAACTATCAAAACAAGCTTTAATTGTTTGGTTTTTATTTTTATTTATTTATTTTGTTTTTGAAACATATTTCAAAAGTATTTTTTCAGAGCAAAAGTTTTAAAAGACTTGTTTGGTAATTTTTACAGTAAAATAGATATAAAATAAATAGAAATTAAAGAGAAAAGTGCTTGCTATTACAATGATATCTTAATTACAAAATTGCCATAAATGAAGTACAGTCCTCCTTGTTTTTGTGTAAATTTTTGAGAATAAGATGTTGAAAACATCCTTTTATTATTCTCTATTTTTTATTTTTAAAACAATTATTAAGAGAACTTTTTTGAAAAACTAAAAACAAAAATAGTTTTTCCAAACAAATTTTTGTTTTTCTATTTTTAAAAAGTAAAACTATTTTTAAAAATAGAAACCAAATAGGCTTGTCTTTGGACTACTATTACTTGAACAACATGGGTCCATTTTACTTATTCGTTCCAAATTATAATGGAAAATGCACGCGCACCCCATATGATTATAATTTAACATTATATAGAAGGGCATTTATAGTAGAACATGTAAAGTCTTTATTCCTTGGTAATCAAAGCCCAAGATCTACGATTCGTCCATGCTTGACTAGCCAAGTGGAGAAAAGATCCTACATCTTCTTTTTGTTAATTTATTCCTTATTATTTCGTGAAGCTCGATCTTTCCCTTGGTTGAACCATATAGCTAAGAAAAACCATAAACCAAAACAGAAGAGCTTCCCCGACCATGAGTAAATATTTCATAGTAGCCTCATTAAAGTCACTTTTAGATTCCCCTTCAAATGAGGCATGAAAGGAAGCTGCTACAAAAAAGATTCAGAAGTTATGAAGGATGCTTTGAACTCATATTAATCTATTCACTTGTACTGCTTTTCTTGATTGTCCCCACAAAGGAAATATTTAGGTAATTTACAGAGATTGACGGTAGCGTCTCAAAACATACTGGGGGTTCAGCTCCATTTGTTAGGCATAGAGTGAGGCTGGTTAGTACGTTTAAAGTTTTAAATGAATCAAATTACTTTTATACAATGTTATTATGTTATTACTTTTAAAATAATATGTACAGGCGAAGGTAAAGAAGTGTCTGGTCTCTGACATAGAGTTGTTGAAAACAAGAATGAATTAAAAAAAAACACACTACCCTCTTGTAGTGTGAATTCCTTTGAATACTTTTCTTACTGATTGTTGATGACCTTACGAGAAGATGATGGATGTTTCACAACACTAAATGCCTTTTGTTCTAAATTTTTGAAGAAGAGAAAATTTTCCTTCAGAGAGATTTTTCTTCAGCAAGAATACAGAGAGAAGAAAAACTTAAAGAGCAGTTTCTCCCTAGAGAATATTATACATACATCTCCATCTATTAACTGCTAAGAAGCAGTTTTATTCTAATAAGAAAACTGACAGAGGTAGTTTTCCAACAACTGCCTCTATACCTTATCCATTCAATATTCGGGTCGGGTCGGGTCGGGTCGGGTCAACCCACTCATGGGCACCCACCCAGATCCATTTTCTTTCAGTTGTACTTGAAGACACACAAGAATAAGGATGGAAATTTCGTCAATAAGTGGTCAAAGAAGGCATATGAAACTTGTAAGTCACTTGTAGAGAAGAAATATGGCGTAGAGGTCTCAGTTGAGAGTGTATAGGACAAGGATTATTAGACACAAGCTACAAGCCAACCCATTAAAGGTCATATATATGGCCTTGGTGCATGTGATGTTGATAAAGTGCTCAGCATAGGTACCTCATATGGTTTAGTAATCAATTCTTTTGGTGTCCATTTTTTATCTATCATATCTAACGACTAACATGCGTCATGGATCTATCTCATTACAGGATCTACCTCATCAAGCTCTACTCATGGCAACTATGGTGACGATTCGGCATTAAGGGCTGAACTAGAATTAACCAAGGAAAAACTACATTCAACTAAAGAGAAGCTCAACTCAACTACAACAGAACTTAATGAATTGAAAGGCTCTATCCCACAATTGATCTCATTTTATGTCGATGAGAGACTTACTAGGCTTGGCATCAACCTACCTCCTATGCCTACTACTCTTGCTCGTGCTTGTACAGATAGCTAGCTGTGTCTCCTTTCACTCTATTTGACATTTAGTCTGGATCATTATATTTACATTAGTTTTGGTTTTGGTGAACTATATAACTATGTGATATTTTTATCTTGGTGAACTATCTAACTATGTTATGGTGAATTTGGAATTTGACACTATGTTAATGACTTAATGATTTAGTGAAATGTATGGTTGGTTGGGTGTAGACCTAGTATCAGTTATATTGTATGGGTTAAATTGATATATTGGTGGAATGTACGAGGACATATTATATTTATGAGTTGTAGTAATGGATGGATTGGTATATTATTATAGTTTAATAGGTATGGAAAACAAAATAAATAGGTAAAATATTTTCAACAAAAAACATATTAGAGACGAATTTGAGATGGAAAATAATTTAGTCAAATTGCATTAGCGACGGATTTGAGAAGTAAATAAATTTAGTTAAATTGTTTTTGCGACGGATTTGATACAAAAATTATTTTAGTTCAATCTTATTAGAAACAGAATTGAGATGTAATTTTTCAAAAAACGTGGTAAGGTTTGTGACAGAATAGAGACGGAAATATTTAGCGACGAAATAGAGACGGAAATATTTAGTGACGAAATATAGACGGAACATTTTGTCAACATCTTTCATATAGTTTAGAACTAATATGGGACGGAAATTTTCGTCTCAAATTTTAGTCGCTATATTTCGTCAACAACAAATAGCTTTAACACAATTAGAGACTAAAATTTCCGTCACGAAGTAGAGATAGACTTTTGAGACGGAATATTTTGTCACTATATGTTGTCAGTGATGAATTTTAACAAACTGTTTGAGACAAAATTTGAGTTCCGTCGCAAACAAGTTTTGAGACGGAATTTTACTTGTTCGCGATGGACTTTTTTCGTCTCTAAACTGTTAGTTTCTAGTAGTGTTTTTGTGATGTCTTGTCTTCTTGAGAGTGAATCAATACCTATTTCATTTGAGCTTTTGGAACCAGAATAAGTTTAGTAGTATATTGAGAACCCATGTGTGGTGTTTATGTCTTCCTAGTTATATTGTGAATCTTTTAGATAAACCTCTTAAAGGATTAGAAGGTCTAATCAAAGTTCCTTTGTTGAGTGACAAGTAAGAAATTCTTAGAATGTTACAAGCCTGTTTACCTACAGAAAACTAAAGTTGTTTTCTAAAAGATTTTTTGACAAAAATAGAAAAAAAGATATTATGATTACAAGTGAAAATTTTCCATAATAAAATTGGAAAACAAGTTTTCAAATTTTCTAAATCGAAGAAGGTAGTGGAGACAACTTTGCGTTGTTTTTCATAATTTTCTTTGTCAATTTTGGATAGTTTTCCAATGGTTCTTTACTTTAGAAAATATGCCTAAAATCTCAAAACTCTTATTTGGGAGTGTTTTCTTGAAAATAACTTTTTTTAGAACCAAAAAAAATATCTGGTTAGGTATTTCTAATGTTCTTGAAGACCAATTACTCAAAAAAAAAAAAAAAACCTTTTAGATGTTTTCAATATTTTTTGTTCTTTTTCCTCAAAAAACAAGAAGATTAGGTTTTCATTAATGGCATAACATTTTAATAGAACACGCCTAAAAATAAAATCTTATCCATTTTCACAAGTCCACCATGTTTCTACCTTCTTAAACCTTTTCCATGGCCTCTTATCATTTAATAACACAATAAACTTAGTGTTATTATGTAATTTTTGTATATGTAAAAAGTTGAGAATCATTTTTATTATGCAATTCTTTTTAAAATGCATGCTTACAATCTTCCCACTATGTATGTATGTAACAAAAATTATATGCTCTTTTTGTTATGATCATATTAATTTAGGTTAAATTGCGTAAAACTTTCTTGTGATTTGTCATAAGAGTGTATTGACCCCCTGTGATTTAAAAATTAGCTAGTTACCCTTTATACTTTTCAAAAGTGAAACACATTACCCCCTTCATCTTTTTTCCCGTTAGATTTAACTGAGCGCGTGGCACACATGCCAGGTGATATGTCTTCATATTTTGTAATAAATTTCACTAGTTTGCATGCAATTACGTATATCAAAGTGGTTAAAGTGATTTATTTTGTAAATTATTTGATCTAGTCTCGTTCAAGAGAAGAAAATATTTTGTGGAGGCTTACAAGAACAATTAGCAAAAGATTATATGCAATTGAAGTTAAAGATCAATTATAATTTGAGTTGGGCTAATTTAAAATAAAAGTATTGGGCTCAAAAATTTGGATCAAGGATTAATTCCTCATAGAAAACAATGAAGTTTGGCCTTTCTTACAAATCAAGTCGTTGGTGAATGAATATGGCAAGTGACCTTGGTGATAATTTTTGGAAAGTTTTTCCTATCAGACCAATTTTGGTATTTTGCTCATAACTCCAACTCCAGAGGTCAAAATCACGTGATTCTTGGTCCATTGGACTCCTAAGAGGCAGAAATATAATTTTTATGAAGACCATCTTTCCAAATTCAAGGGGGATCAAGGTGAAAAATCAGTCACAACACGTTTGGAAAATTCCCGTCACCTGCTGGACACATTTTGGTATTTTGGCCATAACTTGGGCTACAGAGGCCCAAATTAGGTGATTCTTGCGGTTATGGAAAGCTAATTCATAGAGCTACAACTTTCCTTCTTTGATCTCAGCCCAGATCTGCCTTTAAGATGGTCAAAAACTTCGGTCAAACGAAGGCATTAAAACTGGTAGCAATTTCCTAATCCAAGTGGGATTTGAAAAGGAATTCGATACCATTATAAATACCCACAATACACAACAGAAAAAGGGGACTTAACCTAAGAATTTGTAGAGGATTAAATTGAAGGAAAAGTTGGGGAGCAGCTCTTGAAGAGAATTGAAGACAAGAACTTCATCAACTTATTTGTCTAGGAATAATACGATGAGTTTTTGTATTCTCAATTCTTTTTCAGTTTTTGCTTTGAACTTAATTATGAAGTAAATTCCCCATGATTTGGGGTGATAGTGAGTGATTATTTTTATTCATGTTTTGGATTCTTTTGGAATTTATTTGATTATTCGTATTTGTGCTTTATTGCTATTAAATTCTTGGTTAATCATTATTATGCTTATAGCTAATTTTCGTTAGTCAAGAATTTATACCTTTGCCATATAGGAATCTTGTAGGTTCTTGTGGGTACGAATATAGATTAATTAACAGGACTAGATTTAATTAATTGGTTCAAGATTGAGATAGGTTATGCCACTGAGATAGCTTATGCCTTTATAGTCTCAATTAATTTTCTAGAGTCTGTTAGATTAATTAATTAAAAAAAAGTGAGAGATAATTTATGCCATTGAGATAGATTATGCCTCAATAGCTTTAGTTAATTAATCTAGGTGAATTAGAGCTTATAGCCTGATCCCTTGTGCTCAATTGAGAATCCTGAAGTTAACGAACATGAATAAGATAATTTTTTGGCTATCACCCTGAATCGCAAGTTCCATAGATCTAATTCTCGCAATTTTTGTGGTTGAGTACCGTTATTTTCTTTCAATTAATTTAATTTCTTTTCTTTTTCTATTTTGTTTAATCTAAAAATCGTTTAATTCGTAGTATTTAGTTTAGTTATTTTAAATTTTAAATTTTAGTTTTTTTTTTAGTTATTTTCTTTTCAATTTTTGACAGCAATCCCGATTCCCCGTGGTTCGACCCTCGAGTTGCTTTCTTGTGATAAAGAGGATAAATTTTGTGATTTTGTCGTTGCTTGATTTAATTGTTATTATTTGACCATACAACGACGTGGTCACCAGGCCTGTGACTAGGCTTAGTTTTTTTGTTGTTAACCTAGATTTTGGTCAAAAATGCCCTTCATTATTTGTTTTAAAAAAACATTTGCAAGAGAAAATACTTGAACCCTTAACCTTAGTTTAAAATATGTAATTTTAACCAATTATACCACAAACATGTTTGCAATTTATTTCGTTACTACAAATTGATGTATTGTCATATTTTGTAATAAATTTCACTGTTTTGCATGTGAATTACATAGACGAAAGTGATTAAGTGATTTATTTTGTAAATTATTTGATCTAGTCCCGTTCAAGAGAAGAAAAGATTTTTTAGAGGCCTACAAGAGAAATTTACAGAAGACTCTAAGCAATTGAAGTTGAAGATGAGTCATCATTAGAGTTGGGCTAATTTAATGGAGAAGTATTGGGCTCAAATATATGGATCAAGGATCAATTCCTCATAGAAAACAAGGAACTTTGGCCTTTCTTGCAAATAAAGTCGTTGGTAAATGAATATGACAAGTGACCTTGGTGTTAATTTTTGGAAAGTTTTTCCTGTTAGACCAGTTTTGGTATTTTGCTCATAACTCCAACCCCAGATGTCACGTGATTCTTTGGCCATTGGACTCCTAAGGGGCAGGGCTATAATTTTTATGAATACCATCTTTCCAAATTCAAGGGGGATCAAGGTGAAAAATCAGTCACAACACGCTTGGAAAATTCCCGTCACCTGCTGGACACATTTTGGTATTTTGGGCATAACTTGGGTTACAGAGGTACAAATAATGTGATTCTTGTGGTTATGGAAAGATAATTCATAGAGCTACAACTTTCCTTCTTTGAGCTCAGACTACATCTGCCTTTATGATGGTAAAAAATGTCGGTCAAAAGAGAGTATAAAAACTGACAGTAGTTTCCTAATCCAAGTGGGATTTGAAAAGTAATTCGATACTATTATAAATACACACAATACACAACAGAAAAAGAGGACTCGAACCGAAGAATTGGCAGAAGATTAAATTGAAGGAAAAGTTGGGGAGCAACTCTTGAAGAGAATTGAAGACAAGAACTTCATCAACTTATTTGTCTAGCAATAATACGATGAGTTTTTTTGTTCTCAATTATTTTTCAGTTTTTGCTTTGAACTTAATTATGAACTAAATTCCCCATGATTCGGGATGATAGTTAATAATTATTTTTATTCATGTTTCGGATTCTCTTGGGATTTATTTGATTATTTGTATTTGTGCTTTATTGCTATTAAATTCTTGGTTAATCATTATTATGCTTGTAGCCAATTTTCGTTAGTCAAGAATTTATACCTTTTGTCATATAGGAATTTTGTAGGTTTTAGTGGATACGAATATAATTCAATTTTAATAGGACTAGAAATAATTTATTGTTTTAGGATTGTGATAGATTATTCCACTGAAATAGTCTATGCCCTTGTAGTCTCAATTAATTGTTTAATCCTATTAGATTAGTTAATTAAAGAACTTGAGTGATAATTTATGCCATTAAGATAGGTTATGCCTCAAGAACTTTAGTTAATTAATTTAGGTGTATTAGAGCTTGCAGCCTAATCCCTTGCGCTTAATTAGAAATCCCAGAGTTTACGAACATGAATAGGATAATTTCATGGCTATCACCCAGAATCACGTTTCCCCTAAATTTAAGTCTTGCAATTTTTTTGGTTGATTTTTGCAATTATTTTTCTTTCAATTAATTTAATTTCTTTTCTTTTTCGATTTCATTTAGTATAAAAATCGTTTCACTCGTAGTATTTAGTTTAGTTCTCTTAAATTCTTAGTTTTAGTTTCTTTTAGTTATTTTTATTTCTTTTCAATTCCTGACAGCACGATTCCCGTGGTTTGACCCCCTCGAGTTGCATTCGTGTGAAAAAGAGGATAAATTTTGTGATTTTATCGTTGCTTGATTTAATTGTTATTATTTGGCCATAAAACGACGTGGTCAAATTTTTGGCGCCGTTGCCGGGGATCGAACCTAGGTTGCCTGCGTGACAGGCAGGACTACTTACCACTATACTACAACGACGTGGTCAAATTTTTTACCATATCATTGTATGGCCAAATAATAACAATTAAATCAAGCAACGACAAAATCATAAAATTTATCCTCTTTATTACACGTGCAACTCGAGGGTCGAACCACGGGAAATCGAGATTGCTGTCAGGAATTGAAAAGAAATGAAAATAACTAAAAGAAACTAAAACTAAGAATTTAAGAGAACTAAACTAAATACTACAAGTGAAACGATTTTTATACTAAACGAAATCGAAAAAGGAAAGAAATTAAATTAATTGAAACGAAAATAATTGCAAAAATCAACCAAAAAAAATTGCAAGACTTAAATTTAGGGGAACACAATTCAGGGTGATAGCCAGGAAATTATCCTATTCATTTTCGTCAACTCTGGGATTTCTAATTAAGCGCAAGGGATTAGGCTACAAGCTCTAATACACCTAAATTAATTAAGTAAAGTTCCTGAGGCATAACCTATCTCAATGGCATAAATTATCACTCAAGTTCTTTAATTAACTAATCTAATAGGCATAAACAATTAATTGAGACTACAAGGGCATAAACTATCTCAGTAGAATAATCTATCACAATCCTGAAACAATTAATTATTTCTAGCCCTATTAAAATTGATCTATATTTATACTCAGAAGAACCAACAAGATTCTTATTTGGCAAAATGTATAAATTCTTGACCAACGAAAATTAGTTACAAGCATAATAATGATTAACCAAGAATTTAATAGCAATAAAGCACAAATATGAATAATCAAATAAATCCCAAGAGAATCTGAAACATGAATAAAAATAATTATTAACTATCACCCTGAATCATGGGGAATTTAGTTTATAATTAAGTTCAAAGGAAAAACTGAAAAATAATTGAGAACAAAAAAACTCATCGTATTATTGCTAGACAAATAAGTTGATGAAGTTTTTGTCTTCAATTCTCTCCAAGAGCTGCTCCCCAACTTTTCCTTCAATTTAATCTTCTGCCAATTCTTCAGTTCGAGTCCTTTTTTTCTGTTGTATATTGTGGGTATTTATAATGTATCGAATTCCTTTTCAAATCCCACTTGAATTAGGAAACTGCTGTCAGTTTTTATACTCTCTGTCGACTAACATTTTTGACCATCATAACGGCAGATTTGGACTGAGCTCAAAGAAGAATAGTTGTAGCTCTATGAATTAGCTTTCCATAAGCACAAGAATCACCTTATTTGGACCTCTATAGCCCAAGTTATGCCCAAAATACCGAAATGTGCCTAGCAGGTGATGGGACTGATTTTTCACCTTGATCCCCCTTGAATTTGGAAAGATGGTCTTCATAAAAATTATAGCCACACCCCTTAGGAGTCCAATGATCCAAGAATCACGTGATTTTGACCTCTAGAGTTGGAGTTAAGAGCAAAATACAAAAACTAGTCTAACAGGAAAAACTTTCCAAAAATTAACACCAAGGTTACTTGCTATATTCATTCACCAACGACTTTATTTGCAAGAAAGGTCAAAGTTCCTTGTTTTCTATGAGGAATTGATCCTTGATCCATATATTTGAGCCCAATACTTCTCCATTAAATTAGCCCAACTCTAATTATGGCCCATCTTCAACTTCAATTGTTTAGAATCTTCTGTAAATTGCTCTTGTAGGCCTCCAAAAAAATTTTTCTTCTCTTGAACGGGACTGGATCAAATAATTTACAAAGTGAATCACTTAATCACTTTGGTCTATGTAATTCACATGCAAAATAGTGGAATTTATTACAAACTATGACGATACATCACACCCCCAAACCTACTCTTTGCTTATCCTCAAACAAAGGAACAAATAAACTCAAGGAATGAGATATTTAGTTAAGCACAATGAGAAGAACCACACAAATAACAATGAATCAATAGTGAGACAAAAATCACACAGTCAAGCATCTACACGGCGCAGCACTTACTAGGCATATACCCCTCAATTACTGAACTTCAATCGTGTCACCCCTTTCAGCCAATTTAAGCATATTAGGTAATTAACAAGAATAGGAAATTGACTCTACAAAACTATGCTAGACCCAGAGTCTTCATGTCATAACAAGAGAAAAGTGTTGTCCCCACAAATTTTTCACTCGTTTTTCCATTTTTTTCAACTTCTTTTTTCACTTTTTCCTGCTTTTCACACTTTTCACTTTTCACTTTTCAGAATATAACAGAATAATAATTGAGTACACATGAATAACAATTGTGTCATTTTGACACTTATTCACACATTTTTTTTCCTTTGACTTTTTTCACTTTCGTCTTTTCACCTTTTGGTTTTTTTTTTTTTGAATAGGGAAACACAACAAAAAATGATATTACCATGGAGTAGCACTTCAACAAACTTCCTACTAGGTCTATCGCAGGCTTACGAAGTTGCCTTCTTCTTTCTATTAATCACCCTTATGATGCTTACAAAAAATGACATAATCAAAGCAAGCAATGAAGGATTTATAGCAAAGATAGAACAACTGCGCCAACAAATTCACTCACCAATCATGCAAGTCTCACTATCAAGTTAAAGTCACCTGTGCAATTCAAGCTCATATATGCCAAAAATTATCAAATTTACCCATTTTTTCACCTATCTTATTGACACATAATCATACAAGCGCATTTTTATTCATTCTCACAAATAAATTTTTTTGTCATAAAAAAATAAAAAATAAAAAGAAATTAACTCCACTATTGTCATGATCGCACAACCACTATCTCATTAATTAAATTAATTATTTAATTAATTTTAATTTTTAATTATTTGATTAATTCATTAATCAATTATTAAATTATTAATAATTATTATTTAATTATCAATTAATTAAATAATTATTAATTACTTCACATTTCCAATTAAATAAAAAGGGTAAATAGCTCTGTAGCCTTTTGTGGTCTGTCAAAAGTGCATCTTACCCCCTTGTGGTTGTCATAAGTACATCATTAGCCCCTAGGTTTGAAGGCAAAATTAGTCTTTTTGTATTTTCGTTAGCCAAAACTGACGGTGTTAAAAAAATAGGCATGTATGCTTCACTTTTGAGAAGAATAGGGAATAACTAGCTAATTTTTAAATCACAGGAGCTAAATGCACACTTATAACAAAATACAAGAGGGTTCCATACAATTTGCCCTATTAATTTATGGTAGAGTCGTAATCCCATAAATCACGTATCTACTCAAATGCATTTTTTTAGCTAAGTCAAATATCACCACCTAAGATCGATCATAATTATTAATTAGGAAGTAATTTGTTGAATAGCATAGTAGCTATTTTATTGATATAGACATAAAATTGATGAATGTCATGCTTAAGTAAGACCCACTGACATATTCTTCAAAAAAAATTAGATTTAGCTTTTGTTGAAAGCAATAATTTTCTTTTCAAATTTAAGTATCAGACTTTGCTATTTAAGTTAAGTAAGTAATGCCTTGTTCACTTCAATTGAGAAAAAAAAAAAAAAACATATGCAACCAAATGGGCTTCCTTTTGTTCTTAAGAATTGTTTTTAGAATACATTTTTCAAATGCATTTTTTAAAGTTATTTCTAGAACACACTTCCCAAGTACATCTTTTTTTTTTTTTGAAAAAAGTTTCCAATCAAAGTTTTCAAAAACCTATTGAAAAAATATTTTTAAAAAGCCAAAACAAAAAAAAAAGAAAATCCAAATAAGCTCCTAAACTATTTATCTGGGTTTGATTCTCCTTGTTGCATCTTTTCTCCTCTTTTTTTTTTTTCTCCCTTTGTCTTGTCCTCTTTAGTCCCATCCCAAACAACAAATTTCTAAACAAATAACATAGAATTCGTAATCTTGTATATAAATAAATTATAAATAAATGTATCTTTTAACTTGATGAATAATTCTTCTTTTTATCTATAATAAAAGTATTTTCTTGTTTTGTACATTAAAAAAGACCATAAAACTATTGACAAATACACAAGTTTACGGTTTTCTAAAAGAGAAAATTGTTTTTCATTTTGGACAAATGAATGCATTCTCCTAGTTTTCATAGAAACCAAAAGCTTCAATTTTCTTGAAAAACTAGAGTTAGAAAATAGAAAATAGTTTTCTATAAATAAATAGAGCTTATAATTCCCACCACCGAGTAGTACATGGATATGCTGTTATTGATGTTGTTGTTGTTTGACTAGAATGCAAAATGAAATGAATAAAATTAGATAGAATGAAATAGAAATTGTTAGCTAAATATTCATTATTGATTTTGATGATGAAAAAATATATATGCATTATTTAACTAAATAGCTTCTTATGAAAATGAGATGTCATCAATATGAAGCTTGGAAAGATATGAAGATGTGCAAAAGGGTTATTTGAAGAAGAGAAAAGATGAGAAGGCATAAGGAGGAGAAGAGAAGACATAAGGGGTACCGGATTTATTTTTCTTCTTGCTCTTTTTGTGAAATACCTATATATTGTGTGGACTTGGCTCAAAATATTTTTCTTTGTCATTGAAAAAATTTTCAAGTCTTACACTTTTGAAAATAACATATGCACAAATGTATTTGAATGCACACATTAAGATAAAATAAGTTTTTGCGGTGTTTTTATTCACAACATGCATTTACATAGTTATTCAAAATAACTTGGAGTTGTGAAAATGCACTTGAATTTGTTTTTCTGCAAAATTTGGCTTTACTTCACATTCTGGAGTGGCCGGACCCCCCAGCCGGTCGACCGGCTGACTTGGGTGGTCGCCCGGCCTAAACAGAATGGTGAAGGGAAAAGCCGACTTCTAGCCGGTCGACCGCTAAGGCGCCCGCCTAGTCGAGAAGGAGAAAGGCAAGCCGACGACTGCCGGCCAACCGGTGAACGGGGTCGTAATAAATGCACTAGCCGCTTATTACCGCTTCCGCCGAAAATCTTCATCCTTCTTCACCTACCAAATCCCTAACCCCCAAATCTCTTTAAATACTCATTCAAATACACTTTCTAAACATCAATTGAAGTGTGCAAAAGTGTTTATCATTATTCAATCCATCTTTGAGCCATTCTTGCAATATATTTGAGCTTGTTCTTTCTCTTCTTGAGGAAGATTTCAGATTCAATCTCTTTTCAATCTTGAGTATATACACACTTTGAGAGCTTTAATCATTGTGAGATATATCCATTTAAGCTTGTAAAGTGTGAGGAAATCCTATAAAGAGAATCTCTTGGGTTCTTTGAAGTAAGACTTCAAAGAGGTTGTAAAGAACTTGGTTTGTGCTTCACCAAGTTTTGAAGAAGCATTTTAGTGGAGATCTTTGAAGTCCTAAGGGGAGATTCCTTGGGCGGTGGACGTAGGCTTGGCCGAACCACCTTAAAATCGTTTGTCTCTCTTCTCCTTGCATCTCTATTTTTATTGTTCTTACCTTGCTTATCTTGTGTTTGAATATTGCATGTTAGAAGTTGTAAATTTTCTGAAAATTTTAAAAAAGCGAAAATTAGTATTAATATCTTAATTCACCCCCTCTTAAGATATTTGCACCCACAATTGGTATCAGAGCTAGGGTTCTACATTATAGTCTAACAACTAGTAGAATTTCTAGCAAATATGGAGGGAATTTCTATTAAACAAGCACCCCCTTTTGATGGAACAAATTATGCATTTTGGAAAATGAGAATGAAAATGTTTATACAATCACATGACTATAAAGCTTGGAAAATCATAGAAAATGGGCCTACCTTGCCTACAAAATTAGAAGGTGATAGGAGAATACCCAAACCAGAAAATGAGTGGAATGATGAAGATATTAAATTATTTGGGTTAAATCAAAAAGCTTTACATTATTTATTTAATGCTATGAATGCCACTGAATTTGCTAGAGTAATGGGCTGCACTTCGGCTAAAGAACTTTGGGATCAATTAGAAGTAACTTATGAAGGAACGAGCCAAGTGAAAGAATCTAGGATTGCTATACTTGTACATAGATATGAATTATTCAAGATGCTTCCAAATGAAAATGTTGAACAAATGTTTTCTACATTTGTTGAAATCACTAACGGTTTGAAAGCTCTTGGTAAAGATTATTCCAATGTAGAGAAAGTTAGGAAAGTGCTAAGAAGCTTGCCATAATCATGGCAACCTAAGGTCACGGCAATAAAGGAAGCAAAGGACTTGAATACATTGGAGCTCAATGAGCTCATTGGGTCACTCATGACTCATGAGCTTGAGATAAAAGATCATGAAGAAGAAGAAAGGAAAGGCGCTCAAGGCCACATGGGACTTCTCCGAAACCGAAGAAGATGAGGAAGAGCATCATGAGGTAGCCAATTTTTGCCTCATGGCCAATGAGGATGAGGTACTATCTTCACCATCTTTATCTATTTATTATTCATCTAGTGAAGAGGAGGAAGAGGAATATAGTTTTGATGAACTAAAAGAAGCATTTCCTAAATTACATGATGATCTATCCTTAGCTTTGGCAAAAAACAAGCAAATGCATAAAAGTTTGAAACTTGTTCAAAATGAAAAAGAAATTTTAGAAAAGAAAAATGCTTCTCTTATTGAAAAATTAGACATCTTAGAAAAAGAAAATGATTCATATGCCGAAGACTTTGTAAAGATTGAAAAAGAAGTCAAAGATTTAAAAAAGAAAAATGAGGATTTAAATGGAATTGTTCAAAAGTTTACAAATGGGAAAGAAAATTTTGAAAAACTTCTTGGAAGTCAAAAAATGTCTTTTGATAAGAGTGGTATTGGATACAAACCTAGTATTAATCAAAAATATTTCAAAACCTATTCTGTCAAGACTTCTACCTCTACATCCCTCTCTTCACCGAAAACAAATGTTATTTGTACCTATTGTGAAAAGAAAGGACATGTATCTACTCATTGTTATTACAAGAAAATTCGTGATAGAGGATCACATGTTCCATATTGGCAAAGACCAAAATGGGTGGTCAAAAACAAAAATTAAACTAAAGCCAAGGACCCAAGGTGTTGGGGACCCCAAAATAAAGAATTGCATTTGAATTTCATGTGTGTAGGTATGCAATGAAAGAAATTCAAGCAAAATTAAATGGATCTTGGATAGTGGCTGTTCCAAGCACATGACGGGGAACTCTTCACTTTTCTACAAACTAAAAAGGGCAAAAGGAGGAGATGTTACCTTTGGGGACAATAGCAAAGGGAAAATTATTGGAAAAGGAAGCATTGGTAATGAAAATTCTCTTGCTATACACAATGTTCTACTAGTAGAAGGTCTAAAATTTAATCTACTTAGCATTAGTCAATTATGTGACAAAGGGCATAAAGTCATATTTCATCCTCTAAATGTCTTGTGTATGAATGTGGAAATGAAACTGTGTTATTTGTAGCTAAGAGAAATGAAAATGTTTACATTGTTGAAATTGATCAACTTATATGTCAACATGTTAAGTGTTTATCTGTTGTGCATGAAAATACTTGGTTATGGCATAAAAGATTAGGACATGCTAGCATGAGCTTATTGAATGATTTATCAAAGCATGATCTAGTTAGAGACCTACCAAAACTAAAATTTGAAAAAGATAAAATCTGTGATGCTTGCCAACTAGGAAAACAACATAAAACATCTTTCAAATCCCTAAATAAGGTTTCAACAAATAGAGCATTACAACTACTACATATGGATTTGTTTGGACCCATTGCTGTGGCAAGCTTAGAAGGATCTAGGTATACACTTGTTGTAGTTGATGATTACACTAGATTTACATGGGTCATGTTTCTTGCACATAAAAATGATGCCGTCAATGAATTTGCAAGATTGTGTAGAAAAGTGCAAAATGAGAAAGGGTATTTTATAACTTGCATCCATAGTGATAATGGCACCGAATATGTGAATACTCCTTTCATGAACTTTTGTGATGAACATGGCATTGAGCATAACGTTTCGGCCCCTCGTACTCCTCAACAAAATGGGGTAGTAGAGAGGAAGAATCGTACATTACAAGAAATGGCAAGGACGATGCTAAAAGAACACAACTTGCCAACATATTTTTGGAGTGAATCCATAAATACTGCATGCTATGTGCAAAATAGAGTATTGATTAGACCTATTTTAAACAAAACTCCATATGAACTATGGTATGGCAAAACACCTAAAGTATCATACTTCAAGGTATTTGGTTGTAAATGTTTTATTCTAAACACTAAGGACCACTTAGTTTGATTCTAAATCCGATGAAGGAATATTCTTAGGTTATTCCACAAAGAGCAAAGCATATAGGGTATATAATAAGAGAACTCTTGTTGTGGAAGAATCAATACATGTTACATTTGATGAGACTAATCCATTTGAGCCGAGAAAGGAAATTGATGATGTAGGTTATCTTTTGGAAAAGACAACGCTTGAAGATCCAACTCCAAAAGACAAAGAAACGAAGCAAGAAGAAGAACTTCAAGAAAGGAGGTCTTAAGAAAATGAGGAAATCAAACATTGCTCAACCAAAGATGATGAAACAAAAGAACCTCATGAAGATCTACCAAAGAGTTGGAAGTTTGTGAGAAACCATCCTCAAGATCTTATTCTCGGTAATCCAAATGAAGGTGTAAGAACTAGGCGTAATATTAGCACTTTCTGTGAGCATCATGCATTTATTTCACATATTGAACCCAAAAATGTAAAAGAAGCTCTACTAGATGATAATTGGATAATAGCAATGCAAGAAGAACTCAATCAATTTGAGAGAAATAAAGTTTGGAAGCTAGTTGAAAGACCTAAAGATAGATCGGTAATTGGAACCAAATGGGTATTCAGAAACAAATTAGATGAAGCCGGAATAGTGACTAGGAATAAGGCTAGAGTAGTTGCACAAGGTTACAATCAAGAAGAAGGAATTGATTATGATGAAACCTATGCTCCTGTAGCTAGACTTGAATCCATTCGTATGTTACTTGCATTTGCATGTCACATGGACTTTAAACTTTATCAAATGGATGTGAAAAGTGCATTTTTAAATGGATTCATTGAAGAAGAAGTTTATGTTGAACAACCCCTTGGCTTTGAAGATTCATGTTTTCCTAATCATGTTTTTAAACTAGAAAAGGCTTTATATGGCTTAAAGCAAGCTCCTAGAGCTTGGTATGAAAGGCTTAGTGGATTTTTGGTTGAAAACAATTTCGAAAGAGGAAAACTTGATTCAACCCTATTTATCAAAAGAAAAGACAATGACATTCTACTTGTCCAAATCTATGTAGATGATATAATTTTTGGTACTACTAATGTTTCCTTGTGTGAGAACTTTTCAAAGTGCATACACAAGGAGTTCGAGATGAGCATGATGGGAGAATTAACTTTTTTCCTCGGACTTCAAATCAAACAAGCAAAAGAAGGGATCTTCATAAATCAAGCCAAATACACCAAGGAAATCATCAAGAAATTTGGACTTGAAGATGCAAAGGAGATTGGAACTCCCATGAGTCCCTCAACTAAGCTACATAAAGATGAGAAAGGTAAATCAGTAGGCGAGATGAAATATAGAGGTATGATCAGTAGCCTATTATATTTAACTGCCTCTAGACTTGATATCATGTTCTCAGTGTGCTAGATTTAAATCCAATCCTAAGGAAAGTCACTTAACAGCTGTAAAAAGAATAATTAGATATCTTAAGGGAACAATTTATTTAGGGCTTTGGTATGCTAAAGGAACGTCGTTTGATCTGTGGTTTTTCTGATGCTGACTATGCTGGTTGCAAAATAGATCGTAAGAGTACTAGTGGAACATGCCAATTCTTAGGACATTCCTTAGTATCTTGGTCTTGTAGGAAACAAAATAGCGTTGCCATTTCTACCACCGAAGCTGAATATATTGCAGCTGGTAGTTGTGTGGCACAAATATTGTGGATGAAACAAAATTTACTTGATTATGGATTGAATTATGATCATATTCCTATATATTGTGATAATACTAGTGCAATTAATCTTACTAAGAACCCAATTCAACACTCAAGAACTAAGCATATTGAGATTAGACACCATTTCATTAGAGATCATGTACAAAAAGGTGATATAATTCTTGAATTTGTTGATACTTTACATCAAGTTGTTGATATTTTTACTAAACCTTTGAATGAAGATCAATTTTGTAAGATTAGGAGGGAGATTGGAATGATAAAATGTGGTTAAATTGCATATATATATGTGTTTATGTGGCTTGAGTATAGAAAATAAGCAATTTATGCACTTTCTGACCAAGCCGGTCGACCGACTGATGCCTTAGGCATCCGGCTGAAAGGATTTTTTTTAATGAGCTCTCTGATCCGGCCGGTCGACCTAGCCGGTCGACCCCCCGCGACCAGCCGGTCGACCAACTGAACGCGGACAGGGTTAAAAATTGGGGGTTTTCACCCCAATTTTACCACATTCTCTCAATTTCTTTTTAACCCTAACCAAAATTCGCTCAAACCCATCTCAAAATCTTCAATTTTCAACCGTTTTCTTCCAAATTTCTTCCTAAAATTGGCTTGCCCACTTCAAAAACAAAGATTTTACCGATTATTTTTACAAAAACAACGCGAAATCATGGTGAATCTTAGAGGAAAAAGTCAAGCACATGGGAGAAAAGGAAAAAGGGCAAGAACTCAATCTCCTCCACCACCACCACCTTCGGCATCCAAGATTCAAGGGAAGCAATCAATTCTCTACGGTAAATATATCGTGGACTCTGACTTTACTGGCACTAATATCTTGCCACTATTTGATAGATGGAATGCCTTTCTTCATTTGCATTGTGATGTACAAGATAAGTTAGTGATTGAGTTCTATGAAAATCTTGAGATACATTGTAGAAGCCCAAGATGAGAATTATCTTCAACAGTTTGTGGGGTAAACTTTGTGCTTAATGAGGCCATTTTGCATAATATATTTCAAATACCTATTGAAGGGGAAGGTCATTATAATAGTCAAGGATGGCCAGAAGGAATTAAGGGAACCGCCATCCCGGGTGACGCCATAAGATTTATGTGGGAGAAAGTAGGCCTAAAGATCCAAATTTGATTCTTCCACTATTAAGAGATGTTGATGTTAATACAAGGCTTGCTCTTAAAATCATGAGTGAAGTGATTCTTCCTAGGAATATCAATGATGGGAAAATTCCAATCATGGATGCTTATATCCTTTATAGCCCTAGGAAGAAAAAGGAGATAGCCTTGCCTTTCCTTATCCTTCAGCATATGTTGCATATTAGTGGAAAGGATGGAGGAAAAACGACCACTCCTGATTATGGTATGGCCTTAATGCACATTTTCTCGTATTTCAACATATCCTCAAATGCTCCATATAAGATGTTTGCTTGGAATTTTGATATGCTATATATGAACTTCATGGGTATTTATTGGTACAATATGGAGCCTATAAATAGAGAAACTTTCAAAAATTTGCCCCAAAGCACTCAAGCTGCAATTAGGAATAGAACTAAGAAGGGGACTACTTTCACCGACCCTGTTTTTGGCACCACAGCAGAAAACCTTGATGACATAGTTGGTGGCGTAGATATCAACCTTGAAGAAGATGAAGGGCCGAAAATTGAGGAAAATCCTAACATAGGCATACCAGGAACCATACCCATGGTTGTTAGTTCCTCTGAAGAAGAGGAAAATAATGAGGAAGCTACTCTTAGGCAAGTGATGAGAGAATCTAGGGAGCAAGAGCATATTGATCAGCTACGCCAAGAGAAATGCGCTGCAGTGCTGGTTCTAGCTCTATGGGACAACAGGAAGACCCTTCTTTGATGGCTCAGATTCTGTCCCAATTACAGGCCTTAAACACTGGTATGGGTGAAATGAGGGCCACAATGACAAGCCAATGGGACGAGCTCACTGCTTGGAGGCAACATATTGATTCAGAAGTAGCTACTATGAAGTCAGACATGAGAAACTACTTCAAGGATCATCATGATCGCGCACCTTGATTTTTCTCTTTCCACTTAAAAACAATTTTTAGTTGATCTTTACGCTCTCAACTTTGATTACAAAATTAACTCTTTTATACATTTATTTTCCTGCCTTTATATTGATTTTGATGATGCCAAAGGGGGAGAATTAAGTTATGATGTGGTATTTATGCATTTTTTGGTGATATATGGTGTTTATGCTTTGATGATATATGGATGATGAAGTTATGATGTGGTATTGGTATTTATGTTTTGATGATATATGGTTATCTATTCACATTAGTTTAAATGGTATTTGTTCTTGCAAAAGAGTTTAAATTTGATAATCAAAGCATTTTCTCAGAAAGGCACTTTTTAAAGAAATGCGTATATTAAGGGGGAGTATTTTTATCTCAAATCTTAAAAATTTGTCATCATCAAAAAGGGGGAGATTGTTAGCTAAATATTCATTATTGATTTTGATGATGAAATATATATATATGCATTATTTAACTAAATAGCTTCTTGTGAAAATGAGATGTCATCAATATGAAGCTTGGAAAGATATGAAGATGTGCAAAAGGGTTATTTGAAGAAGAGAAAAGATGAGAAGGTATAAGGAGGAGAAGAGAAGACATAAGGGGTACCGGATTTATTTTTCTTCTTGCTCTTTTTGTGAAATGCCTATATATTGTGTGGACTTGGCTCAAAATATTTTTCTTTGTCATTGGAAAAATTTTCAAGTCTTACACTTTTGAAAGTAACATATGCACAAATGTATTTGAATGCACACATTAAGATAAAATAAGTTTTTGGTGTGTTTTTATTCACAACATGCATTTACATAGTTATTCAAAATAACTTGGAGTTGTGAAAATGCACTTGAATTTGTTTTTCTACAAAATCTGGCTTTACTTCACATTCTGGAGTGGTCGGACTTCAACCGGCCGATCACGACCGGTGGTCGCCACCAAACAGAATGGTGAAGGAAAAGCCGACTTCTAGCCGGTCGATCGGCTAAGGCATCCGGCCTAGTCAGAGAAGGAGAAAGGCAAGCCGGACGACCAAGCCGGTCAACCGGCTGAACGGGGGCTGTAATAAATGCACTAGCCGTTTATTACCGTTCTGGCCAAAAATCTTCATCCTTCTTCACCTACCAAATCCCTAACCCCCAAATCTCTTTAAATACTCATTCAAATACACTTTCTAAACATCAATTGAAGTGTGCAAAAGTGTTTATCATCATTCAATCCATCTTTGAGCCATTCTTGCAATATATTTGAGCTTGTTCTTTCTCTTCTTGAGGAAGATTTCAGATTCAATCTCTTTTCAATCTTGAGTATATACACACTTTGAGATCTTTAATCATTGTGAGATATATCCATTTAAGCTTGTAAAGTGTGAGGAAATCCTATAGAAAAAATCTCTTGGGTTCTTTGAAGTAAGACTTCAAAAAGGTTGTAAAGAACTTGGTTTGTGCTTCACCAAGTTTTGAAGAAGCATTTTAGTGGAGATCTTTGAAGTCCTAAGGGGAGATTCCTTGGGCGGTGGACGTAGGCTTGGCTGAACCACCTTAAAATCGTTTGTCTCTCTTCTCCTTGCATCTCTATTTTTATTGTTCTTACCTTGCTTATCTTGTGTTTGAATATTGCATGTTAGAAGTTGTAAATTTTCTGAAAATTTTAAAAAAACGAAAATTAGTATTAATATCTTAATTCACCCCCCCTTAAGATATTTGCACCCACAGAAACAGAAGGCACTAGTTTACCTACTGTTAACAGTCAAAGCAAGCCCCTTATTTTAACTTATATATATATATATATATATACATGCATATATACATACATATATACACACATATGTTGGATCTAAATGCTATTCCCATGGCTAGTTGTTATACCAAATTTTTAAAAATTAAGTTACAATTGAAAACATAGCATAAATATAATCTATTATGCACATGGGCATCACAATCAAGCAAAAGCAAAGGTAAAGTTGAGACTCGTCACCCTTGTAGTGTGACCCAGATGCTAAAATGGCTTTTTCTCACAACGCCATCTCGCATTAGCCTCTTAGTGATCTTCTCCACTATTTCCAATGCTTTATTGCTAAGATACAATTTGCTATACAATGGGAAAGTGATATTTAAGTCTAAATTAAGGTTATAAGATTTAGTATGTGTTCTTGGTGTTCGTGTGTAAAAATTTTGCACACACCTACCAAGAAAATATCTTATTCTCTCTTATGTTATGCTTATCTTGTACTAGTTATAGTATAAGGCAACTCTAATAAGGATAAGGTTCCTAGAATATTATGTTTCACCATAATACACCTACTTAGTCCTTCAAGAAATGGAATATTCTTTAGGGATAAAGCCCATTCAAAATATTCCACCTCACACACTAAATATCTTTCATATGGTCCACGTTTATCTAATTAAGATATCGGCTAGTTATATTACGAAGACCTGAATAATTAAGTCCCTTCTTAAGATCTTAATTAAGCAATCCACATAATTAATTTACCTCAATTAATGTATCCAATAGAGTAATGGCTAGTTAAAAGACTGAAAGACATAATTACCCTTAACTTCCAAAATGACCAAAATGCTTTCTCCACTATTTTGGCGGCACTAAGCCCATTTTCACCTTGGTCTATTTCCACCAAAAGACCAAAGCCATACTCCAAGGATAATTACTAGCTAAATAGGAGCTTGTCACCCGCTCTGGTGACATTTATCTTCGACCAACTGAGTGAAATTGTCAAAACGCCCTTTTATGTATACTTGTAGTCAAGGCTAATTCTTACAAATACCATCACCTCCAAGACTACATTTGGAACCTCGAAATCTCTAGTTCCATATGATAATCATCTATTGGTCATGGATCTCTTGATTTAGGGAGCGACCCATAAGTCAAATGACTGATATATTCTTAAAAAGTAATATCACTAGTACTAGATTTATGGTGATCAAGTGGACTAATCCAGGAAGGCACATAGACTCTGCTGTTGCATTTGCATATTCTAACTTAGTTAGAATACAACACTTAACTACTGGGCAATCAGATCTACTCAAATTGAGACCTCTCCCTTGGCACGTCAAATTGTTGCCCCCTAACTCAATCAGTTAATCCATACATGCTCAAGACTGAGAGTATTCGTCACTAGGAAGCTGTAAGTATCTTAACTTCTATCTATGACGATATGGTTCCCAGAAGATATAGTCATGGTGACCCTGTCTAATGCGTGACACAAGCATTAGGAGCATAGTTCGAAAAACCATCCAATGACCTAGGTAGATCACCCTCTCATGGAGACTCACCTACTATAGCCTTGTCCCGATAGAGTGCTTAATACTACCATCCGACTATGGACCAATTTATGATATCATCAAATCTACACTTGGACCTATTTTGTGCACAACCTCACTGCATTCAATGCTCATTGGTTCCCAGAAGATATAGTCATGGTGGCCCTGTCTAATTATAGCAAACTATGAATGCTAAAAAATAATGCTCATTGGTCTACACCCAATACTAAGATCAATACACAAATGGAGAGAATACGGTGTGTAAGAACTCAATCATATGAGCAATATCATGAGCGTACTATGTCTAGTATCCAGTAATCATCCTGTGCTTGTAGTCTTTAGGATATACAATCCCAACAATCTCCTACTTACACTAAAGATCACAACTGCTAAGCATGTTCCCAAAAATGACTCAATTTGTGTGGCAAGCACTCTCTCCAAATAGTCATATCTCGTGGGTACACTTGGTTATCTTACAATGGGCATTTGATCTACATTCCTATGTCTTTGCATACAACCTTCTGTTATCTAAAAGATACTAGGATATGCGCAAATACCATTAACCCAAGGACATCGATTTATTATTCAACTGACATCTATTATCCATGCTCATCGCAAAGCAGATTTCTTCGTCTAATATTTAGCATGTTGTCTATGAAGCTCTTACTATGCTAAAGCATAGAAAGCTTTTGAACATCTTCTTTATCCCTCTAGGCATTGCACAACCCTATATAAAGACACTCCAATAGCTAGAAGGTAAAATACTTCTTTGGAATATTGCATGATGATCTTAAGTAGGACTAATATAATATAGAGACGTAAGATATAGTAGCCTTCACTGTATTTTTGTTATCTTCTTTGCACACCCATGTTTTATCAATATCTTGATCAAAACAAAGACTTGTTTCCCTTGATCAGATTGATACTATTTCCTTAGATGTTCACTTAATCCCTTAAGAGGACTTAAGCTGCACAAGCTATGTGATCTCTACATCTAGCAATATACTTGTCTGGTTATGAACCCAGACATTCTCGCCAAACCTTCCGTTAAGAAAAGCTACTTTGATGAACATCTTATCATGTCTCACTGTTACCATGATAAGTGATAGCAATGGAGTTGCCAAATGGATTCTTGCATGACTTTCTGGATAAAAGGCTTACTCATAATCGATCTATTTCTTTATAAATACAATCCTTCACTATCTAACCTTACTACTAAGGCTCCAAACTTTCCATTAGCTCTATTAGACCTGATTACGTCCTACAGGTTTTAACCCCTTCAAATACAACTATAAGAGCCCAGACACATTTAGATTAACAAACTCTAAATTATTTGCTACACAACCATGACAAACATCTATACAAGAAATTGCTTCATCATGTCTGGTGAGAAGCACAACCCAAAACTATGGAAACTTGTCAAAAAGACTTTCTAGAGCATCTATTAGGTTACATGGCAATCCTCTCATTATGATAAGGCTCTGGGTGTAACAAATGAAAATATATATTATTTTTTTTTCAAGATGGTGCATATTTAATTAGAAGATTAAAAGATCTCCTATAAAGCAATCTCAAAATCTAGCAAGTACTGAATCATACAATCATTTTTCAAGTATCTAGCATAAATACCAACAAGCATTTTTGCTCCTCAAACTAATATATGATTCTGCCTCTGGTCGAAAAGGATATATCAAGAAATAACACATCTTTAATATTTGGTTCCAACTATTAAATGTACTTAACACAGTAACTCGTATATTTATAAATATGGAAAATAGCTCAAACCAAGTTTGTGCCATAACCATATTTCTCGTAATGTCCCATGTGTTGCCTCTAATGGTACCAAATTAAAAATGTAAACCGATGTCTCAAGATCACACTCCCACTAAGACAAAGGTAATGATATGAAGGTATTATAAGCCTCTCCATGTCTACGAGTGTTTAATTTGTCCATTACACCATTACCCTTGTGACGAAATGTCTTGATGTATATGAGTGGCAAGTTAGCTCTAAAGGGAAGGGTGAATAGAGCTTGAAAATTCCTTGTTTTGCAAATAATGAAGATCCTTTGATTGTGTTAATTGCAAAAGCGTATAGCAATAATTGGATAGCGTGATTCAAGAAAAATCAAAACCCACGAAGAAAGGTAAAGAAAATGCCAATTTATAGTGGTTCAGCCACTAAGCCTACATCCACTGCCTAAGGCTTCCCACTCTAGGATTTCCAACCAACTCCACTAAAACTTGAGCTTTTTACAAGTTGGCTAAATTCAAAAATCAACCTTTACAACTTTGAATTCAACTCAAAATCAAGAAACCTACTTGCGATTGTTTTTGAATTTCAAACCCACAAGACTAATCTGCCCAAACCCAACTTTTACACGATAAAGATATTGAAAAGTGTAAATCACAAGTTGGATTTGATATACAATACAAGACTTATTGATGCCTTGAAAAATGTTAAAGCTGTTCTTGTATTGCTCTCTCCTTTTTCTCTTTTGCGCTTTTTCAAATCTTGAAACTCTTAAATCCTAGGTTCTTGTCAAAAGGCTAAAAATAAGTGATACTTGTATGCCTTTTTTGAAAAATAGCTGCTAGACACAACGATTGTATACCAAAATAAGAGTTTTTGATTGTTGTAGAAAAAAATAGGGTAGACGTCATACATCTAATGACTAGTTAAAAAATCTGAAAGCTGAAGCTTCCGAGTGGACTTTCTTTCATTCTGTTACACCAGCAAACTGCCCACGACAAGCTCCGGGTGAGGTAGATCATGTCCAGTAGCCCGACAAGAGCAAAACATAGAACCTTTACAAATTTTCTTCTGGGTGAGGTAAAACATAACTGGTACCCTGATAAGGCCAACCTAGCAATATTTAAAAGACAATTTTATAAGAAAAACATGACCTATCACCTTAAAGACAAGTCTAAAGCTTTTTTAGTATGAAAATATTTTAAAACACAAAAACATTTAGAAAACAAGCTTAGGCATATAATATCTCAATTTCAAATAAGAGAGAGAGAACTAGAAGACAAAGACCAAGGCATCTTCATTCTGATCATCTATAGCCGCTCCTCTTATGTTTTCCATCTCCTTCCTTATGTTACCTCATTGCTTGATATTAGCAATCTTTAACATTTAAGGTGGTAGATGATCATCTTCAAGGCATAGCATAGCATAATTGCTCAAAGACTCAAACATTCATTAAAACCAATAGAAAATACTTAAAATCTCAAAGCAATCATTTACTTTTTTTCTACATATTTCGTTCATCCAAAACTCTTAATTCATCATCAAAAACATTCATCAAAAGCACAAACTCATAATCACATATTCAAAAACAAATCTAGTTTTCATGAACAAGACATAATCAACATGATAGCCATAATGTCAACAATCTACCTCTTTTTGATGATGATAAACATATATGTGATTATTACAATGAGTGGGCAAAATATGCACATTCAAGAATCAAAGCTCCCTTTTAGAATATGCCAAGTTCCAAGTTATGGAAAGCTATCAAAGCTCTCCCTTAACATATGCATAAGTAAGTCCATATATCATTCAATATCATTCATTCATCCATGTATAATTATCAACCCCAATAAACAATAAGCATGATTCAAGCATAAGAGCAACCAAGAATAAGCATCAATCAAGAGGTTCAACCAAGAATAAGCATATATCATACTTTTTCCACTTTTGGCATCATCAAAGCATGTGACAAATAAAGGGAGTGCCAAAAGATTAAAATAAACATTAACCAAGATAGCCATAAATCCATAAGGCACATTCCTAGCAAAATATTTACAAATAATATCCAACAAACTTAAAAATATCTAGAAATAAGCCATGAGAAAATATCAAAGTAGCCATGCAAATGTAATATGCTAAAGAAAAATTGTCTGAGTGCAAGAAGATGTAGAGGATTATTTCTAAAAAGAGGGAATGAAAGAAATTTAGTCATTGTGAGAAGAAGGAGGTGACTTCTATAAAAACTAGGCATCCTTTGGTTTCTAGAGACTCCACTTGCATAAGAATATTGTGTACCAAAATCCTCTATTTAACTTCTCATACTAGTAGAAACTTCTTCTTCCTCTTAGGTATCACCTCTATCCATTTCTTGTTGTTCCACATTCCTTATTTGTTACTTTTCCTCCATTCCATCCTCATTTGCTACATTTCTCAGAACCAAATTACGACACATTTCTCTAGTGATACGGGCTTGCTTAAATGGTGGAAAGTTCTTAAAATCTTCTTTCCTAATGTAGTTGCCTTGATATTTGTAGTACTTTAATTTCCATACTACATTCAATCCAACTTTATATAGCTCGACAGTGGAATTTCAACTCTTTTCCTTAATCACATAAAATCTATCAAAGATATTTGTCAAGGCCATCCCATAAGATAGTGCAATACCTTTCACACTTACATGATACATTTGTCTCAAAATAATTGCAGGCAAATTAATTTTCTTCCCAAGATACATTTGATACACAGCCATAGCCTCTTATTGTTGGGAATAGTGTCCTAAAGTTAGTCATCTATTGTATTTCTAGAATTGTTTACATATGAATTATTTTAATAATATTTGGCTATTACATCATATCGCACCATCTTCTCCTATTTTGATCATGATATAGTTCCTAAGAACAACTATATGGGATCACGTGAATGAGGCTTAGTTCTAATTGTTCTTAAAGTTAGTTCATAACCAAATGATGGAATTGGTACTAAGACATTAATTCCTTCGAGTAGAGGTTATTGTTTGTCACATGGGTTGGTCGTCCTCATGATCAATGGGTGTTGGGACACCGGTGTGACATATAGGTAGGGTGTAGAGACACACTTACTGAACATGACTCGCTTACAAGCATCCTATGGTACTTACCCTATTGTCAAATGATTATTTGTGGTGCACATGGTTGTAGTATTCCTTTCGACCTAAGACTGCCATAGAGGCTTACGAATTATCCTCGTACTTTGGTGCTGGACTACCCGAATTTCTAATTTAGTGACAAAGGGTTACTGGGTATGAGCAAGTGTCGTGAAGCCAATCTGTAGGACAAGATGAGATTGACCCACTCCGGGTATTGGAAGAATGATGTTCCACCTAGTCCTAACTTATTAAGTCTTTGGCCAAAGCTCTCTGCTTGATGTGTCATAGAGACGTGCCATGATGAGTTATGACAAGATTAGGACTTAATATGGAATAACTAATTAGAGGTTTGACAGTTGACCATGCTCCTAGAGTTGTTTCGGAATATTGACGGTCAAAGGGAACCTGTCCTGGTGCCCAGGTTCATAGATACTTGCCTTGCAATCTTTTAGCTTATCCTGACGTCGGGAACCGTTGCTAGACGGTATCTCTGATTAGTACAAAGATTGTCCTTGTATTATCGGCTTAAGTTTGACCCTATGGAGTCACGCAAAAAGTCAAGAATTTTATTGATGGATTGATCTATTATATTTAATTCAGAATTAAATATTGCATTATTTAATTGTGAATTAAATAAAGGAATTAATAATTAATATATTTGAATATTTAATTAAGAATTAAATATTTAATATTAATTATTAAAAGGTCACGAATTTAATTTCATCTATTTTCTACTAGCACGGAAATGTGGCAGAATTAAATCTTGGGCTAAATGGGTTAAGAATTAAATAATGATTTAATTCCTAATTGGGTTTTAAGGTTTAGGCCCAATTGGGTTGGGGGAATTGAGCCTCGAACTTGTGAAGGCCCAACTCCTTTTGTTCTATAAAAAGAGAAGTATTGTACGTATTATTATGATTAGGTTATCAGTTTTCTACAGAGAAAAAAAAAATTTCCTTCTCCTTTAAAAACCCTAGCCTCCATCAGTAGATCTTGGCTACGTACAAAAGAGAAGGAAGATCAAGCATCCGCAAGGCCTTACGTTAGGAACACGTATTCGCGTCACGAATATCTAGGTATTTCTTGTGTTCTACATGAAAATTTTTAATTTTCAAGAGCCCAATCCTAAAAGATTTCGTAAAAATGGTTCACAAAATTCCTTCAATTGATATCAGAGCCAGGGTTCTTTTATTTGTATTTCATGATTTATTGCACAACTCCTAAATATATATGTATATTTGATATACATATTTGTCTGCGGTTTTATTTCTTTGCTCAAACTAATTGTCAGGTTTTGCCTTTTTGTTCGTGTGCCTTGTTGGTAACTGTGAGCATTGCTTTTGGGCATTCATAGCTTGCTACAATTAATAGAATATAAAGAATTAAAATAATTAGAAAAGGTAGTTGCCTAGAAGTTTAGGACTTCGCACCTTGTGTGTTGCAAGTAGACAACATGAACACTCGGCCATAGCAGATTTGTTGTTCAAAGTTTTGCATTGTATTAGATATATTGTCTGACTCTCATGATATATATTTGGATTGGCCTAGAATAAGTCAAAAATTCGTCTTTAGCTTTCTCTATGTGGAAAATTATTTTGCTTGTTCTCAAGTTATCGCCATTTGTTTCAGATCTATTTCAAGTTAAAAAAAAATGGTTGTTTTCAAAAGGGATAGAGAAGTTTGATTTCTTTGGCAATCTTTGCATGCCTTTTAGAATGGAGGATAATTGTTGATTTCGGCATAGGTGGCAGTGCAAGCTATATAGATAAGTAGGATTTTCAAAACTTCATCTAAAAACATTTATGCAGGCATTCCATGCATGTGTTTTTCTTTTCAGAGTTTTCATTATTGCTATCTTTTCCTTTGTTTTCCTGGTGGAGAGTGTTGAAAGATGGTGGCGGAAAGGATTGTGAATAAGATGATGACGATTTAAAAAAGAAAAAGCATTTATGTAGCTAATAGTTTTTGAACCTGCATCTATGACTAAGATTTGCTCACTTATACCAATCCAGCTACTGGTAAGCCCTAGTCCTTGAAATTTTTTTTTTTTTACTTGATTGCTGTCACGCTCTCTTTAATTAAATAAAAAAACTTGCGTGTTTTTTTTGCTACTACCGAGTTTCGAACCTACTTATATAGCATGGATTGTGCTTGCTATTACCAGCCTAGCTATTGGTAAGCTTTGGTTAAGAAGGTGTTTCGTTTTCCATTAGATGTTCTTTGTTAGGCATTAAATAAAAGAAAAAGTGTCTTTTAAAGTGCTACTACCAGGTTTCAAACTTAAGACATTCTAATTGCCATGTCACCTTATTAACCATCTCTACAACCAAACTTGTTAGGATTAAGGGTTTATTCTCTCATATAATTACTACAGCTGATGTGATAAATAATGGTGTTTATTTTTTATTTAATGTAAATGTTAATTAAATCATATATATTAAATAGTGTATTAAATGCCGACAAATTATTTTATTTGATAAAATTGATTTGTCCTTTTCAATAAATATTTGATATTTATTTGAAAATCCATTATTTGTCAAAAATATGTTTTTGACACCCAATTAATTTTTTTAAAATTGCTTTTGATTAATTGGTTAGGCCCAAAAAATTTTGAAAAATTTGTTTTTGACCTTTATTATCTAAAAAATTAGTTTATTTATATTGGGCAAGTATTTAATTTGTCAAAATTTAGATTTTGACCAGAAATAATGTAAAAGGAGTTTTAATTATTTGGAAAGGTCAATTTAATTTGATTAAATTGATCTAATTATTGTGCTATAAAATCATGAAAATGTTTATGCTCTTTTATTTGATGTATGACATATTATGAGGTGGTTATGGGCTTGCATATCTTGTTTATTATTGCATTTTATTTTTTAATTATTGTAATTAATTTATGGGTTTTTAAACTGGGTTTGTGAGCCCAGCCTTCTTCTAAATTTGGTTGTAAAATCCCTCTCCCAAGTGATCTATCCCCTCCTTTAGAAGGAGTTCTTCTTAATATGATGTAATTAGTAGTTTTTAGCATGATCGAGATGAGGAACTGAAGACCAAGAAGCTAAAGGTCTGGCCTGTCCAGGTTTCACAAAATTAAAATGTAATAATTTAATTTTGCATGATAGAATGGCCCATGATGGCTCTAGTGGACCACACTAGGAAAACCTATAACCACCTGTAAATGCTTATATATGTTGATATATATGTTGTTTTGTATGCCAATCGATTAATCAACTAGATAATTAAAGGTTTGGCTATCAAACAAGCACGCTCTTTTAATCAAATAAATACCCTAATATTTTTAGGTCCTTAAAGTGACTTGGACATGAGAATGTCTAAATCATTGCCTCCCATTAAAGTAAAAGATAATGGACCCAATACTCTAATAAACGTTAGACGCCCTTAGGCTTAGCTTTTATTAGAATATTGAGATTATTATTTATTAAATGAAACCCTTGGCATCCCTTTTAATTGATGAAGTAAGTGGGCCAACCTCAATCGAGTCTATCATTGGGGTTGGAGAAAAACCTTGGGAGTTCATGTTAATGGTTTGACCTAACCGAGCTTTTCAGTGGAGGACCTTAGTCTTGCTGTGCTTGAGGTAGAACAAAATACTGGGAGTTACTTGGGGAAGTAATTGGTTATGAACCCACCAAGCGGTGTCCATAGGTTGGCTGACTTTAGTCGAGCCTATGTACATTGTTTTGGATCTCGGTACACACTAAATGGGTTTAGTTTTCTGAAATCCCTTCAGACTGTAGGTAGGGGCTAACAGTCTGAACAAAATAGTGGGAGGATCTATCAGATATTAGCCCATATCTTTTGGGAAAATTAATAACTCGTATATACAATAGATTATTTATTCTATTTATGTCGATTGTTTGTAGATTTAATGGCTAACACGTTGTCTTTAAAATCACTATTGGATAGTAAGAAGCTAATTGGGCCCAACTTCGATAGCTGGTATCGAAGGTTGCGCATTGTGCTTAAACATGAACGTGTCTTGTATGTTCTTACTGATCCAGCACCGGCAGAGCTTGTTGCTAATGCACCTGCAACAGATCGTTGATGCTATCAAAAATGGCTTGATGATAGAGTCATAGTTCGTTACATTATGAGGGCTGTAATGAACGACGATTTTTGTCGCAAGTTTGAGGATTCACAACATAAGGCTATTATTCAAGCATTGAATGAGTCATTTGGCACGTTGGATGATGCTGAAAGACATAGAACCTCATGTGCTATTTCTAGTGCCAAGATGAATGAAGACACACCAGTTACTGATCATGTATTGTACATGATGGAAAACATCGAGAAATTGGATAAGCTAGGCCATTTACTTCATGAGCTGTTTGGTAAGGATGTTATTCTTAATTCGTTGCCTCCATCTTTTCTCCCTTTCTTGAATCAATTCAAGATGAACAAGCCCATAGTCAACTACCGTGGGCTACTAGGACTGTTACAAACCTTTGAAAAAGATAACCAACTCCTAAGAAAGCCTGTTAATGTAGTGGGAGGCGCCTCATCCTCAAAATGCAAGGGTTTTATGAAAGGCAAGAAGAAAAAAAAAATTGCGTCCAAAACCCAAGGTGGGATTAAGAAGCCCACACAACAGCAAAATCAAGCCTGCAAGCAAAAGGTTGACAAGAGCCAAGTAGAGTGTTTCTTCTGTAAACAGCTTGGACGTTGGAAGAGGAATTGTTCTCAGTATCTGGCGTCCCTAGATCCAAATAGGCCTAGAAAAAAGCAACAGGTTGCTCAGCAAGGTATGTATATGATTAATCCTTGCAACTTCAGTGTCATAGACTCTATTACCTATGTATTAGATACAGGCAGTCCTTATCATATTTGCAACTCATTGCAGGGGCTACAAGTTAGTAGGAAGTTCAAAGATAAAGAGCGATACCTAAGCATTGGCAATAAGAATCCTGTTCCAGTACTAGCGTTAAGGTGTTTATCTCTAGCTATCAATTCTATGAACTTAAATCTTTTTGATGTTTTATTTTGCCCAAATTTTGTTTTGAACATTATTTCAATTGGGCTGTTAGCCCAAGATGGTTATTCCTTTAGAATTTCCAATAATGGTAATGACATTATTTTGAATAATGTTTGTGTTTTTAACGGACGATTGAAACATGGGATTTATATTTTGACACATCTTGTGGCATCTTGCATATTAGCAACAAATGTCCCAAAATAGAAATTACTTCAGATATATGTCTTTGACACTGTAGACTTGGTCATATTAATAGGAATAGGATTAACAAGCCAGTCAAGGAAGGGTTTCTTGACATTGGTGATCCTGAATCACTATCAACTTGTGAGTCGTGTCTACTTGGAATAATGACCAAATCCCCTTTTACTAGAAAAGGTGATCAAGCTACAGAACTCTTGGGCATTATACATACTGATGTTTATGGACCCATGAGCACTAGCACTAGAGGTGGGTATTCCTATGTCATTACATTCACTGATGTCCTATCTAGATATGCGTATGTCTATTTGATGAGACATAAATCAAATTCTTTTGAAATGGTCAAGAGATATAGGAGTGAGGTAGAAAAACAAACTGGAAAGATTATTAAGATCCTACGATCTAGTCGTGGAAGAGAATATCTTTCAAATGAGTTTTTTGAGTTATCCACAAGAGAATGTGATTCTCTCGCAATGGATACCTCCAAGTATACCACAACATAATGGTGTATTTGAAAGGAGAAATCGAACATTGTTGGACACGGTTCGATCCGTGATGGGATGCACGAATCTACCCATATCTTTTTGGGGATATGCTCTTGAGACAACCGCTCATGTGCTAAATAAAGTACTTAGCAAGTCAATAGAAAAGACACCATATGAGATGTGGCATGGTTGTAGACCAGTACTCTCTTACCTTAAGGTTTGGGGGTGTTCAGCATACGTCAAACGTCTTCAGACTGACAAGCTAAAACCAAAATCTGACAAATGTAGATTTGTAGGATACCTTAGAGTCTAAGGGATACTACTTCTATCATGTTGAAGAACAAAAGGTGTTTGTTATTCCTAGCGCAATCTTTCTAGAGAAAGAGTTTCTGGAACAAGAGAGAACTACGTCTACTATTGAGCGTGGTGAAGTATAGACACGTTTAATTTAACAAGACAGGATGAGGTTAAGGAACCAGATCTTGAAGCTACTATGGAGGCATCACTTAGGAGATCTAGTAAAGTACCTCGTCAACCAACTAGGTATGGATTCCTGGTTCGAGACGGACATCCCATCGAACGAGATGAGAATGAAAAGGATCTAGTCACCTATATGGATGCCATACAAGGGTACGACTCCGATGAATGCCTTAAGGCCATGGAATCTGAAATGGAATCCATGAATATCAATAATGTGTGGACATTAGTTGATCCACTTGAAGAGGTTAAACCTATTGGGTGTAAATGGATTTTCAAATGAAAGCGAGAGGCAGATGGGAAGGTGGAGACCTACAAAGCCTATTTGGTTACTAAGGGATATCGGCAACGTCATGGTATTGACTATGACGAAACATTTTCCCCTGCAGCGATGCTCAAGTAAGCTTGTATCATGCTTGCTATAGCTGTACACTTAGACTACAAGATCCGACAAATGTATGTCAAAACAGCTTTCCTTAATGGTGAGCTAGAAGAGGAAGTGTACATGACACAACCTGAAGGGTTCACATCTACAGAGAGTCTAAAGTGTGTAAGTTTCAGAAGTCCATTTATGTACATGACACAACCTGAAGGGTTCACATCTACAGAGAGTCTAAAGTGTGTAAGCTTCAGAAGTCCATTTATGGACTTAAGTAAGCTTCTTAGAGTTGAAACATACGTTTTGAAAAGGTTGTCAAAATGTTTGGCTTGGTTAAGAACGAAGAACCTTGCATTTATAAATGGGCTAACAGACATGTTATCACATTCTTAGTATTGTATGTGGATGACATTCTCCTTATAGAAAATGATATCCTCGCATTACAGAATGTGAAGTTGAGGCTTTCGTCCCAATTCTCCATGAATGATCTAGGAGAAGCTTCCTATACCCTCGGGATCAAGATCTATAAAGATAGATATAAGAGGTCCTTGGGATTGTCCCAATCCACGTACATAGACACCGTGTTGAAAAGGTTCAACGTGGAAAATTCCAAGAAGGACTATCTTCCAATAGGCCATGGAATTAGTCTCTCTAAGAGGGATTGCCCTTCAACTCCTCAGGAGAGAGAGAGCATGAGTAGAGTACCTTATGCTTCAGCGATAGTATCTATTAGATACACTATGACATGTACGAGGACTAACGTGGCATACTCTTTAAGTATTTAAGAAATACTAACGACCTATGGCTCGTCTATGGGGGTTCTAACATGAAACTAGTAGGTTATGTTGATTCTAGTTTCCAGTCAGATAAGGATGATAGTAAAAGCGTGTCTGGGTTTGTGTTTACCTTAAATGGTGGAACTATTTGCTGGAAGAGTTCCAAGCAACAGACCGTGGCTAATTTTGTTTGTGAGGCAGAATACATAGCAGCATCTAATGGGGCGAAGGAAGCAGTTTGGCTCCAGAAATTCATTACTGAGTTAGGGGTTCTTCCTAACTTAGCTAGTCTTGTCACAATCTTTAGTGATAGTATTTGTGCCATTGCTTAAGCGAAGGAACCTTGATCCCACCAGAAAGCCAAACATGTGTTGAGACGTTACCACCTGATCCGAGAGATTATAATAAGAGGTGACGTCATTCTGTAGAAGATTGACAGTAAAGATAATTTGGCTAACTCGTTTACTAAGGCCCTTGGGATCAAGGAGTTTGATTCACATTGAGAGAAAATGGGCATAAGATACAAATTCGACTGGCTTTAGTCCAAATGGGAGATTGTTAGGAATAGTGTCCTAAAGTCAGTCATCTATTGTGTTTCTAGAATTGTTTACATACAGGATATCTTAATAATATTTGGCTATTACATCATATCACACCCTCTTCTCTTATTTTGATCATGATGTAGTTCCTTAGAACAACTATGTGGGATCATGTGAATGAGGCTTGATTCTGATGGTTCTTAAAGTCTGTTCGTAACCAAATGATGGAATTGGTACTAGGACGTCAATTCCTTCGAGTAGAGGTTATTGTTTGTCACATGGGTTAGTCGCCATCATGACCAGCGGGTGTTGGGACACTGGTATGACACACAAGTAGGGTGTAGAGATATGCTTACTAACATGACTCGCTTACAAGCATCCTATGATACTTAATCTACTATCAAAGGATTGTTTCTGGTGCACTTAGTTGTAGTATTCCCTTCGACCTGAGACTACCATAGAGGCTTATGGATTACTCCTCATACTTTGGTGCTGGACGACTCGAATTTCCAATTTTGTGACGAAAGGTTACTGGCTGTGAGCAAGTGTCGCGAAGCTAATGTGCAGGACAAGATGGGATTGACCCACTTCGGGCATTGGGAGAATGATGTTCCACCTAGTCCTAACTTATTAAGTCTTTGGCCAAAGCTCTCTGCATGATATGTCACAGTGACATGTTGCGATGAGTCATGACAAGATTTGGACTTAATATGGAATAACTAATTAGGGGTTTGACCCATGCTCTTAGAGTTGTTTTGGAATATTGAGAGTCATAGGGGATCTGTCATGGTGTCCAGGTTCATTGATCGTTGCTTTTCAATCTTTTAGCTTATGCAGATGTCGGGAATCGTTGCTAGACAGTATCTCTGATTAGTACAAAGATTGTCCTTGTATTACTGGCTTAAGTTTGAACCTACGGAGTCACACAAATGGTCAAGAATTTTATTGATTGATTGATCTATTATATTTAATTGAGAATTAAAGAGTGCATTATTTACTTGTGAATTAAATAAAGGAATTAATAATTAATATGTCTGAATATTTAATTAAGAATTAAATATTTAATATTAATTATTAAAAGGTCACATATTTAATTTCATTTATTTTCTACTAGCGTAGAAAATTTGGCATGAATTAAATCTTGGGCTTAATGGGTTAAGAATTAAATAATGATTCAATTCCAAATTGGATTTTAAGGTTTGGGCCCAATTGAGTTGGAGGAATTGAGCTTGGGATTTGCAAAGGCCTAACTCCTTTTGATCTATAAAAAGAGAAGTATTATACATATTATTATGATTAGGTTATCAGTTTTCTACCGAGAAAAATTTTTTTTTTCCTCCTTTAAAAACTTTAGCCTCCATTAGTAGATCTTGGCTACGTATGAAAGAGGAGGAAGATCAAGCTTCCGCAAGGTCTCACATCAAGAACACTATTCGTGTCGCGAATATCCAAGTATTTCTCGTGTTCTACATGAAAATTTTTAATTTTCAAGAGTTCGATCCTAGAATAATTCGTGAAAAAGTTTCGCAAAATTTCTTCACTTGTGAGCCAATATTATCATCTTTGTAACTCCAAGGCACAATGTTATGTTTCACAATGTTGAAGAAAACTTTCTTTTGCATAGGCAATTGATGAGCTTTAGGGAATTCCTTATGGATAGATTCACCAACAACACCTTTCCACAAGTAGTTTCTTACATTGTTTTCAAAATTCTCATCAATATCTCTAGGAAATCCTATTGCACTATATACTTTAAAAGATCTATGAGAAATAGGCAAATAAAAACATTCACTAATCAACTTCTCATATGATGGGGTTAAAACATCATTCACAAGAGTTCTATTTCCTTGCTCTTTGCTAAAAAACATATTGTAGTAAAATTCACGTACCAAGGCTTTGTGAATATTTTAGGGCATGGTACAATAGTCCATCCATCCCTGAGATTTGATCATCTCCATTAACTCAAAATCTATCAACTCATGTTGCGCCAATGTCCTCTGACTGATAAAATCTGCTTCAAGTACTTTGCTACTCCCATCATCAAAGGGTTTTATAGTCTTGCCTTCATGCTTCTTTCTCTTCTTATATCCTGATGATTGACCTCGTTCCATTGTTGATTTGAATCAGTAAAGATGATGTTTATGAAATGGGTTTGTAGACCTTTTAATCGGAAGATTTTTGTGATAAAATAGGGTTTTATGAGAGAGGAGACGTGTATAGATGGAATAAGAAAGGGTTGAAGTGAAATAGAATTTGAAAAATCACCTACTTTGTTTTTACCAACAGTGCATCTGGTGGCCCGACAGGCGACGAAGTGATCTCGGCACAGAAAACTGAGCCCGATGGAGTGTTTTCAAAAAGCTTCTCCCAAAGGGGTTTCCAATAGCCCAAAACAAAGTGGGGGTTTATCTGGCAGTAAGAGAATATTGTTTTTCATAGCTTTTCATGAATGCAAATGCAATGTACGTATAAATTCATTCCAATTCACATATTTCACACAAAAAGGCAACAAATTTCCAATCAAAATAACACTTAATCTCACTCAAACATGCTTCAAACATAAATAAGTAATATCAATCATGCCCAAATTTCTTCTAATCATACAAAATCTACCTTCATGCAATGGTTTAGTAAAAATATTAGCTAGTTTATTATCCGTGCTAACAAGTTCAATTTTAATATGTTCTTTTAACACAAGATCACGAATAAAATGATATCTAATTTCAATGTGCTTAGTTCATGCATGTTGAATAGGAGTTTAGTCAAATTAATCGTACTAGTGTTATTACAATAAATAGAAGTATGATAAAAGTTAAGTCCATAATCATGTAATTTTTTGTTTCATCCAAAGTATTTGAGCAATAAAATTACTTGCAATTGGCTTTGGTTTTCGATGTTCCAGCTTTATCTTGTTTTCAGCTTGACCACAAAACTAGCGATTGACCAAGAAATTGACAACTTCCATTTGTACTTTTTTCGATCAAGTTTGCATTTGCAAAGTCTGCATCCGAATACCCTATAAGCTCAATAGATATATCCCCTGTATACCACAAGCCAAGATTAGTAGTACCTTTAAGATATTGAAAAATACGTTTCACGGCACTTAAATGGTATTCTTTGGGAGAGGATTGAAATCGAGCACGTAAGCAAATGACAAACATACTATCCAATCTAGAGGCAGAAGGATATAACAAACTACCAATCATATTTCTAAATTTCTTTTCATCTACTAGTTTACCTTTCTCATCTTTGTCAAACTTTGTGGATGGGCTCATAGGTGTACCACTTTCCTTCACATCTTCCAAACTAAACTTCTTTGAGCAATTCTTTGATATATTTAGTTTGATTTATGAAGTTTCCATCTTTCATTTGCTTGATTTGTAGTCTGAGGAAGAAATTCAATTCTTCCATCATGCTCATCTTGAATTCTTAGTGTAGGCATTTAGCAAAATGCATATAAGGACATGGTAATAGCTCCAAAAATAATATCATCAATATATATTTGCACAAGTAGTAAATCATTGCCATCACATTTGATAAATAAAGTACAATCCAATTTTCCTCTTTTGAAACCTTTTTGCACAAGAAATCCACTCAAAAGTTCATACCATGCGCGTTGGGCTTGTTTCAAACAATATAAAGCTTTTTCCAATTTGTAAACATGGTTTGGAAATTTTGAATTCTCAAAACCCAAAGGTTGTCAATAAAAATTTTTTCTTTGATAAAGCCATTCAAAAATGCACTTTTAACATCCATTTAATATAATTTAAAATTCATGTAGCATGCAAAAGCAAGTAACATGCTAAAGCAAGTAGCATATGAGCGGACTCAAGTCGTGCTATGGGTGCATATGTTTCATCATAATTAATGCCGTCCTCTTGATTGTATCCTTGGACAACGAATCTAGCTTTCGAACAATATTGCCACTTTCATTAAGTTTATTTCTAAACACTCATTTAATACCAATGACGGATTAGTTAGTTGGTCTTTCAACAAGTTTTCGCACTTTGTTTCTTTCGAATTAATTAAGTTCTTCTTGCATAGTAAAAATCCAATCATTATCACGTAAAGTGTCATCAACACATTTAGGTTCAATATGAGATAAGAATGCATGATGTTCACAAAAGTTGTTTATATTGCCTCTTGTTCTTACCCTTTTGCTAGGATCACCAATAATTTGTTCAATTGGATGATTCTTTACGAACTTCCAAGCTCTTGACAATTCCTTACTTTCTAAGTTGGGTGGTTGATCTCTTTCCTCTTGATTATCTTCATTGATAGGTTTTTGGATATATGTACCTTTCTCATCTTCTTGAGAATTTTCATTCTTTTCTTGATGATTTGTAGTTGGATGATTGTCTTTTACGAGTTCTCATTCACTTAAAACATCATCATTGTCCTTTCTTGACTGAAAAAGGTTAGTTTCATCAAACTTTACATGCATAGATTCTTTAATAGTACGCTCTTGTTTAATGAAAACTTTATATGCTTTTCTTCTAGTAGAATATCCTACAAAGACACCTTCATGAGATTTGGAATCAAACTTACCAAGGTTGTCTTTTGTATTGAGAATATAGCACTTATATCCGAAGACCTTGAAGTATGCAATGTTTGGCTTTCTTTCATTCCAAAGCTCATAAGACATTTTCTTCAAGAATGGTCTAATCAACACACGATTAAGAACATAGCAAGAAGTATTGACCACATTAGCCCATAGATATGTAAACAATCCATGTTCATTCAACATTGTTCTTGCCATTTCTTGAATAGATTGGTTTTTCAATTCAACAACCCCATTTTGTTGAGGTGTGCGATGAGCCAAAAAAGTATGCTCAATGATGTGTAAGTCACATAGCTCATTAAAAGAAGCATTCACAAATTCTTTTCCATTATCACTATAAATGCTTTTTTATAAAATATCCCTTCTCATTTTACACTCTTTTTCAAAACTTTGCAAATTCATTGAAATTTTCACTTTTATATATATATATCTATTATAATCACTAACAATCACAAATACGTAGCATACACTGCCAAGACTAGCAACACTCATAGGTCCAAATAAATCCATATGAACAAGTTCCACAGCTTTAGTGGTAATGCCTCTGTTAATTGGTTTGAAATTAGCTTTATGTTGTTTCCTAAGTTCACAAGCATCACATAGAGTATCTTTCACATATTTCACATTGGGCAATCCATCAATAAGATTCTTTTTATTCAATTTCATAAGCAAATTCATACTAGCATGTTGGAAACGTCTATGCCAAAGCCACATTTTATCATCAACATCAGACAAACATTTTACATTTAGGCATACAAGATCATATAAATCACACACATACACATTGCTTATACGTTTTGCAACAAACACATTATTTCCATCTTTTATCACACAACATGTATTAGATTTAAAAGTTACATCAAAATCATTATCACACAATTGACTAATAAAGAGTGAATTGAATTGCAAACCTTCTACATAAAGCACATCTTTGATGGCGATTGATCCTTTGATTCCAATACTTCCTTTTCCAAGTACTTTTCCTTTTGAAACATCTCTAAATGTTACTTCACTACCTTTTCCTTGCTTTAAATCAATGAATAATGACGCATTTCCTGTTATACACTTTGAACACATATCCAATATCTATCAATTGCCAAGCTTATTTTCCTACAATCAAAGTAATCATTGAGTTTAGGTACCCAATTTTTGTTAGGTTCTTGCAGGTTAGCTCTTTTAATAGCCTATTTAGGCCTTTTCTATTATGGTATAAGTGTTTCCAACTCATGTCACTTTTTTTCTTTGCATCTAGTAGAGGTATACCTCTCTTTCATAATAAATACACATGACATATGAATGACTTTTGCTCAAAAATTTCAAATCATGTCTCATATAAGATGTAGATGCATTACTACTTGAAGAACTTTTAATAGAAGTGTTTTTGTGAAAAACTTTGGATGTAGATGGGTCAAAACCAATATCTTTTTTTTCCAAAAGCCTTGTTCTCAAGCAAAACATGAAATGTTTCTTTGGCTTTTGTAAATTTTTTAACAACCTTTGCCAAATCCTTATTTTCTTTTCTCAAATAAGAAACATCATCTTCCAAAAGCATATCCTTTCTGAAGGCATCTATAAAAACATCAACTTCATTTTTCAAATTCTCATTTTTTAGTTTCAAAGGATGATTTTCATTTTGAAGATCCTTAGTCTGCTTTTGAATTCTTTGTTTTTTCTCAAACATTTTAGAAAGATTGTCACAAAGTTCAAGTGCAATACAATGCCATTTATCTTCACTTATCTCATCTTCATAAGGAATTAAAGGATTATTATTACTAGATGAACTAGGAGAATTAATGCTTACCTTACTTTCGGCCATGAAGCACACATAATTTGCTAACTACTCTTGATCTCTATCGCTTCTAGTCTTATCACTTGAATTAGCTTCAACCCATGTTGTTTGCATTGCTGTTTTTCCATTCTTCACAAGCTTGGGACATTTGGCTTTGAAGTATCCTAGCTTCTTGCAATTGAAGCAAATCACTTCTTCATCAACCTTCTCCTTTCCTTTCTTTTTGCAAGAGTCTCTTTTCTTCATTTTTCTCATCCTCATGAACTTTCTCAAGTTTCTAGCTATCATAGCCATATCATCATCACTTTCCCTATTATTTTCTTCAACATCTTCTTCAATAGCCTTGAATCCAAGAGACCTCGTAATTTTCTTTTCCTCCTCATCTTTAAGCCTCTCTTGATTAAGCACAAGCTCCTCTATTTTCATGTTTAATGCAGTGGATATTTGGAAAACATAAACAACAAAGTAGGAGAATCAAGAAACTCAATTTTAAGGCTGACATTAGCCAAGAAATCCCCAAAATGATAAACCCTGGGAGATAAAATAAACTATTATTGAATAATTCTAAAAAATTTTGCAACAATTAAAGCTTTCACCCCTATATATAGTGTAGGAATCTAAAACTAAATAGGAAACTGACACTAAATAGTAATCCAAAACTAAATATAAAACTAAAACTAAATAGGAAACTAAAATTTCTAGCAACTCTTTCCATAACAAAATAATTAATAAACTAATCTTAATATAACTAGGACTTACTAACAAATAACTAATATAACTAGGACTTAATAAAAAAAAATAACAAAACCTAAATCCTAACCAATTTTAATAACTAACTAAAATAATAAAATTTTGGACTGAATCAGTCTCCCCAGGTGGAGAAAGAACTCGTCCTCGAGTTTTTCACCACCATGGTCCACTAAATCACCCTAATATAGAACGAGATGCTTGACTTGGAGACATCTCTTCCTTCGACTCATCATGAATTGGAGTTTTCAATTGTCCAAGGCACTGGGATAAGGCTTCAACTTGTCTTCTCAACTCTTGTATTTCTCCATCTCGTTGTTGTTGATCAGGGGAAAGAACTCCAGTTGTTACAACACGACCTCTTTCTCACCTTGGAGGCATCGTAAACTTGAGATTAGTTGAAGAAAAACCTTGCTCTAGTACAAACTAACGCAGTGGAAATTTGGAGGACATAGTGAGAAAGAAGGAAAATCAAAGAGCTCAATTTCAAGGTCGAAATAGCCAAGAAATCCTTAAGATAATAAACCCTAGGAGAGAGAATAAAATACAATTGAATAACTCTAAAAAAGTTTTGTAACAATGAAAGCTTTCACCCCTATATATAGGCTAGGAATCTAAAACTAACTAGAAAACTATCACAAAATAGGAATCCAAAACTAAATAGAAAACTAAAACTAAATAGAAAACTAAAATTTCTACCAACCCTTTCTATAACAATATAGGTAATAAACTAATCCTAATATAACTAGGACTCAATAACAAATAACTAATATAACTAGGACTCAATAAAAAAATAACAAATCCTAAATCCTAACCAATTTTAATAACTAACTAAAATAATAAAATTTTGGGTTGCATCACTGTTGCAAATCAACTTATGAACTATCATAGAAGACAAGTTCTTGGACTTTTTAATGGAAGTAACTTTAGGATTGTACCCTTTGGGCAAAGAAAGTAGTATCTTTCTATTCAATTCATCATTTGGGTACTTTTTGCCTAAAGTGCTCAAGTTATTGATGATTTTAGCAAATCGTTGGTGCATCTTATTAAGTGTTTCACTAGGCTTTATCTTAAACATCTCATACTCATGAATGTACAACCCAATCTTAGTATCTTTAACTTAGTTAGTACCTTGATATGCCCCCTCAAGCATATCCCAAACTTCTTTAGCCAACTCACAATTATGAACCTAACTATATTTTGTCTCATTTAAAGCACAATAGATAATGTTAAGTACCTTTGAGTTCTTTGTGAGTTTAGCTCTATCTTCATTGGTCAACTCATTCTTCTTCTTTAGCATATTAGTCCTATCGTTATTGACTTTTGTAGGCACGTGTAGACCATCTTCAACCAATTTCCAAAGCCCACAATCAACTGATTGGATTTAAATCTCCATTCGACATTGACAATATGAATAGTTGATTCCATCGGAACTTGGTGACTTGAATGGTGAAAATCCTTCATCAAATGTAGAAGACTAGCTTTCCATGATCGAACCTCTTACAAGACGATTAGTCTACCCTCCCATGACCAAGCTCGGATACCACTTATAAGTGGCAAGCTAGCTCTAGAGAAGGGTGAATAAAGCTTGAAAATTCCTTGTTTTCCAAATAATGAAGATTTTTTAATTGCATTGATTGTAGAAGCGTATAACAATAATTGGATAGTGTGATTCAAGCAAAAACACACGAAGAAAACTAAAGAACATGCCAATTTATAGTGGTTCGGCCACCAAGCTTATATTCTCTATCTAAGGCTTCCCACCCTAGGATTTCCAAACCACTCTACTAAAACTTAAGCATTTCACAAGCTGGCTAAGCTCAAAAACTAACCTTCACAACTTTGATTTCAACCTGAAGTCAAGAAACCTACTTGCAATTGTTTTTGAATTTTAAACCCACAAGGCTAATCTACCCAAAACCCAATTTTTTAAGATAAAGATATTGAAAAGTGTAAATTACAAGTTGGATTTGATATACAATACAAGACCTATTAATGTCTTGAAGAATGTAAACGCTCTTCTTGTATTGCTCTCTCTATTTTTTCTTTTTTTGCTTTTTCAAACTTTGAAACTCTCAAATCATGGGTTCTTGTCAAAAGACTAAAGATTGCTTTTTTTGAAAAATAGCTACTAGACACAAAGATTATAACCGAAATAAGAGTTTTTGATTGTTGTAGAAAAAATAGGATGAAAATCATACATCTAGCGACTAGTTAAAAAATCTGAAAACTAAAACTTCCAGGTGGATTTTTCTTCGTACGGTATACCGGCAAGGTGCCCCCGACAAGCTCCGGGTGAGGTAGATCATGTCCGGTACCCTAACAAGAGCAAAAAAAACCTTTAAAAACTTTCTATCGGGTGAGGTAAAAACACAACAAGTACCCTAGCAAGGCTAGCCCAGCAATACTTAAAAAATAGTTTTATAAGAAAAATATGACCTATCACCTTAAAGACAAATGTAAAGCCATTTTAGCATGAAAACACTTTGCGAACCACAAAAACATTTAGAAAACAGGCTTAGGCATATAATATCTCAATTTTAAATGAGAGAGAGAAAGAGAACTAGAAGGTAAAAACCAAGACATATTTACAATGATCATCTATGGTCGCTTCCCTTATGTCTTTTGTTTCCTTCCTTATGTCACCTTACCACTTGATATCAGTAATTTTCAATGTTCAAGATGGTAGATGATTATTCCAAGGCATAGGCATAACACAATTCCTCAAAGACTCAAACAATTCATTGGAACCAATAGAAAGAAACTTGAGTTCTCAAAGTAATCATTTACTTTTTATCTACATGTGCCATTCATCCAAACCTCATAATCCATTATCATAAACATTCATCACAAGCACAAACTTGTAATCATATATTCAACAAGAAATCTAGTTTTCATCATCAAAACATAATCAACATGATAGCTAATGTCAACAATGTAGATTACTAAATCACAATCCATAATCTACGAGGTATCCCCTTCAGCTTGCATGTGAGGCTTATTCATCTTTGATCAAGATAAAAAAGGATCTAATGTATTCATCTAATTTCTTCTTCACCTGAGTCTCAAACCACTAGAAATTTATGTGGCATTAGATGTACAAATTTGTTACTTTGAGTAATATCTAGTCAAAACTTGTACTCAAAACCTTACGAATTAGTTTGCTCTAATATGAATCAGAACCCTTTGTCATCCAGAGAAGAAAGGACCTTTATAAGTCATCTTCCTTTATAGACAAGATCATTAGAAGTCACATCTTCGAGAACTAGTAAGCTGTAAAGCTCAAACTCGACTAACTTCTTGTTATGCTCTTAGATAAGATGTCCCCTAGACAAGATTAGAAGCTATGTCTTCGAAGTCTAATGAGGGGGGTAGCCCAAATTCAAATAACTTCTTATCAAGCCTTAAACAAGATGTCTTATGCATGAGTATGTCCAAAGTGTTATTGGTCGGAGAAAATATCCTTCTATGTATCAATTATTGCTCTATATTATACAGTGATAGTGCAATAGGATATTGTTAAATGATTAGGTATTCTACCGAATAACAAGCATTTCTATGTTTATTGATATTCAATCTAGAATAGAAAATACAATGTTCGTGAAGTCTAGAACAAAGTCCTTTTGCATGTTCAGAACATAAATATCAATAACAATATCCAAACATTATGTAACTCCCACTACATAAGCCTATAATTTTTCTTACTACACATTCTGAAAGTAATGCTTCCTCACTTCTTATCCACGTCTCCTGAAACCTCTACAAGAGACAACAATTATGTCTATCAGCTCAAGGCCTACTCATAAGTAAGACTAACCATAGTAAGGGTTTCATCGTGAGAAGTGAAGATTATATCTTTGTAGCACTTGGCTAGGTATACAAGATAATGCATTCTCTAGTGCTCTTACAGACCGCACTAAAAACATTTTTCTTTGGGCTAGTCATCTGTAATCCTCTTTCGTTTCTTTCTGGGACTAGTATCTTGCTATTGCTCGACACTATCTAGCTGTTTCTTTCCATGTTCCAATTGTTTTACTTATCACTAAATTGAACAGTACCAAAAGGTTTAACTTTAGGAACAGAAACCTGGGCCTCATGTTAAATGATAGACTCTACTTCCTAAAGCTACTTCAATAAATCATAAAGGGCCTAGTTCAACTTGCTTGACTCAAAAGTCAGCTTGAACTTAAAAGCTTTAGGTAGTGTCTCGAGTATCATCTCAACTTGAGCTATAATGTCAATTTGAGCACTTAGGATCTCAATAATGCTAAAGTTATCCATTATAGTAGCTTGCCTAGTAGACCTGCTAATGTCTTTGAATATTTTAGACAATGAGGTCATGACTTCTGCAGCAGTCCTCGTACCCTTGTGCTGTATCAGTAAACTATTGGATAAAGATGCTAATATATAGCTCTTAACTATAGCATTAGCTCTTTTCCAATTCTTCTTAGCATCTTGTTCGGTATTAATAGAACTGATTCCTATCCAGGGATAGGGTTGGATAAGGACAAACTTGTACCCATCTTTATTGGGTACTTTGTTCAAGTTACTCTTCCAAAAAACATAGTTTAGGCCGGTTAGCTTATTGTCGTAGAGAATTCCCGCGAAACCACTGGAGGAACTACACGACATTTTATTGTATATTGGATACACACATAATGATATTGCAAATGAATGAGAAATATGATGTGATACAAGTATGATATGTATGTAACATTGGAAAATAACATACATCAAGCATTTTTACATCATTTGCCATTTAGTAGATAAACCCTCAAACTATTATGATGTAATAGTGTCTCAACTCTATCAACTTTGAACTCCATGGATGACATGGTCGAACAAATCAATAGTCGAATTAGGCTTTAGCCTATTTGGATAAAGCTTATCTAGATAGACATTATCTAACGGTATCCAATCACTATTTTGTTTGGCCTCTCAAATCGCCTAAGGGCCTCTACCAATAGTGTGATCAAATCCATGATTCGAGTTGAGTGTATTTAACCACTCCTTAGTGTTCATTCCCCATTACGTTCTGGATTTGAGCCCTTCGATAGGGTAATGACTCGTACCCACATGCCGTTAGATGGTCTATAATGATAAACTCTATCGATGGGATTTCAAACCTTATTAATGCCCATATGAATGTACACGTTAAGTCTACCTTACTAAAACTAAGTAATTGTAACACCCTCTAATGGGAGAGGTTAATGCCATTTACCCTTAGCATGAACCAAACATGGAAGGCTGTGAGGCTTCTAATCCCCTTTCCCACTCAATATTTTGACCTTGAAGGGTTTTTATCTATTTATCTTGGTTCCATATGTTTTAGATCTAAATATCACCTTTGAATCAAAAGCCTCCAGAATTTGGGTCCTTCTACGAGATAGCCATTCTTGTCAACATTATATTAGGTATTTTTAGGGAAGAACTTCACGGACGAGATAGCCAAACTCACTAACACATTTTAAGCTTTAAGATTCAACTTTGTGTTTCTAAAGCATTTCATGATACTCAAATATATTCAACCTAATCTTGGGCTTTTAACGAATCTATAAGTTGGCAATTTGACTTTCTTTATTAGCTACGGTATTTTGCTTGAGCTCAAAATACCCCTTTGAATCAAAATATTCTCTGTGTTACTAAGTCACCATGTACTAAAATAAAGAGTTAAACCTAAGTCCAGATTACAAAAATCCATAGTTTGATGTGCTTAAGTTATCTAGATAAATCCGTTGATTAATTAGTGTGGGAAACAACTAATGCCCATAACCAATTTCATATATGCTCTTTAGGATCTCTAATTATTGAATAATTAGCCTAAGCAATCTCGAGAGACTTATCAAACTCAAGCCAAACAAGATCCTAAGGGTTAGCCAATTTTAAACCCTACTTAGGTGGAGATGTTGCTATTTGATTACATTGTAATAATCCATACATACAATCAAACATGCAAATATCACAAAATAATAATCTATAGCAAAATTAAATGGCCCCTAATCGATGGCTTCTTGTAATAACATTCTAGGCTTAAAGCCCAAAGCAATTAGAATGCTATCAAGCTTCTGCTGCAAAATTGTTGCTACTAGTCGAGCCTGATCAACTTGTTGGTTGATTAGCACTTCCAGTGAATCAGTATCCTAGCTAGTCGAGTAAGAGCCTCTTACTGGTCGATTAGCACTTCCAGAAAGCTCCTGATTCTATTGGTCGTGCCTGGGACTCCTATCGGCCGATTGGCTCAGTCAACTAGCTACTCCAAAATTGCCTCGAACTTCATGCGTGTCAGCTTTTTTGAATCGAATCATTATAAGGAATTACATAGAAAACCTTCATCTATGACAACAAACATAAATTTGGCCACCAAAACACAAGCCAATTTCTATTCTTATGCTTCTTTCAAATTGAAGCTACATATGCTTTCTATGGAAGAAAATAAAACCATATATTCAAACCATCAATTAGGACCAAAATCACACACGTGCTGCAACCATAAAGGTTAGCCCCACCAACAAATCCATTATAGAAACACATAAATCTTGTCACCTATAAGATTATTACATTTTCTATTGATTTATTACGCAATCTTGTACCTCAGCTTTATTACCACTTTTTAGATTTAGATATTATTCGCATAGCTAGTTGTTATACTGAATTTTCAAAAATTAAGTTCATATAAACAACAAAAGGAGTAGAAACATAGCATAAATATAATCTATCATAAGCATGGGCATCACAATCAAGCAAAAACAAAAGTAAAGTTGAGACCCATTACCCTTATAGCGTGACCCAAATGCTAAAATAGCCTTTTTTGTGTAACTCCTACCTTGTATTAGCCTTCTTGTGGTCTTCTCCCTTATTTCCAAAGCTTTAATACTAGGATACAATTTGCTATATAGTGGGTAAGCAATATTTAAGGCTAAATTGAGGTTATAGGATTTAGTGTATGTTTTGGTGCTAGTGTGTGAAAATTCCTGCACACAACTACAAAGAAAATATCTTATTCTCTCTTATGGGCTATGCCTATCTTGTACCATTTATAGTACAAAGCAACTCTAATAAGAATAAGATTCCTAGATTATTATGTTTCACCATAATACCTCTCCTTAGTCCCTTTAGAAATGAAATATTTTTCACAAATAAGGTCCATCCCAAATATTCTACCTTATATACTAAATATCTTCCATATGGTCCTCGCTTATCTAATTAGGATATCCATGAGCTATATTAAAAAGACACAAATAATTAAATCCCTTCTTAATTTTAAACTCAAATCTTAAATAAGCAATCTACATAATTAATTTACCTCAATTAATATATCTAATAAAGTAATAGCTAGTAGAGGGACTGAAAGACATAATTACCTTTGGCTCCCAAAATGACTAAAATGACCTTACCACCACTTTCTAGACACTAAGGTCATTTTGACCCCGGTCTATTTTCACCAAAAGACCAAAGCAACACTACAAGGATAATCATTGCCTAAGCAGGAGCTTGTCACTCACTCTGGGGACCTCTATCTTTGACCAACAAAGTAAAATGATCAAAATGCCATTTTATGTATACCCGTAGTCAAGGCCGGTCCTTACAAATACCATCACCTCCAAGTCTACATTTGGAACCTCAAAATCTCTAGTGCCATATAATGATCATTCACTGGTCATAGATCTCTTAATCTAGGGAGTGACCTATAAGTCAAATGACTGATATAACCCTAAAGGGTAATATCACTAATACTAGATTTCTAGTGATCAAGTGGACAATTCCAGAAGGGACATAGACTCTACCAGTGCATATTTAGACAACCAACTATTGGGAAATCAAATAAATACACTGAGACCTCTTCCTCGGCACGTCAAAGCGTTACACCCTAACTTAGTCAGTTCATCCACAAATGCTCAAGATTGAGAGTATTGGTCACTTGGAAGTTGTGAGTATATTGTCTTCTATACGTGACTATATAGCTCCCTAAAGACATTCTCACTGTGGCCCTGTCTAATGCGTGACACATGCACTAGGAGTGTAGCCTAAAAAATCATCCAATGACCTAAGTAGATCACTATCTCAAGGAGACTCACCTACTATATCCTTGTCCCAGTAGAGTGCTCAACACTACCATCTAACTATGAACCAATTTATGATATTACTAAATCTAGACTTGGACCTACTATGTGTCCAGCTTCACTGTGCACCCAAAGTTATTGATTTATATCATTAGACCTTCATACTTTGCATTAATACATAAATGGAGAGAATATGGTATGCAAGAACTCAATCATATGAACAATATCATGAGCGTATTATATCTAGTATCCAGCAATCATCTTGTTTTTGTGGTCTTTAGGATATACAATTCCAGCAATACATATATATACGTATGTATTTATATATGTATATATGTATGTATGTATGTATATATATATATGAACATATGTATGTGTGTATGTATGCATGTACGTGTAGAGAGTGAGGCAACAATAACCTGCAAAACTAGAAAATAAAAAGGGTGGCGTGAGTCTTTGACACCAATGTGGTACCAACCAAAGACACTTCAATGCTCAAGTCAGTATCATGGTGATTTGAATAAGAAGGGGAAATCACAATTTAGGCTGTAAAGCAAACTGTAATGGTGATTGGGTTGGTGTTTGAAAGGCTATGTATATAGGTTAAGTGTACTGTCTATCCCTTTTCTCTTTCTGTGAGTCGTGATTTTGTAGCCTTTAGGATAGAGAAGTACGTAACTTGTTAAAGAACTTGACTCCTAGTTACATTTCACCTAGAACGAATATCTGCATACTATTACGTTAAGCTTTATCATCTTGAGATTATCTTCCTTGAATGTACCCAAGCTTATCCTGCTTTAAGCATATCTAAAAGAGCGATCAGGTTGATTCCTAGTTGAAGTCAGACTACGAGGTACAAAGTGATCCAAGCATAAGTTCAAGACTTCAGGCCTTGACTTGGGCCTTTGACCAAGTGATCGACAAACTGAGATGTGGACCCAGCAACAATGTGGCCCTTTTAGGTCCAACAATTTTTTGCCACAATAATTTGTTCCCTTACTCTCCAAGTTGAGATCCTTATGTTAAATAGTAGTATTTGCAAGCTCGTAACACATGTAACTTACCAAACCATCTTAGCTTGGACGATGAGAGGAATGATGACATTACTGATACCCAAATCAACTTGGTAGCCTTGACATGTAATTTCTTTGATCACTTATTTAAGAATAAACAATTGCCACTCGCTCCCGATTATAAGATTTCACTACCAAAAGAGATCTACGATAGGAGGTATTGCAAGTGGCGCCACTCATGGTCCCATATTATTAGTAATTGCGTAGTCCTAAGAAATGTAATCTAGAAGGCAATTGAAGAAGGAAAGATCAAATTCACTGAGACAATAGTGTGGATGAAAACTCTTTCTTCGTAAGATGGGGATATATGCCATGATGGCGGATCTATAGCGAAGCCAACCACTAATCTCCATCTTGGATAGGCCACAAGATCAACAGTCTGATTAGCAAACCGTGTCCACTAGTAGGGTCACAAAGAGAAAGAAAATGGTAGAGGTGGTTGCCGGTGAATTAGAAAGTAAACAAAACCCAAAGCACTTGAGGCACACCGAGACAGCACGCCTTTGCCATAGGTTCACAAGATTGTAAGTCCACCCATAAGGCCCATGGAGACAATAAGGACAGGTGATTGTTTGGATTAGTATGCCCTAAAGCTCACTTGTATATGACATTTTGGATGTTAAACAATGTATAATCATTTTGTTAAATGACATTATGAGTTTCTTATATATTTTCTCTAGTATGTTTTAATGATATATGTATAAAGGTACCTTGACTTGAACTAATGACTAGGGTGCGCTGTGAGGTTGGATGTACAGTAAGTCTAAGCCTAGATTTAGTCACATCATAAATTGAGTCCGTAACTGAATGGTAGTGTTGGGCACTCTACTGGGATAAGGTTATATTGAGCAAGTCTCCTTGTTGAGGGTGATCTACCTAGGTCATTAGAGGACTTAATTTGTCTTGATAGTATGTGTGTCACGTATTGGACTGGACCATTGTGAGTATGTTTTCTAGAGATGTACTATCAAAGAAACAAAATAAGATACTCAATGCTACCAAATGATCATTGTTCTTAATCGTGAGCATATGTGGATGAACTAATGAAGTTAGGGTTTGGAACTTTGATTCACTGTGGATGAGATCTTACTTTGTTAGGATCAACAGCCTTGTGCATTGAGTGCTAAGTTCTAATTAATTGGAACATGCATATACAATATAGAATCAATATGCCCTCTTTGGGATTGTTCAAATTTATCATCCGAATTTATATCTAGTGATACTACCTTTATGGGTGTATCAGTCATATGGCTTGAGGGTCGCTCCCTAGAGCAAGATATTCTATGACCAAGGATAGTTGGTAATAAGACAAAAAACTCAACAAAAAAAGATGCAGCTAAGGAGGTCATAGTACACAAGCCAAAGAACTGACCTTAGCTGTGGGTATACATAGAGGGGCATTATGGTCGATTATTTAGTAGGTCAAAGACATTCACATTCTTTCTGATAACCTTTTGGGAAATAGCAATTATTCTTAGAGTGCAAATTTGATCTTATGTTGGAATAGATTGAAGTTAAAAATAATTATTATGTCACCTAGATTGGGCAAGGACATTTTTTTCATTATTTTTGAAAGCCAAGGTTAATTGTGTCTTCTTGGTCCCTTCCCTAGTTGAAATGACTTTGAGAGAGTAATCTTGAAAAAGCAAATTCCATATTGTGGTAGTACCCTTATTGGGCCAAATCTTGGAATTGGGTTTGAGTTTTCTTTAGAGTCCAAGATAACCTAATTGGGTTTGGATGGTTTCTTATTTGGCTTAGGCCTTCACATGGATTATAGACTATGTGTTGGGCTTGGATTGTGGGCTTGGCCCAATCTTCCAAGATGTGCTAGAAAGTTACTACGAAAAGAATTCAAATTGTACAAGTAATTTCCATGACATGTGGCAAACATTTACTATTAGAAAAAAGTTTCTCACATGGAAAATTTACAAGGTTTAGGTCCCAAACTTTTCTTATAAATAAGCAAGACCTTAAACCATTTCTAGCATCCAAAAATTTTGTAGTTGATGGCTTCCATTTTGGCAAGAGAATACTACAACACATAGTACACAATTATTGTGTGGTTTTTGCTCTAGATTTTCAAGAGCACATTACTTTCCTTATTTCCACACAAGAGGCTATTCTCTCAAGTAAGTCTCTTTAATCATAGGGAAGAAGACTAGAGAGTTGCCTATTGCGACACCCTTATAGTAAAATTTTTTTGTGGCCTTGTTCGTGAGCGGGAACAAAGCTCGTGATGGTTATAGCTTCATCAAAGGCCCCACACTTCAAGTGGTTAGCTTTACATATTTTTGCAAATACTAGTTATGTTGTATATGTTCTTAAGCATGTTCTTGTGTGTGTTATGTAGTTATTTTATTTTCTTAGCATGTTTTCTTGGTAGAAATTTTTGAAAATATGGACTAGGATAGACCACATGTAATATTATTGATCATACAATTGGTATCAGAGCTTAGGCTCATGCATAACATGCTTAGACTATGCAAGAATATTGTATTTGCATAAATATGTTAGTCATCTTGTAAGTGGCAAGACTAGGAAATCTTTTGTTGCATATACTTGTGGTTTTATGCTTGTATGTACAGTTGAGATAAAATCCCTTTGATGGTTCATATGTATGCATGATAGAGTTTCATATACGATCAACAAAGCTTGGCCATAGGCAATTTCATGTATAGATCTTTATGGTTATTGCTTGTATCTTTATTTAAAAGAAGCATAGGACGTTTTGATATCCTTTTAATGTTTCTTTTGTGATTGTAAGCTGTATGGACAATAGCAAAATATATTATTATTGTAATCTTTAGAGAGCAAGGAAAGAAGCAAGGAAAAATAGCATACATAAGTAAATCTGTCTCAGCTGGTCGAGCTTGCCGGTTGACTGGCTCCTCCTTTGCGATTCCCCAACTCTGGCAGAAATTGCAACAAAGATTGCTATTTTGTGCTTTTGGATTGAAGATTATAGAGAGCCATCAAAGAGCGATTCTAACATATTTTGATGGATTTTTATAATGCATTGATATATGTTTTAACATATTTGCATAAGCATAAACATGATTACCACCTAGAGATATGTCCACTCATTAGGATTTAAAAATTGGCCAATTCTATGTGTTAATTCTCAAAGATAGTTAAGTTCATTGATATAAGATTGGATTAGACAAGATGATTGTAAGTAATTATGTCTAAAGATACCATGCAATCTCATGACAAAAATGAAAAACTTAACTTGAGATTTACAATATGACAACCTAAGGGCTTTTACCCCCAAATTTAGGTAAATAATCTATTATAGTATTGCAATGTTTTACAAAGGGGATTTGCAAGTGTTTCACAAATCCAAAGCATTTAGATCTAAAACAAAAAGACAAGAATACCAAAAATAGAGAAAACCCTTATGTTAAAATATTGACTGGGAAAGGGGACTAGAAATACCCCACAGCTTTCCATATCCGATTCATGCTAATGGTAAATGCCATTAACTTCCCCATCGAAGATGACACTTTATCAAGATTTAGCAAGGTGAATTTAAAATTTTTATTCAAAAGGGTGTTAGTGAGTTTGGCCATCCGATCGGTGTTATTCTTCACTAAAGATCGTCTCACGCAACATTGATTAAACAACCCCATCGAAGGGCTTAAATCAAGAATGTTATAGGGAATGAACATGAGGAATAGGAATAAACTCAACTTAAATGGTAGGTTTGGCTATCCCATTCATAGAGTTAGCTACTAGATTTAAGAAGCCAAACAAAACACTAATTGGATTGTTCAATTGGATCACATCCAAATAATTATCAATTCAAATAAGTGATGGAGCTTAACTTAACATTCATAAGTTTGACCATCCCATCGGTAGAGTTCTTGTGAGGATGTTGAGACACTATTACATCAAGTAGTTTAAAGGTTAATCTACTCAAAAGCAAGTTATCTGTAAAAGTACTTGTATGTTTTATTTCCAAAGATAGCATACATATTATACATGCATCAATTCCATACTCATAAAATAATTATGATTATATTTTTGTATATCCAAAAAAATGTCTTCGTTCAGTCCATTAGCTATAATTCTCAAAGTGTACAAGCTCACTGGACCAAATTTTGTGGACTGGGAACGAAACTTGGACATAGCACTTACCACAGAAGAGTACAAGTATGTCCTAACAACTCCTTGTCCTGTTATGAGGGCAAACTCTTTTGAAACCCAAAAAGATGCTGAAGCAAATTGGTAAAAGGCCAATAGTATGGCCAAGTGCTATATGATGGCTTCTACGTCAGATACTTTGTAGAGCAAGCATCATTATATGGAAATTGCAAAAGAAATCATGACTTCACTGTCTCGTATGTTTGCCGATAAGAGCAGGCCTATAAGGCAAGGTGCTCTTAGAGAAATTATGAATCAAAGGATGGTAGAAAGAGCATCCATCAGGGAGCATATGCTTAAAATGATGGATTACTTCAATATTGCCGAGATTCTAGGGACAAATATAGATGAACAGTTAAAGGTAGACATGATTTTAGAGACTTTACCACCATCTTACACCCAATTCAAGCTTAATTATAATATAGGCAAGATGAACATGGATATGATGGAATTGATAAAAGAGCTCCTAACAGCAAAAGCTGTAATGAAAAATAAGGGCCACATAATGTAATTCAAGCATCCACTTCTGAACTTAACTCGAAAGGGAGAAAGTTCAAGGGAAAGGGGAAGCAAAAACGTGGTCGAGGGAAAAGAAGAGAAATGGTGAACAACCTAAACAGTTAACAGGTGAAAAGCCCAAGGGAAAATACTTTAATTATGGCCAAAAAAGACACTGGAAAAAGGATTGCCCAAAGTACTTGACACAAGGCCAGATAGGTACACCTCTTTTGTTCTACATTGAAACCTGTTTAGTGGTTGATTCTACTATTTCTTGGATTATAGACTCTAGAGCCACTAATCATATTTTCAATTTTTTGCATTTGTTTTAGGAAATGAAGGAATTAGCTAAAGGAGAATTTGCTCTGAGGATGGGTAACGAAACAAAAGTATGGGCTGTTATGGTGGGAGAAATGTGCTTAAATTTTTCCATGTAAAAGGACGTTATTTTTTAACAATGTTTATTATGTTCCGGATATACATAAAAACCTTATTTCTCTTTCACAATTAATATTAGATGATTTTTGCATTAATTTCCATTCTAGTGTTGATATTAGTAAAGATGAAAATATTATCTGTTCCGATAGCATGCATCATAACTTATTCTGTATGAAACCTATTACAAATTCACTGCATAATATAGAATGAACTAAGTCCCAGAAAAGAAAGGTTTCTTCAACCAGTGATATTTGTCTTTGGCACTTATGCTTAGGACATATTAGTCTAAAGCAAATTCGAAGATTGGTCGAGGATGGGCATCTTAGCTCATTAAATATCAAAGATCTACCTCCGTGTGAATCTTGCCTCAAAGGGAAGATGACCAAATGGTTATTTGCTTCTAAAGGAGAAAGGGCCAAAGAAGTATTAGAATTGGTTCACACTGATGTGTGTGTTCCTATGAGCAAACAAGCACGAGAAGGTTATCAATATTTCATTACTTTTACTGATGATTACTCTAGGTATGGATATGTATATTTGATGCGACGCAAGTCTGAATCCTTTTAGAAATTAAAAGAGTTCAAGGCTCAGGTAGAGTGAAAATTAGATAAACATATCAAAGCCTTTCGGTCTGATAGAGGTGGCGAATACCTCTCAGGTGAGTTTAGGAAGTACCTTACACAAGAAGGGATTGTGTTTTAGTTGACTGCACCAGGGACTTCCCAGCAAAATGCTGTAACAGAGAAAAGAAATCACACCCTATTAGATATGTTTAGGTCAATGACGAGTTATGCATCATTACCTTTATCTTTTTGGGGTATGCCCTTGGGACAGCAACATACATCTTGAACTTGGTACCATTTAAATCAGTACCTAGGACACCACAAGAAATATGGATTGGGCATAAGCCTAGTTTAAGTCATCTCTACATTTGGGGTTGTATAGCTTATGTACTTGACAGTAATACATCAAAGTTGGAACCAAGATCCAATTTGTGCTATTTTATTGGGTATTCTAAAGGAACCAGAGGTGGGATCTTTCATAATCCTAAGAAGCAAAAGGTGTTTATAAGCACCCATGCTAAATACTTAGAGAATAATGAAATGATCCAAAAAACACTAGATTCTAAAGTTGTTCTAGAAGAGATTTCACAATAATCTCCAGTAACACCTGCGGTAACTGTGGATGAAAAACAACAGCATTTTACACCTAATATATCAGAGCCTTGTCGTAGTGGCAGGATATCCAGGATCCTGATAGATACTATAGAGAATCCTTTCATACTTCTTTAGAGGATTAGGTGATAGATCCCACAAGTCATGGTAAAGTAGTTTCTGACATAGATGCCGACCAATGGCATAAGGCAATAGATTCAGAGTTAGAATCTATGTATTCTAACAAAGTTTAGGATCTTGTAGATGCACCTGGAGGGGTAAAACCTATAAGGTGCAAATGGGTCTACAAGAGAAAAAGAAGAGTTGATGGAAAAGTTGAAACCTTTAAAGCAAGGTTTGTGGCAAAAGGTTACACTCAGAAAGAAGGGATCGATTATGGGGAAACTTTCTAACCAGTAGCCATGCTTAAATCCATCAGAGCATTTCTTGCCATCGCATATCATTATGACTACGAGATATGGCAAATGGATGTCAAGATAGCTTTTCTTAATGAAGAGCTTAACGAGACCATTTACCTGACACAACCAGATAGATATATTGCTAAAGGCCAAGAACATATGCTTCATAAGCTAAAGAAGTCCATTTATGGATTAAAGTAGGCATTTAGAGCATGGAACATCAAGTTTGATTGGCAATTAAATCTTATGGTTTTGATCAAAATATGTTGTAGCTCTTTTTAGTTCTGTATATGGATGATATCCTACTAATTGGAAATGATATGGGGATGTTATCATCCATCAAGGTTTGGCTTTCTACTCAATTTCAAATAAAGGATTTAGAAGAAGCTAGTTATTTTCTAGGCATTAAGCTTATGCGAGATCCTAAGAACAAAAGGTTAGCCCTGTTAGAGTATAGCATAGCCAGTTGTAATTGTTGTAACTAATAGCATGTGATAGTTATAGTTAGTAACAGCTCAGCAGTTAGTTATCTAATAGCATGTGCTAGTTGTGTGATAGTGATAGATAATGACAGCTCAATAGGTGGCTATAACTACCTCTAGAAGGATCTAGAGCGTAGAAACTATTGTCTATAAATAGATGTATCCTGTACATTATAGATTCAATGAATTAAGAAATGTTTCTCCCAAAATTCTTTCTAGCTTTACTTTAACATGGTATTCAGAGCCTTCTAAGATCTGAGGATTTTTTTTTTCGAGCTTCAAGCTCAAGCTTCCATGGTTACCTAAGCTTTCATCTTCATCAGAATTTTTCATATTTAATCTACTTTCTATTCGGATTGTTTTTCATATGCTTTTATAACAATTTTTCATCATTTCTTTCACAAATCTTCAATATCTCTTCAATATTTTCATCTCGGGTTTTCTACTCGTAGAAATCTCTACTCCAGCTGAATTTTAGCTCTCCCAGTTACAAAATTCATCATTCTGCTTCATTCAGGGTTGCAATTCATCTAATTGAATCCTTTTCTGCAATCTCCACATCAAATCTTACATTCTTCACACTTCGCATTTTTGGCAAAACCCTAGAATCGTGGCTTTACCTTCAGATGAGTCACTGCCTTCAGGATTGAAATAACTACTGCAGCATTTTTAAGCATTTGTCACTATCAAACTAGATGATCAAAATTACTTGTTCTAGAAGACTCAATTTCAGTCTCTTCTCAAAGCTTCTGAACTTCTAAGGGCTCGTTTGGATTGGCTTTTTTCAAAAGCGCTTTTTTAATAGCTTTTGAAAAACAAATTTTTTTGAGAAGCTAAAAATTCTGGCTTTATTTGAGCTTTTTTCAAATTTTCAGCTTTTTTGGAAACCAAATCAAATAGTTATTACAAATTTAATGTAACTTTTTCAGGAAAAAAAGTGCTTTTTCCTGAAAAAAAAAAGCCAATCCAAACAGGCCCTAAATCATGTTCTTGGTCATGTACCATGTCCAGATCCACTCCTGAGGCATGTTGATGGATCAGTTACTCCAAATCCAGACTTCAGTGCATGGATGAAAACTGATCAGTATCTCAGACCTGATTTTATGTAGTAGTCACTCCTACTATCTTATCTCTTATATATCAGCTTTTTACCTCCACAGACATTTGGACAACAATTAAGGAAAGATTTCAAACCTGTAGCAGAACACATATTTACCAACTAAGACATAAACTTCACAACATCACCAAAGGATCAAAAAACATGCAGGCCTATATTGATGAGGTAAAATCTTGGACTGATGCCTTAGCTGCTGCTGGTGATAATCAAAGAGAAGAAAATGTTGTCTATTATGTTCTTCAAGGTTTACCTACTGCCTTTGATTCCATTAAAAACACCATAAAAGTAAGGCCAAAACCAATCACTATTCCTGAGTTGTCAAGCCTATTACTTAATGAAGAACTGAATTTGTCCTTCAATAACAAACTCCTTATTGGTGAATCACTTACCACCAATTCTCAACAAGAATTACACATTACTCTCTATACCTCCTCCAATAATCAGAGAGGCAGGGGCAGAGGTAAGAGTTTTAACTTTAATGGTCGGGGTAGAGGACAAAGAATTCAAGGCAGGGGTGATAACTTATCTCAATCTTCTGGTTCCAACCCTGCTAAACTTATCTGTCAAATATGTGGTAAGCCAAACCACAATGCATTACAATGTTGGCATAGGTTTGATGGGAAAACTATTATTATGTTAAGCCTGAACAAATGCCTATACTACTCAAGTGAAACAAGTTGCCACATCCTGTTCTGCAGCAGGCACATCTTAGTCTCCTTGGTATCTAGATACAGGGGCTACTAGTCATGTCACACATGACATCACTCAAGTTCAAAATCCGCAGCCTTATATGGGTACAGCTTTAGTCACTGTGGGCAATGGAGCTACTATTCCTATTCAGAATACTGGTTCTGGTATTCTCTCAACCAACACTTCTAAATTTCTTCTTTCTCATCTTCTTTACGTACCTTCTTTGTCCTCCAATCTCTTATTTGTTCATCAAGGGTAATAACTGTATTGCTATTTTTAATGCTAAAGAGGTCATCATGCTGGACAACAAATCCAGTTTGGTAATGTTCCAGGGCCTTTGTGAGCAAGGACATTACCCATTTCCTTCCAATTTCTCTGCAACATCTCCCAGTACTGCGGTTTTTCACTGTGTTTGCACTGATTCTGAGGTCTCTGAAGACAGGACTTGGCATCTTAGATTAGGTCATCCCTCACAACATGTCTCTAATGTCATTGCTTCTTGTATACATAGGCAATTGACCTACTCTGCAGAGCATTTTAATAATTGTGCTGTAACTAACTCACATAAACTTCCTTTTTCTGTTTCTACTACTCAAACCTCTGAGCCCTTTGAATTGATACACTCAGATGTATGGGGTCCTTCCTCAGTTGAATCATGTATGAAGTACAAGTATTATGTTGTTTTCATGGATGATTTTACTAGATTTGTGTGGATTTACCCTTTATATTACAAAAGTGATACCTATGATGTATTTGTCAGTTTTCATGCCATGATTACTACTCAATTTCAAGCACAAATCAAAATTTTTAGGTCTGACAATGGTGGGGAATATGTAAACCACAAATTTTAGACCTACTTCCAAAGTTTAGGAATCATCCATCATACTTCTTGTCCACATACACCAGAGCAAAATGGCAAAATTGAAAGGAAACATCAACATCTAATACAAACTACCCTTGCTCTACTTAATCACAGTCATATGCCTACTCAATATTGGCTGGAAGCTCTTGCTACAGCAAACCATTTTATTAATCGGCTATCAACACCTGTTCTTCAAAATAAGTCACCATTTGAACTTCTTTATGGCATAAGTCCTGACTACAGTGCTCTCAGAGTTTTTGGTTGTTTATGTTTCCCATGGCTTAGGCCATACACGTCACATAAATTAGAGAATAGGTCAAAACCATGTGTTTTCTTAGGGTATTCCTCCACTACTAAAGGTTATGAATGTCTAGACATAGAAACCAACAAAGTTTTTCTGTTTAGGCATGCCAAATTTGTGGAAAACATATTCCCTTTCGCTGCTAAATCACATAACTCAGCCATTTTATCTGTAGACAAGTTGTTCTCTTATTTACCATCCTGCCAGTCTTGTTCCCATTTTGGTGCATCATCACAATCTCAGGTTCTATCTATACCATATTCTCCCACACAAAATTATGCACATTCTCTAGTTTCCTCAAATGCAGGACCTTTTCCTACACATTCTACACAATAGATTTTCACACAGAGTTAAGTTCATCTTCTGACATGATTGACAATTTTTTTCATCTAGTCATCCAAATGATGGTCCTGTCAACTCTCATCCTATGCTTACAAGGTCAAAAATAGGTTCTCTGCCTCCTCCATTATATCCATTACATTCCTTAGCTCTTGTGTCTACTGAGACTAAGCTTGCTACATATTGGGAGGCTTCTGAATATCCCTGTTGGCAGAAAGCCATGCAGGAAGAGTTCTAGGCTCTGCACCAATAGAAGACTTGGACACTTGTTCCTTTACCCTTAGACAGGAAGACAATAGGGCAAAAATGGGTTTTTAAGATCAAGAAAAATGCTGATGGTACTATTGCTAGATACAAGGCAAGACTGGTTGCAAAAGGCTACAACTACGAATAAGGCATAGACTATGCAGACACATTCGATCTTGTTGTAAAATCACCTACAATCAGGACTGTTATCTCTTTTGCTTTTTATTATGGATGGACATTACATCAATTGGACATTTCCAATGCCTTCTTACATTGTAATCTTGATGAAGATGTTTATATGGATCAGCCTCAAGGCTTTAAAGATCCTCAAAGGCCTGACTTTGTCTGCAAATTACAAAAATCCCTATATGGTTTAAAACAAGCCCCAAAGGCCTGGTATTCTAAACTTTCTTCCTTTCTCTTATCCCAAGGATTTTCTACTACACATGCAGACACATCCCTATTCATCCAGAGAACATCTACATATACTCTTATTCTTTTAGTATATAAAGATGACATTATTCTTACACGGACATCATCACAGGCAATAATGCATATGATTGACACATGAAACAAGAGTTTGCTATAAAGTATCTAGGTTCTCTATCCTATTTTTTAGGCATTGAGGTTCAACATGGCAATTCAGGCCTTATTCTGCATCAAACCAAGTATGCAAAGGAGTTACTTCACAGGGCACGACTTAATGACTGTAAATCTGCCTCAACAACTACAGTTTCTAAGTATGGGATTAATTCTAAAGATGGGATAGAACCTTATGACAATCCTACTCATTATAGGAGTCTTGTTGGAGCTTTACAATATCTCATAGTCACCAAGCCAGAGTTACAGTGTGCAGTCAACATCTTGTGTCAGAAGATGCATGCACCAATTAAGGCTGACTATGCTGCTTGATGAGATGTGATTTGGTGTGTGTTTGCATCGCCATTTACTTATACTTTAGAGGTGTTGAATGCTTATAATGATGCATTAGTGTAGTACTTTTGATAGGAATAGGCTTAAGTGTGAATAAATGTGCATATTGAGTTTAAGAGATAAAATGCTACACTAATAGCGTATTTTCAATGATTCAGGTGATTTTGGGTTAAGATAAAGATTGAACAATGAAAGGTGATGAAGATAGGACATGCACGGGTCTAAGGGAGAAGACTAAAGGCCGAAATGACGAAAAATTGGATGAAGGAAGTCAGCCGGACGCTAAGGAAGAATAGCCGGTCGACCGACTAGGTCGACCGGCCACTCTAGAGAGCTTCGTCGAAAAGCCGGACGACCCCCCTTCAAGAGCTGGTCGACCGGCCACTCCAGAGAGCCCTTGAAGAAAGCCGGTCGAGTACTCCAGAGGCTGGTCGACCTGCGCGAATCTATAAATAAAGCCCGATACGGAGCAGAAAAGGGAGGAGTTTTTACACACACTTCACACCTATTCTCACACACACTTAACCCTATCCCCTAGCCGCCTCACACACCCTTTTCACATACTTTTCAAGAAGAACCAAGTTTCGTTGGAGGATTCAAACGCTTTGGAATCGAGATTGTTTACAAGCTGTGTTCTAAAATCGTTAGGATGAAAGGGAAGTTTCGTTATATCTCTTTCATTCTATTTTCTATTATGTCTGAGTAGGCTTGTATAGGGTGATAAAACTTATGTAATGGGTTAATTTTATACTCTTATGATATGGGATATGATGGCTGAATATATATATATATATATATGTTTTGATTTGTTTTGTTTAATTGGGTGTTCTTTCATTCATGTCTATGTGTTTGATAAAATACCTAGATGAGTACATATATATTAATTGAAGTTTGTTTGTTACTAAACACATCTAATCCATCTTTGTACTCATGTCTATGTGTTTATACATGGATGTTATGAAGTGGGTAGTGCTTTTATTCATGTCTATATGCGTATTTGCATGCCTAGTAACAAGCAAAATTTCAATATCACATCTGTATGAATGTTAGTCAAATCATACTGTAGTGATCTTAGAATGACGGAGTATAATTTAGGGCTAATCTAGGTCGAGTTTCCTTTGGCTTTAAATCCAGCCAATAGGTTTCAGGATAGATTTAATCGACCTTAGCAACACTAGGTCTTGGCTTTAAACCCAGCCAACGGTTTAGGTACTAGGGTAGGTTCATTCTAAGCCACCTAGGAAGTTAGTTAGTCCCTCTTGAGGCCCTAGGTCATAAGGACCACGCCGTAGCTCTAGGAGACGTCGCCTAGGGACGGACCCGCACCGAGTCCTAGGGGGAAATCAAGACACTAACTAACAACCTAGTTAAGAGCACTTTTGATAGTTAGCCGTCATCCCTTAATCCCATAGCATTTGAGTATGGAGTTACCCATTCATAAGTCCAAGTCACCCTAATCCCTTTCCAATTGTTAGTTTCTTCTCAATCAACCTGCGTCCCTTTTGTTTTTATTCATAGTTTAGTTTTTTTTCATTTACTTAGAGCTCCCGACAATCCAAACCTTCACAAGAAAAAGTACACTTAGTTTAGATCTTTCTTTTTAGCTCTTTTAGGACATCAAGCATAGGATACATTAACGATATTCACACCTCCCTGTGGTTCGACACCCGCACTCGTAAACACTGTATTGCACGATCTGTATGCTTGCGGGTCTTTTAAAACTTGCACTCGTAAGAAGACATCACTGCTCTAAAAAGGGTGCTCCAGTTTATTCAGGGTACTCTTACACAAGGCCTTCTTTTTGCACCTGGTCCTTTAACACTACAAGAATTCTCTGACAGTGATTGGGCAAGTGATATGGTAGATAGAAAGTCAACCATATGCTATTGTGTGTTTCTTGGTAATAATTTAATTTCCTGGTGCTCCAAGAAGCAACCTATTGTTGCTAAATCTTCTATTGAGGCTGAATATAGGGCCATGTCTCAAGCAGCTACAGAATTGACTTGGCCTTCCTATTTGTTTCAAGCACTACATATTCCTCCCACAGTTCCTATTCTATACTCTGATAATGTTTCAGCTTTAGCATTGGCTTCTAATCCAGTTTTTCATGCTAGAACTAAACATATTGAGCTAGACTATCATTATATCAAGGAACAAGTGGTAGCCAAATGACCGAGTATCTCCTATCTTCCATCAGCAGAACAATTAGCAGACATTTTTACCAAAGCCTTGTCAACACAATAGTTTTCTTATCTCAGAGGCAAGCTTCCCTTGGCAGCATCAAGATTAGCTTCAGGGGGGCTGTTAGAGTATAGCATAGCCAGTTGTAATTGTTGTAACTAATAGCATGTGATAGTTATGGTTAGTAATAGCTCAGCAGTTAGCTTTATAATAGCATGTGCTAGTTCTGTGATAGTGATAGATAATGACAGCTGAGCAGGTGGTTATAACTGCCTCTAGAAGGATCTAGAGTGTAGAAACTATTGTTTATAAATAGATGTATCCTGTATATTATAGATTCAATGAATTAAGAAATGTTACTCTCAAATTTCTTTCTAGCTTTACTTTAACAAACCCTATCTTAAGCTTTACTTATTAAGAATATATTGGTCAGGTTTAACATGTGAAACTCTAAGAAGGCCTCATTACCTTCTTGACATGGACTTTATCTGTCTTGAGATCAATGTCTTAAAACACCTGAGGAGATAGAGAGCATGAAACGAGTTTCTTATGTTTCGGCAGTTGGAAGCCTTATGTATGTCATGTTATGTACTAGACCAGATATCTGCTTTGCTGTTGGCATGTTAGTAGATATCAATCAAACCTTGGACCAGTACATTGGGTTGTAGTTAAACATATATTCAAGCTCTAGGACTAAGGATTATGTGCTAGAATACCATGCAGATGATCTAACGCCATTATCCTATACAGACTCAGATTTCTAGTCTGACAGAGATCCCAAGAAGTCTACTTCTAGATATGTTTTCACTCTGTCAGGAAGAGTTATTTCATGGTGAAGTGTGAAGTAAAATTGTATTACTGACTTTACCATGGAGGCCGAGTATGTAGCAGTATCTGAGGCTGCGAAAGAGGCAGTATGGCTAAGAAAGTTCGTTTTAGACCTAGAGGTTGTACCACCAGCTTACAGACCAATAACATTCAATGGTGCTGTTTCACAGTACAAAGAGTCCAAGAATCACAAAAAGGGTAAACATATTGAAAGGAAATATCATTTGATCTATAAGTTTATCCAGAAAGGAGATGTAGTAGTTGAAAAGATAGCTTTAGGGGAAAACTTGGCGGACCTATTTACAAAGACTTTTCCAGAGAAAATATTTACCACACATTTAGAGTCTATGGTATTAGACTATGTAGAAGTGATCTTTAGTACAAGTGGGAGATTGTTAGGATTAGTATACCCTAAAGCTCACTTGTATATGACATTTTGGATGTTAAACAATGTATAATCATTTTGTTAAATGGCATTATGAGTTTCTTACGTATTATCTCTAGTATGTTTTATTGATGTACGTGTAAATGTCCCTTGACTTTAACTAATGACTTGGGTGCGCAGTGAGGCTGGATGCATAATAGGTCTAAGCCTAGATTTAGTCATGTCACAAACTGAGTCTGTAACTGAATGGTAGTGTTCGGTACTCTACCAGAATAAGGCTATATTAAGAAAGTCTCCTCGTTGAAGGTTATCTACCTAGGGCATTGGAGGACTTTTCGGATTTGTCTCGATAGTACGTGTGTCACGCATTGGATAGGACCATTGTGAGTATGTTTTCCAGAGACGTACTACCAAAGAAAGAAAATAGATATTCAATGCCACTAAATGATCATTTCTCTTAATCTTGAGTCTATGTGGATGAACTAATGAAGTTAGGGTTTGGTACTTTGATTCACTGTGGTAAGATCTTACTTTGCTAGGATCAACAGCCTTGCACATTAAGTGCTGAGTTCTAATTAATTGGAACATGCATATGCAATATGGAATCTGTATGCCCTCTTCGAGATTGTCCAAATTTATCATCCGAGTCTAGATCTAGTGATACTACCTTTATGGGTGTATTGATCATATGGCTTGAGAGTCGCTCCCTAGATCAAGAGATTCCATGACCAAGATGGTTGGTAATAGGACAAGAAACATATCGAAAAAAGATACAGCTAAGGAGGTGATAGTACAAGCCAAAGGACCAGCCTTAGCTCTGGGTATACATAAAGAGGCATCATGGTCGATTATTTAGTAGGTCAAAGACAAAGTTCACATTCTTTTATGATAAGCTATTGGGAAATAGCGATTATTCTTGGAGTGCAACTTTGATCTCATGGTAAAATAGATCATAGTTAAAAATAATTACTATGTCGCCTAGATTAGGCAAGGACATTTTTTATTATTTTTGGAAGCCAAGGTTAATTGTGTCTTTTTGGTCCCTTTCCTAGTTGAAATGACTTTGAGAGAGTAATCTTGAAAGAGCAAATTCCATATTGTGGTAATACCCTTATTGGGCCAAATCTTGGAATTAGGTTGCACTTTCTTTAGAATCCAAGATAACCTAATTGGGCTTGGATGGTTTCTTATTGGGCTTCAGCCTTCACATAGATTATGGACTATGTTTTGGGCTTGGATTGTGGGCTTGGCCCAATCTTCCAAGACATGTGCTGGAAAGTTACTACAAGAAGAATTCAAATTTACAACTTCCATGACATGTGGCAAACATTTACTACTAGAAAAAAGTTTCCCACATAGAAAGTTTACAAGGTTTAGGTGCTAAACTTTTCATACAAATAGGCAAGACCGTATACCATTTCTAGCATCCAAAAATTTTGTAGTTGATGTCTTCCATTTTGGCAAGAGAATACTACAACACATAGTACACACTTATTGTGTGGTTTTTGCTCTAGATTTTTAAGAGAACAATACTTTGCTTCTTCCCACACAAGAGGCTATTCTCTCAAGATAAGTCTCTTAATCATAGGGAAGAAGACTAGAGAGTTGCCTATTGCGACACCCCTATAATAAAATTTTTTGGTAGCCTTGTTTGTGATTGGGAGCAAAGCTCGTGATGGTTATAGCTTCATCAAAGCCCCCATGATTCAAGAGGTTAGCTTTACATATTTTTGCAAATGCTAGTTATGTTCTATATGTTCTTAAGCATACTCTTGCGTGTATTATGTGGTTATTTTATTTTCCTAGCATATTTTCTTGGTAGAAATTTTTGAAAATATGGACTAGGATAGACCACATGCAATATTATCGATACTACAACGATCCTTAAAATCCTTTGGAGAAATGAAGCAAGATGAGAAACCTTCTGCAAGACAGTATGGGAAAGACCAATGAGCCCAAAATCATATTTGATGCTGTTTGAAGGAGATATGGTATAGACTCATGGTAGGGGATGGATATAATGAACTTTTTTTATATTCATTGCTGTAGAGAACTATCTCAACATCAAAAGCGAATGCATGGATGAGGCTTCACATTAAGAAGATCAGGGCACTAATCCCATACAAAAGTGAAGATGAGATGGAGCCTTATGATTCCAACGATCCTAACTTTGACGAGAGTGGGTAATGGTAAGTAGATTACTTCGTTGAGCAGTAGGGACACTGTAACCCTGTGATATGTGTTGAGTTATGTGTCATTGTGTTAGCGTTTGCATGTATTTATAGAGGTGTTTAGAGGTTTTAAAATGCATTTATATAGAACTTATGCAAAGATTGTTCATATTTGATGATTGGGAAGTAAAGTATAAGTGCCTCATTAGTGTTTCTTTTGGTGTTTTAAGTGTGTGCTAGGATGAAGATCGAGCATGTTAGAAAATGTATAGCCCAAGGACTGAATACTATAAGAAAACAAAGAAGAAAAGGAATTGAATGGCTTCCTTCAGCCCACTTGCCAAAATTCTTACAGAGCACAAGGTCACTAGAGAGAATTTTGTGAATTGGAAAAGGAATTTGGACAAAGTACCCATTGTAGAGAAGTTGTTTACACTCAAATTCTGCATCATATTGGCTTATTAGCCAAATAAAGAATTTAGGACAAAAGGAATTGGAGCCGATACCACAACCAGAACGAATATTGAGGCCGATCTTCGACCAGAGGTAATAAACCGATGCATGATATGCATGTGTCTAGTTTAATTAAAGAGACCAAGTCAAATAAATGAGTAGCGGCAAAACAGAAGGAGCAAAGACTAAGCATGGAACTTGGTCAGAGCTTTAATGATCATAGAAGACGCCGAAATCGCAACTGTTGAAAGATTTCAGGGGAGCAAGCAAATGTAAAAGCTCGTCAAGGCCATGAAGAAAAGAGTCCCAGAGCCACCATGCCTTAGCAATATATATCCTTTTAGCTTCATAGCTTAGTCGTAATTAATATAATGCTAGCTTAGAATTCTCCAAATTGCTATAATTCACTTTATGGCCTAGATTTTTCCTTTTCGCAGTAATTAAGTTTTGGGTTTTGCTGTAATTAGGTTTACGGCCTTTTGAGCTTTAACTAAAATTAACTTTGTGGCTTTAGCCTTTATATTTTTTCCAATCTGTAGTTAAGTTTATGGAAGGATTGACCCCATTACAATTAGCTTTGGGGTGCAATTTGGTAAACGTTTAATGCGTATTTCTTGATTTTGTTGAGGTTTTGTCTCATTTCTATACGCTAATTGAATTGTAATAAAATTCGTGACTTTGTTTCATTGTGATTTACTTGTTATTACTTTGATTCTGGTTGAATTTTGTTACAATTGAGCAGCCCATATCTTATTCTTTACAAAGTCCCTAGATGGAGTTCAGGCAGGAGATAAAGAACCCACAATTGTAAAATTGTGTGCGGAGACTCCCAGGCTGAGAAGGCATCGCTATAAGGTTCGCCTTCGCGCTCGAAACGTACTTAGCTGAGGCTTTGGCCATCCAAGAGGCTGAGCAGAAATGGCAAAAGGCTAACAACATGGCCAATGCTATATGCTAATCTCTATGTTAGATGTTTAATAGAGTTAGCATTAGGGAATTACATTAGCTAAAGAAATCAGGACCTTGCTGTCAGATATATTTGTAGATCAAAGCAGGCTCCCAACTATGTACTCATTTAGGTTTGCCTTCCCATCGTACCGATTCTATTATGAAACCTTGAACTCAGGAGACATGTCCACTTACTCAATTTTAATGGTGAAGGGTGTAGTATTACACCCTAGTAGGATTTTGATGTGATTTGCAAGTGCACATTCTAGAGGTATATCAATGGCATTCATTGTTTGCCATATTTTAAGGTCACCACCAAATCCAAGGGCTATATGGATGAATTTCCTCGATTGATTTGAGTTGTTGGGCTTGTACAGGGGTTGTCGCGATAGCTGGGATTATGAGTTTTTTCATTAGTCATCTATTCTACACCAGAGCTCATCATTCTCTTACCTCATGCGTTCTGCATCTCGTGCTTAAGTCTCCAATTCTGCCTCTAGTTCTTCTATCTTGGTTTTTCTCTTGCTTCGTAATAGCCAATATCCATATGAAAAGATAATGATGTGTTTTTACAAATATGGGGTGTGATAAACGCTGTATCATTAGGGCCCAACAATGGGTGCCAAATTGTAGTTCCTTGGACGTACAATTGAAATCTCTAAGAAGATTATGGGGATTCCCACTGAAGAGGATATAGGGTCCTAGCAATATGATGTATGCTTAATGTGCACCAAGAGTGTGAGCCTTAGGTGTTATTGATCCTTTCTCCTAGCCATTACCAAGTTATATTACCCTAGGATTTTTCCTGACATTCCTCCATCTAAGGCAGCATTTGGGGAGCTATTGAACACATCTCTGTCTATCGGCTACATATTCCCCAATCCTCTTCCCAAAGACTTCACTAATTTGCTCTCCCATTGACTTTCCTTTCTAAAGACATTTGTTGCTTGATCTAATAGGCTTAAGATCTTCCTTCACACCTATGTTCCCAGTCCATGGGGCCTTTCATTGAAACTTGAAGCCCATCTTTCTAACGTTGTGCACCTTATCCCACTATAAATGGAAAACTCACAACACACAAGTGCTTTTAGCGAGAAACAAGTATAAATCTAAAATGACTTTTAACGATAATCTTCATGTCTTGTTTTAAAAATAGTCAATTTTCTTACATGTTCATGTATGTATGTAGAACAATAGAACAAATATATGAGTGAATTACAAACTAAATTATGGTATTACGGAAGCAAAAGGTGCAATTTTGAATCATTAAGAAGGTTTTACCCTAAGTACACTTTTCTTGTGCCCGCTATGGGATTTTTTTTTTAGTCCAATTTTTTATATCCCATGCAAAATTAACCCTATTTTGGATAGGGTTTCAAATATAACCCAATCTCGCTCCTTGTCTACCACACTCCAACAATGCAGAGCGCGTTCCAGGAAAGAGGGTTGTGTTCCTAGATTAAGACCGTGTTCTAGGAACGCGGCCTCGTTCCGAGAATGCGGCCTGCATTCTAGGAACGTGTCTTTTGCTTTTCCTAACTTTTCTAGAAATTCCCTAGCCGATTTAATGAGGAAGCAGGGAATTTATTCTTAGTAGCGCATTCTGGGAGTGCGTTTGCATCGAATTGAATATATTCCCTGCCATTAGCCTTGCTCGAGTCATTTCACGTCACGTGAACTTTCAGAAGTCTCACTCCCAGAATGCGTTTTCTACCTATATAAACACCAACCCTTTCCTCCACCGGCTCATTCAACACTTAATTCATCCTACAGTCTCTTACTCTAACTTTCTACCAAATTCCTTCCACTTCTCACTCTAACTTTCTATCAAAGCACCTAAAAGAATGAATTCAACCGAAGTTACTATTCTTTTATACTATGGCGGTAAAAAAATTATGACAAATTTCGGTCTAGACTTCAGGAGTCCAAATATACCACGAAAAATCAAAATTCTTCCCAATTCAACTTACTATCAATTTGTTCTCATGTAATTAGAAAGCTCAGTTTGCGTCCAACCATTGATAAAGTTAACTTATGCTATAGATGGCTACATTACAACAGATTTATTATTACCTAAGTGCAATAACTGATGATGAAGATCTACGGTACATGTATGGCATCACTCGTTGTGATTGGAACCGTTGCGCACGTAATAGTGGATTTTAAGTGTAATAACGTGCATATGCCACAACCAATGGCCAACATCCCATACCAATGGTCCATGTCATCACATGACGTCCCATACCATGTTGGATAGTTGCCCGAGAATATCAAGCACGCAAACATGAAGTTGCCATAAACATGATCTTTATTATCGACCCTAGTTAAAATAGTGTTGGCAGATGAGTACACAAGTTCTTATCCGATATCCCTACCAATACGTGGATCATGAGCGCCGATGGGGGGCTATAGATGGGGTGTGATGACCACAAATAATGTCGAATGTTTCAACAGTGTCCTTGTCGGTACTAGGGGATTACCTATCACGGCCCTGGTAACTAACACATTTGTAAAGATAAAAGGTTACTTTTATGATCGGTTGATCCATGCCATGCACTTGGAAAGTGAGGGCCATCGTCTCCCTCCTAATGTGAGGGAACTATTTGAGAACTGTTTCCAAGAGGATGGAAGATGCCAAGTCGGTTGGTTGCCAGTGCGATGGAATGAGAATCTACCGTACCAAGTAGTCAATTGGGAAGTAAGTACATAAACTTGCAGTAAGTAGATTGCATATCACTTGCCATGCTCACATGCACAAACTGTTGCTCGATTTAAGGAGTTTAATGTAGAGAACGTGATATCTCAAGAGTTGATAATGAAAGCGTACAAGGATACCTATTGGAGGACATTCGAGCCCCTTGGACACCAATTTTATTGGCCTCCAGTGCGTACATGGACATTGCATCTGAACGCTCGTCCTGTTCGCCAAAGAAGAGGACGAGCTGGAGAACAGTGCATCCCAAATGGGATGGATCGATCTGATCGCCATGGACAATGAAGGTGTATGGTATGTGGTCAACCAGGCCACACTGCTGCAACTTGCCCCAACAATCAAAATGCATAATTCAAGAATATTTTTATGTGTACTAGTTGTAATGTGTAGTAGTTGTAATCTTGTTTTGTTTACTTAGTGTGACGTTGTAATGATATTATGTAATCAATCTTGTAATGTCCACTTCAACTGAATGGAAAAGTGCATAACATCCAATTCGAAACATTAAGTACTTAATGGTTTAATAAAAGCATGTACAGATCATAAGTAACTACATAAATGAAAAACATAAATGAAAAAACATAACACAGTGTCATCAATACATAATGAAAAAAATAAAGTGCCACAAAACTAAATACATCAGCCAGGTGTGTAATGCTGAGGGCCCTGTCCCCTGTTGCCATGGTTAGGTAACTGAAGTCTAACAGGGGATGGTGTAGCCCATTTCCTGGACAAATATGCCTGAGGATGCCAAGGCTACTATACAAGAGATAGCTGTACCTATGTAATAGGTGCTTGGGACTACAGTGGCTAGTCATGCTGTTCACTACCATGATCGACCAATTGCTAGTGAATGAAGTCTCTGGACCCCATGTATCTAGTAGGAGATTCCCTTGATGATCCATTCTGCGTTGCCTCGTCATCATCCTCTTTATCATCTTGCTCATCAATCACCGGACTAGAAGATCTGCCATCATAGAGCATACTGCACCTACCGCTACTGCTCTAACCCATCTCTTGGCTGGAATAATCAGTAAGGTCGCCTATGCTGGGAACGATGCTCTCTATATTGTTGTAATGGTTACATCGGGGGCGTATTAGGCAACTCTAATACCGCTCTCTGCTCAATGAGGTGCTCGTACTGTGTGTTCCATAGTGTACTCTCGCCATGTAGTTGTATAAGTTGCAGGGGCCTCATCACAAGATCTCTGGACTGTACATCGTTGTGAAGGTCCCTCTGGATGTATTGATGCAACAAATCACGAGAGTGGTGAACTACATGTTGCACTACTATTGCCTAGATGAAAAATAACACGCTATGATTAGTTTCATTTAAGTTTTCAAAGTTTTCATAAAGAACAAAGAAGAATACAAGTGTTGCTCACCAAAAAAGTCTCATTTTATGCAAACACCACATAACCATTCCTCCTATGACTTGTACCCCCATGACTAACTTGTAATATGGTCACCTTACGGTGCCAAGTCATGTAATTCCGAAGTGCTGCGGCTGTCAGCATATCCTCTAACTATCCCTGAACAACGTGCTGCTGCCATTCCCCTATAGATTTGCCACCTGTGTCATGGCCTTTCCCTTGAGCTTTTCCTTGTCGTCTTGTGCTTCTCATGATCAGGCGAATCATGAGGGATCTCTAATCATAGTCCGAACTATCGTAACACATGATCGGGACGATGCCAATCAATAGTATACCCAAATATCAACGAGACTCGGGCACGCCAAACGTCACTATGCTCTACACAATACGGTGGCAGATTGTCCAATACTGTCCTGAGGGGCTGCCATATAAACTGTAACCAAAACAAGTAAAGAAAAGTTACTTACATTACTTACATGCTTAATAATGCCGTAATAAAAATATTTAATAAAAAAATTAAGTTTAATATACCTCACTGACCTGCAAATGGTCAATACTGTCCTGACATTCAACTTGCCCTGACATTTCAGATGCATCTGTCATTTCTTTTTTCACGTAAAAGATAGCACCTCGTGGAATGCCAGGGAGTTGAAACAAAGGCTCAAGCTTATATCGCTGTTGCTCTAGCCACTCTTGGGTCACCTATAGAAGTTGAGGCCTAAAAGTTGTGAATCTATCCCATGCAAAAAACTACAAGCAAGATAGAGTTGTTATAATAAAGCTAACTTTTGGAAAATTTAAAGAATAAATAAATGATGAAACCAATACCTAGACTAGTGTCACAGCTTTACATACACCCTTACTTTGACGGAACAAAGTGCGGCCAAGCTGTTGGTACAAATATGCTAGTACAACTGTGCCCTAGTTGAACTGTTGGATCTGGTCAAAGTTCTGCAACCGAATCAACCAGGCCAAATTACCCTCATTGGTACTTGTGTAGGAAAATAGGTGGCAATTTATCATCAGAAAGATCCACAGACGTGCTCGCTACTGAGCCTGCTACAGGGTGGGATTTTCTAGAATACCCTAGCTATTAAACTTGTCCCGTAGCTGGACGAAATTGATTGCGTTCCCGATTATGATAATACGACCCATACCGTCGTCCGCGTCCGCGTCCACATCTGCGTCAAGCCCCAAATAATCATGAATAAGATCAACCTACTCTTTCCTCGAGTGTTCACCCGTCTCAATCTCTGGAATAGGTGTACTAGTCACGGGAAGACTCTGATAAACGACCACATCCTGCAGGGTGATAGTGGCCTTCCTTACGGGCAAATGAAAGGTGTGTGTCTTCACCGCCACCTCTCAATCACAGAAGTAATAAGCTCGTAGGTAAGTTGATGGTAGCAGGATTTAAAACAACCATAGAATCATGTTCCCACAAATTGCTGCTGTACCCATGGGTGCTTTAGGTCCTTAAACAAATTCCAATTAGACCTATAGCATCTAATGCTATCCAACTGATGTGGATCCTATGAATACTGGACCCGGTGGTTCATGTAATTAATGGCACAAGAATGCCGCGTCTACTAGACCTGGTCAACTGTCCATAATGAATCCAAAGATAAAAAAACTTTCAATTATGACTAGTAGTTGTTGTAAAATTAGTAGTAGGAGTAGTAGTAATGATGCCAAATTAATAAACCCTAAACCATTAATACTAACTAACCTAAGTTTTTTAGAGAAACTAACAACAAATTTTATAACTTAAAGCATAATAATAATAATAATGATAATAATAATAACAGTAGTAGCAGTAGTAGTAGTAGTACTAATAATAATAATAATAATAACAATAATAACAATAATAATAATAATAATAATAATAGTAAAGTTATAAAACCTAAACTATAAATTACTAACTAACTTAACTTTTTTAAATTGCTAAATCCCAAATTTATTAAATAACTAGCTTCTTAAATTATTAACTTCCTAAACTAACAACAATTAAATTACAAATTAACAAATCAACATCATCACTCAAAATAAAATAAAATTAAACTACCAAACAAAATTACACAAAAAATATAAAATACAATGACAAAACACAACATAAATAAATAACTTACAAGATAGAGGCTAAATCCTTGGAAGTGAGGCTGATAAACAAGAATTTATCAACTGGGGGTGGGGGAAAATTTTGGAAAATGAAATGGGGAATGGGGGAGGACAAGCCAGGGCGAACTAATTTATGGAACGCTGTCCGTGTTTTCGACGCGTGGCAAGCTTAAATTTTGAATTTTTTTAATTATTTTGTATTATCTTTGTCCTAATGTGCTTTTCGAGAGCGGATGATGCATTTTGGGAGCGACATTGAATTATATTTGAACCCTTATCAAGAATGGGGTCAATTTTACATGAGATATTAAAATTTGGGTAAAAAAAAAAAAAAGTCCGCTGCCATGCTCGCGATCCTTGGATTCCCGAGAATGATTCCGCGACAGTCAGAGAGGCCAGCACATGAAACTATCTGCATCACATTCTACACACGTGAGCATATATGTACGTGCATACTTATTCACGTGAATACTTTTTGAAGCATAAAGTCCGTCATTGGAATCGTGAAACTAATCGAGGTGGATTTCTTTGGGTACATATAAACGGGCAGAAACTGAAAGATGATCACGGGAAGGGAAAAAAGAAAAGCACGTTTTTGTACGTTAAATATTTTGACTTGAATAGATTCCCTCTTCATACCTAACCTAGAAGTTAAGTGCAGGAAATTCTAAAATTAATTTTTGTATATAAGAGTGTTATATTATCGATTTCCACATTCAACCCAAGAAAAAATCTATTGGCAGATGCATGCATGAACTCAAGATGACTTTTAACCGTACGTAATCGTTCTTGATTTTGTAGTAGCTGATGTCACAGGATGATCACAAGAATATCCAAGTGCGAATGCTTAATAAAGTGAGTCAAGATTATAATTTCAACTTATCAGAACTTAGATAGCTTGTTGGTTTCACATCTATATATATGTTTGTCTTGTTATGACAGCCTCCATTGGAGAACCGAGAAAACTTACAAGAACCAATACTCTTGTTTCTCTCTTGTCTTAATTAGGTATATTCATTACTATATATTACATTGCAACCAAATGTCGATTTCGTTAGAAGCTCTGGCCATGGCAAGCATCAACAGTTATGATTATGGTATAAGCATTGAAGAACGGGAGCGCGACGAGATGGATGTACCTTCTCATCTATTAGCCGACCAGCATGAAGAAGAAGAAGAAGATATCTGGTGGATATCTGACAAGGGCTCGCAATTCGAATATGCTTCGAATGACCATGATGAGGATACTAGAAGTGATGGAAACCAATCTGAAGTTCACAATGACTGTGAGAACAATGATGCTGAAGCAGCTTTCGGATTCAAAACAAAAGCAGGCTCGAGCACTTCATGGAATAAGGACTTCATGGCACGCTTGCGCTTGATAGGGATGACAATGCTTAAGATTATTTTGAGACTACTTATGCTCCTTAAGAGTTAAAGACAACAAAATAATGCCTATCGCATCAGTCAACTTCAGATTTTTCATTTGTATTTTCTTTGGATTCATATATTTTGTTTTATTTATTTTGGTTGAAGTGATTATTGACAGTTTCTAGTTGCTAGGAGAGATGCAACTTTGTTCCGATCAATTATATATAATTGACTTTGTTCATCACATTGTTCCCTAATTCGGATCTCTAGATAATCGCCACCTTTGAGATCCTAAGTGAGTCTGTAGATATATTTCAAGAGCAAGCATTGCTTCTTATTAGTAATTTTAACTACACAAATGCCTCTTCCTCAGCATATCATGGGTTCAAAGATATTGTACATCTAATCTGTGATTCAAGTTCTACAGTTTATATGCTTATAGGCTTATCTGAATAGGTTTTCTCTTTCATCAAAGAAACGTACTAGTTTAATTAACCAAAAAAAAAAAAAAGAAAAGACACACTCACACACACAAAAATATACATACATACATACATACACACACATACATATATATATATATATATATATATTTGCAAAGTTAAAACTATTGACTTTCTGAAAAATTTAAATTTTTCTAACAAGAGTAAAATACACCCTGTGATTTCAATTCAAAACTTGTTGATGAGATTAAAAGATAGCTCAAGTAGTTGAGACTATCTCCAAAGCATGAGGTTCTAAGTTCAATCTCATTAGAATAAGAGTTTTACCAAAGGAAAAAAAATTTAAAACTTATAGATATCTTTGTGATTCAAAAAAGGTTTGTAAATTGGTCTTTGCCATTAGCTTTCCAGCAAGAGTTATCAAACAATATAAAAGCATGCTAATGCATTTTTAGTTTTCAATAATTAAAAAGCTCAAATAAATTGATACAAATTCCCTCTCTGATTTAAAAATGGTGCAAATTCTTCCCTCTAACTTTTAAATTTGGTGAAAGATTCCTCCGTAATAATCTGCAAATACACCCGTAGATGAGTAAAAATCCAAAGTATACTTTCTAAATTATGTATATTTCTTAGTCTAAATGATTTTTTATAAGCAATATAAATATATTCAATAATAATCAAATGCATATAAACAAAAGGATCTATGTAATTTAAGAGACTTTTTATTTTATTTTCACTGTGAATAGTGTATTTGCATCTTATTTCAAACTAAAATGGGAAATCTACATAGTTTTGAAATTAGAGGGAGAATTCACACCAATTTATTTGAGTTTCTTCATTATTGACAGGTCAAAATGCACTGTAGATGCATGTTTTATGCACGCAAAAAGATTAGTTACAAGAGCCAATATGCAACATTTTTTAATCGACAAGGATATCAGTGAGTTTTTAAATCATATGGGGTTTTGTGCGATTATCAAAAGACACAAGGGAGTAAAATACATTTTACTCTTTTAAAAATTATACAATTTTTTTCCCGACAAGTCCAATTGATATATATACTTTTCTGACACATGTTATAAATACTTGGGATCTTGGATTTCTTGAGAATGATTCAACGTCAATTGCAACGGCCAGCTTATAGGCTAAACTCATTGCATGACATTAATTCTTCTTGCGAGCTTATAGGCTAAACTTATTGCATCACATTCTTCTTGCGTACATATGTGAACATATCATATGCTAATATGTTTTTGTCTAATATCACAAGATGTATGTAATTTGTGTGAGTTAATTGCATGTTCTTGCTATGACTTTAAATGGTTTTAATTTATTTTAATTTATTGGAATGAAGGAATAACTCAAGTATTTGAGATTATTTCTCCTGCACATGAGATCCTATGTTTAATTTATGGGGATGGAGGGTTTTAAAAAAAATATTTCAATTTGCTCTTGTTTCGCGACATTTTGAACTTTTGTCTACTTTAATTTATTTCACTTGGCTATTTATTTGCTCCAATTTAGAATTAGTTTCTTATTTCTTATTCCAAAAATAATTAATTGTCTCCTTTATAATTTTAGTCTTAATTTTTGTTATTGTAATTTAATTTAATTGTATTTTTATTATTATTTTCCTAGGCCAATTCAACCCAGCTAGATTAGGAAATCGTAGTATTTGTCTAGTACTTATCCTTCCCTTTACAAGTTCCTAAGTGATCAACCCTTTACTTGCTTAAAATATGTTGACATATTATTTATATACTTAGAAATAATTAATGTTTCACAACATAAACCATGAAGCTTCTTTTTGAAGTTTTGGAATGTGTGTCTAATACAAAATCTATGATGAGCAGATGGATATTGATAAGACTTCGCCAAGCCTTTATTGTCTATCAAAAATATAGCTCCATCATCTCTCATCTAGATGTCGATTCGTCATGTAGTGCATTTAAAGACCAAAACCATGTTTTCCTACAATCAACTAGACCACTACCGATGCAATTGGAACCATGTTATGATTGTTCTATCTGATGTGCTCAACTTGCGATATAAAATTTAACGCAAATTGGTGTATTTCCACCTTATGTTATTACAAAAAGGGGAATTTGCATCATTTTTCAAATCTAGGGGGGGAATTTGCACAACTCCATTAACTTTAATGGAGTTCCTCATTATAAGGGCTAACATGCAACGTTTGCCAAATCATAGGGTGCCAAGTGTCAGTGAATTTAAAAATACAAGAAATTTTATACAATTTTCACAAAACACAGGGCAGAAGATGCATTTTACTCTTACTAATGTAAGGGCTTGAATCTTGCATTGCAAGAAAATATAGATATCTATATATATATATATATATATATATATATATATTTCCTCCTTCCCATTGTGAAGGTCCAGTTTTTATATTTCAAACGTATTAAGACAATCAACATTTTAAGTGTTAATTTATTAAATGCTACAAATTTTATTTCTGTAACTAAGCATTTTAGTGCTTCGTATTCAGTCGATGGATAGAAATAAATAAGACCCTATTAAATTCAATCTACACTTCATTAAATATTGATACAAATAGCTGAAATATCATGAAAAATAACTTGCAAAGTTGGCGGTAAACAAATTCTAAGCATCAAAATAATTCTAAATATAAGAGCTTCCGTTTAAAAATATTTAAACTAGTCCTTGATGTCTTACTCCTATTTTTGTTTGAAATTTGAGATGAACTCTAATCTCTTGATATCATATCTATATATACATGTATTCACCTCAAAGAATATATGCTTGTCTTACCTTTTGTCTTTATCCCTTTTTCACTCAAATGAAAAATTTGTCATTGTCCCTTTCAGCTACAGATAATTTTGCTCAAAGGAAAACACAAGGAAAATTATCAAATACTCAACAACAAGTTGCCTTTGAAACTTTGCTAAGGAGCAATGAGAATGGAAAGTTGAAGAACAGGATGATAGGCATGGCAGCCGAATTCTTTGGTTACCACAAAACTATCCAAAGGATATGGCGACGTGCTAAGTCAAACGTTTTTGAGGGTTCAATGGCAGATGTTCCCTCTAGAGCTCTAAGGAGAGCAGGTTGCAAAAAGATACAGGTAAGTTTCAATCAATCATCTCGAATTCCATTGTGATGTGTGTCATTTGTGTGTGTTTGGTACGTAGTTTTTGCATGCACATTTAAGGGTGTTCTAGAGCATAATTGAGTGCATTCAGTATAGAGTTTATGCATAACTATTAATATTTGAACATAATGTATTTAGATTCACAAATGCTATACTAAGTGTTATATCTTTGTTTTAGGTGAGTTTTGGTATGGGTCGAGCTTAAATGAGAAGGAAACGAGCTAAATATTAAAGGCCGGGGGAAAAAGATTGAAGGTTGAACATCAAATGGAGCTACTGACTGGGGCTAAAGGAAACCCGCTGACCGGGTAAATGCGAAAGAGCAAAGTCTATACTGGTCGAGCATACCAGCTGACCGGCAGGGTTAGCCGGTTGATCTAGAAAATAGATTTGTTACCGATCAACCTCTCTTGTTACCAATTAGCCAGTAGGGTAACGGTACTAGCACTGAAAAGTCTATAAATAGCCCATTTTAGGTCATTTTAGGAGAAAAACTTTATTTTCTTAAACCCTAATAAGCCCTAACCTTTTACCCACTTCACCAAACACCCAAAACCACCATCCATACCAACCAAGCTAGGATTGAAGCTTGTAACAAGAGATTGAAGGATTTTGCTTTAGATTTGAGTAAGAGTTTGAAGAGGAGTTCCTTAATCCTTTTCTTATTCTTGTAAATTTGCTTGTAATTGAGTTAGATCTAGGGTTGATTGATGTTGTATATTAGATTAGGGCTTTGAATAAAAGATTTTTGTTATCTTTGGCTCTTAATACATGTTTGTTTACATAAATCTGTGGCATGATTCAATATGTCTATATATTGAAAATCAAGCTTATCTATGTGTTTGTTAAAATGTCTAAGTAAACTTGCATGTGTTATTTGTGCATAAATGCCTTTATCTACTGATATGGGTTAAGTGATTATGCTTAATTCATGGCTTTGCTTAGTAGAGTAGGCTTTAGCTTTAAATCTAGCTAATAACTTATATGCTTTACTTAGTCGAGTTTAAGCACTAGTCCTTGGTTTAAACCCCAGCCAAGCGGATAAGTTAACCTAGTCTAGAATATCCCTCACCCACGTTAGTATTGGTTAAACTAGCCTTAATGTCACATAGTGTTTAGGTGCTCGTCCTTGGCTTTAAACCCAACCAAGAAAATAAGTTCTAAGCACAAATTGCGTAAGCTAAGAGGGATTGGCCCTTAGCATTAAATCTGGCTAACGGGTTGAACCACTAGTATTGTTGAAGAGACCCCCAATCAACACAACAACAATAGAAGTCCCGAGCCATAGATAGACCTAATTCGTTATCATAGCCCGAGTCTAGTTGCAACGCAATCGCCCTCAGTCCCCTTCTTCTCTGTTAGATTTCTTTCCTTAGCTTGGCACCCTTAAGTTTCTCCGTAGTTTAGGTTTATTTTCCCTTTTTTTGAGCTCCATTCCATCCTAAAGAAAGCACACACGTGCACTTGGCTAGTTTTAGGCACCCAAGCACATAGAGGTCAAACTAAGGTAGTCTTCCTGTGGAGACAATACCCGCACTTGAATCCGCTATACCACGAACGATTCGTACCCTTATAAGTGCAAAACTTGACACAATCACATTGCATCGATGACAAACATTCTTTCCCTCACAAAAGCCTTAAATATGTCCAAATCTACCTTACGTCCACTCATTAAAGACGGTGCAATTAGGGCCATTACAAATGTCGTTAAACTGGCCTTAATGGGTGAGAAAAATTAAGCACATTTAAACTTTTGCATATCCATGCTTGATCCCAACACTCTAATGGGAATCTATGTTTAATTAACATGTTCAATTTTGTTCATATTGATGAGAAATGGTTTTACATGACTAAAACCATCGAGGATATTATTTGCACCTGAAAGAAGAATATCCTTATCGTAACGTGAAAGGTCAAACTTTCATTAGCAAAGTGATGTTCTTGGCGACCATAGCTCATCCTCAATATGTTGTAAAGTGTAACAAAATTTTCAATTGGAAAATTGGAATTTTCCCTTTTTGTGAACAAAGTGCCAACAAAGAGATCTAGTAAAAACCATGTGGCTAAAACTTTAAAGACCAAACCAATTACAATTAAAAAGGAGGTCACTAGATCGTTCTTGTTTAATGAGGTGTTACCCACAACTAGAGCAAAATGACCTGTAAAGGATCCTATATTTATTGAACATGACAATACAAGACCACAAATTAACCCACATGATGCTGAGTTCCTTGAAGCTATTGTTCTTGATAGATATGATATTTGTTTATCGTGCAAGCCATTTAATAGTCTAGATATGAATGTTTTTGATCTTGAACTTTTCAAAGCAATTGATTCTATTGAATGTGGCCCATATTCTTGGGCAACAAGAATAGAAAATTTCCTTATTAGCATATTACCTTATTTGCTTGTTACCATAATAGTACATAATTAATATGTGTTCTTTTTCTTGTAGTATACTGTTTCCTTTTCCTTTTAGAATATTGATTAGGATACTTGTTCACTATCAATAGGGGTTAGGACATTGTATTGTGTGGTATGAGAGAAACCAGAGTGTGAGCCTTGTAATATTCGCTAATCAATAATAAATTATTCTCTACTGCCCGTAGATGTAGGCTTTAAGACTGAATCACATAATTCTCTTGTGTTCGTTTTCTTCTCATGTTCTTCGTGTTTGCATGTTTTTCCCCAACAAACTAGTATCAAAGCCAAAATTTGTTCCGTTGCTTGAGAGGGAAAAAGGAAAAATCAAAACTCACTATAAAATTGCTCAAACCAAACGGTGCCTAACTAAACAAAGGTATTTGCTCGGTGAGGAGTGCTTCGGTGTTGTCTACATTGAGCGTTGATGGTTGGAGTCAAAGCTTACATCAGCGAGTCATGGTTTACGATTGGGTTTGAAGAACGAGCAAAGAAGATAGAGTTCGCGTGCTCTTGAGGTTGGTTTTGTGTATTCGGAACTTTTTTTGTATTGGGGTAGGTTTGTAAAGCAGGTTTAGGGTTTGGGTTTTAGGATTTGGGTCTGGGTTTTTTGGATCGGGCCTAGGTAGCGGCCATGTCCAGATTTGGCTAGGTCTTTTGGGTGTTGGGTCTTAGGCTTTGAAACTTTGTCTATTTGGGCTTAGTTGAATCAAAAGGTAAAAAGAAAATATTTTTAGGTTGGACTTCTATTTTAGGACCAAAAAAAAATATTTATTTCCTTTAGGGCCTTGCTGTTGAGTCCTGGAAAAAAAAAAGACTAGTTTGACCCATTCGACCACGTTGACCAGTTAGCCAGGGTTTGACCGAGGGTTGACTTTGACCGTTGACCATTGACCGAGAGTTGATCAAAGACTTACGCCACATTTTTTCACGTCCTGAGTCTGTTTTTGGACTCTATTTTTCCAGATTCTACTCCAAAGTGCGTGTTTAGGGACAATGTTGACTTTGACCAATTGGTTTGACTTTGACCGGTGTTGACCAAAGTTGATTGGGGGTGTTCCTAAGGTTTTCAACGTGCTGAATTTGTTTTTGTGGTTCATTGAGCTTAATTCAATCCTAAAGTGCGAGTTTTAAGAAAATAAAGATGTCTTCCACAGGTGGAATATTTGAAATCAAGAAGTTTGACGGGAGAATGAGTTTTAGTTTATGGAGGATCAGATTCAAGGCATTTATGACAATGCAAGGACTTTTGAAAGTCATTGAAGAAGTGATCCCAGAGAAGACGGAACCAACAGCGAGACAAGAGCTTGAAGCGAAAGCCCTAAGTGCAATATACATGTCCGTGACAAATGAAGTATTGTTGGAGATTGCTGAGAAGACGACAGCAATTGAGGCTTGGAATACTTTAGTGGACTTGTATGCATCTAAATCTCACACAATTCGTCTCTACTTGAAGAAGCGATTGTATTATCCTAGAATGAAAGCAGGTACATCACTAAAATAACACCTTGATTAGTGTATCTCTTATTTGATTGCTTTGAAGGATGTAGGTGTTAAAATTGATGACGAAGACCAAGCTATGATCCTATTATGCTTCTTACCACCTTTATATATGAACTTTGCGGATACTATGTTGTACGGGAGGGATAAAATTAGTTTTGAAGATATGATTGTTTCATTAAAATCGAAGGATCTTCAAACACATATTCTGGGACATAGGGAAGAAGTTCATGGGAAGGGTTTAGTGAGTAGAGGGAGAGCGGAGAACAGAGAGGGATCTTCGAATAGTAAGAAAAGTAAGCAAGGTCAAAATCAAGAGCAAGAAAACTACACTGTTTCAAGTGTGGTGAGAAAGGTCACATTAAGAAAGAATGTCCAAAACTGAAAAAGGGAAAGAAAAAGGTGGAGAATTCAGCCAATGTGGTGAAGGGTACTAACAGTGATAGAGATAACTCGAGTAGTACCAGGGATGTTTTGATTGTAAGTGCACTACAATGGCATAATCAATGGATTCTTGATACAGGTGCAACGTTCTATATATGTCCTAAACGTGACTAGTTCTCTTCTTATTTCAAAAAGAAAGGGAAAGTCCTTCTAGGCAATGATTTTTCGTTGAAGGTGAAGGGAATGGGCATCATAAATATCAAGATGTTTAATGGTGTTACAAGATCTCTCGAGTGTTGGCATGTACCAGAGCTGAAGAAAAACTTGATTTCTCTTGGGCATTTGGATTCTTACGGGTACAAATTTCATAGTGAGAATGGTGTCTTAAAGGTGACCAAAGATGTAATTGTGCTCTTGAAAGGGAACTTGACTGGTGGCCTATATCTTCTTCAAGGTAATACGGTTACAGATGTTGCAGTTGTTGCATCTTAGGAGAGTGATAATGATGCGACACAGTTATGGCACAAAAGGTTAGGCCATATAAGCAAGAGAGGACTGACCAAGCTAAGTAAGAGGGATTTGCTTTATGGACAAAGAACTAGAAAGCTAGAATTCTGTGAGCATTGTGTCTTTGGAAAGCAAACCATGGTAAAGTTTAGCAAGGAGCAGGAGAATACTAAAAGTACACCTGATTACATTCATTCTGATATTTGAGGTCCTAATAAAATTCCTTTCAAGAAAGGTGCTAGGTATTACATCACTGTCATTGATGCATACTCTCAGATGGTGTGGTATACTTCTTGGAAACTAAAGATGAGGCGTTTCCAACATTTGTTGAGTGGAAGACATTGATTAAGAAGTAGACTGGTAAACAAATTAAGCATCTTAGGACTGACAAAGGCTTGAAATATTGCAATAAAGAGTTTGATAAGTTCTGCAGAAAACATGGCATTGTGAGACACTACACATGTGTAGGGACATCACAACATAATGGAGTTGCAGAATAGATGAATAGAACTCTAGTGGAGAGAGCTCATTGTATGCTCTCCTATTTTGGCCTGAGTCAAGACTTTTGGGCTAAAGCTGTTAATATGGCGTACTACTTGGGAATAGGTCTCCATCCAAAGCTATTGAATTGAAAACTCCTTTTGAGTTATGGTCCGGTAAGCTTGCTGACTACTCTCGATTGAGGGTGTTTAGTTGCCCTGCATACGCTCACGTGAAGGATGGAAAGTTGGAGCCGAGGGCAAAGAAATGCATATTCCTAGGCTATGTGTCCGAGAGAAAAGGTTATAGGTTGTGGTACATAGATCCAAAGTCTCCCGGTTTCCTCGTTAGTAGGGATGTCAAGTTCAATAAGTCTGCTTCATTAGACTAAGAAAAGGAGAAAGCGGTAGCTGGTTTAGACCACGGTGTCAAAAAATAGGCAGAGGTATTTGCTGATGTTTCAAATGTTCCATCTAGCAGTAGTAGCAGTCCAATTCAGCCGACTCAACCAACTGAGATGCATGATCAAAATGTGCCTAAACAACAAAAGTATAGCATTGCTACTAGACGGGAAAGGAGACAGATTAGAGAGCCTTAAAGGTATGGATATGCTAATCTTGTTGCTTATGCTTTGACTGTTACTAAAACAATTGAAGGACATGAGCCGAATTTGTACAAGGAGGCCATATCTAGGAAAGATTTTGCTCAATAAGTAGGTGCCATGAGTGAGGAGATTGAGTCTCTTCAGAAGAATCAAACATGGGAGCTTGTTGAATTGTCTAAGGGACAGTGAGTTGTCAGATGCAAATAGGTTTACAAGAAAAAGGAAGGTACTCCAGGGGTTGAAGGCCCTCGATACAAGGCGCGATTGGTGGCAAAAGGCTATACACAAAGGGAAGGTGTTGACTTCAACGAAGTATTCTCTTCGATTGTGAAGCATAGTTCTATCAGAGTTTTGCTTGCCTTGGTTGCTCTTCGTGACTTAGAGCTTGAGCAGCTAGATGTGAAAACGACATTTTTTCATGGTGATCTTGAAGAGCAAATTTACATAAGTCAACCGGAAGTGCATGTAGCTCTTGGTAAGGAAAACCATGTTTACAAATTGAAGAAATCCTTGTATGGGTTGAAGTAGTTGGCTCAGTAGTGGTACAAGAGATTTGACACATTCATGGTAGGCGCTGGAGACACAAGGAGTGCCTATGACAGTTATGTGCATTTCAAGAAGCTTCCAGATGGTTCATTTATGTACTTGTTGTTGTATGTCGATGATATGCTTATTGCTGCTAAAAGCATGTCTATCATTGGTGAATTAACGAAGCAGCTGGGTGATGAGTTTGAGAAGGATCTTGGAGTAGTGAAGAGGATTCTTGGCATGGAGATTGACGGGGATAGAAATGCTAGGAAGCTATTCTTGTCTTCGCAGAGTTATATTGAGAAGGTGCTAGAGTGTCTTGGGATGCTTAAAGCAAAGCCTATGAGTATGCTGCTTGCTGCTCATTTCAAGTTGTTTATAGATTTGTCACCTAAAATTGAGAAAGAGGTAGAGCATATGTGTCATGTTCCATACTTAATTGATACTGGTAGCTTGATGTACGTTATGGTATGCACTCGTCCTGACAATTCACCTGCAGTTAGTGTTGTGAGTAGGTATATGGTATCGCCTGGGAAAGCACACTGGAAAGTGATGAAATGGATAATGAGATATTTGCGTGGCACTACAAATGAAGGATTGCTGTTTAGCAAGATGACCAGAGATTGCGTGAGGTTGGTGGGTTATTGTGATTAAGACTTTACAAGTGATCTTGATAAGAGAAGATCTATGACGGGCTACGTGTTTACGCTCTGTGGATGTACTATCAGTTGGAAAGTGACATTACAGTCTACTGTGATATTGTCGACTACTGAGGCAGAGTACATGGCAATTGCAGCAGTTGTGAAGGAGGCCATATGGTTACAAGACCTGGTTTGTGATCTTGGACTGCAGCAAGATACAAGTACAATCTTTTGTGATAACCAGAGTGCAATTCATCTAACGAAGAATCGGATGTATCATGAGAAGACTAAACACATAGATATCAGATATCACCTTTTCAGAGATGTTGTATCACAAGGGATCATATAGGTGCAGAAGATTTTCACCCATGAAAATCTAGCAGATATGATGACCAAGGTGGTTCCAGTCAGCAAGTTCAAGCATTGCTTGGACTTGGTTGCTATTTGCAGTGTGGAGCATTAAGCCCTTAGGAGCAGTTGGTAGCAGGGACGATGGTGTGTTGATTGGAGCAAATATGTGCCAAGGTGGAGATTTGTTGAACGTGGCTTGTATTCTTGGGCAACAAGAATAGCAAATTTCCTTATTAGCATATTACCTTATTTGCTTGTTACCATAACAGTATATAATTAATATGTGTCCTTTTCCTTTTAGCATACTATTTCCTTTTCCTTTTCCTTTTCCTTTTAGAATACTGATTAGGATACTTGTGCACTATAAATAAGGGTTAGGACATTGTATTGTGTGGTGTGAAAGAAACCAGAGTGTGAGCTTCGTAATATTCGCTGATCAATAATAAATTATTCTCTACTGCCCGTGGACGTAGGCTTTAAGGTCGAACCAAGTAATTCTCTTGTATCCGTTTTCTTCTCATGTTCTTCGTGTTTGCATGTTTTTCCCCAACAAATTCATTTTAACATCAAGAAGCCCCAACAACTATTAATGAATTGATGTTGTGAAGAAATCTTATGAAGAATGGTTTGCCGCAAACTTAAACAATGTATTTTTCTCTCTACAATGGTACATGATTGAGGTTATGAAATAGAAGAGGGAATAACGACAAACTGCCACACTTGTGTAACAGGAGACCGGAAAGATGTCAATCTTCTTACGCAGCTTGAGTGAGACTATGCCTTATGAATAGAGTTATAAAGTATCTTCAAGAATAATTATCCAAAAGGAAATTGTAATCAGTGGTAGACGGGGCGGTAACGTGAGCTCATTGTCTAGATGTCATAAAGACCTTTTTAAGAGTTTCTTGAGAACTTTTTGTTTGTAATGGTTTTAGTCATATCTTTTGATCTTGGCTAAGTCCTTTTTTACCTAAATCTAAAAGATGAAAATATATAAGTTTGTGTTCTTGTTTTATTTTCTTTCATTTACCTGGTTAGATAACAACTTGAAAGCACAGAAAATGAGTTTTTAATTTGTAGCATTATTTTAGGTTGTATTAGGATCTTGAATGATTTAGATTCTAATTATCCTTAGTTAACCTTGATGTTTGTTTTATTCTTTACCAGATTCCAGGTGAAGAATAAGTAATTTTTTTTGGAATTTTGTCACCATCATAATGTTTGGTGATATTGCTACATTAATATCCTTTTGCATTATGTCATTTGGTATGCCCTACTCATCTAGTTTTGCTTTAGTCACAGCAAATTCCTATAATAATTTCTTGGATTTGCATTTCTCAGTTGTTTTAGTCTTTAATATTTGTAAATGATACTTAATTGCAATGATGTCTTAGTGAATTTTGTTTGAGTAGAGAGAATCATGAATGAAGAAGACGAATTTCTATTACTTGAAAAAGAAGAATTATACAAGAGCTCAGCTATTTATACTTGAGCTTAGCTGACTTAAGTACATGAATCAGTGGATGACATCTGTCCACTTGAGCAGTTATCTTAACTAACTAGTTGATACAAATTATAACTAACTTCCAATTCTACTAACTAACTGAGTTGACCTACTTTGACTAATACTGTTGCATATGAGATGAATTGTCTTTAGCATCCCTTCTCAAGTTGAACCTTAGGTCATGCTAAGGGAGGCTTGGATTTAAGTACAACAAACCTAGCATTGGACAAGGATTTAATGAAGATATCAATAACTGCTCTTCAATGGAAATGTGTGACAACAGAAATTGCTTAGAAGTAACTTGTTCATGGATAAAATAATAGTCAATGTCAATGTGTTTTATTGTACCATGAAAGACAGGATTTGAGGCCACTGCAAGAGCAGAAATGGAGTCACTAATTAGGCTATGTGTAAAGAGAAGGGTATATGCAAATCTTTCAGCAAATATGTTAACCATTTTACTTTAGTTATAGTATATGTAAGAGCTCTATACTCCACCTTAGTGGAGGATCTTGCCAGAATTACTTGCTTCTTGGGGCACCATGAGATTAAGTTTAGACCTGAAAATACACAATATCCAGTAGTAGATTTCTTTGCCGAAGGATCATTAGCCCAGTCACTGTCACAATAACCTTGTAGTTGAAAGGGTCCTTTCTAAAACTGCAGTCCTTGATGCAATGTACCCTTCACAAACTTGAGAATTCTTTTCAGAGCTCATAGTCTGCATTAGTTAGATGATGCATAGCCTAGCACATTGAATTAATGGCAAATTAGATATCTGGCCTTGTAATAGTAAGGCATTGAGGGGCTCTTACCAAGCTTCTAAAAGCAATGGGATTAGGGTAAGGCATTTCAGACTTCTAATCACAGGGTGTGTATTTAGAAAGACAGGGATTAACACTTGCTTTACAGTCTAAAGGGCCTGCTCTTTGATAAAGATCCCTGGCATACTTGCTTTGATAAAATACCATTCAACTACCATTGACTGAAACTTCTATACCCAAGAAATATGATGAGGTTCCTAAATCCTTCATAGAAAACTTCGATGCCATAGCATTGGTAAGATCGATGATAACCCGAGAGGAGCTACCAGTAATAATGAGATCAGCCACATATATTAACACTATGATAATAATAGATTTGTTGGTAAGAATAAAGAGTGAAGTGTCTGTAGTGCTGCAATGAAACCCTTGGTCCATAAGAAAAGAAAAGAACATGTGATATCATGCTCTAAGAACTTGCTTGAAGCCATAAAGAGATTTTCGTAGTTTACCGACAAAATGAGGTTCTTCAAGATCCTTAAAGCCTTGAGACTGGTACATATAGGCTGTTTCAGAGAGAGTTCTAGGGAGAAATGCATTTTTGACATCTAGTTGCCTTAATGTCCAATTGAAATATAAGGCAAGAGCAAGGACAAATCCAATAGTTAAAGGCTTGACCACTGGACTAAAGGTTTCGCTATAACCTAGTCCATACTCTTGATGAAAACCCTTGGCAACTAGCCTGAATTTGTACCTTGCAATGGATCTATTTGAGTGTCTTCTGATCTTGTACACCCATTTGCATCACATTGATTGCGTATCAATTGGTGGAGGCACAAGGATCTAGGTCTTCTATTTTTGAAGGGCTACAAACTCTTCTCGCATAGCTTGAAGCCAGTGAGCATGCTTTGATGCTTCCTTGAAGGAAGATGATTTAGTTTGAGGTGGTGGTGGTGTTAAAAGTATGTCAAGCAAGGTAGGGTGGCAAGGAGTAAGTTTTAGATCTTGTAACCATGTGATGATGTAATGGATGTTGAGTGGAGATAGACAATTATCAGTTTGTATAGGATCATTGTGGGGATTAGATGGTTCGACAGAAAAGGACTGAACTTGGACTAGAAGATTGGGGAAGAGTTGGATGTGATTTTGTTGACTGATGTTGATTGTTGGGACAGATTGAAGAATTAGAGGGTATTGTGACTGTTGAACTAGTATCAAGTAATTGAGGAATGATAGAAAGGATGTGTGAAAGTGATGGAGTTGAAAAACTCATGCTGTGATTAGAGTAGATGTTGAGATAAAAGAATGGAGGTAAATAAGTAGAGGAGAAAGACAATGTGGAGTTAAAGGCATATAGGGAAACACAGCTACAAAGAACTTCATATTCCTAGAGATATAGACTCTTTTGGTGAGGAAATCCATGCATCTATAGCCTTTTGTAGTGCCACAATAGCCTAAAAAGACACATGCTATTGCTTTATTTTGGAGTTTATGTTTGTTGTATGGTTTTGTCCAAGGAAAGGCAAGACAACTAAAGACTTTGAGGAGGTTATAATCAAGTGTTTGGTTGTAAAGGCACTAAATAGTGATTATTGCTTAAGACTAAAGTAGGCATTCTATTAATGAGATGATTGGCAGTAGACAATGCTTGTAGCCAAAATTAGCTTGGTAATTTATAGTGATGAAGCAAAGAAAGAACTGTTTCAATAAGGTGAGCATGTTTACTTTCAACTCTGCCATTTTGTTGTGGTGTGTGAGAATAACTAGTATGATATATGGTCCCTTGATTTTGTAAATGATTTTTGAATTGATTACTAAGGAATACTCCGCCATTATCAGTTCTTAATGTCTTTGTAGTCATACAAAACTATGTCTACATCATAGAATTGAAAGCAATGAAAGCATGCAGGGCATTAGACTTAGACTTAAATGGATATATCCAGGAATATCTGGTAAAATCATCCACAAAAATGATATAATTTGAAATACCATACAAGATTTTATTGGGAAAGGCCATTATAAATCAGAATGTACAAGTTCAAAAGCTACAGTACTTTTATTTGAAGAAGTAGGAAATGATAACTAATGAGACTTGGCTACAACACAATTAAAACAATGATTACAAGAAAATGACAAAGGAACAGACAAAATAGAAGAGATGACTGAAGTAGCATGCTTAGAAAGACAGCCCAATTTGAGATGCCATAATCTGGAAGGAGACTGATTCTGATGAAGAGTAAGACACTAAAAAGCTTTTGGTGGAAGAGAACTAGAGGAATGATGACATTATTGATACCAAATCAACTTGGTAGCCTTGACATGTAATTTGTTTGACTGTCTATTGAAGAATAAACGTTGCTACTCACACTAGGTTATAAGAATTTGCTGCAAAAAGAGAACTATGACAAAAAGTACTGCAAGTGGCACCACTCATGCAGCCACATTACTAGCAATTGCATAGTCCTAAGAAATGCAATCTAGAAGGCAATTGAAGAAGGAAATCTCAAATTCACTGAGACAATGGTGTGAATAAAATGCTTTCTTGGATAGGCTGTAGGATCAACACTCTGATTAGTGGGCGCTATCTACCAGTAAGGCCGCAAAGGGAAAGAAAAAGGCAGAGGTGGTTGCCGGTGAATTAGAAAGTGAACAAAACCCAAAGCACTTGAGGCTCACCGGACGGAAAGCTCACGCCATAGGTTTACGAGATTGCAAATCTACCCATGAGGCAGCAAGGACAGGTGATCCCTAAAGCCTTTGGAGAGGTAAAGCAAGATTAGAAACCTTCGGTCGAGATAGTATAGGGAAGACTGGCAAGCACAGAATCATATTTGATGCTGTTTGGAAGAGATATGATATAGACTCATGGTCGGCGATGAATATAATGAACTTTATGTATATTCATTGCTGTAGAGAACTATTTCAACATCAAAAGCGAATGTATGGAGTAGGCTCCACATTACGAAGCTCAAGGCACCAATCCCATACAAAAGTGGATATGAGATGGAGCCTTATGACTCCAGCAATCCCAACTTTGACTAGAGTAAGTAGCGCTAAGTAAATTACTTCGATGAGCACCAGGGACACTGCAACCCTGTGATGTGTGTTGATTTGTGTGCAATTCTGTTAGTGTTTACGTGTATTTGTAGAGGTGTTTAGAGCTTTTAATATGCATTAATATAGAATTCATGCAAAGATATTCATATTTGATGATTAAGAAGTTAAGTTGCATAAGTGCCTCATTAGTGTTTTTTTGGTGTTTTAAGTGCGTGCTAGGATGAAGATTGAGCTTGTTAGAAAATGTATAGGCCAAGGAATGAATACTGGAGGCAAAATGAAGAAGAAAAGTAATCAAATGACTTCCTTCAGCCAACTTGCTACAATTCTTAGAGAGCACAAACTCACTAGAGCAAATTTCGTGAATTGGAAAAGGAATTTGGACATAGTAATTGTAGAGAAGTTGTTTACACTCAAATTCTAAATCATATCGGCTATTGGCCAAAGGAAGAATTCAAGGCAAAAAGAATTGAAGGCTGATACCGTGGCCAGAACGAATATTGAGCCCGATCTTCGGCCAGATGCTATAAATCGACGCATGATATGCATGTGTCTTGTTTAATTGAAGAGACCAAGTCAAATAAACATGTAACGCCAAAACAAAAGGAGCGAAGACTAAGCATGAATCTCAATCAGAGCTTCAATGATTATAGAAGACACCACGATCGCGATTGCTGAAGGATTTCAGCGGAGCAAGCAAGTATAAAAGCTCATCGAGGCCATGAAGAAAAGAGTTTCAGAACAACCAAGCCTTAATCTATATCTATCCTTTTAGCTCCATAGCTTAGTCTTATTCTTTGCTTAGTCCTAGCTTAGTCGTAGTTAGCATAATGTTAGCTTAGAATTCTCCAAATAATTGTAGTTCAATTTATGGCCTAGATTTTTCCTTTTTGTTGTAATTAAGTTTACGGCCTTTTCAGCTTTAGTTGCAATTAACTTTGTGGCTTTAGCCTTTATCCCTTTTCTAAGCTATAATTAGGTTTATAAGAGGATTGACTCCACTACAATTAGTTTTGTGGTATAATCTGGTAAATCTTTAATACATATTTCTCAATTTTGTTGAGGGTCCGTCTCATTCCTATACACTAATTGAATTGTAATAAAATTGGAAACTTGGTTTCATTGTGATGAACTTATTATTACTTTTATTTTGGTTGAATTTTATTACAATTAAGCAGCCCATACTTTGTTTTTTACAAAGTCTATGGATAGAGTTTAGGTAGGAGATAAAGCATCCACAATTGTAAAACTATGTGTGGAAACTCCCAGGTCGAGAAGCCTTTGCCATGAGGTTCACCCTTCGCGCTCCAAACATACATAGTCGAGGCTTTGGCCATCCACGAGGTTGAGCAGAAACGGCAAAAGGCTAACAGTAATATAGCATGGCCAAATGCTATATGTTAACCTCTATGTTAGATGTTTAATAGAGTCAGCATTAAGGAATTGCGATAACTAAAGAAATCATGACCATGCTATCAGATATGTTTCTAGATCAAAGCAGGCTCCCAACTATGTGCTTATTTAGGTTTGCCTTTCCATCGTACCAATTCTATTATGGCACCTAGAACTTAGGCGACATGTTCACTTACTCGATTTTGGCGGTGAAGGGTGTGGCAACGCACCCCAGGGAGATTTTGATGTCATTTGCAAGTACACATGCTGGAGGTGTTTTAGTGGCATTCATTACTTGCCACATTTCTAGGGTCACCACCAAATCCAATGATTGTATGGATAGAATTTCCGAGACTGGTCTGAGTTGCTAAGTTTGCACGGGGTTGTCGTAAAAGCTGGGACTGTGAGTTGCTTCATTAGCCATCCATTCTATACCAGAGCTCATCATTCTACTATCTCATGTGTTCTGCATCTCGTGCTTGAGTCTCCAATTCTACCTCTAGTTTTCTATCTTGGTTTTTCTATTACTTCGCAATTGCTGGTAGCCATATGAAAAGATGATGATGAGTTTTTGCGAATATGGGGTGCGATGGACGCAGTATCACTAGGGCCCAATGGTAGGTGCCAAATTGAAGACCTTTGGACCTACAATTGAAATCTCCAAGAAGATTATGAGGATTCCCACAGAAGAGGATATAGGGTCCTGGCAATATGATATATGCTTAGTGTACACCAAGAGTGTGAGTCTTAAGTGTGATTGATCCTTCCTCCTACCCACCGCTAGGTTATATTACCCTAGGATGTTGGCTGACATTCCTTCGTCTAAGCGGCTTTCGGGGGAGCTATAGGACACATCTCAGTCTGTCAGCTACATACCCCCTAATCCTCTCCTCTGAGACTTTGCTAATTTGGACCCCCGTTGACTTTCCTTTCTAAAGACCTTTGTTGCTTGATCTAATGGGCCGAGGATCTTCCTCCGCACCCATGTTCCCAGTCCATGGAGCCTTTTACTGAAACCCGAAGCCCGGCTTTCCAACGTTGTGCTCCTTATCCTACTATAAATGGAAAATTCACCCTGCGCAAGTGCTATTAACGAGAAACGACTGTGAATCCAAAACGACTTTTAACGATAATCTTCGTGTCTTGTTTTTGTGATGGCTAAAGGTCAACAGGATGATCACAAGAATGTGCGTCATTTTTCAAGTGTGAATGCTGAATGAGTTAGTCAATTTCCTTACATGTTCATGTATGTATGTACAACAATAGAACAAATATATGAGTGAATTACAAACTAAATTATGGTATTACAGAAGCGAAAGATGCAATTTCGACGAATTAGGATGGTTTTACCCTAAATACACTTTTCTGGTGCCTGCTATGCTCGTGAACCTTGGATTCCCGAGGATGATTGGGCGACATTTACAGAGGTCAGCACATGAAACTAATCTCATTGCATCACATTCTACACACGTGAGCACATATGTACGTGCATAATTACTCACGTGAAGAGTTTTTGAAGCAAAAAGTTCGTCATCGGAATCACATTTTGGGAGCGACATTGAATTATATTTGAACCCTTATCAAGAATGGGGTCAATTTTACATGAGATATTAAAATTTGGGTAAAAAAAAAAAAAAGTCCGCTGCCATGCTCGCGATCCTTGGATTCCCGAGAATGATTCCGCGACAGTCAGAGAGGCCAGCACATGAAACTATCTGCATCACATTCTACACACGTGAGCATATATGTACGTGCATACTTATTCACGTGAATACTTTTTGAAGCATAAAGTCCGTCATTGGAATCGTGAAACTAATCGAGGTGGATTTCTTTGGGTACATATAAACGGGCAGAAACTGAAAGATGATCACGGGAAGGGAAAAAAGAAAAGCACGTTTTTGTACGTTAAATATTTTGACTTGAATAGATTCCCTCTTCATACCTAACCTAGAAGTTAAGTGCAGGAAATTCTAAAATTAATTTTTGTATATAAGAGTGTTATATTATCGATTTCCACATTCAACCCAAGAAAAAATCTATTGGCAGATGCATGCATGAACTCAAGATGACTTTTAACCGTACGTAATCGTTCTTGATTTTGTAGTAGCTGATGTCACAGGATGATCACAAGAATATCCAAGTGCGAATGCTTAATAAAGTGAGTCAAGATTATAATTTCAACTTATCAGAACTTAGATAGCTTGTTGGTTTCACATCTATATATATGTTTGTCTTGTTATGACAGCCTCCATTGGAGAACTGAGAAAACTTACAAGAACCAATACTCTTGTTTCTCTCTTGTCTTAATTAGGTATATTCATTACTATATATTACATTGCAACCAAATGTCGATTTCGTTAGAAGCTCTGGCCATGGCAAGCATCAACAGTTATGATTATGGTATAAGCATTGAAGAACGGGAGCGCGACGAGATGGATGTACCTTCTCATCTATTAGCCGACCAGCATGAAGAAGAAGAAGAAGATATCTGGTGGATATCTGACAAGGGCTCGCAATTCGAATATGCTTCGAATGACCATGATGAGGATACTAGAAGTGATGGAAACCAATCTGAAGTTCACAATGACTGTGAGAACAATGATGCTGAAGCAGCTTTCGGATTCAAAACAAAAGCAGGCTCGAGCACTTCATGGAATAAGGACTTCATGGCACGCTTGCGCTTGATAGGGATGACAATGCTTAAGATTATTTTGAGACTACTTATGCTCCTTAAGAGTTAAAGACAACAAAATAATGCCTATCGCATCAGTCAACTTCAGATTTTTCATTTGTATTTTCTTTGGATTCATATATTTTGTTTTATTTATTTTGGTTGAAGTGATTATTGACAGTTTCTAGTTGCTAGGAGAGATGCAACTTTGTTCCGATCAATTATATATAATTGACTTTGTTCATCACATTGTTCCTAATTCGGATCTCTAGATAATCGCCACCTTTGAGATCCTAAGTGAGTCTGTAGATATATTTCAAGAGCAAGCATTGCTTCTTATTAGTAATTTTAACTACACAAATGCCTCTTCCTCAGCATATCATGGGTTCAAAGATATTGTACATCTAATCTGTGATTCAAGTTCTACAGTTTATATGCTTATAGGCTTATCTGAATAGGTTTTCTCTTTCATCAAAGAAACGTACTAGTTTAATTAACCAAAAAAAAAAAAAAGAAAAGACACACTCACACACACAAAAATATACATACATACATACATACACACACATACATATATATATATATATATATATATTTGCAAAGTTAAAACTATTGACTTTCTGAAAAATTTAAATTTTTCTAACAAGAGTAAAATACACCCTGTGATTTCAATTCAAAACTTGTTGATGAGATTAAAAGATAGCTCAAGTAGTTGAGACTATCTCCAAAGCATGAGGTTCTAAGTTCAATCTCATTATAATAAGAGTTTTACCAAAGGAAAAAAAATTTAAAACTTATAGATATCTTTGTGATTCAAAAAAGGTTTGTAAATTGGTCTTTGCCATTAGCTTTCCAGCAAGAGTTATCAAACAATATAAAAGCATGCTAATGCATTTTTAGTTTTCAATAATTAAAAAGCTCAAATAAATTGATACAAATTCCCTCTCTGATTTAAAAATGGTGCAAATTCTTCCCTCTAACTTTTAAATTTGGTGAAAGATTCCTCCGTAATAATCTGCAAATACACCCGTAGATGAGTAAAAATCCAAAGTATACTTTCTAAATTATGTATATTTCTTAGTCTAAATGATTTTTTATAAGCAATATAAATATATTCAATAATAATCAAATGCATATAAACAAAAGGATCTATGTAATTTAAGAGACTTTTTATTTTATTTTCACTCTGTGAATAGTGTATTTGCATCTTATTTCAAACTAAAATGGGAAATCTACATAGTTTTGAAATTAGAGGGAGAATTCACACCAATTTATTTGAGTTTCTTCATTATTGACAAGTCAAAATGCACTGTAGATGCATGTTTTATGCACGCAGAAAGATTAGCTACAAGAGCCAATATGAAACATTTTTTAATCGACAAGGATATCAGTGAGTTTTTAAATCATATGGGGTTTTGTGCGATTATCAAAAGACACAGGGGAGTAAAATACATTTTACTCTTTTAAAAATTATACAATTTTTTTCGCGACAAGTCCAATTTATATATATACTTTTCTGACACATGTTATAAATACTTGGGATCTTGGATTTCTTGAGAATGATTCAACGTCAATTGCAACGGCCAGCTTATAGGCTAAACTCATTGCATGACATTAATTCTTCTTGCGAGCTTATAGGCTAAACTTATTGCATCACATTCTTCTTGCGTACATATGTGAACATATCATATGCTAATATGTTTTTGTCTAATATCACAAGATGTATGTAATTTGTGTGAGTTAATTGCATGTTCTTGCTATGACTTTAAATGGTTTTAATTTATTTTAATTTATTGGAATGAAGGAATAACTCAAGTATTTGAGATTATTTCTCCTGCACATGAGATCCTATGTTTAATTTATGGGGATGGAGGGTTTTAAAAAAAATATTTCAATTTGCTCTTGTTTCGCGACATTTTGAACTTTTGTCTACTTTAATTTATTTCACTTGGCTATTTATTTGCTCCAATTTAGAATTAGTTTCTTATTTCTTATTCCAAAAATAATTAATTGTCTCCTTTATAATTTTAGTCTTAATTTTTGTTATTGTAATTTAATTTAATTGTATTTTTATTATTATTTTCCTAGGCCAATTCAACCCAGCTAGATTAGGAAATCTTAGTATTTGTCTAGTACTTATCCTTCCCTTTACAAGTTCCTAAGTGATCAACCCTTTACTTGCTTAAAATATGTTGACATATTATTTATATACTTAGAAATAATTAATGTTTCACAACATAAACCATGAAGCTTCTTTTTGAAGTTTTGGAATGTGTGTCTAATACAAAATCTATGATGAGCAGATGGATATTGATAAGACTTCGCCAAGCCTTTATTGTCTATCAAAAATATAGCTCCATCATCTCTCATCTAGATGTCCAGTTACGTCATGTAGTGCATTTAAAGACCAAAACCATGTTTTCCTACAATCAACTAGACCATTACCGATGCAATTGGAACCATGTTATGATTGTTCTATCTGATGTGCTCAACTTGCGATATAAAATTTAATGCAAATTGGTGTATTTCCACCTTATGTTATTACAAAAAGGGGAATTTGCATCATTTTTCAAATCTAAGGCGGGAATTTGCACAACTCCATTAACTTTAATGGAGTTCCTCACTATAAGGGCTAACATGCAACGTTTGCTAAATCATAGGGTGCCAAGTGTCAGTGAATTTAAAAATACAAGAAATTTTATACAATTTTCACAAAACAAAGGGCAGAAGATGCATTTTACTCTTACTAATGTAAGGGCTTGAATCTTGCATTGCAAGAAAATATAGATATCTATATATATATATATATATATATATATATATATATATATATATATTTCCTCCTTCCCATTGTCAAGGTCCAGTTTTTATATTTCAAACGTATTAAGACAATCAACATTTTAAGTGTTAATTTATTAAATGCTACAAATTTTATTTCTGTAACTAAGCATTTTAGTGCTTCGTATTCAGTCGATGGATAGAAATAAATAAGACCCTATTAAATTCAATCTACACATCATTAAATATTGATACAAATAGCTGAAATATCATGAAAAATAACTTGCAAAGTTGGCGGTAAACAAATTCTAAGCATCAAAATAATTCTAAATATAAGAGCTTCCGTTTAAAAATATTTAAACTAGTCCTCGATGTCTTACTCCTATTTTTGTTTGAAATTTGAGATGAACTCTAATCTCTTGATATCATATCTATATATACATGTATTCACCTCAAAGAATATATGCTTGTCTTACCTTTTGTCTTTATCCCTTTTTCACTCAAATGAAAAATTTGTCATTGTCCTTTCACTCTGAGATAATTTTGCTCAAAGGAAAACACAAGGAAAATTATCAAATACTCAACAACAAGTTGCCTTTGAAACTTTGCTAAGAAGCAATGAGAATGGAAAGTTGAAGAACAGGATGATAGGCATGGCAGCCGAATTCTTTGGTTACCACAAAACTATCCAAAGGATATGGCGACGTGCTAAGTCAAACGTTTTTGAGGGTTCAATGGCAGATGTTCCCTCTAGAGCTCTAAGGAGAGCAGGTTGCAAAAAGATACAGGTAAGTTTCAATCAATCATCTCGAATTCCATTGTGACGTGTGTCATTTGTGTGTGTTTGGTACGTAGTTTTTGCATGCACATTTAAGGGTGTTCTAGAGCATAATTGAGTGCATTCAGTATAGAGTTTATGCATAACTATTAATATTTGAACATAATGTATTTAGATTCACAAATGCTATACTAAGTGTTATATCTTTGTTTTAGGTGAGTTTTGGTACGGGTCGAGCTTAAATGAGAAGGAAACGAGCTAAATATTAAAGGCCGGGGGAAAAGGATTGAAGGTTGAACATCAAATGGAGCTACTGACTGGGGCTAAAGGAAACCCGCTGACCGGGTAAATGCGAAAGAGCAAAGTCTATACTGGTCGAGCATACCAGCTGACCGGCAGGGTTAGCCGGTTGATCTAGAAAATAGATTTGTTACCAATCAACCTCTCTTGTTACCAATTAGCCAGTAGGGTAACGGTACTAGCACTGAAAAGTCTATAAATAGCCCATTTTAGGTCATTTTAGGAGAAAAACTTTATTTTCTTAAACCCTAATAAGCCCTAACCTTTTACCCACTTCACCAAACACCCAAAACCACCATCCATACCAAACCAAGCTAGGATTGAAGCTTGTAACAAGAGATTGAAGGATTTTGCTTTAGATTTGAGTAAGAGTTTGAAGAGGAGTTCCTTAATCCTTTTCTTATTCTTGTAAATTTGCTTGTAATTGAGTTAGATCTAGGGTTGATTGATGTTGTATATTAGATTAGGGCTTTGAATAAAAGATTTGTGTTATCTTTGGCTCTTAATACATGTTTGTTTACATAAATCTGTGGCATGATTCAATATGTCTATATATTGAAAATCAAGCTTATCTATGTGTTTGTTAAAATGTCTAAGTAAACTTGCATGTGTTATTTGTGCCGCAAATGCCTTTATCTACTGATATGGGTTAAGCGATTATGCTTAATTCATGGCTTTGCTTAGTAGAGTAGGCTTTAGCTTTAAATCTAGCTAATAACTTATATGCTTTACTTAGTCGAGTTTAAGCACTAGTCCTTGGTTTAAACCCCAGCCAAGCGGATAAGTTAACCTAGTCTAGAATATCCCTCACCCACGTTAGTATTGGTTAAACTAGCCTTAATGTCACATAGTGTTTAGGTGCTCGTCCTTGGCTTTAAACCCAACCAAGAAAATAAGTTCTAAGCACAAATTGCGTAAGCTAAGAGGGATTGGCCCTTAGCATTAAATCTGGCTAACGGGTTGAAACACTAGTATTGTTGAAGAGACCCCCAATCAACACAACAACAATAGAAGTCCCGAGCCATAGATAGACCTAATTCGTTATCATAGCCCGAGTCTAGTTGCAACGCAATCGCCCTCAGTCCCCTTCTTCTCTGTTAGATTTCTTTCCTTAGCTTGGCACCCTTAAGTTTCTCCGTAGTTTAGGTTTATTTTCCCTTTTTTTGAGCTCCATTCCATCCTAAAGAAAGCACACACGTGCACTTGGCTAGTTTTAGGCACCCAAGCACATAGAGGTCAAACTAAGGTAGTCTTCCTGTGGAGACAATACCCGCACTTGAATCCGCTTATACCACGAACGATTCGCACTTTATAAGTGCAAAACTTGACACAATCACATTGCATCGATGACAAACATTCTTTCCCTCACAAAAGCCTTAAATATGTCCAAATCTACCTTACGTCCACTCATTAAAGACGGTGCAATTAGGGCCATTACAAATGTCGTTAAACTGGCCTTAATGGGTGAGAAAAATTAAGCACATTTAAACTTTTGCATATCCATGCTTGATCCCAACACTCTAATGGGAATCTATGTTTAATTAACATGTTCAATTTTGTTCATATTGATGAGAAATGGTTTTACATGACTAAAACCACTGAGGGATATTATTTGCACCTGAAAGAAGAATATCCTTATCGTAACGTGAAAGGTCAAACTTTCATTAGCAAAGTGATGTTCTTGGCGACCATAGCTCATCCTCAATATGTTGTAAAGTGTAACAAAATTTTCAATTGGAAAATTGGAATTTTCCCTTTTTGTGAACAAAGTGCCAACAAAGAGATCTAGTAAAAACCATGTGGCTAAAACTTTAAAGACCAAACCAATTACAATAAAAAAGGAGGTCACTAGATCGTTCTTGATTAATGAGGTGTTACCCACAACTAGAGCAAAATGACCTGTAAAGGATCCTATATTTATTGAACATGACAATACAAGACCACAAATTAACCCACATGATGCTGAGTTCCTTGAAGCTATTGTTCTTGACAGATATGATATTCGTTTATCGTGCAAGCCATTTAATAGTCTAGATATGAATGTTTTTGATCTTGAACTTTTCAAAGCAATTGATTCTATTGAATGTGGCCCATATTCTTGGGCAACAAGAATAGAAAATTTCCTTATTAGCATATTACCTTATTTGCTTGTTACCATAATAGTACATAATTAATATGTGTTCTTTTTCTTGTAGTATACTGTTTTCTTTTCCTTTTAGAATATTGATTAGGATACTTGTTCACTATCAATAGGGGTTAGGACATTGTATTGTGTGGCTCAAACTTGTACCTTCTCATCTATTAACTGACCAACATGAAGAAGAAGAAGAAGATATCTGGTGGATATCTGACAACAAACACAGGCTTTCGGGCTTGCAATTCGAATATGCTTCGAATGACCATGATAAGGATACTAGAAGTGATGGAAACCAATCTGAAGTTCACAATGACTGTGAGAACAATGATGCTGAAGCAGCTTTCGGATTCAAAACAAAAGCAGGCTCGAGCACTTCATGGAATAAGGACTTCACGGCACGCTTGCGCTTAATAGGGATGATAATGCTTAAGATGACTTTGAGACTACTTATGCCCCTTAAAGAGTTAAAGACAACAAAATAAGTGCTTATCACATCAGTCAATTTCAGATTTTTCACTTGTATTTTCTTTGGATTCATATTTTTTGTTTATTTATTTTGGTTGAAGTGATTATTGACAGTTTCTAGTTGCGAGGAGAGATGCAACTTTGTTCCGATCAATTATATATAATCGACTTTGCTCATCACATTGTTCCGTAATTGGGATCTTTAGATAATCGCCACCTTCGAGATCCTAAGGGAGTCCGTAGATATATTTCAACAGCAAGCACTGCTTCTTATTAGTAATCTTAACTACACAAATGCCTCTTCCTCAGCATATCATGGGTTCAAAGATGTTGTACATCTAATCTGTGATTCAAGTTCTATAGTTTATATGCTTATAGGCTGGTCTGAATAGGTCCTCTCTTTCATTAACGAAAAGTAATTGTACAATTAACACAAAGAAAAAAAAAACACACACACACACACATACATAAAACAAAAAAATGATGATATATATATATATATAAAGGCATAATATTAATTAAATTAAAACGTTTAATATACAAATGAAACTAAATAAATGATGAAAAACAAAAAATGACCTAAGAATGGACATATTTAATTGATAAGTAATTATAGAAAGCTTGTCATATAAAGCGCCACTTGAAAACACGAAATTACAGCTTATTTTGCTTTATTATATAGTATAGACATATATATATATATAATATAATATATATATATATATATATTTATATATATATATATATATATTTGCAAAGTTAACTCTTGACTTTCTGAGAAAGTTGAGTTTTTTCTAATAAGAATAAAATAAATCATGTGATTTCAATTCAAAACTTGTTGATTGGATTAAGAGATAGTTCAAGTAGTTGAGACTATCTCTCTAAAATGTGAGGTCTTGGATTCAATCTCATGGGGTAGGAATTTTACCAAAAGAAAATAAATTCAAAACTTCTAGATATCCCTGTGATTTAAAAAAGGTTGTACATTAATCCTTGCCATTAGTTTTCCCGCAAGAGTTATCAGATAATATATAAGTGCACTGCAATGCATTTTGAGTTTTCAATAATAAAAAAGCTCAAATAAATTAGTGCAAATTCTCCCTAATTTATAAATAGTGCAAATTCTCCCCTCTAACTTTTAAATTTGATGAAAAATTCCTCCTTAATAATGTGTAAATACACCCCTAGATGAGTAAAGATCCAAAGTATACCTCCTAAATTATATATATTTCTTAGTCTAAATGACTCTTTATTAAGCAATATAAATATATTTAATAATAATTGAATGTGTATAAACAAAAAGATCTACGTAATTTAAGAGATTTTTTTATTGTTGGCTAAATACTTGGTATTAATTTTGATGATGAAAATTTATATGCATTCATAATTGTTTGACTAAAAGCATCTTGTGAAGATAAGTGCTTAAATATAAGTAGATGCTTCAAAGATGGAAGAAGATGAGTAAAAACGCATTATTTGAAGAACAAGAAGGTGAGAAGGCAAAAGGAGGAGAAGAGACGTCATAAGGGGTACCGGACATTCTTTTTGCTCTTTTGTGAAATGCCTAAATATTGTATATGTGTGGCTCAAACTTCCTTTCAAACATTTTCTTAAAAAACTCTTGCATATTTAATTTCATAAAAGCACAAATAAATTTAAATGCACGCGTAGTACAAAAATGTGTTTTCGAAGTGTTTCAAGTCATTGAAGGTATTTACAAATTGTCTCAAAATGATTTGAGGTTATGAAGACTGCACTAGAAAATTTTTGGCAAAAGTTTGGCATTACTTCACTTTCTAAAGTGGCCGGACCCCCCAGCCGGTTGACCGGCTGACCTAGATGGGTCGCCTGACCAAGTCAAAAATTGAAGGACAAAGCCGGACCCCCAAGCCAATCAACCGACTAAGGCGTCCGGCTTAGTCAGAGAGCTCCAAGTGGAAGCCGGACGACCCAGCCGGTTGACCAGCTGAACAAGCTACTGTAATAAATGCACTAGCCGTTTATTACCGTTCTGGACCATTTCTTCCTCTTTCCTTCACCTACCAAATCCCTAACACTCAAATCTCTTTAAATACACCTTCATTACATATTCAAATCATCAATTCAAGTTTGCAAAATCCTATATCATCATTCAATCAAGCTTTGAGCCATTCTTGCAATATCTTTGAGCTTTCAAGAGCTTCATTCATTGCAATATTTTCTTTTGGGAAGAAAATTTTCAGATTCTATCATTTCTTATTCTTTTGATTATATACACACTTTGGGAGCTAGAATTCTTATGAGATTTATTCATTAAGGCTTGTAAAGTGTGGGGAAATCCTAAAGAGTGGAACTCTTGAATTCTTTGAAGATTGAGCTTCAAAGAGATGTAAGAAATTGGTTTGTGGTTCACCAAGATTTGAGGAAGTATCTTAGTGAAGGTTGTTAAAGTCCTAAGAGGAGTATACTTGGGCGGTGGACGTAGGCTTGGCCGAACTACCTTAAATCATTTGTCTCTCTTCTCTTTATACCTTTATTATCTTATTTGCTTAGATTGCTTATATTGTGTTTGATATATTGCTTAAAAAAAATTGTTGAATTTCTGAGAATTTTTAAAACGAAAATTAGTAATTATATCTTAATTCACCCCCCCCCCTTCTTAAGATATTTGCACCTACATTTATTTTTTCTCTGTGAATGGTGTCTTTGCATCTTATTTCAAACCAAAGGGGGAAATCTGCATAGTTTTTAAATTAGAGGGGGAAATGGTAACTAATGAGATTTGGCTGCAGCCCAATCAAAACATTAATTACAAGAAAATGACAAAGGAGCAGACAAAATAGAAGAGATGATTGAAGTAGCATGCTTAAAAGGATGCCCCAATTTGAGATGCTATAATCTGAAAGGAGACTGATTCTGATGAAGAGTGAGACACTGAAAAGCTTTTGGTGGAATAGAACTAAAGGTAGCAGCTAAGAAGTGCAATGTAGATGGTAGTGGATACAATCCACTCTCATAGGGGGCCTTGAACTTCACCATATGAGTGTGATTGTCTAGGATTTGCACTCCCTTAGAATCAAACAAAATTGTACAATTATTATCTTTGGCTAACTGCTATACTAAAATAAGATTAGAGGAAATACTAGGAACATAGAGAATATTAGACATATATAGTGAAGTAAAAGGGAAAGATATGCTACCCTGGCCATAGCTAGAGATAGAGAGTGCATTGCCATCACCAACAGTTACTATATCCTGGGCTGTGTAGGTGTGACACTGCTGTAGGTGAGCTTCATCATTTGTGACATGGCTAGTGGCTCCAGAATCCAAATACCATTGAGTAGGAGGAGTAGATGGTGAGACTTGAACAGTATAAGTTTGAGAGTTGGCTTGAGAAGTTGCTTTTGGATTGGCATAGTTTATGGTGTCCAATCTATGCCAACACTCAGTAGCTGAGTGATTAAATTTTTCACAAATTTAACATTGAAGCCTTGGCTTTTGTTGAGGAACCTGCAAAGACCGAGAGAAAAGACCAAAGTAACAAGGAGTGGAGTTAGGTGTGGCAACATAACCTCCTCTTTGTGGAACTGACCTGCCTTTGCCTCTTTGTCCTTAATTTCTACCTCTGCCCCTAGGATTTGTACCCCTGCCAATAGTAGTGTAAAGAACTGTTTGAGGATCCATAGAGGATGATTCATTCAGAGTCAAATTGAGAGAGAAATTGAGATTTAACTCCTCAGTAATCAAGATGCCGCAGAACTCAAACATAGTGACGGGTTCATATCGTACTCTGAGAGAAGCTTTGATGGAGGCATATTATTCAGGTAGACCTTTAAGTATATACCAGGTTTTGTCTTCATCTTTTATAGGTTCATCTATAGTTGCATAGTATCAGTGATTGCCCTGATATTGTCAAGGTATTGTTGCATAGTAGATGAACCTTTAGTGAGAATGGAGAGTTGATGCCCAAGTTGATAGACATGAGATCTACTAATAAAGTGAAACCTTTTGGGTAGAGAATCTCAAATTGCAGAGGCAGTTTAGAGGCATACAACTTGTGAAAACACAGTAGGTTGCAAAGAAGCAAACAAACAGTTGTTTACATGATATGCTTTGAATAAGTGCAGGACATGGTGAGTCACCATTGACATGCTTGAGAAGATGACATGCTTTGAATAATGATTCCATTTGTGTTTTCCATATCAAGAAATTAGTGTTGTCAAGTTTAATATGCAGCATAGCATTGAAATTTTGCAGAAATAATTTGAATCTCGTAGAAAGCTGAACTTCAATCTCATCATCTATGGCAGTTTTCGTAGAGCCGAAAACTACTGCTGAAACCTTGTGGAAGAAGAAGTACCTGTCCTTAGTTGTTAAGAAAGAGATAGAGAGAGCACAAACACCTTGGTGCGAAGCTTCGAGAAAGCGTTAATGGCGGAAGAAACCATAAGTTCCAGAACTTGATCGCTGCAACCTCTTGGTGAATTCGATCAGCAGATTAGCTCAGAATAGTGTAGTAGCATTGCGAAATCAAATCTGAAAAAATTTCCAAAATTCCCAGGATGTATGGCTATTTGATTTCGCAAAAGAAATTCCGAAATTCACAGGATATATGGCTCTTGATACCATGTTTGAGTAGAGAGAATCATGAATGAAGAAGATGAATTTCTATTACGTGAGAAAAATTATATAAGCTCAGCAATTCATACTTGAGCTTAACTGACTGAAGCACATGAATCAGTGGATGATAGCTATCCACTTGAGCTGTTATCTTAACTAACTAGCTACACTAACTATAACTAACTTCCAATCTAATAACTAACAAAGTTGACCTGCTTTGACTAATGTTGCTGCATATGAGATGAATTGTCCTTAGCAAATTTGTCGTTGATATGTGAGTAAGCTGTTTGGTAGATGTCGCTACTTAAGTCTTGGTTGATAGTCCAAGGATTGTCTTCAAAGCTTTGGTAGGAGTTCAGTAGAAGGGCAAGTGCGTTGCTTGCAGATAACCAGTCTCATTGATGATTGCTTACAGTGAGAAACTTATTAAACCTATTTCCATAAAGAACGCATCTGACAATTGTTACCTGAGAAGCTTGAAATTGATGAGACTTTTCTTTTTGAGCTTTGTGTGTAAATATGCATCTGTTTCGTGTATTTTCGATAAGCCAATGCACAGCATTTAATAGAATATTTAATTGCGTTGAATTGTTCGTAGCTCAATGTACAAATTTTTGTAAGCTGAAGTTGAATAGAGTCACATAAGACTCTTATTTTGGGACCAAAAAAAGGTCAAAACTGGACCTTCGAAAAGTGGGACGCAGGGAGCACATGACGAAGTTACTGGCGAATGATTTACTTAACTTGACTACACACATGACGTTGCAGGCAATTTTTCTGCTTGTCAATAATCAGTCATATATTACAATTGTGCTAGTCCTTCCACCTGAAAGCTATTGTGATCTCAAATGCATATGTTCGCGATTTGCTTTTGGTGCAATAAAATAGGTTCCAATCATGAGTTTGGTTATGTGCCGCTCTTGGAATCACAAGAGAAGTTTGCACACTTCCACTATGCCTGAGGTAATTCAAAATTATGATAATCATATACGCTATATTGCGTATTTTTGTTTTAGATTAGCATATAACCGGGATAGAGTAATAGCTTTCGTTTCTAGTATGTGATTAAATTGAAATTAAAAATATCACGTTTTCTAATAACAAGAATCCAAGCCGCCCAATAGAATGCAAGATTATTTGAACGATTGAGTCCCCCATAAGTAGTATTTTGTCCAACATTAGTTATGTGCTTAATCTTGAAAGAAAAAAGTCCTTATAAATTGTCATATTAGTTTATTAATAAAAAGGACATAGTCATCTAATTTTATATATCCATCTCTCATATTTGAGATATTGTCTCTAACAATCTATAGTTACAATTTATTTTTTCATGTAGGAGGCGGGACTATATATATTTTAACACCTCTTTACATGTGAAGAGGTTTGAAGAAGCAACGAGATTGAAGTGAGTGAGTGACTGAGTTAGTGAGTCAATTATCCTGACATGGGTCACCGATAGATGGACATTAAAAAGATGAGAGTTCGTTTCTAAAACAAATTGGGATGGTGCATTTGACACCACCAGTCAACAATAGATAAGGTCTTATTGATCATGAAAATGCAGTAACATGCATATAGTCTCTATTTCTGCTATCATGAAAATGAGCTAATACATAACTTGCCCACCATATTAGCATCTATTACTTCAGCTAACTCTGTACCATCATTACCATTTTCTCCGTCTTGAGGTAGCTGCAGTTGCACTTTTGATCCTGCGCACGTAGTTGCTGCAGAGTGCAGGAAAGGTGAAAAAGCTGATAAATTATCGTGAATTTCGATCACTTTAAGCACATATTCCTCCAAATCTTCAGCTAGTAAATGAGATGGAGGCAACTCCGATGACATTTCATTCTCCAGTTCTTCGAAACTGACATCGCATTCCAGGTAGTTCGCACCCGCCATAGCCAAAGCTTCAATTGAAACTGACATAACTATTTATACAGACAACTGAGAATGTATATGATTTCAATATTGATGACAAGAAGAAAGTTTTCTCTAAAAGGCTAAAAACGGTGAAAGTCTTGTGTGATGAGGCCTGTGGGTATCAGTGGATTTATATTGACACGAATTGCCTACCAGAAATAAATTAAAGAAAACCAACCTGCTTGCCCTCTCAGGAAACATGAGTAAAACGATTGGAAGTGTGAAGTACAATTGTATAACGATTTGCTCGTGATCATCATCAAGTTGAATATGTCTTTTTCACCATTTCTTCAGCAATCAATGCTAATATAACTTTAGTGACATCAGCCATGACTGCATGCATCAGAAAATCTACACATGAAATTTGCATTTTTGCAACAAGACGATGCCGATCGATCCCCTCCATACAACCACACACAATTTCCTCCCTTTCTCCTCTTAAGACTTAGACCTAGTCTTGGAATAAATTAATGAGTCTGATCTATTACTAAAAACTCATATATAGCTTAAGAAGGGTATTTTTTTTTTCAAAATTAAATTTATTACAAAAAGAGAAGCACAATTGTAATTTGGGTGAATGCGATACACATACTGTTAAAAATAATGGATTTCTGAACAGAAAGGGGTATCTATGTATATATAAAAGTTAAACCCAAAGGAGCTTCTGTTTGCCACGTTATCATAAATTCTATTTTTAATATTATTACATTATTATAAATCCATATATTATTTTATTTAATTATATTTATAAACCACTTCCTAACCTCATTATTGTAATGGAGTTAGAAGATATTTCATTATATTTATACACCACTTCCTAACCTCATTATTGTAATGGAGTTAGAAGATATTTCATTATATTTATGCACCACTTATATGTTTCTTTTTAATGAGTTTAAAGTAATAAAATCCAAAAAAACTCATTAATTTAATTAAATTATGCATCATATCCCAAATAAAAAAATAAAAATAAGAATAAACAAACACTCAAATGAATTTTTATAGATACTTAGAAATAATTTAAAAAATACATGAAAAACTAAAAATAATAAAAATTCACATTTATAAACATTTAAAAAACTAAAAAACATGAAGAACTTAAATAAGCTCATGCAAAGTACGGGATAGGAAAGAACTAGTTTTGTTTGTGGAGGATCTGGTGCCTATTTTCAAACAAACTAACTGTACATTTATGGCTAATCATAGGTGACTACGATGCTATTTACCCTAATAAAAAATAAGATTCACTCCTATCTAGTAAATTAAGATCTAAAATATTGTGTAACGTTGTAAGTTCATAATAATCATTTGACAAAATATATGAAGTATTAATGTTCGATAATATTCATTAAACTCTAGAATTAATTCTCCTTCTAAAGTAATTTTACACAAATTGTGCCTTGTGTACGGCTGTGCATTTTTTGGGGAAATTCGATTATCGACCCAAAATTTCGGGTTCAAGGAAATCGGATTTGGGAAAATGGGGAACAAGGAAAATATATTTGGGATGGGGAAAAAGAATAGGGAATCAGGTTGGGAAATGGTATAATTTTTTTATTTGGGGAATCCCCAAAACCCGAATTACTTTTTCTTTAATTTTATTTAATATATATATATATATATATATATATTATAATACATATTATATATTATATTTTTTAAGAAATAGGTAAACTCCCCAAATCCCAAATCAGACATCCACATGAGTACATATTATATATTATATGGTCTATATAGTTAGTTAAGATGGCAAGTTTAAAGGTTTGATAAGTACTTTATTTGTGTTTTTTGATTTTTATGATGACAGGTTTGAAACTTGTGTTATTCAAGGATTCTCCAATGCCAGCTTATTTTTCCCTATTTCCTAATTTCCCAAAAAGTGTTTCCCATTAATGAATTGGGGCGGGAAACGGAACAAAGGTCCTTCCCCAAATATTATTTAAGGCGAAAAAAATATGTTGATTGGGATGGGAATTCTCCAAGAACACCCCTAGCCTTGTAGGTGAAAGCTAGTAGTTTATCATAGTTACTCAAATGATTCAAATAACCATCCGAAAAATGATACGAAATAAACATATGATTTGAATTAATATGATTGTCTTGCTATCAATTCCCCTTGATATGGCTCGATCCTGCCCAATGGGCTGCTTGGTACCATGGCTCACCTTGACCGTTGGGTACTTTCTGGCCAACCCATGTTGAATAACTGGATAAGATGAAAAGGCTCCTAGAGTGATATAGCTAAAACTGGCCTAAGAAAAAGTCTTATTCTAACTCTAAGATCGCCAGCTTATCATATAAAGCTTATTAACCCCATGGATGAGCTCAGCCAAAATCCTATACTAATTCAAAGGCCACTCGACAAGCTACTATAAATATGCTACTACAAGCAGAGCTAAAGATATGACATACACAGCCTAAACACTTGCCTACCTATATTTGAGCTTGGATACCTTATTAACTTAAGTGTCGGAGGGCCTTTGGCTAGCACCACACTAGTGTCCCTTAGATTTTACACACTTTGCTTATTCTCTTTTAGGTCGACCCAAGCCAGTTCGGAGCACCCAAGTCAGGTCTACCTCAAATCTGATAACCATAGCATTATCAGTTGGCGTTGTCTGTGGGAACGACTAGTATTCCCATTGAGTAACCACATCATGTCTAATCCAAAAGTTGAAAACTTCGAGACCATGGAGGAAACCGCTTCCTATCACCCTTAGACTGAGTTACAGGGTGGAGAACAACGCTCAGCTGTGCAAACCAACCACACCAAGCCACCGCCTGTCAGTTTCCCATGGTACCAATCATTCCCTCTAATGTGAAACCCCTTTCTGACCTCACCAGTAGATTACATGCCCTAGGCCAATACATGTACGCCCCGGCCTACGATTCCCACTGTGAAGGGGGTAACGTTTCAAGAAAGGCCACAGAGAACCAATCCAAATGTCTCCTAGGGAATGCAACCATGGTAGATCCCTTACCTGTTATCTTAGAATCTTGTCACATATCTGATGTCAACTCAGCAGTTTCAACAAGTATAAGGGATAGCACTAAGCATTTCCCTTACTCTATTTACTCAAGGGCCTATGGCAGCTCTAACATCGACCCAACCCTATATCTTCAAATGCCATAACCAGGCGTGAATCCTACTGTTCAACCTGTTGGAGTTGATGCAGTTCTGGGCGCTCAAGCTCTCGAAGCATTACGAGGAGTTCAAGAAGGATTTGCAAGAATTCCTCCCAACCCCACTACTCAAGATCTAATTCTAGAGATCAGGAACCTGATGGTCGAGTTAGTCTAGTAAACGAGGTGACAAAACCAACTACTAGCGGGAGGTATAGGGCAACCACTTAAAGGAACAAATCAATTAAGCTCCGCGTGGAACACAACTAAGCCCATTATAAGCCCTCATCCTTTCACTTTGGAAATTGTGGACCAGCTAGTGCCAGAAAGTGTAAAGAATGTTCAGTTCCCTTATTATGATAGGGCGTCTGATTCTCAAGATCATATATGCGTCATCGGTCAGGTGATGATACTTTACAATAGAAATGATGCTGCATGTTGTAAAAGTTTCCCAACCACCTTAGGGGGAGCAGCAATAGCATGTTACAACAAGCTTCTTCCAAGGTAGATTTCAAGCTTTCATCATCTAGCTCAATAATTTATTGATCGATTCTCTAATAGCACGAAGATCATGCAAACATCTGGGGCCCTAGTGAGGTTGAAGTACAGAAAAGACAAGACTCTCAGAGAGTTTACAAAGTGCTTCAACAAGGCTACGTTACAAATTCATGATCTTAATAATGATGTAGCCTTAGAAACTTTCTTGTTAGGTGTCAACAACGAGGATCTCATTGGCTTGTTATCTAAAAAGAAGCCACAAAGCCTATCAAAGATGCTTGCAGGGGCAGAGAAGTATGCCCTAGCTGAAGAGGCAAAGATAACAAGGAGGCTCGATTACTAGGAAAGAGAAGCTGTAGAGAGGACTCTGAAATAGAGAAGACGTGAGGAAGGTCGATCCTATAAAGATGATGGACCAGGGTTCTCAGGTGAGAGAAGAACTTAGAGATCGATGCCCTAGCTTGTCCCACGCACCACCCATGAGGTCTTAACCAGAATGAAGGGATCGAAACAAGTCGTGTTTGTATCACAACAATCATGTGGCCATTTAAAAGAATGGATCGACGAGTTAAAAGAAAGGGGTCACTGGCGGGAGTTTGTGAGTGGAGCCCCATACGACCACGTGGATAAACCATTGGAAAAGATGTGACAATTCATGTCAAAGGCTCTATCACTCGTACAAGTTGAGAGGAACCCAAGTTAGGATCGCTCTCGCAGCCCCAAGAGAGGAGATGAACAGAGGAACTAAGAAAAAGAGATGAGCAAGAAAGAAGGAATCAGGATCAAACCAGTTGCTGAGGTAGTAATCAACTCCAGTGAAGAAATAGAAATCCTTAGCGACAGGGAACAAGGCAAGTGAAGATAGACACCAACTCTGGACAATTTGTGCGTGTTTGTACATAATGTTTGCATGCACGTTTAGGGGTATTCTGGAGCATAATTGAGTGCATTTAGTATAAAGTTTATGTATAATTGTTAATATTTGCACATAAAATATTTAGATGTAGAAATTCTATACTAAGTGTTATATTCTATGTTTAAGGTGATTTTTGGGATGGGTCGAGGGTAAATGTGGAAAAACAAACTAAATGTTAAAGGTTGAGAGAACAAATATTAAAGATTGAAGATCAAACGAAGCTACCGACCAGGGTTGAAGGAAAGAACGGTGAGTCGGCTAATCCAAAAAGCAAAGTCTGTACTGGTTGAGCGAATCAGTTAGGAAGCAGCTTTTGTACCAATCAACCCCTCTTATTATCGGCTAGGCAGTAGGATGTAGGATCGATATTATTAAGTGTGGGTTATCCTAGTCCATATTTTCTAAATTATAACTAAGAAAACATGCTAAGAAAATAAAATAACCACATTACACACACAAGAACATGCTCAAGAACATATAGAATATAACTAATGCTTGCAAAAATATATAAAGCTAACCTCTTGAAGCGTGGGGCCTTTGATGAAGCTAAAACCGGTTACAAGCTTTGTTCCCGTTGACGAGCAAGGCCACCAAAATTTGCTATAAGAGTGTCACAATAAGCAACTCCCTAGTCTTCTTCCCTATGATTAAAGAGACTTATCTTGAGAGAATAGCCTCTTGTGTGGGAAGAAGCAAAGTAATATGCTCTTGAAAAACTAGAGCAAAAATCACACAATAAGTGTGTACTATGTGTTGTAGTATTTTCTTGCCAAAAAGGAAGAAATCAACTACAAAGTGGAATACATAAAAGGTGTAGGGTCTTGTCTATTTATAGAGAGAACCTTGGCATCTAAAGTTGCTAAACTTTCAATGTGGGAGAAAATTTTCATGTAGTATTTCCTTTTTGAAACTTGTCAATCTTGTCTTGGAAGACTTGTGCAAGTTGTCCACTTGTTTTTGTAGTATTTTACAAGTTGTCCACTTGTCTTGGAAGACTTAGGCCAAGCCCATTATCCAAGTCCAACACATAGTCCATAATCCATGTGGAGGCCCAAGCCCAATAGGAAACCATCCTAGCCCAATTAGGTTATCTTGGACTCTAAAGAAAGCCCAAACCCAATTTCAAGCTTTGGCCCAATAAGGCTACTACCACAATATGGAATTTGCTCTTTCAAGATTACTCTCTCAAAGTCATTTCAACTAAGGAAGGGACCAAGAAGACACAATTATCATTGGCTTCCAAAAATAATTAAAAATATCATTGCCCGATCTAGGCGACATAATAATTATTTTTAACTTCGATCTATTCCACCGTAAGATCAAAGTTGCACTCCAAGAATAATTGTCATTACCCAAAAGCTTATCACAAAAGAATGTGAACTTTGTCTTTGACCTACTAAATAACTAACCATAATGCCCATCTATGTATACCCACAGCTAAGATCGGTCCTTTGGCCTGTGTACTATCACCTCCTTAGCTGTATCTTTTTCCGTTGGGTTTCTTGTCCTATTGCCAACCATCCTTGGTCATGGAATCTCTTGATCTCGTGAGCGACCCTCAAGACATATGATCGACACACCTATAAAGGTATTATCAATAAATCTAGATTATGATGATAAATTTGGACAATCACAAAGTGGTCACATAAATTCCATTTAGCATATGCATGTTCTAATTAATTAGAACTTAGCACTCAATGCACAAGGTCGTTGATCCTAATAAAATAAGATCTCACCCACGTGAATCAAAGTACTAAACCCTAACTTCATTAGTTCATCCACATATACTCAAGATTAAGAGCAATGATCATTTAATAGCAGTGAGTGTCTTGTTTTCTTTCTTTGATAGTACGTCGCTAGAAAACATACTCACAATGGTCCTATCCAATACGTGACACACGTACTATTGAGACAAATCCAGAAAGTCCTCCAATGACCTAGGTAGATCACCCTCAAAGAGGAGACTTACTCAATATAACCTTATCAAAGTAGAGTGCCCAACACTACTATTTGGTTATGGATTCAATTTATGACGTGACTAAATCTAGACTTGAACCTACTGTGCGTCCAGCCTCACTGCGCACCCAAGTCATTAGTGCAAGTCAAAGGACCTTCATACATGCATCGATAAAACATAACAGAGATTATATGTAAGAAACTCATAATGCCATTTAACAAAAATATGATTATACATTGTTTCATATCCAAAATTTCATGTACAAGTGAGCTTTAGGGCATACTAATCCTAACATAGGATCCCCCAGTATTCATGCTGAAGAGTCTATAAATAGCCCATTTTAGGTCATTTTTAGGGAAGAAACTTTTATTTCTTAGAACCCTAATAAACCCTAAGCCTTTCCCCACTTCACCAAACACCCAAAACCCGTATCTCACACTAAACCAAGCTAGGATTGAAGCTTGTAACAAGAGATTGAAGGATTTTGCTTTGGATTTAAGCAAGGGTTTGAAGGGGAGTTCTTTATTCCTTTTCTTATTTTTGTAAATATGCTTTGTAATTGAGAAAGGTCTAGGGTTGATTGATGTTGTATTTTAGATTAGGGCTTTGAATAAAGGATTTGTGTATATCTTTGGTTCTTAATACATGTTTGTTTACATAAATCTATGGCATGATTCAATATGTCTATGTATTGAAAATCAAGCATTTTTATGTGTTTGCTAAAACGCCTAAGTGAACTTGCATGTGTTATTTGTGATTCAAATGCTTTTATCTACTTATATGGGTAATGTGATTATGCTTAATTCATGGCTTTGCTTAGTATAGTAAGGTTTAGCATTAAATCTAGCTAATAGGTTGCATGCTTTGCTTAGTCGAGTTTAGGTGCTAGTCCTTGCCTTTAAACCCAACCAAACGGATAAGTTAACCTAGACTAGAGTGTCCCTCACCTACATTAAATTAAGCCTTAATGTCACATAGTGTTTAGGTGCTAGTTCTTGGCTTCAAACCCAACTACAAGGATAAGTTCTAAACACAGATTGCGTAGGCTTGAAGGGATTGGCCCTTAGCTTTAAACCTATCTAACGGGTTGAACCATTAATATTGGTTAGAAGGCCCTTAATCAACACAACAGCAATAGCTGTCTGAAGCCATAAATAGACCTAAATAATTGTCATAGCTTGATTTTAGTAGCAACACAATCACCTTAGGTCCTCTTATTCTTTGTTAGGTTTTTTTCCTTAAATTGTCACCCTTAAGTTCCTCTGTAGTTTAGGTTTATTTTCCTTTTTCCAAGCTTCTTTCCATCCTAAAGAAAGCACATATACGTATGTTTTAGGTACCCAAGCAGATAGAGATCAAACTAAGGTAGCCTTCCTATAGAGACGATACCTGCACTCGAAACCATGAACAATCTGTACGTGATGCGCTATTCATGAGCACAAGCCTAAATAGCCTGCAAGCGCACGGGTCGTGTGTAGTACGGTGCGTGCGAGTGCAGGGTCAAATCCACAAGGAGGCCTAACGTGTATGGTGTCCTAAGCTATGTGTGTCCTAAAAGCTACGTGTTAGGACCTAAACTACACTTTTTTTGGGGATTTTTGGTTTAAAGGGAGCTCGAAAAAGTAAATCTAAGCTGCAAGCAAGAAAATAAAAAAGCGATATGTACGTGTAATGGGGGAATCAAGCGATCTAAGGGGATTCAAGCGTCGAAAATGGGGGACTAAGGTGATTACGTCTTGTTTATGGTGATTACAACGTCTTTCTAGGGTTACTTGATGGATTATACTAAGTGCTTTAATCTAGACCTATAATTAGCCTCCTAATTGGTACCCTAAGCCTCAGTGCGGGTCCATCCCTAGGTAGCGATGCCTAGCAGTATGGTGTGGTCTTTATGACTTAGGAATTAGGGCTAGCCAATAAGATTCTAGGTGAGTGTAGATCGATCTAACCCTAGCACTTAGTCCTTTAATTAGCTCCCCAATCTGGCCCTAGGACTCAGTGCGAGTCCGTCCCTACGCTTCGCCCTACTTAGAGCTACGGCGTAGTCCTTCTAAACCTAGGGTGTTAGGGTAGACTAGCTAGCCTTACTAAGTGAACTAAGGTCAACTAAACCTACCCGGACTCCTATTGGCTGGATTTAAAGCCAAAGAGGACCCGACCTAGGCTAGTTACAAGTCTTGCACCATCAATCGCATCACAATAGCAAATATTAATGTTTAAGTGCAAAGCAAACACATCTAGGGCATGGCATTTGAGAATACTCTGGAATATTCTACTACTAAACACATAGACATGCTTAGATTATACCAATTTAAGATATAGCACCCGACATGTATGCAATAGAAGCTATTCATGCTATTAAGTATGTAAACACACACATTGACATGTATATAAACATACCCATTTCATGAAATCATCACACAAACACACAGACATGCTATCATAATGATTTAAAGATGGTTAATGGCATAGTAGACTTCAATATACATATGCTACATGATTGAGGCATTTCAACAAACACAGAGACATGTATGTAAAATAGCCTTTGAAACCCTAAGCATAAAGCATATATACATAAATCCATCAAGTTACCATTAATAAAAAATAGTAATCAATCCATAAATACAAGAATAATCACCCTACATAGCTCTAATCAAACATAATTAGACTTAGGATAAAAGAGAGATACCCTTCTATCCATAGCCAGCTTTACAATCCATGAGCTATGCCCCAAATCCTAGTATTTGATCCTCTTGGATCCTTGATTCCAAGTGTTAAATGTGTTTAGAAGTGAGTGTGTGAGGTGATTTTTGGTGGATTTTGGTTTTTGGGAAATAGGTGTTTGATTTGGGTGTTATTCTCCTTTAAAAGTGGCTGAAAAGTGGCTTAAATAGAGCTGTTAATGCGTCCAGCCGGGGGTCCAGCCGGTCGACCGGCTTGGGGGCCAAGTCGTCCTGCCAAAATTGGCCCAGATTCTGATCTGGCTGGTTGTCCGGCCTAGATAGAAGCTAACCGGTCTTGATAGTAAAATGATCATATCTTGCTCATTTTAGCTCCGATTCGGTCACTATTTTTTTCTATGGCTTTGTATCATCGCAGGGGATCTCCCAAGACATATTTTGCACCCTAAAACATTTCCAAAATTTTTCCATGTCCTTTTTAAGTTGCAAGATCCGAATTTGGCTCACATTGCGCTCGGTTTTGCCTCGATCGCTCCTTCTTTCGCTCGGCCACTTCCAAAAGCACTTTTCTTCGTTTCTTTATGTCCATAACACCCTTTTCTAGCACCCTCAGTTAAGCTCCAATTATCTTCCTAAATCACACCTTAAATAAGCAATAAATGTAAATTAGTGTAGCATTTAAGTCTTAACCTCAACTATGACATGAAAACCCTATTATACATAAATATGACTTAAATGCTATACTAATACACCAAATGAAGCGCAAAACACCTCAAAAGAAGCATATACATATAATGCATAAGCACACACAAAACAAACACATCAACACCCCCAAACCTTCTCCTTGCTTGTCCCCAAGCAAGCCCAAACCTAAGTTTATCTCTAAAGTCGATACAAAGGGTTGCCTAAGGAATTGTCTCATTATTATGGTTAGACTAAGAAGCCTAAAAGGGGCATTCCTATTGTAGAGAGATCCTCAAGTCTCTTTGGATCCTCCCTCTATTCATAAAGGGCCTCGAACCTCGTGGGAAGTTCTCAAGTAGCCAAACCACCACAAGCTTAGGATTCTAACGCACGCGCTTAGGATGTTGAGATTTCATGCCCCTTCAACTAACATGGCCTCTCCAATATGCACAAAGCCTCAAAGACAAGAAGAGAAAATTTATACTTACACAATGGCTTATAAAAAGCCTTATTCACATATCTACATAGAGGATAGCTTGTGCTAAGTTGACATTATGTCAATTATGCACTTATTCACAAAACTTTTTGGTGCCTTTGGCTTTTTTCTCCTTTTCACTTTTTTTTTCTTTTTGATATTTTTGCACCTTTTTGCCTTTTTCAATTTTTTTTTTTTGGATTTTTCATGCTTTGCATTGCATTTACACAAAAACAAAGAAAAATAAAGGCTTTGGCACATCAAAAAGAACCAATCAAGGAAGAGCACTCATATCAACAGCCCTTTTTCAACACTCTTTCCTACCAAGCTATGGGGTGGCTATAAGGGTTATTCTTAAAGGTCCTTACTCCCCACAACTTTCAAGGATATCCCCTCAAAGACCTGATTTTCAATCCACTCCATTCACTTCCCCACAATGCAACTCATATTCACCAATCAATTAAATCAATCAGAAAAGCTAACACTCCAATCAACCAAGAGACAAACGACTCTACATGCATCAAAATTGAAAAATTTTCACCATATTAAGCACATAATGCATATCTACTCTAGACAAAGCATATAACAAGAAACCAAACTCCTACACCCCCAAACCTAAACTTCACTTGTCCTCAAGAAAATAGAACAATACCACTCAACAAGCAAAATGGCAACACAAAGCAAGTAAGGGTAGTAGGGACGGGGTAGATAAAATGGGTCAAGTGGAGAAAGGATAGAAACAACCTTGTGTCCCTTTTGAATCTGTTCTAATGTCAATGATCAATAATTTGTCTACTAACCCTGTTTCTCAACAAATGACAAACACTCACAAAGCACAAGATTAGTAGCATTTGCCATGAGAGCTTGCATTGGCATCTTCAAAAGATAAACAAGGTGTATGAAGAATGGGAAATGATAGAAGTGAGGATCAACACTTGGGAGGGTGAAAAAAAGAAAGCAAATGAAAAGAAAAATGGAAATCAAAGAATGATAATATTAAAAGCAAATAAAAGAGAAGGAAAATCAAATCAAATATAAACATGTCTAGGGTGCCTCCTAGCAGCGCTGGATTTAATGCCTCTAGCCGGGCGCTAGTGTTAGAGCGATACATGTTTAAAATTGCAAGGCACAAATTGCTGGATATTCAACCATGCACATATAGTAGAAGGAAAAGAGTCATGAACTATATGATGTGGTAATGACTGCACAATGCAACCCTTTTCTGGATCCCATCTCAAAACATCAAATGAAAATATGTGCGCAAGTGTATGAGGTGTCATGCATAAACATGGAAGGTCATGCCCTGCTTGCTCTCCAACTAACCACCCCATTGCCTTCTTCTCATAATCAAGGGCTAGGAACACACCTTCCCCATAGGTCAAAGATAGGTTTAAAGTATGCAACATAGGAAATGTGTTTTCTAACCCTAGATGAAAGTGTTCTAAACTAGAAGGCACAAATGTGAGCTCCAAAGAGGGAGACTTATCGGAATAGGAAAGGGGAGTGGGAACGACTCTCAGAGAAGAAAGGGCAAGGATGAGGGTTGATGAAGTACTACACTCTTCTTCTCCACAAGATATAACATGTTCAAGCCTACGTCGTTCTAACTCCTCACTAGGGGTGGATTCGATCTTAATGGCCTCTATTTCCATCAATGATTCATCAAACATCCAAAAAGACCCACAGGTCATTCTTCCAAGCACACCAATTTCTTTTTTATGTGCCTTCTTAGAGTTGCTATTCTCTTCAACATCATGATTCTTAACTCGAAGAGACTTATCATCTAAAACCGCCGAAATTGATGTCTTGTTTTCCCCAATGGATGACTTTAAACCTTCACTAGCTAAAGTCTCTTCAAATTCAACAATACATTCATCACTAATGGGTGTCATCTCACCACCATGCTGTTCATACAGGGTAGACACACATGGAGGGGACAATGAGGACTCAAAGGATTTCAGGTCATGGATGCGTGAATGCTCAAGGGAAGTGTATACCCTAGACTCCATAATTGAGGACTCGAAATGCAAATGAGTGCTATGATCATGAGACTCAACCTCTAAGAGTGTGGAATGTGTGGAATGAGGAGAAAGAAAAGGCTTACGCGACTCAATGAAATGTGTTGAAAGCTTAGGAAGATGAGGTACTATTTCCTCTAAAACATATTCATAAGAGTCATCAGGAACCAAATTATCATCAAGCTCATTCTCATCCTCACTACAAGATGTGATCTCTTGATCAACCTCTTTTTCTAATCGTCTCTCCAAGACATCATCTTTTTCATCATTATTTCTCTCATCTCTAGGTCTCTCTCCTATCTCTTCAACTCGTTCTAAAGGTATTTCAACATTCTCGCTCATGAGTTGCACACTCTTAACCATGCTCTTCAAACGCTCATCTAGAGATTTGGTGTCTCGCTTCAAACTCTCTAGTTCCTCTTAATTGGATCGGAGGAGAGATAAGAGATAGTCAAACGTTTCCTCTTATGAAGAAGATCTAAAATAAGAGGGCTCAGAGTGGAAATGGTAGACATCTTGATTAAGATTACTATAACCACAACCATTGTATAACTCAGAGGATGGGTAGGCGGGAAAAGATAATAGGAAGGATGAACTCTCAATGCAAGGAGGCATACCGAATGAAGAGTCATCTTGACCCCAATATGAAAATGCATGATGTTGCTCCCTAGAATCATGATAATAGGATGAAGAAGCATGCATAGGCATATGATTTTTAGGGGCATTGGGCGTAGCATGCTATTGGGGATAAGAGTGGAAGGTAGGGCAAGTATTGGAATCATGAGCTCGGCTTCCACATAGATTGCAGTAAGAAGAATATGTATCCCTACAGTCATGATTTCTAAATGAAGATGCATGAGATAATGCATGACTATAGCGGTCATAGTTAGCACTAGCCCTAGATAGGGAATTTTCATGGGGACAGAAAACAGTTGGATGCATAAAACTTCCACAAATGCGACATGCAATGGGAACATGTTCGGGTAGTAGGGAAGAGGATACAAGTGACCACCATGATGCATTAAGATCATTCATGATTAATTGACTCAAGTAAACCTCTTCACAATGATCAACAACTTTTTTTTTTGAATTTTCTTTTTATTAATCAAAATAAAGAAAACATGAAAAGAAAAGATAAAACAACATGTAGCAAGCTAAGACACACAAAAACTAAGAAACCAAACAATCGTTGCCTCCCCGGAAACGGCGCCAAAAACTTAATACGCTATTCGTGAGCACAAGCCTAAATAGCCCCCAAGCACACGGATCGTATGTAGTACGATGTGTGCGAATGCGGGGTCAAATCCATAGGGAGGCCTAATGTGTATGGTGTCTTAAGCTATGGGTGTCCAAAAAGCTACGTGTTGGGACCTAAACTACACTTTTTTTGGGGATTTTTGGTTTAAAGGGAGCTCAGAAAAGTAAATCTAAGCTACAAGCAAGAAAATAAAAAGGCGGTGTGTGCATGTGATGAGGGAATCAAGCGATTTAAGGGGATTCAAACATCAAAAATGGGGGACTAAGGTGATTACATCTTGTTTATAGTGACTACTACGTCTTTCCAGGGTTACTTGATGGATTATACTAAGTGCTCTAATCTAGATCTATAATAAGCCTCCTAATTGGTACCCTAAGCCTCAGTGCGGGTCTGTCCCTAGGTGGCGATGCCTAGCAGTACGGCGTGGTCTTTATGACTTAGGAATTAGGCTAGCCAATAAGATTTTAGGTGAGTGCAGATCGATCTAACCCTAGCACTTAGTCCTCTAATTAGCTCCCTAATCTGGCCCTAGGGCTCGATGCGAGTCAGTCCCTAAGCTTCACCCTACTTAGAGCTACAGCGTGGTCCTTATGGACCTAGGGTGTTAGGGTGGACTAACTAGCCTTCCTAAGTGAACTAAGGTCATCCAAACCTATCCGGACTCCTATTGGCTAGATTTAAAGCCAAAGAGGACTCGACCTAGGTTAGTTACAAGTCTTGCACCATTGATCGCATCACAATAGCGGATATTAATGTTTAAAGGCAAAGCAAACACATCTAGGGTATGGCATTTGAGAATACTCCGGAATATTCTACTACTAAACACATAGACATGCTTAGATTACACCAATTTAAGCTATAGCACCTGACATGTATGCAATAGAAGCTATTGATGCTATTAAGTATGTAAACACACATATTGGCATGTATATAAACATTCCCATTTCATGTAATCATTACACGAACACATAGACATGCTAGCATAATGATTTAAAGATGGTTAATAGCATAATAGACTTCAATATACATATGCTACATAATTGAGGCATTTCAACAAACACATAGACATGTATGTAAAATAGCCTTTGAAGCCCTAAGCATAAAGCATATATACATAAGTCCATCAAGTTACCATTAATAAAAAATAGTAATCAATCCAAAAATACAAGAATAATCACCCTACATAGCTCTAATCAAACATAATTAGACTTAGGATAAAAGAGACATATCCTTCTATCTATAGCCAAGGTTTACAATCCATGAGCTATGCCCTAAATCCTAGTATTTGACCCTCTTGGATCCTTGATTCCAAGTGTTAAATGTGTTTAGAAGTGAGTGTGTGGGGTGATGTTTTTGGTTCATTTTGGGTTTTGGAAAATAGATGTTTGATTTGGGTGTTATTCTCCTTCAAAAGTGGCTGAAAAATGGCTTAAATAGAGTTGTTAACGCGTCCAGCCGGGGGCCCAGCTGGTCAACCGGTCAACCGGCTTTGGGGCCAAGTCGTCCAGCCAAAATTGGCCCAGATTCTGACCTGGCTAGTCGACCTAGCCGGTCGACCGGCTAGGTTGTCCGGCCTAGACAGAAGCTAACCGGTCTTGATAGTAAAATGATCATATCTTGCTCGTTTTAGCTCCGATTCGCGCTCCGTTTTTTTAAATGGCTTTGTATCATCGTGGGGGATCTCCCAAGCCATATTTTGAACTCTAAAACATATCCAAAATTTGTCCATATCCTTTTTAGGTTGCAAGATCTAAATTTGGCTCACGTTGCGCTCGGTTTTACCTTAGTCGCTCCTTCTTTCGCCCGGCCACTTTCAAAAGCACTTTTTTTCATTTCTTTATGTCCATAACACCCTTTGCTAGCACACCCTCAATTAAGCTCCAATTATCTTCCCAAATCACACCTTAAATAAGCAATAAACGTACATTAGTGTAGTATTTAAGTCTTAACGTCAACTATGACATAAAAACCCTATTATGCACAAATATGACTTAAATGCTATACTAATACACCAAATGAAGCACAAAACACCTCAAAAGAAGCATATACATATAATGCATAAGCACACACAAAACAAACACATCAGTACGCTTGCGGGTGCAAAACTCAACACGATCAGTTAGCAACTGGAGATGAGAGTCAGTCAGCTTAAGAGCTATACGTCAATGAGCTCAAGAAGAAGCCCTAAGAAAATAAGAGGATGAGACGATTTAGAAGTGCTGGTTTTTTCTGATGCAGACCTCCGAGGAGTCTCCTACCTCTATGATGATCCCTTGCTCATCAAAATTAAGGTCGAGATCTTCCAGATCCACAGAATGATGTTTGACACAGGGAGCTCAGCAGACATCTTGTTTAGGAAGGTGTCCTAAAAGATGAAGCTGAACTATAACAAACTGACCCCACTAAAGAACGATTTGATGGGTTTCAATGGCACCGAAGTTCCACCAGAGGGTGTTATAATGCTAGAGACTAGGATCAACAAAGAGGCTGATCAAGTGACCATCCCGACTTATTTCATTACGGTAGAAGAAAAGTCTGTGTATAATGGCATCATTGCCCGAAAAACCTTGAATCTATTGCAAGTTATTGCTCGCCCTACCACCATAAGTTAAAGTTCCCAACTCGAAGGGGGGGTGTGTACAATCCATGAAGATCAATTAAAAATGAAAGAGTGCTGTGAAGACTCTCTTCAAAAAAAGGATAAAGTGACCTTTCAGGTCAAGCCCGTAGAGGCGAAAAACCCCAAAAGGGGATCTTTAGCAATAGAGCTAGAATAGATAGTGTTAACCATGGAAGCTAGGAAAAGTAAAGTCAGTAGCGAATTGTCAAAGGATCAAAAGAAGAAGATGACTACTTTCTTTGTGAGAACGAAGATGTTTTCACATGGTCCTCAAATGACATGCCAGGAATTGACCCATGGGCAATATGCCATATAATGTAGATACAACCTTGACTCTCATTTATCAAAAAGGAATGATGTTTGCACAGGTACGAAAGTTAATAAAAATAGGCCATATCCGGGAGGTCGAATATCCAGAATGGGTAGCTAATGTGGTGCTTGTTCAGAAACCAGGTGGAAAGTAGAGGATTTACATCGATTATACAGACCTAAACAAGGCATGTCCAAAAGATAGCTTTCCAATGCCAAAGATAGATCAGTTGGCGGATGCTGTATCGGGGTTCAAGATCGTCACTTTTATGGATGTATTCAAGGGCTATAATTAAATAAAAATGGCCCTAGAAGATGAGGAGAAGATAGCCTTTGTCACCAACCAAGGGTTGTACTACTATCAGGTTATAACCATGGGGCTTAATAATGTTGAAGTCACCTACTAATGGATGGTCAACAAAGTTTTCGAGCCCTAATTGAAAGGAATATGGAAATATATGTGAACGACATGCTGGTGAAAAGTCGCTCAAAAGAGGAGCACATAAGGGACCTAGCAAAGGTTTTTCAGGCCATGAAGAGGTTCGGGATTAAATTGAACCTTGAGAAGTGTGCCTTAAGTTCTGAGCTAGGAAGTTCTTAAGGTTTACGGTTGTGATGAACAGAGGCATTAAGGCCAACTCAGACGAAGTTCAAGCCATACTCAACCTCCAGCCTCTTAGGTTAGTAAATGAAGTACAATCATTAGCCAGCAAGGTTGTAGCATTTAGCCAATTTATGTCCAGATCGACAGATAAATTGGCATCTTTGTTCAAGGATCTTTGAACACCAAAAGAGTTTAGATGGATGAATGAATGCTATAGAGCATTTGAAGATTTGAAAAATTATCTAGCTTCGCTGCCAATACTCTCTTGATTAGAGAAAGGAGAGCCATTATTTATGTACATAGCTTATTCCGATCGACGGTAGCAATAGCCTTAATCAAATAAGAAGGCTAAGCCCAGAAACCAGTCTACTAAGTAAGCAAGGCGTTGAGGGGCCTTGAGCTCCGATATGCCAACATCGAGAAGATGGCCTTAGCCCTGATCACGGCCACCCAAAAGTTGAAACCATATTTCGAGGCCCACCTATAAAAGTTACAAACAATCTCCCCTTTAAACAAGTCCTAGTGAAACCTAAAGCCTCTGGAAGATTACTCAAGTGGGTAATCGAGTTGAGCTAGTATGAAATCACCTACCTGTCTCTAACAGCAATAAAGGCTTGGGCATTAGTTAAGTTCGTGGTGGAATGTACAGTAAAAAAAAGAACCACCAATTGATGAAAGAAAATTTGGGTCGAGCTACCAGCAAGTAAGGTGGAAGTGCAGGGCTGGTCATACATTTGTCGGAGGGACAACAATTCAAGTATGCCTTAAAGTTCAAATTTCTAGTGACCAACAATGAGGCCAAATATGAGGCCCTAATTACAGGACTCCGCACAATTACCACCCTAGGAGCTCGATCCATCATAGTGTATACGGATTCTTAGCTAATTGTAGGGTAAATAAATGGGGAGTATGAGGGTCGAGAGCAGAAGATGCAGGCATATTTGGTAAAGATGCAAGAAGCAGCAATGAGAGGGAAAATGACAGATGAAATATATCCCCAAGATAATGCAATGGCTAATGCTCTATCAAGGATAACATCTGGCCCTAACAATTTAGATACAGTATTAGTAGATGAAATCGCCAAGCCGAGCCTTAATTAGGCAGCCCTAACAATAGCCCAAGCCAAGCTTGAAAATTTCTGGAGGGGAACCCTAATTAGATACCTAGGGAAGGGAAACTCCTTGATAATAAAGAAGAAGCCCGGAATATCATGGCTCGAGCTATAAGATACATTGTCCATTATGGAAAGCTATATAAAAAATAATAAATGAAAAGGAGTTAAGGAACGCTTGGAACGTCAAGCATATGAAGAGATACTTTATGCAAAAAAAAAAATGAAAAAAAGAGGTTTGATAGACCTAAGGAGCAATTTGTAATTGTAACTTAAAATCATAGTGGAAGCAACCACCATGGATGTAGGTCACCATTTTGGCCGAACCACGTAAAAAATTTTGGTTGTTTTACTTTTTTTTCAGATTTCATATAAATTGCTATACGAGCTCCAGCTCGCACCTGAGAAGAAGACCTAGCTCCGATCTACTATGGCTAATGGTTGAGCTCCTGCTCCCATAAACAATTAAGCTCTGGCTCGTATTTACCATGCCTTCTAGTTAAGCTCCAGCTCATACTAATCCTAATCAATAGTTGAGCTCCAGCTCTTATTTGTCCTAATTAACAGTTGAGCTCCGACTCATACTTATCCTGATCAATAGTTGAGCTTTGACTTCTATTTATCCCAATTAATAGTTGAGCTCCGGCTCCTACTTGTCCTAATTAATAGTTGAGCTTCGGCTTCTACTTGTCCTGAGTAATAGTTGAGCTCCGACTCCTACTTGTCTTAACTAATAATTAAGCTCTGGCTCCCAATTATTCCAGCTTTTAAGCTAAGCTCCTACTCGAACCTAGGGAGCTCCGGCTCCCACAGACAATCGAGCCCCGAGTTCGCCTATTTTAACGCATAAGTCATCTATTTTAACGCATAATTGGACCTTGGCTCCTATCTTATCTCATAATAGAGCTTCGACTCCTATGTACCATACATAGAGAATTGGCTCCGGCTCTTATTTATTCCTAAATTGAGCTCAGGCTCTAATGGATCTTATTCATTTTATAACCAAGCTCCAGCTCCTATTTGTCCTATGTTTAATGGTCGAACTCCAACCCTCTACCTGTTTAGCACACTTAAAAGATAAGCTTCGGCTCTTACTTATTACACCCAAAGGCAGATCTCTAATTTATGATCGTAATTAAGTTGTTTGAGAAAAGTAAAACAAAGATGAATCATAGTTCGAGGAAAAATGAAAAGTAGAACACAAGATGTGGGGAGAAAATAATATATCCAAAAACATAGTACAAAGTCTTCGCTACAAGGAGGATTATTAAAAAAAAAAAAAGAATTTGATCTATAGGGCTGGGGGGGCTTGAGAAGCAGAAGTAGAATCTTTGTGGTCCGAGTTGGGGCCTTGGATGTTCGGAAGATCCTCGTTTGAGTCTAGTACCTCGACCACTACGTCACCTTTTTCCTCATCATCAGAATATTGTAAGAAGTCATTGTTTTGATCAGGGTGTCTTTCTTGGGCTCGGGTGCAAACATCTTCCATCCTTTGGATCTCTCCCCCCCTTTCGCGCTGAAGAAGTGGAAGTAATGGTGCTTGGCGTTCTGATCAAATTGCTCCGAGGCTTTGTATTGGCCGATCGTAGGCTTGGCATTACCTAATGTGGCCAACTTGTTTCGAAGATCGACATACTGGTGAAATAGAGTGGCTGTCTCTACTTCAATTGTGAGGGTCCTACTCTCTATGTCTTTGGTGAATTTTTCAAACTTGGGGACCTTTTTCGTTTCTTCCTTTATCTTGGCTAGCTTGGTTTGAGTCTCTTTCAAGACCTTTTCAACGGTTTGTTTCCCGACCAAAGCAAGGTCCTGTTCTTTTAGAGCCTTTTGTCTGGCCCTGCAAAGTCTGGTGACCTCTTCTGATGACACTACTACTTTGGGTCCTTCAAAGTTGCCAAACCTAAAGATATTGAAACAACGGATGATCTTGCCAAGTATTGCCCTAGTAAAAGAGATATCCTCTTTCATCGCTCCATCATGTCCCAAAATCAACAAACAAAGAGGAAAAGTGATAATTGCCATATTGAACGTAAGGGAGGAGTAAACATGTACAGAGTAAACATGTACTTAGTTATAGTAACCTGTTAGGTTGCGGACTAGTGTCTCCATGTCGAGGTCCCTAACAGAAAGGAGCTCGACTGAACTCCTCTAGATAGAGCGAATGAACTACGGGAGAGCTAGTAAGGGAGCTACAGGTTTGGAGCTCAACACACCTTGCTCCTTCTCGCCAGGCCCAAGCATTAGCTTTATGGCCAACCAGCCCATGGGGAAGGGATTTTCAAGACTCAACCTTGGTGTAGGTGAGCCCTTTTTCCTCTTCCACGTGGTGGTCGATTGCATAGCTCTGGGGTCTGGAGTCAGAGTCGGAGCTGCATCCAATTTCCTCCTCTTTTCTTCAGAAACCTCAGAGAAGGAGCAATTGGCAAAATCCTAGGGGAGCTTCTTCTTCTCTGAAGCTGTGAAGCTTTAAGGGGCTCCTAGTTGTGTAAAAAAGGATATAGATGGCTTAGATGTTGCAATAAAGCTATCGCTGGTGTTGGTGTTGCAAGGCACCGATAGTGCTGGGAATTTGGTGGTCGTATAAGAGCTTTCTTCTTGTTGCTCTCATTCACCACCTTAGATGCCTACTTCAAAGCCTCCAGCTCAACTTGGATGCTATCGGGCATCTTGCTTGCCATAGATGCATGGAACAAATAAACAAAGGTTAGAATACATAGATTGACTTGCGATTTAAACCTACTAAGCAAGAAGACCCAACCCTTCAAAGATCTGTGATTTGGCCAAACTATTAAACTAAGGTAAAGCCCATACTCCATGATTTTGTAGAGGTTCCAGAGGTGGAAAGAGAATGCTTAGCCTCTGCTCCATTTACTTTCTCTCAGTCTTTGATTTCTTGGAAAGATAAGATAGGGGAGTTGGGAATGTCCTTCCTCAAACAACCCTAGATACTGGCAATGTTCCATTTGGTAGGGCTCTTCACAAAGATATAACGCTCATTCCACCATTTATCGAGCTTGAGAAACCTGCCAACAGCGAACGACCTCACTTCCCCTGCAGGTGGTACTAGCCCGCGTTCTCTCTTAAGCACAGGTTTGGAGCTCAAGACACCTTGCTCCTTCTCGCCAGGCCCAAGCACTAGCTTTATGGCCAACCAGCCCATGGGGAAGGGATTTTCAAGACTCAACCTTGGTGTAGGTGAGCCCTTTTTCCTCTTCCACGTGGTGGTCGATTGCATAGCTCTGGGGTCTGGAGTCAGAGTCGGAGCTGTATCCAATTTCCTTCTCTTTTCTTTAGAAACCTCAGAGAAGGAGCAATTGGCAAAATCCTAGGGGAGCTTCTTCTTCTCTGAAGCTGTGAAGCTTTAAGGGGCTCCTAGTTGTGTAATAAAGGATATAGATGGCTTAGATGTTGCAATAAAGCTATCGCTGGTGTTGGTGTTGCAAGGCACTGATAGTGCTGGGAATTTGGTGGTCGTATAAGAGCTTTCTTCTTGTTGCCCTCATTCACCACCTTAGATGCCTACTTCAAAGCCTCCAGCTCAACTTGGATGCTATCGGGCATCTTGCTTGCCATAGATGCATGGAACAAATAAACAAAGGTTAGAATACATAGATTGACTTGCGATTTAAACCTACTAAGCAAGAAGACCCAACCCTTCAAGGATCTGTGATTTGGCCAAACTATTAAACTAAGGTAGAGCCCATACTCCATGATTTTGTAGAGGTTCCAAAGGTGGAGAGAGAATGCTTAGCCTCTGCTCCATTTACTTTCTCTCAGTCTTTGATTTCTTGGAAAGATAAGATAGGGGAGTTGGGAATGTCCTTCATCAAACAACCCTAGATACTGGCAATGTTCCATTTGGTAGGGCTCTTCACAAAGATATAACGCTCATTCCACCATTTATCGAGCTTGAGAAACCTACCAATAGCAAACGACCTCACTTCCCCTGCAGGTGGTACTAGCCCGCGTTCTCTCTTAAGCAAGCGTTAATTTGGAAGACCATTAAGAAAAAGTTGATAGTTCGAATGGCCCCTAAGGACTTCGCTCTTACGTAGAAGCCCAGTAGTTGTGCCCAGCTATTTGGCTGCAGCTGATTTGGTACTATTTATAGAAATGAGAAGACTTTCACTACAAAGGCCAGCATGGGAAGCGTAGCCCAGCCACTAGGGCACACTCGTAAATTGCTAACTCGCTTGAGATGAATTACAGGCCCTCTGAGTTTGACCTAGAATCCTGTAAGAAAAAAGAAGGGATCAATGGCCTTGCAGATAAGCACTTTAATTTGGCTATCAGTGAGACAGTCCTAACGCTCCGCCTCGAAGAACTCCTTTCCCTCATCCACTGAGGAGGTGCCTTTAATAGGGGCCGGAGAGGTGGTTTTTCTGGGGATTAGTCTACTGTACTTGAAGTTTTGATGTAATAGTAGAGGTTGATGTAGAGGCCTTGTGCTTTAACGATTCGGCCTTATGTGCTAAGGGTTGATCATCAGGACTTAGGGGCTTCGTGGCTGATGGTTTGTTAGATAGCTGAGGTGCTGGCTTGCTGGATTTCGAGCCATTGCTAGAGCTTTTGTTTTAGCTAGCAAAAGTAGTTTCTAGCCCCTTGTCATAGCAAGACGCTTCGACATTCTGGGAATCTGAGTCGGAGGCCATTGATTGGGTCGGAAGGAGTTAAGATAGAAGAAGAGTGTTGAGTATACCTGAACGTAGGACAACTAGAGAACAGAAAAGGAAGTGAAGAGAAAGTTTGAGACTACTAAATAGTTGCTAAAGCTCCAAGCTTCTAGAAATATTACCAAGTGAAAATGAGTGGCAAATTGGCACCTAAGTCATTATTTATAGACCTAAAGAGCTCAAAAGTCGCAGACAAGACCATTATTAGAGTCGCTTGACAAACCTAGGGAAACGGAACATCGTGCCAGCACAATGATGGTGCGAGCTATAGAGCAATTACGGTAATTGGTGGAGCTTTTCGGTGGCTCGGATAAGCAAAATTTGTGATTGATTCAAAATGAGCTCAAAACTTCATTCATATTAAATTAAAAGGGTTAATATATGGCCTAATCCAGCCCAAAGAGCTACTTGGTACCATAGGTTGCCCCAACCCATCGACTGCTTTCTGGCTAACCTATGCTAAATAACTAGATAAGATAAAAAGGCTCCTAAAGTGATAAGGCGAAAGCCGGCCTAAGGAAGAGTCCTATCCTAACTCTAAGATTGCCAGCTTATTAGATAAAGCTTATCAATCTCATGGATGAGCTCAGCCAGAGTCTTATACTAATCTAAAGACCACTCCTCAAGCTACTATAAATATACTACTATAAGCAGAGCTATAGGTACGACATCCACAGCCTAAACACTTGTATATCTATATTTGAGCTCGAATATCCTATTAACTTGAGTGTTGGAGGGTCTTTGGCCGACACCACACCGGTGTCCCTTAGATCTTACCCGCTTTGCTTCGTCTCTTGTAGGTTGACCCGAGCTAGTTTAGAGCACCTAAATTGGGTCTACCCCAAATATGATAATCAGGGCATTATTACCCTCATTCCATTTTCTTTTGTTTTTCAATTAATAATTGACTCAAATAATTGTATTGATCCAAAAAATGAATTTAAGAAATAATGCCCCTTAGACAGTTAAATGCCTATTTGGCATTGCTATTGAAATTTGTTAATACTATTGCAGTTGCAATCACAATTGTTGTTGTAGTTCAGACAAATTGTTTTACTGTTTAATAAAAAATATAAAATTATTGTGGGATAAAAAAGTAGTTGATAATCTGTTTGGTTAAAATTGCCGTTTAAAGTGATGTTTATGATTTATTTATTTATTTGATTTTAATATTTAGATTTTTTTAGTTTATAAATTTCTTAATTTTTTCTAATTTAAAATTTTTAAATTTTTAATTTTTTAATTTTAATTTTTTAATTTTAATTTCTTATTTTTTTAAATTTTATTTTTCATTTTTTATTTTTTAGTTTTATTTTTTTTCATTTTTAATTCTAATTTTTTTTTTAAAATTTAAAAATTTTAATTTTATTTAAATAACATGTTTAATATATAATCATAAATGAGTTTGTAATAGTTGTAATTAATAAAGTATATACAGATAAATGTTTATTTTGTAAGACAGCTCCATAATTTAATGCGTGTTTTGTTTACAATCAAATGCTTTTATCGTTAGAGGTGAATAAACAATTGTTGAAAAACTTCTCTTTAAAGTGGGCTACCGTTAATTATTTTTGGTTTTATAAAATAGGCTGAATATCTGGTTCACAAGTTGGGCTTTGTGATCATATTGGTTTTAGCCCGCCTCATAAATCTATACGGTTCTTTTGTGCGTAGGCCCATATATTCTGATAAATCTTTTTATGGTTAGGACTGCCATAATTTATTATTAATAGGGCCAGGTCCCCTCTCCTACTCTTAACCTAACAGTTGTTCCCATAAGCATCTGTTAATATTGAGTAGAGCAAGGAGAGGAAGATCTAAGCCTAGAATGGATAACAGTTATTTCTTCAACAATAATTCTTTAACAATAATGGCTCAAACAGGTATGTTCTTCCGCTATCAATTATGTCTTTGAATTTTATGTTGTAAATCCATGTATACGATTCTATATTGCACTTACATGTGGTATCAGAGCCACTTATACATGGATTTACATGTATTTTTTTTAAAAAAAAAAAATGGAATACTTGTTTGAGCATATAAACTACGAAAGTTGTTGATGATTATTTTATATTATTATTAAATTTTATTTCATAAAATTGATTGAGTACTTTCATAGAACTCTCCTTGGTCGTTGTTGATTTATTTTATGATCTATCTTAATTTTGAACTTTTCTCTGAATTATTCAGAGAAAGCCAATCATCACTCACATCAAGAAAATAACCTTTTTTTTAAAATAAAAAAGGGAATATTCATGATTTGATTTGTGTTTTTGAAGGCCCATGTTTTGGTCCTGTGTTTCAAATTTTTGCGATTTTCTTGATTTTTAATAAAATAAATAAAAAAAGTATTTGCATAATTCATGAAAGAATTCAACTTTTTTTTGGTGAAATTGATGTTGAATTTGAATTTCTAGGTGAAAAAGACTTGGATTAGATTATTTGATTACAAAAATCGAATTAGATTCGAGGTTTTTATAACATGGGTTTTCGTTTTGAGTCTAAACATACTCTGTATTAGCCCGTTTTAGAGGTAGAAGGGCCATGATTGGTAAATAAGACTTTGGGGTGATTAAACTTTACAATTAATAAGTATAGCCAAACAAAATCTTATTTTAAATTGATAAGGGGTGTGTTTGGCAAATAGTCGTTTTGGGATACTTAGGCTTTTATTATATATGAGCGCGACCAAACAAGGCCCTTGTGTTTTAAGTTAAAAAGGACTGCGTTTGGCAAAACTTAATTTCTTTAGCTTTTTGGTATTTGGATTATTTGCATAACCAAACAGAGCCTTTATTTTTAAGTTGGAAAGGTCTTGTTTGGCTCAAGGTTTTTCTTACCAAAGACATAGCATTGCATATTTTATATTTACCAAACAATGCCTTTGCTACTATGGAATCAAATTTAATTTAAAATATTAAATTTTTTTTGTGTGTATATATATGTATGTATATATATATATATATATATATATATATATTAGTCTTTTGAGAGGGGAAAAAAAAACCATCATGGCCAAGTTTTTTTTTTCTTTTGGTCATCCATTATTATATAAATAAATAGATATACATATGATATATTTTGTTATGCCCTAAGATACGTCATTAATGGTGACATGCTTTTGCAAAGAATATTTTATAATTATTGCTTATGTCATATTCCCTTTAAAGTATTAAATTAATTAATATATCATTAATTGATTTACTATAACGAGTCCTTAGGGCACTTTTAAATGCAAGTGCCATCATCTATTTGCTTTTGCAAAAATAATAGAATTCTATTGCTAAGCGAGTTACCATTGGATCAAGTTAATATTTGGTTTTGGCACCAGTAACAACTGCTTTAGCTTTGTTATGAAAATAAATTTAATTAAACTTTGAAATTTTATATATCTTCTATTGTTAGATTATTCATATGTGCTCTTGAAATTTGTTGAAGAATGCAATTTTAAATTGATCACAGAGACATGTCATATTGAATTGTTTCATATTGTGTGATTAATCGCATACATAGCATTTTGTGATTAAAGTTAAGCATTACTTTTTCCCGATGAGTTGACAGCATATATTTAAGTAGGCAAATTCACCAAAGTGATTTGCTCAATTAAATCATGGCTTTTCTCATTTTGTTTGGGAAACTGCTATGGTAAAGTGCACAATGTTTTCCCAAAGGAGATCATTATATGGCTTTAACCCGGTAGCATAAACATAAAGTATAGACCAAGATTACAATGCTATTAGAGAGCTCAATTGCCCAAAGGTGGTTGACTTTTCTTTCAGTGAGGTAATCTTATATGTATTACTTTATGTTAAAAGAGTGTCTATTTACATGTTGAATTATTTGCCCAAAGGCAAATATGACAACGATGTGCTTGGACTCTTTTGTTTATAATGCTTATTCTTGTAATATAGTATGTATGCATAATGTTTATTGATATTACATTCTTTTCTTGGATTGTTTCATTTACTTTGAACCATCATTACTTAGATGTCTTGAATAGATAAAACCATTACGAAATGAAAGCAAATATTAGGTTTTATCTGAGTATAGTCAATACTGACTTGACATTACATTTGATGCACATGCTGCTTTGGTTGATAAAAATGGTGATAAATAAAGGGTAATATAATTGGCAATAAGAGAGGTCTAACAGTCTTGCTTAATGACTATAAAGAGACCATAACAGAGTATTTAGTGAATGGCTTGTCTTGAACTAAGAATGTAAAAGAACTCTTAATAACTATAAGAGAGAAATACCAAGGAATCTCGGAATATCGATGACAAAAAAATTACCCATTATGTTATTGAGGAAAACAAAATTAATGGTAGAAACCCAAAGGTTATATATTTTGTTTTCAACTTAGGCCCTATTCTTATAACGTCAGTACTTCGAATTCTAAGGGTCATGTTCCTAAGAGGGGTCATAGTTTTAAAAAGGGTAGTAAAGGTCAGATTTAGATCGTAGATTAAAATCACAATGTAAGAGGTCCCAAATCTGTTATTAGTAAGTTTGATAAAAACTCTTACTTTTGTAAGGTTATAAAAGAGCTCATTACACAAGTTCAATTTTGGTTAAATAAAGAGAAAATAGATAAGGGGCAATTGGATTAGAGTCTTACATTGGGACTGTTAGTCTGTATTTAAAAATTAGTTTTGAACTTATTTTAGAAAATATTTTAGACGGAACTTGATTCCTATTTCTTTTTTTAGACAAGATTGGTTATGATTTTCACTTTAGAAATGACCAAGTACAATTGTTTTTTAATTCCAAAATTGTTGGTGAATGTGTTTTATCAAATGGTCTATACCAATTGTGCTTATTCCTAAGAAGTTCTCATGACTCCTTTCATATAAAAAATTTTGCTTCTAAAAGGAGTTTAATTATAAGAAATTTTGCCTTTGCTGTGGCGTAAAAGGTTAGGTCATATTTCTAGGGAAAGAGTTGATAGACTCATTAACAGTGAGATTTTACGTTCTCTAAATTTTTTATGATCTTGAAACTTATATTGGGTACATAAAGGGTGAGCGCACTAAAGTTAAAAGAAATATGCTACCTGTATTTTTGCCTTTTAGAAGTGATAAACATAGATACTACGAGACCTTATTCTGCTATATGTTGTGGTAATAAATATTTTGTTACATTTATTAATTTTTTTTTCTCATTATAGATACCTCTATCTAATTAAAGAGAAATCTGAAGTTATTGAGAAATTTAAAATTCCTAAAAACAAAGGTAGAAAAACAACTTGAGAAAGTTATCAAAATTGTTGGATCTGACAGAAGAGGAGAATGTTATCAAAATTGTTGGATCTGATAGAAGAGGTGGATACTGTGATAGGCTTAGATCTCCGGACAACATATAGGGTCATTTACCAAGTACTCATAGAATTATGGGATTGTTAGCTAGTATACTATGTCTAGTATCCCTGAGTAAAATGGTGTGATCAAAAGGTGAAAATACACCTTTACGGATATGATAAGATGCATGATAAGTGTTACTGACCTATTAGAGTACCTTTGCAGTGAAGCCATTAAAATTTTGTTGTTAAATACTTAACTATGTTCCCAACAAGTTTGTCCCTAAGGCTCATTTTTCAAATTTTGGTTAGGGAGAAAACCTAGTTTGACCGATTTTCAAGTTGGGGTTGTCCTGCTTAGGTAAGGATTTTCAAATAAGAAACCACTGACCCTAAGACTATTCGTTGTTTCATTAGGTATTTGGCTCATTTTTAATGATATAAGTTTACTCTCCTACATGTGTTTTAAGATTGTCAAATCTCAAATGCCCAAATTCTTATAATTAGATGTTGGTAATATTATATGTCCTCAACCTACTACTGAGGAAAATGATAGAGAAATTGTCTCATTTCCACTACTAACAAGTAGTCAGACTGGCACTCTACTCACATTAAGAGATAAGATATTAGTGGGTACCCTATAATAGATGATGATCTTACAGCTAATGACAATCTACACGTTCAGATCTCATAACCTTATGAGATTAATGATGAACAACATTTAAAAGGTCTATTAGAGAAAAAAGACATTCTATCTATAATGATTACCACATTTACTTGAATGCCATGAGAGATGAGATGCAATCTATGATGAAAATAAATTTGGGAACTTGTTGATCTTCCTAAAAGAGATAATCTTATTGGTTACAAATGGGTCTTCAAGACCAAAAGAGATGTCCTAGAGAAGACTGAGAGGCCAAAGGTGAGATTAGTTACAAAAGGCTTTACCCAAAGAAAAGGTATAGATTACAACGAAATCTTTTTCACATGTTTCTATAAAATATTCTTTAAGCTATTAATGGCTCCTATGAATGTGAAAACAGTTTTCCTCAGCAGTGATATATATCTATAAGTCTATTGAAATACCCTAAGGGTTTACTATTCATGGTAAGGATAACATGGCTTATAGACTTAGAAAATCCACTTATGGTTTTGAATCAAGCCTCAAGGCAATGAATATTTGAAGTTTGATGAAATGGTAACTTCTTATTATTTTGAGGAAAATAGAGTTGATCCATGTATACCCTTCAAGATCAGTGGGAGTAAATTTGTCTTCCTAATACTGCATGTTGATGATATTTTACTAGTTATATATGACTTGGGTATGCTCCATGAGACTAAACAATATTTTACTTAAAGCTATATGAAAGATTTTGAGGATGCTTCTTTTGTTCTTTGGACTAAGTTTTTTTGAAATAGGTCTCTTGGAATTTTTGAATCCTTTACGAAAATCTTACATTGATTGAGTTTTCAAAACTTGTTTGGAGTAAAGGATTGTAAGTCTTGTGTGCATTTGTTGTAAGAGTTAATCAACTCAAATTGAAGCTATATCCTTAAAATGATATAGAGAGGGATTCTATGAAAGATATACCTTGTGTTACTGCTATTGAGAGCTTGTTGTATGATCTAGTATGCACTACACTTGATATCACTTTTATGATAAGATTTTTGGTTGATAATAAATCCTGGAATGGATTATTGGGTTGTTGCTAATTAGGTAATAAAATACCTACAAAAGACCAAAAATTATATGCTTGTTTGCTATAAAGTAGATTATCTAAAATTGGTTGAATATTCTACTTTTGACTACGTTGGATGCTCATATGATTGAAAATTTACTTTTGGGTATATCTTTGTGTTAGCTGGAGAGGCCATGTCTTGGAAGAGTGCAAAATAATAGCCTAATGCCTCTTCAACTATGCACATTTGTGGCTTGCTATGATGTCTCATCTCCTGCTATATGTTTTAAGAATATGATATCTAGTCTTAATAATTATAAATTCTGTTACGAGATCTATTAAGATCTATTATGATAATAGAGTTGTTCTATTCTCAAAGAATAATAAGAAAATTAAAGCTTGCAAACATATAGATATCAAGTTCTTGATAGTCAGAGACTTTGTCAAAAGTGATGGGATTCATATAGAATGAATTGCTAGTGATAACGTATTAATTGACTCCTTGTCCAAGGGTCTTTGACTTATGATTTTTGTGAAACATGTTAGGAATATGAGTATTTTATAATCTTTTTGATGTTATTGTCTAGTGGGAGCTTTATATCATTATGTACCGTTGGATGTTCCTATTATTTTATGTTTTGCTTTGGACATTAGTGCATTCGTACAATAGCATATTGTTTTATGGTTTACAATATAATTGTATATTGTGATTACTCATATTCATATTTTATTGAGGATCTTATGTTTGGTGTCCATTGCGATAAGATCCCCTATTGTGTTTAATATCTCCATAAGGACACATTTTGGTTGGAGATATGTATTCTTACCTCTGGCATGTTGATCGCCGTTTTGTGACGTTAAGAATAATCTATCCTTTGGCCTGTTGAATGTCGTTTTGTGAGGATATGTGTTTTTTCCTCCAGCATATTGAACGCTATTTTTTGAGGATAAAAATAATAGATTTCTCTTGCTTTAAATGCCAATATTGGAGAAATCATGTCGAGGACTGAGAAAGAAATAGCACATTTTGATCACATATTGGTGCTAGTTTCTTGCTATGCTGCTGTATGTTTGGTCCATGACGATAAGGTTGGGTGACATTTGTGACCATAGAAAGTCTTGTGTCAATAAGGAACACTATGACTGCCATGATTCGATGTTTGACAATCTTATTGATCCGGATATGTGTCGAGGTATAATCTTGTGAATCAGAATATTTTAAAAATTGTGGCCACATTCTGTTTCCTATTCAGCCTAATAAATTTTTTTCTTAAGAATTTTTGAAAAATAAATAAATAATTAACGTTGCCCAAGTGGGAGACTGTCGAAAAATTTCTCTTTAAAGTGGGCTACCGTTAATTATTTTTGGTTTTATAAAATAGGTTGAATATCTGGTTCACAAGTTGGGCTTTGTGATTATATTGGTTTTAGCCCACCTCATAAATCCATACGATTCTTTTGTGCGTAGGCCCATATATTCTGATAAATCCTTTTATAGGTAGGACTGTTAGAATTTATTATAAATAGGGTTAGGTCCCCTCTCCTACTCTTAACCTAACAGTTGTTCCCATAAGCATCTGTTAATATTGAGTAGAGCAGGGAGAGGAAGATCTAAGTCTAGACTTGGTAACAGTTATTTCTTCAACAATAATTCTAACAATAATTCTTTAACAATAATGGCTCAAACAGGTATGTTCTTTCGCTATCAATTATGTCTTTAAATTTTATATTGTAAATTCATGTATGCGATTTTATATTGCGCTTACAACAATCACAATGAAAATAAAATCTCATGAGTCATGAGAATATGAGGATGGATTAGGTGGTTAACTTTTGCCTCTATTATATTGTATGTGCGTAAATAAATCAATGACAAGTATGACTAGTTCATCCCTAATGTATAACTCAATTAGTTAAAATTGAAGTATTTTTTAACTTATAATCATGTTTGAATCTCTTCTTGTGCAATTAAAGGGTTGATTTCTAGTTCACAAGATACATTTTTGGAACAAGGCTTTGTACTCAAGGGTTATTGGTAGGTGGTTAGACTCTACTAATTTTTTTATAATCGAATTCTGTTGATTGAATTCCTCTTGTTACCAAAAGAAAAGGGAGAAAAGACAAAAAAATTGACTAGCTTGATTTTTTTTTTCTTTTTTCATTCTCTTTTTTCTTTCATAAAAAGATATTGACGTATAATTCTCAGACTCACCCCAAATGATGATCCAAATTGAAGATCCATAAATCTCAAAATACGAACGTTTAAGTTACTTCTCTCGTCATGACTAGTTTGACTTTGATGAAATATTGTTACGCTTTCCGCGATGCCTCGTTACCTGGCTTACTTCTAGGAACTTACTCAACCAATTGTGAAACTTGGATTCTCTTCTCTTTTATTTTCTTTTCTCTTTCTTTTTCCTTGGCCATTTAGAATCCTCTTTTCTAATAGATAGAGTACACGTCGGCTTTTCTTCTGGAAGATTAATTGGTGAGATTAGTCGACATTAAGTAAAATGATAGTCAATTTCTTGTTAGAAAAGGATCAAAACCCACCTACTCCCGCCACGGAGAGGGAATAGCTAGCATTGAGTTAAATCAATTTCGGTTCTCTAATTAAAAAAGAGTATCAATTTTACTTCTGTGCATTGGTTAATTATTTTTTTTAAATAATCGTCACTATATTAATTTACATGATAATTAGTATGTTTGTTTAAATGTCTCGAAAATTGTATTTCTTTGCTTAAAATGATGATGACGCATGATGATGATGATCACATTTCAATCCACAGTGTGAATTTTTTAAAACAATGGGAGGATCAAGAAGAAAAATTGCAATAATCATATCGGTTAGGTTAGAGTCGGGATCAAAATTGTAGAATATTAGATGGAAGCGTTTTTCGTTTTTGATTTTTGGCCCTTCTTAACTATAAATATATGATGGACTTTGGCCTATGCTGGTTTTTCATTTCAGATAGTCAAGCTAATTTTTACAATCTAAAATTACATTTCGAAAATAAGAAAAGGAGATGTCGAACGTTGTGATTTCTTCTTTTCACTTAGTTCACTTTGACTTTAAGAAGAGAAATCATTTTTGAATAAAATGCATTTTATCCCTCTATATTTTGTGAAAGTCACATAAAATTTTTTATAATTTCAAAACTCACTAATACTCCCTGTGGTTTAGAAAACATTGTAGATCAGGCCCCCTGATTAGTTTTTCCATTATAATTAATGGAGAGTGTAAAAAACACCTATAATGCATTTTGACTTGTTAATAAATAAAAAAAAACTCGAGTAAATTAGTACAAATTGCCTCTCTACTTTTGGAAATGGTACAAATTCCCTTTTCTGATTTTAAAATGGTGCAAATTCCCCCTTTTAAATTAAAAGCAGAACATATTCCTCAATTTCAAATAAGGTGCAAATACATTGATAAATGAGTAAAAAATCAAAGACATATCTCCTAAATTATGTAAGTTTCTTAGTTTAAATGATTGCTTAATAAATGATACAAATATATTCAATAATAATTGAATCATATAAACAAAAAAGTCTACATAATTTAGTAGACATATAATTCTTTATATATTACTTTATTACTGGTATATTTACGTTTTATTCTAGATCAGAGAAAGGAATTTACATCATTTTTAAAATTAAAGGAGATATTTGCATTAATTTTAAAATTCTTGATTAACTCTAATGAATAAACTAATAGGAAAAGCTAATCTATAACCTTATTAAAATTATATTAAGACAATATCAATAAATTTTGAAACTACAACAAATTTTATTCAACTTTCAAAAAACAGGGAATAAAATGCTTGCATCCATTCTGTCGACCAAACCCCAACGTGTCCATTTTTGTCAGTATTTGCATGGAAAGGTCAGGCAGATATATCAATTGTGTTAGGGTTGGTATCTTTCCAAGTTTCCATCAATTACATTGTTATTGACGTCTGCATTCTTAAACTTTGTGATTAACAACTAATTGGGTCCCCCCTATCATTGCGAATCCTTTTACGTCACTATTTTGACATTGATGCTTCACTACCAACATGTTTATGACTTTCTTTTTTTCTGGGGGGATTTGGTTGACAAGAGGTGCTAAATAAAAAGTAAAAGATGTTTGCTACGAAAAATTTTCAGTGGGCCATTCGTCCTAAATACCACTCTTGTTAAAACACACTTAACTTAGCCTGTTTGGTTAAACTTTTTTGGGGTTTATAAGCTACAAATATTAAAAAGTATGTAATGAAGTACAATTTTTAAGAATTTATAATTTGCAAAATAAGCAAGCTAGACAATTTCTTCTGTATGCCTTATGTATGAGTCTTGAAACAAGATTGAATTTGAGAGAATCCAATGTGAATACGTGCAAGCTGTTCAAAGTTTCTAACATTTTTAGGTTTTATTAGACTTCCGTGGTTTGATGTAGCTCTTGTTTTCTTCTGGCGGTAGCAAAACGTTGACAATTTGAAAGAAACAAAAACTCTGTTGGACATCATTCAAATCACGGTTTGTAGCAAATTATATTATGAAAATCAACATGAACAAATAGCTAAAGATGCATATTATAAAACTACGTATAAATGCCATGCATTTCCTTTTCTACAGTAAACAGATAAGCAACGTGATTTTGCATATTACATATGTATATGTACGATGATGTCGAAGGCTGTAATCATAATGTACAATGTATTTTCCATATCCAAATGCAATGAAAAAAATGCGAGGAAAAAAGGAAACTAAAAGGAAAATAGCATAAGAAATAGTGGTAGCATGCATGCCTCCAAACCTTATAATACAAGAAATATGGTAAAACCTAAGCAACCTCATGATCAGATAAAGCATTTTCTAAGAGAAGATAATCAGGCCAAAGAGAAGATTGAGACGATCCAGCAAAGCTGGCTGTATTATTATTACAAGCGTGATCGCCTGTACGAGCGATTGCCTCCTCATCTGTCACAGGCGGGGCAGATGGAGATGGAGACGGAGACAAAGATGAAGGAAGCCACGGCGAAAAGCGTGAATATTGGCCATGGAGACAATCAATATTATCTTGATTGTCTGGAGATGTTTCAAAGCTGCAGGGGGCTTGTAATAAGGCAGGCAAATGAGAGAAAGGCATAACTTCAGAACAGGAGTTGTGAATGCCAAGAGTGGATGGGTTAGGATTTTCCAACAGGCCAAGTGTAGTACTTAAATCAGGACTGTCTGAGATAAAGTTGATGTTATGATCTGGAAAAGATGTCATAGAAGCTGGTAGTGGAGGTTGAAGAAGATATTGCAAGTATTGAATTTTATTAGCAATTTGAACAGCTTCGTTTTGTAATGTCACGGCCGCTTGCTGATGATGATCCCATGAGCACTGTCCCATAAGCTCTTCAAGATTCGCCAGTGCTAAAAGATGAGGAAAGCTGGAGAAGATATCGGTACGAGGGCGGTGCGTCATTGGATCAAACCCCATCTGGATCAACTTCTTCTTCAAATGAGTGTTCCAGAAATTCTTGATCTCATTGTCTGTCCGTCCAGGTAGATGCGTTGCGATGGTGGACCACCTTAGGTGAAATTTTTAGAAAAAAAATACATATCAGGAAAACTAATTGGAATGCTTTACGATGGTGGACCACCTTAGGTGAAATTTTTAGAAAAAATACATATCAGAAAAACTAATTGGAATATATGTTACTTTTTTGCCAAAATAAATGGAATTTAATTTTTTTCTGGCGTGAAATATCTTCCAAAATGATCAATGGCAGGTTTTTCTTCGACTATCTTTATCTGCCGATATGATAGTACTAAATTTTTCTTCAAAATAAAAGAAAAGAACTAGAAAAGAGAGGGAGAGAAATTGAAGTACTTGTTGCCAAGGACACAATGGAGATCAAGAATGATTCGTTCCTCTTCTGGAGAAAATTTTCCTCTCTTGATGTCAGGTCTTAAGTAATTGGTCCAACGAAGTCTACAACTCTTTCCACATCTGTTCAGACCTGCAAAAAAGATGTTAAATCATTAAATTTTTATTCTAAACCTAAATAGTATATACTAATTAAAAGGAGTAGCCCTCAATTTCATATAGTAAATTTCAAACCATATTCTTTTTTCATGTGTGAGAATTTATATATTTTTCAACACTATATGGTGATTACTTTCATTTTCTTTTTATTTCCACAGAAAAATAAAAAAGAATATCAATATTGATGATCAGAATGTCAGCCACACACTTGACAAGAGGGTGTATCTTAGTGATAGCACCTCTCACTTGGGACTTAGAGGTCCCGAATTCAAGTCATTAATAAGGATAAGTGGGGAACGATACCTGAAAGTTCTGGCAGCGCTCTCCAGCTTCCATGGCCATGTTTAGTGATGTAGTTGATGAGTTTTTGGTCTTCCTCAGGTGTCCAGGGGCCTTTCTTCAGGCCAGTACTATTATCATCAGAGCAAGAAGACTTCCCCATTTTATGTAGACTATATATCTGTGTTTCCTGCTAGTAGGCTGCTTCCCTCCATGCATTCCCACACTATATAAACTCAAAATTGACAATATATATACACTCATTTAATGTGTGTCCTCTTGTTGTACGCCAATCAAACAGGGCGCACACGGCAGATTCTCATTTGTTTGTGTCGTAGAGGTTTGAAATGACATTCTTATCCTTGTGCCGTTTCCTTTCAGTAATTATCACTTTTTAATTGTTCTTATCTCATTAATTTGAACTTCAGTTATATTACATTTGTATTCCCAGACAAATTATATAATATATATGAATGACAGAATCTTAAGAAAGTGGACCCAATTTGAAAAACTCCAGAAGGAAAGCAGCCGGGATTGGATCAATTGGTTAAAAGAAAAGGCATTTTAGTTTCTTTTTGGTATTTTTATTTAATTTTTAGAGCTATTCCAAGGAGTTTAATTATTTCTTCTAGCTTTTGCATTAATTAAAGATACAAAGTGACCAACTCATGTAAAAGTATGAAGAGAATTTTGTTCTATTTATCTATTTATTTTTAGCAATACGTCCTCTAACTTGTAGGTATGATTCGTTTTGAGTCTTGAAATTTATTAGTGTCTACTTGTGATTTGACTTATTTGTTGGCAAAATGGGGGTTTTGTTGGAAAATTTTGTTGTGGTTTAATAGTTTTAAATGAGTGACTAGGAAACTCAAATTTATGATTTAATGTAATTCTTATGCCATATTAAGTGATTATTTTATTTAAAAATTTAAATTATTAAAAAATAATTATTATATTTAAGTTTTTGTCTTAAGGAAAAAGGGCCTAGCTCTGACCAAGAAAACAAGAAAAAGACTCTGCTCGGGAAAGCAAGATGAATAGATAGAGAAATTCTGAGTTCAAAAGATTAGGAAAACATAAAATTCTACAACATTCGAGCTACAGAAAGAAAGAGTCATCGTCAGCAACAGGTGGTAGCTGTCTAGTGGTCCGGGGAAAACAGTTTAAACACGCAAGAGAGAGCAATCTTTCGTCATTGATTGCGTGGAGATTCACGTATTTTATTGCATATATACTAATACATATTTTACGTGATATTAATGTAATTTTGGGCGGGGGGGGGAGGGGTTGGGGAAATATATGGGGTCCTTATTGCTGAATGCTTTGGCAACCTTTTAGCGCATGCACAGTAAGAGCGAATATATTGCAAAACCTAAGCATTTTACCTAATAAAGGTGTATTAAGAAACTGGGAGTTCTATATAAAATTAGTTAGTGCCAAATGGAATTTGAAATTTAAATTTTTTTTACAAGAAAAAATATATATTCAAACATTCCCTTCACTTATGACTCAACAAGAGTGGAGAGCTCAACGGAGTGAAACATGGAGATGGGTCATACATGTCCCGTTGGAGCAAGATGAGTTGGACATGAAACATGCGAGATGAGACAAAGGTATACTTATATTGGGTTAGGAACTAACTTTGATAGCAAGTTAAGAAATATGAAATTGTATATATCTTAAAATCAGTTGGTGTCTAGTGGATTTAAAGCTTGAAAAATTTTTAATGTATGAGCAATATATATTTCAGCAAATAGATTGACCCACCTACGAGTAATGTTAGAATTGTACTCCAATAAAAAAAAATAGAAGAAATAATAGCAAAAATACTTTTTCATTTATAGTTGAGATATTTTAGTTCTATTTATTTTCAAATAAACCTTTTATTAAGGTTTGTGGATTGGGATACACTGTTAGTCAAACCGCTATTTTTCTGTCACAAATTTAACTTTGACGGCGAAAGTTTTCCAGGGGACTTATACTTATCATGTTAAAGAACTACTAAACTATAGGCCAAAAGCAATGATTGAGCTAGGATATGCCAATTCACAAACTTTTAGGACTAAAAATTTTATTTCAAAAAGACATGAGATCAAAATATTACAATTATAAAAATATAAAAAGCTTTTGCTGATATTTATCCTAAAACTACACTTGGACAACAAAAGGGTATTTTCTCATAATGATGTAAATAAGAAAAAGATTTAATCAAATTAATGATGTTAAGATATAAAACGAACTTAATTAAAAAAAAAGACCAAGAAAGAAAGATTATTCTATATTAGCATGAAATTCATGCTACACTATGTGTGTTATATATTCTTTGTTTTATATTTGTTGGTTTAAACAATTAACAAGTTTTATTGATAAAAGAATTTATAAATTCATTGAAAGTATATATCTTTATGTCTAAATATTTTTGGATCATTATTATTTATGATATTTCATTACAGTTACAATAACATATTCACCCGTTAAATAGAAAAAAAAGAATATGTTTCTGTTAAGTAGAAAAGAAGTATAATAAAAAAATTTAAAAAGTCAAAACAAAATAAAGGAATATCTCAAGAAATATGTCATTAATGTATATAGTTACTATTAATTTTTATATACTTGTATCATGTACAAGTATAGATTATAATGCATATAGTACTGTAAAAATATTGAAGCATCTCACTCAACTATTTTGATATATGTATAAATATCCTCTTGACTTTCTCTACATAATAAACGTCTTTAATTTCCACAAGAAGGAGAGCTGAGTGCACAATGAGTATATGCACGACCAGAGCAAAAAACCAAAGATATAAATTATGAGGATATTTAAAAAATAAAAGATAAAAATGATGAAGCAATAACGTACAATATTTTTCTTGTTGCAATTTAGTCTTTTTTTTATTTTTTTGACTTTGAGTTAAGGCATCTCCAAACAATATAGGATTTTAAAAATCTCTATTTGGCCGGAAATGATGAAGGAAAACATTATAGATCATTTAAATGATTTCCCCATATAAACTCTTTTTTATCAAATAATTATTTCAATATTTTATTCGTAGTACAATTCCCCAATCTTTTGGCTTGCACCATGCAGCCATGCATGCAACTACTCCTCTAAATAGTTTATCAAAATAAAGAAGATATGATGAATGAAATGGACTAATCAAAGTCAAGATTGCTTCCTACTCTTTGACATATTCTATAATCTCAAATCACATATAAGGTGTACGTCTGCATGGTTTGTTAAAGTGAATTTCCCAGATCCATCGGTTATCTAAAATGGTAGTATATACATCACACTACACCTACACTCGTGTATATCATCTCAACTCTGAGGAGACGTTCTTCTAATGTGATTTCAAATTTTCTCTTTCTGTTAATCGCGACGGTATGTGCCGGCACTAATCCGTCATACTTCAGCGTCGATGCATGTTTAGTAACGAATTTTTCTGACGACGACGGGATTTAATGGCAAATTAGTTGTGGCTAATAGCAGCGAAAATTTCATTATTATTAATTTGTAACGTAAAAATTATTACTATCTACCTTCTAGCAACCAAAATTTCATTGTTAGGCCAACGAACCGAATTTTACCGAGAGATTAATTTGCGGCAGATGTTGTTAGCGGTCCCTATTTCTTCTTTAAGACAGATTTTGTCCGTCGCAAATGCTTTTTTTTGGATTTATATTGGTGTGGTGCCACTTCAGATTTACTCATTTTGGAAGATTAATTAGCCACTTGTAACTGAATGATACCCGTAAAACCTAAGCTTAATACGACATCTAAAGTGAGAAAATAACTTTTAAAATTTTTTTCATTAAAAATACTTATAAATATGTAAAATCACCACTAAGGACTCGTTTAAATTGATTTTTTTTAATATTTTTTAAAAAGTAATTTTTTTTTAAAGTTAAAAATTTTGATTTTTAAAATAAATTATATTTAAATTTTTTTTAGAGTTTTAATTTTTTTAAAAATCAAATCAAATAATTATTATAAATTTAATATATTTTTTTCAAAAAAATATTTTTTTTCTAAAAATCACTAATCCGAACGGACCCTGAACAACTTCAAAGAATGGCCAAAAATACTTATAAATACGTAAAATAAGTACAAAATTGCTTCCACTTTGTTGTTATCGAAAAACTTTCATTCTCAGTGAGCTTTACTAGTCAATACAAAAATGAGTGGATGTGATTGATTTGACTACGAAAGAAACCAGTTAGGGGAGCAGGTTGGTATAGCAACTCAATGATTCTACAGGAACTCAATAAATACATTTCGCCTGAGGTATCCGTCAATGGCTTTCATTCATCATTTCTTTTGTCCTCTTTCCCCGACAGCTATATCGTCAGGTACGCAACATATTGTAATAACTAATTGTTCTAATTTAGGGATTTAGTAACTAGTATGTGAATTACCTTGAAGAAACGCAGATATGCAACATGATGTCAAACTCAACATAATAGAACTGTAAAATTTGTAGAAACACATGCTAATATATTAATATTTTAACCAACTTCATCTTGAACTTTAGGGTAACTCTTTTATCCATTTGGACCAACATCAATATAATAAAAAAAAATTTATAAATTTAGAACAAAAATTTGAAGAACTACAAATTGTTATTTTAGACCTACAAAATTTTTTTATAAATTAATAAATTTTTGTTTTATACTTACAATTTTTTCTAATATTAAAATTTTTTTAAAAAAGTCCTACAAATTTTTGTTGTAGACCTACAAATTTTATTTTATACCTACAATTTGTTTTTAATGGATTGATACTGATCCAAATTGATGAAAGAGCTCCTCTTAACCGTGACATCTTTTAAGTCCCTCCTATTTGAATTAAAGCAACCATTCTGCGATGATAATATGAGTTCAGAGAAAATACTTTCATTCGCATAAAATGATACATTCTTATCTCTAGTGCCGGAAGTATTAAGATTATTTACCTTCTCGATAGATTCAACTTCTTTATAATAATCTTTCTATTCAATTTTATACAATGTGTCTTCCTAGCTATTAATGTAACTTGTAGCCACATATAATCGATCAGATTAAGAGGGTGTTTGGTGTTACTTATTTGGGTGTTTATTATTAAGAGTGGATTTGATAGTGTTTATTTGAGTACTCAAAATAAAAAATTACTAAGAGAAGTTTTTCTTTTTCTTTTATTTTAAGCGTTATAAGCACCCAAATATAATAAGGTATACTAGCACCCTATTTGGCTAAGCTTATTTGGGGTTTATAAGCTATAAATAATAAAAAATATTCGAGAAAATGCTTTTTCTTATGAGTTTATAAACTACAAAATCAGCAAAGCCAAACATGCACTAGACATCTTCTTATTTGGGTCTAATAAGCATAAAAAAAAACTATTTATTTTTTTTATACTTATAAACACCCAAATAAACATCATAAACACTCTTTAAATATTTCTGCACGAGCTTTATGTTTGTCCAACTTTGAGCAAGTTGAGTACGTTTCATGCATCTATATATCTCCATATGCTGCTCCTCTAATTAACAATTAGGCAACGAAGGATAATTGCTCATTTTTGGGTCAAAGGAGATGAAGGACAATTGACATGCATAGTGCTGGTTCAAGGGATATTGACTCAAAAGGTGGGTTAAAGAGCACACTGCAAATAATTTGTATGTGCATGTTTATCCTAGCTACTCGAACGATGGACATGCATATGAAAGAAAGCTATTGATACATTAGCAAGTTGCTCATGTCTCTTCTCCCAGCTTAGAAAATATTGATAGAAAAATAGTAGTGAATATTAGAGTTACCCTCTCATCTAAAAGTTTAACTTTGTACGAAAGATTTTTTTATATTTATTTATTGTATTTAACATGTCCCTTCACATGTAAGGTAATTTATTTAGAGTTTATACGTGGACAATTTAATATTTTTAAATATATTATGATGAAGAAACTGTTTGGCTTCAAGACTTTAATATCATATTATTAAAGTTACGACCTCATCTAAAAGTTTGAACTTGTAGGGACGATGTGGTTATAAAATTTGGTTATATTTATTGTAGTTAAAGTGTAGCACCAATGATATGCATGAGCATGTAGATGCGTTCATGCAGCATACGTGCATATATGCGTGCATGGTTCAATGTAGGGAAAAACAGAAAAAGGAAAGACAAGTACGCGTGGAGAATTATATTAAGGGTTACCTCTCAAACCACCACACCACAACACACACACACACACAACAACCCCCCCTCCCCCCCCCCCCAAAAAAAAAAAAAAAGAAAGAAAGAAAAACCCCTAAAACTTTATTCCAGTAAGAAATCGCTAATTATCTTGGAAACTTTTCTTGTTAAAAACATTTCGTCGAAACTTTCTTGACTAAACTTCCGCCAAAATGTTAATATAAGAAAAGTAGTTTTCACAGCTTTGAAAGATTTCCCTTGGGAGAAAATTTTAACTAACTTTCGTGAAGGTGGTCATTTGACAATTTGCTTTCTTTCTAGATAAAGTCTTGAGCAGACAAGACTTTAGGTAACTAAATGTCTGAAACAAGTCAAGGGCAATGGCAGATATCATCGTTTCAGTACCGTCATCACCCTATTTTTAAATTATATAGTGCAAGTTTTATTCTGTATATATAAGATATCCGACATTTGGTTCTTCATCTCTGGTTTATATATATATATATATATATATATATATATATATGTATATATATATATATGTATATATATATATACATATATATATGTATATATATGTGTGTGTGTGTGTGTATATCGACATATGTATATGTATATATGTATATCTACATATATATATATGTAAGTTTATACACTGACTATTAATATTTGTGAATATTTTACAGGTAGATTTACAACTAATACTGAGAATATAAGGTCACTTCTTCAAAATCTTAAGTGGCCTACTTTAACCTCATTTAGGTGGTATAAGGATGTATTCCTTGGTCGCGTTATGGAATTACCAGAAGCGAATCAATCACATTAGAAATCTAAATTTATAGATGGACTTCCACACTTATTTGCTGAAAGAGTCAAACAAGCTCTTAGGGTTGGAGTGTCAGCTATAGATTATAATAGTCTAAGTTATGGCACCATAATTGGTAAATGTATCCAAAAAGATTTAGCTTTATGTAATGAGATTAAGCTTAACCAACAAATTAAAAAATAACATCTTACAGAAAGAAGTCAATTAGGACATTTCTGTGATCAATTTGGAATTGATATGCCACAATCTAATAAGGCATATAAGAAATCCTCATCTAGGATAGAAAAATTCACATCCCTTAGTTATCATAAGAAAATAGCAGCTAGGAGAGAAAGATAACAGCTTAGAATAGAAGCTAAAAAGAAAAGTGGTTTTAAATATAAAAAATCAAGAGGTAAGAAACATAAGGAGAATATACCAACTTGTTATAAATGTGGTAAAGTTGGTCATTATGGTAATAAATGTTGGACTAAGAAAAAACTAAAGGAACTTAAGGATAGTCTAAAGAAAATAATGCTTAATTCGGATTCAGATTTACAATCCACTTCTGAGTCTGATTTCACAAAATCTTCTAAATCCTCAGAAGATTTACATCACCTTCGTAATAAATATACTGAATTAGAATTTATTTCTTCTTCAGATGAAGGTAAGGAACCTGTATTAGGTTGTCAACAATGTGTTAATAAAATTCAGAGTGAGGAAGAAAATAATTATTACAAAATCCTTTCTCAATTTCAAGATTTTCAATTAAATGTCTTGACTAATGATAATATCATTGAACTTTTAAGAATAATTAAAGAATCAGTGACTAGGAATAAGATTCTAGAGTCTTTAGGATAAGATAAAGAATTAGAGGAGACAATATAATTTCCACATCGAAATTTTGAACCTTATACTCTTAAGGAAGTTAAGAGAAGGTTAGAGGATAGGAATAAGAGAAGGTTAGAGGATAGGAATAAACAAAAAGAAAGAGATATATTAGGCAAAATTACCATTAATCTCTTTCTTCTTGTTTAACATAAAGATATAGCCTAGACTTAAGGACTCATCCATGTCCGCAGACTACTTCCTATTTGCGGTCTTATCCCCTGGGCCTCTTATGGTATCAGAGCCATGGAACCATTCTATGTTAAGTCCACTTAGTTGTTATTATAATCTATCATCCCTTTTCCCTTTCATAATATGATAAATATTTTCAGAAAAAATGAAAATAATGTCAAAAATAGTAGGAAGAAAGAATATGATATTCCTCAGAATTTGGATTTGTTAAATAAATGGACAATTCCTAAAATTGAACCTAGAATGATATATTCCTTTGGTACTTTTGAGAAAATAGGTCTGAAACAGGTTTTAAAAACTTGTGAGGAGTCTTTACCTATACATAATGATGAGTTGACCATTAAATTATTGAATAAAGATGATATTGATGCATATACATCACATTATAAGTTCTTGCATATAGGACTTGTACAGGTTGCTTTCAAGCCTTTAACCTTATCTGGTTTGCCGGAAACATTTTTGGCTGTATTATGTGATGCTCGTAATATAAATTGGGGACAATCTCTCATAGGAATCATGGAATCTTCTCTTGCTCATGGTCCTATTTATTTTAATGCTTATCATAATTTGCAATTATCTTTGTCTGATATTAATATTCTGGATGCGTTAACTTTATATGTGAAAATACATGGATATAATTATATTCCTGGAACAGAAGTTATTTGTATCTGTTATAGGGTTTATTTTAAGCCTTTATATACTTTGAATCCAAAGTGTAAGTTGATGAATACTAATCAACAAGAAACTATTTTATTTAAATCTAATTTTAGTAGATCTAAAATAACTACTAGAAGATCTATTAAATGGGACGAAATAAAATTTCCTGAAACTTGGTTAGCTGAAAAAATAATTCCAGCACAACCCATAATTCATGAAGATTTGGTGGATACAATCCAAACATCTACTGGTGATATTCAGATCCAATTCCATAGGAAAAGTACAGGATCTAGTACTTTAGGTTTAGGAACTTCTAGAATACCTAGATCTGTTTCTACCCACTCTTATATTTCTCCTATAGATTATAGAGTAGAATTACCAAATACTGTAGGTAGTTTTTCTTGTAAATCTGATCAGGAAACCTTAGGTAATAGAGTCCAAGGTATTAGAATTAATGAAGATAATATAGTTCAGGGTATATATAATAATCTTGAACGAAACAACTTTGAACCAGAAATAACTGAGTCAGAAGTTAATTTTCCACTTTAAAGAATAATAGAATCAAAATTGATTTCAATCCTGGAAGTTCAGCTAGGAAACAAATACAAGCTGAATTTAATAAACCAATATACAAAGAATTTAGGGAGTGGTTTCATAAAAATTTCCCTATAGAAGAGAAAAATATACTTCAAAATCAGTTCTACAAATATTTAGAACAAATAAATAGAATTGAGGATTTTATTCCTTGGTTTTGTGATAATTATCTTAGACAACATATAAATGTCTTAGAAAGAACATGGAAATTAAAAAATGGTGAAGAAATAGAATCTATCTTTCCACCAACCACACAACCTATCTTTATGGAAAAGGATAGAGTTAGGTTATATGCCAATGCTTTCTTTAATATGTAGGAAAATGAAATCTTGCAAGCCACAACAAAACAAATTAATGACGTGGTAAAACAAAATAATTTTTCTAATATTTATTTAGTAGCCTTAGGAGAACAAATAATGTATCTTAATAATAGGTTATTAAAAATATATATTCAAATTGAAGATTTGAAAAAACGAATTACTCAGAATAATACTGAGAAGGGAGAGAGCAGTAAGGTTACATATAATCCTATTCAACCTCCGCCAGAAATAAAAAATTTTATTCTGGAACCAATAAATGAATTTAGTAAATTACTTGATGATAAATTTAAATCATTAAAACTGAATGTAATAACTATTCAGGATGTACCTGAATTAATAAATCATATTAATGAACAAAGAGTTATTGATAATTCTTTAAATAAACTTAGGGCATATGATAATAAGTTTGCTAAAAAACTAGTAGGTCAAAAATTTTATTATACTCGACCTAGTCCTCAGGATATATTATTTGAGGAACCATCCCAAGAACGATTATATTATAATGGTAAGACTATATATGAATGGAATAAAGATGGGATGGCTGACCAACAAATATACAATACTATTCATAGAATAATGATGTATGCTACCATATGCAAGCAACATAATAATATAGATAGAAATATTGCTTTAATGATAATAGCAGGTTTTACTGGCCAATTAAAAGGATAGTAGGGATAATTACCTTACAGAAGAAGGAAGAAACGCCATACTTAATTTAGTAAAACAAGAAGATGGTCAATCAAAACCAGAAGTAGTTTATACACTGACTATTAATATTTGTGAACATTTTACAGGTAGATTTACAACCAATATTGAGAATATAAGGTCACTTCTTCAAAATCTTAAATGTCCTACTTTAACCTCATTTAGGTGGTATAAGGATGTATTCCTTAGTCGCGTTATGGAATTACCAGAAGCGAATCAATCACATTGGAAATCTAAATTTAGAGATGGACTTCCACACTTATTTGCTAAAAGAGTCAAAAAAACTCTTAGGGTTGGAGTGTCAGCTATAGATTATAATAGTCTAAGTTATGGCACCATAATGGGTAAATGTATCCAAGAAGGTTTAGCTTTATGTAATGAGATTAAGCTTAACCAACAAATTAAAAAACAACATCTTACATAAAGAAGTCAATTAGGACATTTCTGTGATCAATTTGGAATTGATATGCCACAATCTAATAAGGCATATAAGAAATCCTCATCTAGGATAGAAAAATTCACATCCCCTAGTTATCATAAGAAAATAGCAGCTAGGAGAGAAAGACAACAGCTTAGAATAGAAGCTCAAAAGAAAAGTGGTTTTAAATATGAAAAATCAAGAGGTAAGAAACATAGGGAGAATATACCAACTTGTTATAAATGTGGTAAAGTTGGTCATTATGCTAATAAATGTTGGACTAAGAAAAAACTTAAGGAACTTAATATAGATAAGGAACTTAAGGATAGTCTAAAGAAAATAATGCTTAATTTGGATTCAGATTTACAATCTAATTCTGAGTCTGATTTCACACAATCTTCTAAATCCTCAGAAGATTTACATCACCTTCATAATAAATACACTGAATCAGAATTTATTTCTTCTTCAGATAAAGGTAAGGAACCTAGTACAGGTTGTCAACAATGTGTTAATAAAATTCAGAGTGAGGAAGAAAATAATTATTATAAAATTCTTTCTCAATTTCAAGATTTTCAATTAAATGTCTTGACTAATGATAATATCATTGAACTTTTAAGAATAATTAAAGATTCAAACACTAGGAATAAGATTCTAGAGTCTTTAGGAAAAGATAAAGAATTAGAGGAGACAATAGAATGTCCACATAGGAATTTTGAACCTTATACTCTTAAGGAAGTTAAGAGAAGGTTAGAGAATAGGAATAAGCCACCCTCAGTTACTATAGTTCAGGATCTACAAATAGAAGTAGAATGGATAAAGGAAAAGCTGTTATCCAGGATCTACAAAATATTATCTCGAGAAAATATAACGGTAAAAGATCAAATAGGAATTGTAACGAATAGGTTAGATAGAATGGATAGAGGAAAAGCTGTTATCCATGACAGTGGATTACAATTAGATCCATTTCTAGGAAAAATGGAGTTTATAACTTCACAAAAATGGTTAATTAATATTACTCTTTTAATAAAAGGAGAGTTTAAAAAAGAATTAGTTGCTGTTGTAGATAGTGGAGCAGATTTAAATTGTATTCAGGAAGGTTTAATTCCTACAAAATATTTTGAAAAAACCACACATTCATTAAGTTCTGCTAGTGGTCATAAAATGGAGATTTTATATAAATTATCTCAAGCTTATATTTGTCAAGATAGACAGTGCATTCCAACTAGTTTTGTGTTAGTTAGGAATATGACAAATCAAGTCATCTTAGGCACCCCTTTTCTTCATAAAATCTTTCCGATTAGAGAGATAACTACTGAGAGAATAATAGGTAGTTTTCAAGGAACTGATATAATACTTAATTTCATTGGCGATCCAGTTACTAGGATGTTTAATGAAATGGTTAATTTAATCACGGCTAAAGGTAATCAATTAAATTATCTTAAGTAAGAAATATCAACCTTAACAATAAAAGAAAGGTTAAATAATCCAAAACTTCAAGATAAAATAAAATTGATAATAAATCAATTTTCTTTAGATATTTGTGCTGATCATCCAAATGCTTTCTGGAATAGAAAGAAGGACATAATTTCTTTACCATATCTTGATGATTTTGATGAAAAAGATATTCGTACTAAATCTAGACGTTGTTAGATGAATCAGGAATATTTAGAATATTGTAAGAAGGAAATTGATGGTCTTCTTAATTAGGGATTAATAAGAAAATCTCATTCTCCACGGAGTTGTATAGGATTTTATGTAAATAAACATGCAGAAAGAGAGAGAGGAGTACCAATATTAGTTATTAATTATAAACCTCTCAATAAAATTCTTAAATGGATAAGATGTCCCATTCCTAATAAAAAGGATTTGTTGGATAGAATTCATAAGGCATGTGTATTCTCAAAATTTGATATGAAATCTGGATACTATCAAATACAGATAGTTAAAGAAGATAGATATAAAACTGCATTTGTTGTACTTGTAGGGCATTTTGAATGGAATGTTATGCCATTTGGATTAAAAAATGCACCTTCTGAATTTTAGAATATTATGAATGATATATTCATACCTTATAGTGATTTTATGGTTGTTTATATTGATGATGTTCTTGTATTTTATAAGGACATTGAAACCCATTTTAAACATTTGGATATTTTTAAAAAATTAATTATCCAAAATGGGTTGGTAATATCTAAACCAAAAATGGAAATATTTCAAACTAAGATTAGATTCTTGGGACATTTTATTAAAGATGGGAAAATCATTCCTATTGATAGAAGTATTGAATTTGCTTCAAAATTTCCAGATATTATTACTGATAAAACTCAATTACAGAGATTTTTAGGTAGTCTTAATTATATTCTGCCTTATCATAAAAATCTTGCTAGGGATACAGCTATTTTATATGATAGACTTAAAAAATCCCCTTTAATTTGGTCAGATAGACATACTGAGGCAGTTAGGTTAATTAAATCTAAAGTTAAACAATTGCCTTGTTTAATGCTTGCTAATCCCACATGATATAAAATTGTGGAGACAGATGCTTATGATATTGGTTTTGGTGGTGTTTTGAAGCAGGTACACCCCATATCTAAACAAGAATATCTTGTTAGATATCATTCTGGAAAATGGAATCCAAGTTAGCAGAATTATGCTACTATTGCTAAGGAAATTCTAGCAATTGTTAAATGCGTTTTAAAATTTCAAGATGGTTTGCTTAATCAAAAGTTTTTAATAAAAACTGACTGTCAATTTGCAAAATATATGTTTAATAAAGATTTCAAACATGATGTTTCCAAACAAATGTTTGCAAGGTGGCAAGCCAATTTAGCCGCTTTTGATTTTGAAATCAAACATATTCAGGGAAAGAATAATACTTTACCTGATTTTCTTATCCGTGAATTTTTGCAAAATGCAGCCCCCTGATAGGGGAGGAAGATCCAAGGGTAAAGGGAAATATGCCCATTCAAACTACCCAGGTGACCATGGGAAATATACCCAAAAATATGGTTGTGGTAAGGGAAAATATGTCCCAGATTACCATTTTGCTAGTAAAGCAATTGATTTGGCCGTTGAGGAAGCTCAACACCGTAAAAATATGTTATGGGCACAGGCCTTGGGAATCAATCTACCTAATCCAAATTCTCCTATCTATAAAAAAATGATGGATATTGTGGAAGAATAGGAGAAGGAAATTGCAGAGAAGAATAATACTTCTTTTGCTTCAACTCTGAATAATACAGAGGATGATGATACCTTGCAATATTCACAAGGTAACCAACAGGAAATAATCCTATATTTGTCACAAAAGGATCTGACATATAAGCAGGATCCGTGGTTACTCATGCAAAAATATCTTGATGAGTTTTCTTTTCCAGCCCTATCATATAAGAACAGGTATCATTATGAGAATATACTCATAAGGACTTTATCTGCTGAGTTTGAACACTTTAAGAAGAATGGTAAGGTAGATATGATGTCCAGAGATATTGCTTATAGCAAAATCTCTATCAAAAGCATAATAAGTGCTGATCAGTGGGGACTAAGTACTCACAAATTGAGGGAATATACCTCATCAAATTTGAAGACCCCAATGCAATATTCTTATTGGGATTATGTGAATGCTTTTACGAAGGTATTTTACTTTGAGAATGAGCAGCGGAAGCATTCATGGTTCATGAAGATTGCTGCAGATATTTTTGTCATGTAGGTCAATCGTAGGATCCAGATGAAGAAGGAGACTATTCCTTGGAAGACGTGTTCGAATCAATGAAAGATGCGTTAAAGGGTGGTCCGTTGCAAATCAAGCAAAGACAGGAAGAATCTTCCGGTCCACCCCAACAGGAAAAAGATAGGGTAGGTGGAGAACAGGTTTGTCATATAGGACAAATCATGTCAACTTTTTACTGTACATAAACAGTGTCTGTAATTATTATTCCCGGATTCCAAATAAGTGAAGCCGTGGAAAGTTGTTTTTAATTTTTGTTTCAAATTCGAGCACCCAAGTGTCTATAAAAACAAGACTCGGATGAGAGAGTTAAGGGGGTAGAGAGTGAGAATTTAGAGTTAGAGTTTTTAAGAGAAAGTGTGTAGTTTTATTATTTTCTTTTGTATATTGAAAAATTTTAATATATTCTGAGTGTTCCCTCCAGGTACTATTCCTTTTATTTATTTTGCATTTCAAATTTTTATTTTTGTTTTGAGGGAAGCCTAATGGAAGGCCGAACCCTGATGGATTATAATAACCCTATGCTATCATAAAGCGTGTCTTAAGCCATCTCAGACCTTGAAGATAACCCTCAAGTACTCCCCTGTCATCGTTAAGGTCTTGAGAATAGGATGTATCTTAGTTAAACTTTGAGATTATGGTTCGAAATATATGGCCAGGTTCTCGAGGAGCTTTTTGGCCCTTTCTTGCCATTCTGATGTTTTGTTGGCATTTCTGTGGGTTGTTTCTGAGTTCCAAAAGGGATTTGGGATATATTAGGTAAAATTACCATTAATCTCTTTCTTCTTGTTTAACATAAAGATATAGCCTAGACTTAAGGACTCATCCATGTCTGCGGACTGCTTCCTACTTGCGGTCTTATCCCCTGGGCCTCTTATGTTCATTTTCCTGTATATTAAAGAAAGCATTGGAATATAACCTAACTCTATCTTTTTCCATAAAGATAGGTTGTGTGGTTGGTGAAAAGACAGATTCTATTTCTTCACCATTTTTTAATTTCCATGTTCTTTCTAAGACATTTATATGTTGTCAAGATAATTATCACAAAACCAAGGAATAAAATCCTCAATTCTATTTATTTGTTCTAAATATTTGTAGAACTGATTTTGAAATATATTTTTCTCTTCTATAGGGAAATTTTTATGAAACCAATCCTTAAATTCTTTATATATTGGTTTATTAAATTCAACTTGTATTTGTTTCCTAGCTAAACTTCCAGGACTGAAATCAATTTTGATTCTATTATCCATTAAACTGAAAAATTAACTTCTGACTCAATTATTTCTGGTTCAAAGTAATTTCGTTCAAGATTATTATATACACCCTAAACTATATTGTCTTCATTAATTCTAATACCTTGGACTCTATTACCTAAGGTTTCCTGATCAGATTTAGAAGAAGAACTACCTATAGTATTTGGTAACTCTACTCTATAATCTATAGGAGAAATATAAGAGTGGGTAGAAATAGATCTAGGTATTCTAGAAGTTCCTAAACCTAAAGTACTAGATCCTATACTTTTCTTATGGAATTGGATCTGAATATCACCAGTAGATGTTTGGATTGCATCCACCAAATCTTCATTAATTATGGGTTGTGCTGGAATTATTTTTTTCAGCTAACCAAGTTTCAGGAAATTTTATTTCTTCCCATTTAATAGATCTTCTAGTAGTTATTTTAGATCTACTAAAATTAGATTCAAATAAAATAGTTTCTTGTTGATTAGTATTCACCAACTTACACTTTGGATTCAAAGTATATAAAGGCTTAAAATAAACCCTATAACAGATACAAATAACTTTTGTTCCATAAATATAATCATATCCATGCGTTTTCACATATAAAGTTAACGCATCAAGAATATTAATATCAGACAAAGATAATTGCAAATTAGGATAAGCATTAAAATAAATAGGACCTTGAGCAAGAGAAGATTCCATGATTCCTATGAGAGATTGTCTCTAATTTATATTACGAGCATCACGTAGTACAGCCAAAAATGTTTTCGGCAAACCAGATAAGGTTAAAGGCTTGAAAGCAACCTGTACAAGTCATATATGCAAGAACTTATAATGTGATGTATATGCATCAATATCATCTTTATTCAATAATTTAATGGTCAACTCATCATTATGGATGGGTACAGACTCCTCACAAGTTTTTACAACCTGTTTCAGACCTATTTTCTCAAAAGTACCAAAGGAATATATCATCCTAGGTTCAATTTTAGGAATTGTCCATTTATTTAACAAATCCAAAATTTGAGGAATATCATATTCTTCCTTCCTACTAGTTTTGACATTATTTTCATTTTTTCTGAAAATATTCATCATATTATGAAAGGGAAAAGGGATGATAGATTATAATAACAACTAAGTATCATACAGAACGACTTATCATAGAATGGTTCCATGGCTCTGATACAATAAGAGTCCCAGGGGATAAGACCACAAGTAGGAAGCAGTCCGTGGACATGGATGAGTCCTTAAGTCTAGGCTATATCTTTATGTTAAACAAGAAGAAAGAGATTAATGGTAAATTTACCTAATTTTACCTAAAATTACCATTAATCTCTTTCTTCTTGTTTAACATAAAGATATATCCTAGACTTAGGGACTTATCCATGTCCGCTATATATATAAGGTGAAAGTCATGTTTTGAATGTCAAATATGTCAAAAGCTACTATATAAGCAAGGGTAATAAGGTGAAGCATGGGTATGGAACTAAGAATTTATCATTGGGGGCTTAGATTTCTTTATGTGTTTATTTAAATAAAAAATGTCGTCGAATTAGTGTTAGATAATATTAACTAATAACAAATCTCCTTCTCTATATGAGAAGAGAGGAGAATACATAAATGACAATAATTATAATGACAAAGTTATTAAATATTCTGAACATAAATGTTGGAATATGACTCTTATTTTGAATAGGCAATGGAGATCTTAATTTTAGTCAAATTAAGAGACCAGTCATATTTGAAGTCTTGCATTATTTATTGATCTGTCATAACTCTACTCTTATTATATTTGTAGCATTACCATATCCGTAGTGTTATCATTTTTGTTGTTTCTTATACTCTATGAATAGGGGCTTTGCCTATTGTATGAGTATGAGACATAAAGATAGAGAGGTGAGATAGAGAACAAGTAACCTTGAAGTGAAGAGAGCGTGAGGGGCGAGGCCCTCAAGCCCGACCGCTCTCTCTGGATGTTGTATTCATTCTTATCATAGTGAAATTCTCTTGTCTGCCCGTTGACGTAGATGGAAGGTACAACCAAGTTAAAAATATTGGGTTTGCATCATTTTCTATTTTATTTATCTTCGTTCCGAACACCTCGATTTTCTAACAAACTAGTATTAGAGCCTAATTTAGAGAACTGGGCATGCCGTGTGCGTGGGTGAAAACACACAGTAATGTTCGTTTGTTCGTGATTTGTTCCGCTGTAATTTTGCACGAAAAAACGAAGCCCGAAACTTGGCATGAGATTTTGCAAACTAACGAGGAAATTTGGTTATTGCATCGCACTGCACTGACGTCATCAACCTAGGGCTGACGTCATCATCTTCTAGGGAAACAGTGTAGTGCCCTGAGCTTTGTGAGTGGTCTATTAATGGCAGATTCCAATTTGAGATTCCAAAGCTCGAGTGAAAGGCATTACCTTAGTTGTGAACGTCCATAGAGTGTTTTGGAGCTGATGGCTCGGCGTGGCATGGTTGAAATCATAGCCAAGGAAAAGCATGAACTCGCAGAGTAAAACTCTAATGGTGAATGGCATTCGGGAGGTCTAAATCGTTCATGGAGGGTGCCATTAGAACAAAGGAGGTGAGACGAAGCTTTTGGTGTTCACGGCGTCATACGTGGTGGCCAGTGGTATGGCCGGTAAAAGCTCAAAGCGACAACCATGATGGTGTGGCGGTGGATGATTGGCTTATGTAACATAGGTTATCGGAGCATGTAAGTGTCGTCACTGGTGGACAAGGATCGCAAAGGTGGTGTTAGATCTCAGATCTGACAACCAGATCGATTGCTAATGGGTCAGAGTTTTGAAGCCTTTGGGTCGTGGGTTCTTGAGTTGCAGAGGTCTGGACGAAGAAGATGATAGCCATGTGGGTTTCTATTGTGTTTTGCATGGTACAGAGGCATGTAGTAAGCTTCCATCTTTTTGATCATTTGATCAATTGGATTATGATTTAATGGGATATTGTTTTTATGTGGCATCGTACTTGGTGGTATAATGTGCTAGAGCAATCTAGACCATAGATGATGGCTTGATTTGATAAAGATGAGAGCAGTGGTCATGTGTGACCTAGGCGTTCAGAATTTTGTGAGCTTATTTGATTAAATTGACCAAGGGCTGACAGAACCTAAATTGAGTTGACCGAGGACTAATCCAACGTTTTTCAATACGTAAAATTCGATTTTCAACTCCACTTCATAGAATTCAACTTTGAATTGCATGTTTTTAGGATTTTGTCGCCTTTGATCGCGATTTTGAATTTGTCCAGGTGTTGACCAAAGTTGACCGAGGGTTCCCAAAAGTTTTTTGACGTACTAAGTCCAAATTTGCAGTATATTTGGCCAAATTCCAAGTGGTTATGTGTTTTTTAAGAGTGAACAAAGATGTTTCGACCTTTAGAGAGGTGTAAATTTGAGAGACTGATGGATGGATTTTTGTTTGGTCTTCCTGGATAAGTACGATCACTTGTTTGGCGGTTGCATCTGGGAGAAGTGATGAAGACACTATCCTTTTGTTGCAATGTAGGCCATGTGTGAGAGAAGGACTAATTGCGAGGAACTAATGGGTGTTGTGTTGTGGAGAAGACAAAGTGGCTCATGTGTGGTGAGTATGTGTCTTAGGTAAGCAGATTGAGGCCTAGTTCGATGAAGTGGTTGTATGAGCTTCCTTCTTGAGGTATTGATCACTTGGATGCAGACTTGTGGTGGTGATCGATAGGTTCTCATGAAGATGGTTAGTATTTCAATAAGGTGTCAAGTGAAAAGTGGTGCATGTCTCAAAGAAGACATAGGTTGGAAGCGTTGTGGAAAGAGTTTGAACGGAACTCTTTGGGAGAAAATTGGTGCTTTTTCGATTGCCATGAGTCAACGGATTAGAGATCAAGTGTGCTACTCGATAATTTGATCTTTATCCATAGCTTCTGTAGGTACTTCTTAATGGTGGTTGTCTTGCTGATGAATTACTCTACTCGCTTGGAGGATGACAAGCTGGAGGAGGAGAACAATGTATATGGAGGATGAGGTTTTTCTGCTGTGATGCTCAGAGAACGAGTCTATGATGATTTTTGGTAGAAACGTGTGGGGCCACAAAAGGGATGACAAGCAGTAGCTAAGTACCGATCATTGAAGGTATATGATGAGGTGTATCTTAGAACTAATTTGAACTACAGTGCCATGAAGTAGGTAAGGCTTGTTGCAGAAGCTCAAAGAGTGCTCTAGGACATGGCAGGTAATTAAATCATTTAGACTTCAATAGATTGAGACGGGTATGTCTTATAGATATGGTAGTATGCTTAATGATAAGAAGACAAGTCAAAGAATCTGGGATTTGTGTTGGAAGCTGTGTGGTGTCCAAGAGGGACGTGTGTGCATAGCCAAGGCCCCCATAATGAGATTAGAGTCCTAGTCCTAGTGAGAATCAGCGAGTTCATACCATGTGGGAAGAAGCGATCTTCACATTTAGGGATCTAAGAAAGAGGGAGAGTGATGGAAGCAATAGCTATCGAGGATGCTATAGGCACTTAGAGGAGTTCCTTAAATCGCTGTGGAGTAATGCAAATGTTGGTTCGGTCTTGAGGTGATCGCGAAAGACCAAAGGAAATACCACTGAGACAAGTTCTAGTAGATGGCTAGGGACTTGGGAGGTATGAGCAATGCATGGCAGTAGGCTTATCGGGGGGTAGATGGCAACTAGAGCAAGAGAGATTCGAGGTTGTTGATGAGGAACGAACACGATCTAAGGTGGAGATTTGTTATAATACGGCCCATATTTTGAATAGGCAGCGAAGATTCTAATTTTGGCCAAATTAAGAGACCTATCATATTTGGAGTCTTATCTTATGTGGGTTTCTATTGTGTTTTGCATGGTACAGAGGCATGTAGTAAGCTTCCATCTTTTTGATCATTTGATCAATTGGATTATGATTTAATGGGATATTGTTTTTATGTGGCATCGTACTTGGTGGTATAATGTGCTAGAGCAATCTAGACCATAGATGATGGCTTGATTTGATAAAGATGAGAGCAGTGGTCATGTGTGACCTAGGCGTTCAGAATTTTGTGAGCTTATTTGATTAAATTGACCAAGGGCTGACAGAACCTAAATTGAGTTGACCGAGGACTAATCCAACGTTTTTCAATACGTAAAATTCGATTTTCAACTCCACTTCATAGAATTCAACTTTGAATTGCATGTTTTTAGGATTTTGTCGCCTTTGATCGCGATTTTGAATTTGTCCAGGTGTTGACCAAAGTTGACCGAGGGTTCCCAAAAGTTTTTTGACGTACTAAGTCCAAATTTGCAGTATATTTGGCCAAATTCCAAGTGGTTATGTGTTTTTTAAGAGTGAACAAAGATGTTTCGACCTTTAGAGAGGTGTAAATTTGAGAGACTGATGGATGGATTTTTGTTTGGTCTTCCTGGATAAGTACGATCACTTGTTTGGCGGTTGCATCTGGGAGAAGTGATGAAGACACTATCCTTTTGTTGCAATGTAGGCCATGTGTGAGAGAAGGACTAATTGCGAGGAACTAATGGGTGTTGTGTTGTGGAGAAGACAAAGTGGCTCATGTGTGGTGAGTATGTGTCTTAGGTAAGCAGATTGAGGCCTAGTTCGATGAAGTGGTTGTATGAGCTTCCTTCTTGAGGTATTGATCACTTGGATGCAGACTTGTGGTGGTGATCGATAGGTTCTCATGAAGATGGTTAGTATTTCAATAAGGTGTCAAGTGAAAAGTGGTGCATGTCTCAAAGAAGACATAGGTTGGAAGCGTTGTGGAAAGAGTTTGAACGGAACTCTTTGGGAGAAAATTGGTGCTTTTTCAGTATTGCCATGAGTCAACGGATTAGAGACTGAAGTGTGCTACTCGATAATTTGATCTTTATCCATAGCTTCTGTAGGTACTTCTTAATGGTGGTTGTCTTGCTGATGAATTACTCTACTCGCTTGGAGGATGACAAGCTGGAGGAGGAGAACAATGTATATGGAGGATGAGGTTTTTCTGCTGTGATGCTCAGAGAACGAGTCTATGATGATTTTTGGTAGAAACGTGTGGGGCCACAAAAGGGATGACAAGCAGTAGCTAAGTACCGATCATTGAAGGTATATGATGAGGTGTATCTTAGAACTAATTTGAACTACAGTGCCATGAAGTAGGTAAGGCTTGTTGCAGAAGCTCAAAGAGTGCTCTAGGAAATGGCCAGAGGTAATTAAATCATTTAGACTTCAATAGATTGAGACGGGTATGTCTTATAGATATGGTAGTATGCTTAATGATAAGAAGACAAGTCAAAGAATCTCTGGGATTTGTGTTGGAAGCTGTGTGGTGTCCAAGAGGGACGTGTGTGCATAGCCAAGGCCCCCATAATGAGATTAGAGTCCTAGTCCTAGTGAGAATCAGCGAGTTCATACCATGTGGGAAGAAGCGATCTTCACATTTAGGGATCTAAGAAAGAGGGAGAGTGATGGAAGCAATAGCTATCGAGGATGCTATAGGCACTTAGAGGAGTTCCTTAAATCGCTGTGGAGTAATGCAAATGTTGGTTCGGTCTTGAGGTGATCGCGAAAGACCAAAGGAAATACCACTGAGACAAGTTCTAGTAGATGGCTAGGGACTTGGGAGGTATGAGCAATGCATGGCAGTAGGCTTATCGGGGGGTAGATGGCAACTAGAGCAAGAGAGATTCGAGGTTGTTGATGAGGAACGAACACGATCTAAGGTGGAGATTTGTTATAATACGGCCCATATTTTGAATAGGCAGCGAAGATTCTAATTTTGGCCAAATTAAGAGACCTATCATATTTGGAGTCTTATCTTATATGTTGATCTGCCATATTTGTAGTCTTATTATATTTGTAGCATTACCATATTTATAGTGCTACCATTTTTTTTATTTTTTGTACTCTATAAATAGGGACTTTGCCTATTGTATAAGTGTGAGACATAGAGATAGAGAGATGAGTGACCTTGAAGATGAGGAAAGGGCCCGAGCTCTCTCTCCTTGTATTGTATTCGTTTATATCTAGAATTCTCTTGTCTGCCCATGGACATAGGCGGAATATCAAACCACGTTAAAAATATTATGTCCATCGTGTTTATATCTTTCTCTATTTTATTTATCTTTATTCCAAACACCCCAATTTCTCAACAATAAGTAAGTGTAAAAATATATTATTTAGCAAAATAATATGATTGTTGAAAGAAAAGGTCTTTTGATTCAATGGTTGAAATTAAATTTTTTTCTCTTCTTTATGAAATTATCTAGCCAAAAGATAGATAAATGACTACTAGAAAACTGTCTTTTAGCGATCGCCAAAATCGGTTGCTAAATTGCATTAGCAACCGATTTAGCGACTGCACAAAGTGGTTCCTAAACCCTTGGTCGCTAAATTAAAATTAGCGACCGATTTCAAAATGGGTCACTAATCACGTTGTTTGGTCGCTAAATAGTATGCACTTGCAAAGTTGGAATTGGTCACTAATTTACATAAATTAGCGACCGTTTTAGTGACCGAAATTGTGGTCGGTAATTTTAGTGACCGACTGATATCGGTCGCTAATTTTAGCGATCGACAAAAATTAGTTGCTAATTTAGTGACCGCTTTAAATCAGTCGCTAATTTAAAGACAAACTACTTGTCAATATTATATCAAATTCATATATACTATTACAAATCTATACACATATATAAACATAATATATTTTTTAAGGTGAAAAGAGAGGGATAATCCCCCAAAAATTTTATTACTCATCACAAAAAAGAAAATTACTTAAATGTACAGAAGCAAAGGCAGGGGAAGAAAGCCTATAACAAGAAGCTTAAACCTGACTCCAACCAAGAAAAAAGATGAGCAAGGCCTAAACTATATACACTCAAAAATTTTCTAACGTAAGCAAGGGCTAAACTTTAAGTTCCTCTATTGTGCTTTAACAAGCTTCCCGTGTGACTCTTCAGACTTCAAAGGATCTACACCAAGCTTTGGCTTTTCTTCCTATATATTAGCTTCTGCAAGCTTCCGTTACTCTTCAGCTTTAGCTAACGTGAAGTCTGCCCGTTTCTTCTCTTTAGCGAAGTATTCTTTTTCATTTTCCAGCTGCTTATTTGTTTCTTCATACTTTGATTTCTCCAATGCCAACTTCAAGCTTACTTGACTAATTTCAATTCGAGGCCTCCAACTGAACACAACACTCTTCAGTCTTTTTCCTTCCCACATCAACAAGCCTTTTATCCTCCTGAACTCGATTTTTTTCTGCCTTTACTTTGTTCAGTGCCTCATCCGCATTCTTCTCCCCCTGGAAGAAAACTGGTGAGGATGAATCAACAACTCATGCAACTATTTAATTTGCTACCTTCACCAACTCAAACTCTATAATTGTTTCACCACTATCTTATTCTTATTGCTAACCCAACAGCCCCTTGTTTGTAGCATAGAGAACAGCAAAATTTTGGAATTTCAACTGAATTCAGAAAACACAAATCACCAGCGATATGCATGAAACCATTAGAATAACAATCATAAACATATTTAAAGACCACAAACAAATACACATTTTAACACAGTTTAAAGAACACTAACACAGATTTTACTTTCACACTTAGTAGAACAATATAAAAACAAACATTTTCAAATTTTAAATGGATACTTTTAGGCGATGCTTCTAATGCAAAATAAAGCTTCTAGAGATTATTTAAATTCAAATAATAAAAATTTCAAAAGCAAATCAAAACAATGTATTTGCTTTAGTTTTTTAAAATTAATAGGTTCATAACCTAATCGTATTCCAAATAAATGCTCTAAAAAGTTATGAAAGTTTATTATTTACTTTAATAAGAAATAAGTTAATCATATTAAAACGAATCATAGTTCAAACCAATTCTCTTTACACCGAAAAAAGGAAAAAAAATTTGTTCCAATCTTGAACAGTTAAAAGTTAAAGGAAGATAAAATTAAAATAATAAATTATACAAACAAAATTCGAGATTCAAAGAGAAACTTAAATTATCTCTGACAGAGAAAGAGATTTACCGTGAAAATTGAGAGAAAGAAGACGAAGCAGTGAGATCTTTGGCATGCTTCAAAACAAAAAGCTATGGCGCATCTTGAAACTAGTCGAATGGCCAAAAGAAATATGAATATGTTACTAATTCATTTTCCCCAAAAATATCAAGCAAGAAATAAAAGCAAAAATGTCACTGATTATGGAAGATATTGCCATTGATTTTGAGCATTGAAAATGCGAAAGGTGCTCCAACTTCTCCTCAGCCACAGCAAAACTCAAGCCGCCACCATCGGGTCTTTCATCTCCTCCACCATTTCCGCCATTCCACAAGCACGACGAAGATCGAGGAGAGTGAAGTTCGAATAAGAAGCTGTGATTAGTAGTGGAGAAGAAACCCTAACTTGAGTGAGATTTTAGAGAGAGAAAGTGTTGAGAGAACATTTTGATTTTAATAGCTGTACTTAGAAATCATTTCCCCTAACCTATTTTCTTTTCTTTTTTCTTTTTAAATTTCAAATTAGTGACTGATTTAAAAGTCTGTCGCTAAATTTAGTGACCGATTTCAAATCGGTCGGTAAATTAGCACCAAACTACTATTCAATTGTTAAATTAGCGACCGCTTTTTGTTCTGTCACTAATTTAGCTACTGAATTAAAGTCGGTCGCTAAATTTAGCGACTGAAAGTTAATCGTCGCTAAATTTAGCGACTGATATCACAATCGATCGCTAAAAATGGTCACAAATTATATTTAATGACCGCATAAAATTCGGTCGCTAAGTCAGTCAGTAAATCTATAAATTAGCGACCAAAATTTAGTGGTCGCTAATTTTTAGTCGCTAAAAGTCAGTTTTCTAGTAATGAATAACATGTAAAGAAATTCCCTAGATAAATAAATTCTCTATAAAAAATGCCCTACAATTTATAAAATTTTAAAATTTTTTCTTGCTTGAAAACTCTAGCTACTTAACTAGAAAAATAAATAAATTAAGTATCACTGAAATTTAACTGATAAAACTACTCATTTTATTTATTAAGAATATTTGTTCAATCAAATATCATCTATAGAAAAATGCAGTGGTAGAGCTAGAATTTAAGCTTAAGGGGCAAAGTACTAAAATTTTTTTACTCAAAAAACTAACGAAAAATTTTAACAAAATATTTTAAATAGAAAATAACACAAATGCATTACATATTCGTGTGTGTGTGTGTGTATATATATATATATATATATATATATATACACTACTCTCATTAGATTGTACACTGTGCATGATGGCATTAAGTAAACAAAAAAATATTTTGAATTCTCCATACACATTTTAGTATGTATAAGAATAACTATTTTTATTTATCTCGAAAAATTATATATTGTGTATCTATATATCTCTCTTGATATCTTCTTTCTTATTTGGCATAACTTAAGTTTATTGACTACCTCTTTCTCTCTAAAATATATTATTAAGAAAAATAATTAATAAAGATGTCAAAACTTAAATATCACTAATTAAATTTTTTAACAAAGAGTTTATGACATTATTATTAAAAATTATTAAGACTGAACAAGACACCCAACAATGTTTGAGATTTAAATTACTAATTAACCTTAATAATTTTTTAAATAGAAAACAAATAATAAAAATACATACTATTATTTTTTTTCTTTGGGTTAGGGTGTCAGAGGGGTTGCAAAATACAAATACAAGTTTTTCTTTATCCCTTTTTTTGCTAAATAAATATATACACAAAAAAAAAAAAAAGAAAAAGTTAATCCTTTTATCGCTTTCTTGGGCTGGGGTAGCCAGTGCCCTTAACACCTCCGGCCCCCCCCCCCCAACCCCCCCAACCCCCGCCCCCGGGGCCCCGAAACCCCAACCAGGCTCTGGTTCCGCCGCCGTATAGCGATGATTTAGCCTAAAAATTCATCAATGACAGTTTGAATAATTCTTTTAATAAAGTGATAATGTAATATAAAGCGTAAAACGCACCCCAATTAGGTGAAGAAATTAAAAAATTGGAAAGACTGGTAAACATATGCTGATATGAAGCCAAAACATGAGTTTTGAAGGTTGGACGAACCCATCAGTAACTAATTTAAATGTGCACTCGTTAGAGTCAGAGATGGTGAGGTTGAAAGAGAGACGAAGAAAAGAAGATTGCTTCTTCAACCACGACTAGCTACGTGTCCAGGTTGAAAAAAGTTGGGGTTAGTTTAAAAGGTGGTGATGATATCACCCTTGAAATATTTTCTTATTAAGGTATAACCATTGTCATTAAGTCAGTTAAACAACTGTTTTACTTGCACAGATGGGTTTCTAACCAACTCATTACGACGTCCTCGACTAATTTAGTGGTTTCTTTTCCATGCACATATTGGGACGTCCGTATATAATGCACTCGTTTGAATTGATTTTTTTATAAGTATTTTTTTAATTTTTTTAAAAAAATCTTTTTTGAAAAGTTAAAATTTTAATTTTTAAAACATTGAATTTGAACTTTTTCTTAAAGAGAAAGCCAAATATTTTTATTGTAAAAAGATATTTTTAACCAAAGAAAAATATTTTTATAAAAAATAAACCAATCTAAATTAACCCAATATCAAACATATGCACACACTAAGAACTGAGAAGGCATTTGTATCGTAGTAGCTACAGACCTTTTATATATACATTTTTGGCAAATGTTATATCACATAATTTTATAATTTTATAAATAATTATTTTTTAAACCAAGATTAGGCATGTAGTTAAGTTGCTTTTAGTTTGAAAAAATAATTTTTATTTCTTATTTTGCATGAAATTTAGCATTTCCATGTAGCGACTGAACTAAACTCTATTGATTCAACTTGCAATTAGATATTCAACCCGATTGCTATGCATATATTGTTATTAATGTGTTTTTGTCAATGTCTAGACCTTGAGGGCGGCAGAAGTCAAATCGGTAGTGCTCTGACATGCTCACGAACATTACCAAACTTTTGAGTTATCATTGTATTTAAAAGCTTAATTTTATTAAAAAAATATTGATATATTTATTTATTATATTAATAGGTTCTTGATCATGTGTTGGTATGACTTATTCATCTAAAAGCTTAATTAATATTGTAGACAATATTGACTTATTTATTTATTGTATTACAAGTCATTTGCTTATGTAAAATCTTAATCTTGTGAGAAAATATTAATTGGTGTATTTATTTGGACAAATCAAATTTTGTAGAAAAGATACTTGTATATTTATTTATCTATTGTATTAGTACACCTAGATCATTTTGTAGGGAGCATAATGCTAATATGATATCAATATGTATATTTATTATATTAACACACCCTTTGTTCATCTAGAGCTTAATCTTACAGGTGAGGACATTGGTTCGTTTAGAGTTTTGCACCTTATTGTATTAGTAATTTGTTTAATTAGAATCTTACACATAAACAATTTTTACCACACATGCCTACTTAGACCCTTAAATCAACAATCAAGTTTTCAATTGTATAGTCTCAAGATTTATTTATCTTTTAAGTTGAGATTTTATAGTCTCAAGAACTATCTATGTTTTAAGTTGATCATTAACAACTGGCACTCGTCCGAAAGATGCCTGTAGTCGGAGGAGGATGGAGAGACATTGATTATGAAAGTGCAGCTAAAGGCGAGATGGTAATGTTGGAAACAAGCGTTTGTACGTCATTAGAATCCGCTTTCAATACTAACAGGAGGCTGCTTATAAGGATTTCTTAACTTACTAGTTTAACACGTGTAAGTGATCATAATTTTTAAATAACAGAATTTTGAATATAATATAATATAAATTTAGAAATTAAATAAGTAACTTATAATTTTAACGAAAATGGTATATAGGATAAAATAGTCAAGTCGAGCGGAGAAAAGGGGTAAGTATGAAAATAACAAATAGTTTACAGGTTTTTAGAAAAGAGTATTTGATAATTATGGGCTGGGGTAAAAGATTTCTGAAAAATATATTTTTAGAAAATGGTATTTGATAAGAATTCCAAACAATGGCTGGGTAAATATGCTCTTGGATTAAAATATTAGCGAAAAAATTTCCAAATATACAGTCAGCCATTTTTATCACTATGCATGCATGTCTAGATTAATCCTCTAGTAATAGTGCGAAATCCTATATGGGGAGCAATTTTATTATTTTTAGTAATAAAGTCATCAGTAGACAAAATACATGTGTTGACCAAATAGGTATGGTCCCGTAGTCACATGACAATCGATAGAGATGAACATGTCAGCCAAATTAATGCAAGAATTTGGATGAAAAAATAAAAAGTTCCATAATTATTGCTTTATACATTAGTATGGATAATGCGAGTTGAATATATTATCACTTGGGCTGAGTTAATTTAACTCCAATCCACGTATCTAGAAAAACAAAAGAGAGAAAACTTATAGACTAGACGGGAATCTGGTTAGTAAAATATAGAAATCGAGTTCAACAATTAATGACTTACAATTAAAGTGATACATGGTGCAGTGATCGTCACCTTGATGATGCCGATCCAACAAACAAACGCAAGTGGCTAATAACTAGAAATCAAATGAACACAATTCTATATATTGAAGTCTAAAACAAAACCGTTGTGTGCGAGAACCGCGTTTGAAGGTCGAAAAATATAAGTAAGACACAAAAATCCTTGAGTCCAGCTTTTCTAAAACATTGATACCTTCTAAAATAATTATGAAAGAAAAAGAGTATTCATAGTACAAAAATGAATACTTACCTTAATTGTCCGAAATTCTATGTACGTCACTCTGTTTAATCTCGCGGGTTAAAGTTTTAAACACAACATGGTTGAAGACTATAATTCCCAACTTAAGCGTCCTTTTTTAGAAGTGTTTTTGTAGAAAATTTTTTTTATGATTGACTGAGAGAAATTTTTCAATCTATCTAATAATGAACATATCTTTTATACAGATAGAAGAATTTCACGTACAGAGATAATCCTGGAAGGTTTGTTAACTTCCCATGTCTCTTATTATATTATTATTATTTTTTATTTTTTACTTTATCCATTAATAAATAGGTTGAATTGGGTCAGTCCACATTGAACAACCAGACTTGAATTTCTAGCAAATTAGGTAGTGTATGACAATTTAAACTACTGAGATTCCTCCTCGGCCATGCACATTTGTGAATATATGTGACTGTTGCTGTTGGCACCGTTAAGTGCGCTTAAGTTGTTAAACAATTAAAATTCAACCTACCCATGAAAGCAGCAGAGGTACAAGATCGGTAGCATTTGATCTTAATACATGCAAACGTATTTGTGAGAATATATACAAGGGAAACTGAAACTTTTGCAACATAAAATTGCCGCTATATAAACTGCCAAGTGAATTTCGGGTTCTTCTCAAGCAAGATAAAAGGGACAAGACATTCTTCTGATATCTATTAATTGATTTGTCGATTTGGGCACTTGTATCTATTCACATAATTGGTTAGACCTCACATATTTTAAACAAAAAGATAAGAAAGAAAGTCGTAGAAAAGGATCAGATGTGATGTCATAAAAGTTTGTTAATTGCATCATATCTTACCTTTATCATCAACTAGTATATATTCTTGGTGTGATACATGGTAGAAATAAATATTTTTATATTTATTATTGATGATTAAATTTATACTCATTATAATAATAAAATATAAATGTACTTTGTAAAATTTAATTTTAGCAAGCATTTTGCAGTAATTTCAATTTTTTTATGAAATTTCTGCAGCAGTTAAACTAAATGTTTGAACAGGGAAAAATAAAATAATAAAACAAAGAGTCTTTTCTGGAAAAAGATTAGCAATAGAGACGAACAATGCATTTTACTAAACTTCCTAGTTTCGAAAAGTCTAATAATCTTGCAAAAAGAAAATGGAAAAGAAATAGATACATACTAGGAAACATATATAAATATATTTTGTAAGGAGTTTTTAACAATAATCACATTTTTCACGAGAAATCTATAGTAATTGAAAAACAAAAAATAAATGGTCTATTTGGAGAAAAAAAATAGCAGAAGATGAATAATGCATTATTGAATCTACTAGCTTTGAAGAATCAAACAATCTTGAAAAGAATTACGAATAAAATAGACAGATACATTTCCATATTTAGTGAGTACTTTTTAACAAGTAGATTAATAAATATACATATATTTTCTTTTGCGTAATAGAAAAAGATTTACTCAAAATGTTTTGGAGGGATATATAGATGACAAATTCTTGCAAGAAACTTTCTTTTTATTTTTAAAGAGTTGGAAAATCGAAGACTAAGGGGTGTTTACCATAAAGAGCCTCATGGTTGACTATTGTAAGCATCTTCTCTGAACTGTACTCAACCACCAACGCGGGAATTGTCAAGGTCATCTAATCCCATGAGCACATGTGTATGCTTAAATAATTTCTTTTTGGTCATTGCCTATACTTATTGAAATGACACTATTTCTCACTTGCACTTTTTTAGTTTGTCTGAATATGACGCTTGTACTCAACTAAGTCAATTCTGAATAACAACTAAGTCTGCTTCCGAGAGAACATCTTCTATTCGTAGCTTCTGTCAAACTTTTTCAACCGTCGTCTCAGCGCTATGGGAATACGGCCAGTCTAATTTCACACTTGCACTCTCTTCATTCGTCAGAATACATGGGCAACACTTCTAGCTCCTGAATTATTGAGTCAGTTGTAGGTATCAACCACTTCGTCTCGATGGTTTGCTTCTTTCATTCATGGGCAATGACATCAAACTAATTAACAGCTAAGAGCAGTCTTTGGTAGCTAGTGAGTTTGACAGTTGATTACCACGTATTACACACCTATACAACATAAGTCGACATAACTATGATACTGATCAGGACAAATATCTAATGTGATTTTATATTTGAATCACTAAATTAAACTCTCATTTTCATTTCTCCAAATACAATGACAGCCCTCCCACTCCGTTGAAGGCTTCAAGGTACATTAAACTAAAGAAATCTTTATTCAAGGTCATGGTACAAAACAAGAGGAACATGCAACAAAAATGTAAGCAAACGGAAAAAATGAGAAAGTGTTGTGAAATGGACATTCACAACTTGCAAAATTCACTTTTGCTAATAAGTCAACAATTGATGCTATAATTGCTTTGGAATTTGTTATAGCATGTAAAGTTTAAAATTTTGGAGATATGCAATCCTTCCATTTAATGCATTGTCTTCTCAAATTTTTGCTATAAAAGGAGATGGATGGTAGAAGCTTGAGATGAAGAAAGAAAGATAGAAATAGTATATAGAAGAAGTAGTAGAGAAAAGAAGTAGAAAAAAGAGTGATATTATATTGTAATAGTAAAGATTTTATTATCCAAGTTATTTTATACCACATTATATTTAAGTTATTTTACAACACGTTATCAGCACGATTCTCTACCGACGAGGAGTCCTGCAAATTATTAAAAGGTGCACGATCCTGCAAAAATTTCGGTAACGGTTCTTATTTTATTTTTGGTATTACATCATATTTATAGTATAAAGTTTCTTTTTACTATCCTATTTATTTTACATTGCATTTATTCTAGAAATAAAATTTATGCTATATTATTTCTTTTAGAATAGATTATTACAATATTTCATCCTTAAAATAATAATGATAAAATAAAATAATAACAAATACCCTAATTTTTCGGAAGACCTAATTACCGTGACTTTTGAGGACGTGATAACCTTGACTTTTGGACATGTGATTATGATGACTTAATTTAAAATTAAAAGAAAATAAAAAAATGATGATGACCTCTAAGGACATAAACACTAAAATAGTTATGTAATGATTAATTGTAATAATTATACAACATGTTATTTTGCATCTTATATTATATTATGTCATGCTTATAAGTTTTATATACCATATTTGTAACTATGCCTACATGCGTATATTTATTGATTTACAAGTTACATTAGATAAATATATTATTATTTCACTTACTAATTTATTTTTGAAATATGCTAGATTTATAATGTCAAATCTCACGAAGCTTGAGTTTGTGGCCCTTGATATTTCTGGAAATAATTATTTATCATGGATCCTAGATGCCGAAATACATCTCAATGCCAAGGATCTTGGAGAAACAATTAAAGAAGGAAATAACGCATCCTTACAAGATCGCGCTAAAGCATTAATATTCCTTCGTCATCATCTCCATGAAGGGTTTAAAGCTGAATATCTTACAGTAAAGGATCCACAAATCCTTTGGCAAAATTTGAAGGAAAGATTTGATCATCATAAAACAGTGATCCTTCCTAAAGCTGGCTACGAGTGGATTCACCTGCGATTGCAGGATTTTAAAGCGTAGCGAGTATAACTCCGCGGTATTTAGAATTACTTCACAATTGAAATTATGCGGAGAAAAGATCACTGATGAAGACATGTTAGAGAAAACATTCTCTACTTTCCACGTATCTAATATGCTCTTACAACAACAATATAGAGAGCGTGGTTTCAAAAAATATTCTAAGCTAATCTCATGTCTTCTAGTTGCTGAGCAAAATAATGAGCTCTTGATGAAAAACCATCAAACACGACCAACTGGCTCAGAACCATTTCCTAAAATGAGTGAAATTGCATCTCCTGAGGTGAATGCTACATCATCAAATAATTATGGTCATGGATATGGTCGTGGTCGTGGTCGTGGCCGTGGCCGTGGTTATAGACATGGTAATGATTATAATTTTCACAAGTCAAATAGACCACATTTCAAAAGACAAGAAAACCACGACAAAGGAAATTATCCACTACATAAATCTTTCCAACGTACTGAAAGTACTTGCTATAGATGTGGCATAAAAGGGCATTGGCATCAAACATGTCGTACTGCTAAACATCTCGTAGATCTTTACCAAGCTTCGTTGAAAGAAAAAGGAAAAGGTGTGGAGACAAATTTTGTTGAACAGAATACTCAAATGAACTACACGCACCTTGATTGCTCTGACTTCTTTGAAGATGCCACTGAAAATATCGAGCAATTGATTGGTGATGGAAATATCCATCTGAATTAATATTTATGTAAAAGTAGAATGTTTCTATTATGTCGAATTGTCCGTCACTTTAATGCTTAATTTTAGCTTGAATGTAATATCTATCTTTTATAAATAAATGTCATATTTTTACTAATATTTTTCTATTTCCTTTATTATTATTGTGAAGAAATATGGATTTGCATCATGACAATGATGGAGAAATATGTTTGGCTGATAGTGCTACAACACATACTATTCTCAAGAATAAGAAGTATTTCTCCCTGTTGAAATTTGCAGATGCAAATGTCAATACAATTGCTGGTTCTGCAAAATTAATTGAAGGCTCGGGTAGAGCTTGTGTTTTGTTTCCTGAAGGAACAAAGATGATAATAAGCGATGCTTTATACTCAAGTAGATCACAAAGAAATCTACTCAGTTTTAAAGATATAAGAGAAAATGGTTATCATATTGAAACCATGAAAGAAGGTAACAAAGAATATCTTTATATCACATCGCTGATATCTGGCAAAAAGCACATATTAGAAAAATTGCTAGCATTATCTTCTGGGCTATACTGTACTTATATAAATCATATGGAATCACATGGTGTGATAAACCAGAAGATAATTGATCCAAAGACTTTTACTCTTTGGCATGATCGCCTTGGACATCCAGGCGCAATAATGATGAAACGAATTATTGAAAATTCACAAGGGCACTTATTAAAGAGTCAAAAAGTATTCTCGTCAAATGAATTTTCATGTGCTGCTTGTGCCCAAGGGAAATTGATTATAAGGCCATCCCCAACTAAAATTGATACTGAAAATCCTGCATTTCTAGAACGAAATCAAGGGGACATATGTAGGCCTATTTTTCCAGCATGTGGACCATTTCGATACTTTATGGTATTAATAGATGCCTCCACACGTTGGTCACATGTCTCCTTATTATCCACTCGTAATATGGCATTTGCAAGACTCCTTGCACAAATAATGCGCCTCGTGCACAATTTCAGATTATACGATTAAGAAAATTCGTCTTGATAATGCAGGAGAATTTACATCCCAATCTTTTAATGATTATTGTACATCAATTGGGATTATAGTTGAGCATCATGTGGCTCATACACATACTCAAAATGGTTTAGCAGAATCTTTCATTAAACGTCTACAGCTAATCGCTAGACCACTACTTATGAGAACTAAGTTGCCTAGTTCTGCTTGGGGACATGCCATATTGCATGCTGCAGCACTGGTTCGAATAAGGCCAACTGCTTATCATAAATATTCCCCTTTGCAATTGGTTTCTGGTCAAGAACCAAATATATCCCATTTAAAAATATTTGGTTGTGCAGTATATGTTCCAATTGTTCCACCACAACGCACAAAAATTGGACCACAAAGAAGACTGGGAATACATGTTGGTTTTGAATCTCCATCAATTATTAAATATCTTGAACCCTTAACTGGAGATCTTTTTACAGCACGTTTTGCTGATTGTCAGTTTGACAAAACAGTATTCCCAGTATTAGGGGGAGAAAAACAAAAGCTGGAAAAGCTAGAAATTATATGGAATGCATCATCTATGACTCATTTTGATCCTCGCACAAATCTATCTGAACAAGAAGTTCAAAAAATTATTCATCTACAAAGGATTGCTCATCAATTGCCAGATGCATTCACTGATACGAATAGAGTGACTAAGTCACACGTTCCAGCTCGAAATGTTCTCGCTAGAATTGATATTTCAGAAGAGCGATCTAATACTCTAGCAAATGAGTCTACTATTCGTCAAAAACGTGGTAGACCAGTTGGCTCGAAAGATAAAATTCCTCGAAAAAGGAAAGAGCTGAGTAAGCAAGTTGGCAATTTTAAGGTTCTTAATGATCCTGTAGATGTCGCAAAAATTGCTGGAAAGGCAACACCAGTAAACAATCAGGTACCTGAGTGTGAAAAAATAGCGACAATATTGAAAATGAAGAAATCTCAATTAATTATATTACTACAGGAAAAAGATGGAACCGAAATGAAATTGTTATTGATGAAAAATTTTCATATCACGGTAGCTCTTGAATTAATAATAGAAAGCGAGGATTGTGAACCAAAGTCCGTTCAAGAATATCGACATAGAAATGATTGGCCTAAATGGAAAGACGCAATGGAGGCTGAATTAAAATCTCTTACAAAGCGTAAAGTTTTTGGACCTATCGTCCAAACACCTCAAAATGTAAGGCCTATCGGCTACATGTGGGTATTTATGCGAAAACGAAATGAAAATAATGAAATTGTCAGATATAAAGCACGACTTGTAGCACAAAGTTTTTCACAAAGGCCTGGAATTGATTATGAGGAGACATATTCCCCTGTGGTGGACGCAATCACATTCAGATATTTAATCAGCCTAGCAATTTGTGAGGGACTTCATATGCACCTTATGGATGTAGTGACAGCATATTTGTATGGGTCACTTGATAGTGACATTTATATGAAAGTCCCTGAAGGACTAAATATGCCTGAAGCATATAGATCAAAACCTCAGGAAATGTACTCCATTAAATTGCAAAGATCCTTATATGGATTGAAACAATCTAGACGAATGTGGTACAATCATCTAAGTACATATCTCCTAAAAGAAGGATATGTTAATAGTCTTATAAGCCCATATGTTTTTATCAAGAGATCAGGAAAAGAATTTGTTATTATTGCTGTATATGTTGATGATTTAAACATCATAGGGACTATTGAAGAGCTTAAAGCAGCAGTTGCATATTTATGTAAAGAATTTGAGATGAAAGATCTAGGCAAAACTAAATTTTGTCTCGGCCTACAGATTGAGCATTTGTCAGGTGGAATTTTAGTCCACCAAAAGACTTATACTGAAAAAATTTTGAAGAGATTTAATATGGACAAAGCTCATCCATTAAGTACCCCAATGGTTGTTCGATCTCTTGATATAAAAAAGGACCCTTTTCGTCCTCGAGAAGATAACGAAGAAATGCTTGGCCCTGAAGTATCGTATCTTAGTGCAATTGGTGCCTTGATGTATCTTGCTAACAATACACGTCCAGATATTGCATTTTCTGTAAATCTATTAGCAAGATTTAGTGCTACACCAACACGAAGACATTGGGCCGGTATTAAACATGTACTTCGTTATCTTCGTGGAACAATTAATATGGGTTTATTATATTCAAAGCATACACATCCTACATTAATAGGGTATGCAGATGCTGGATATTTATCTGACCCGCATAAAGGATGATCCCAAACAGGATATCTCTTCACATATGGTGGTACAACTATTTCCTGGCGCTCAACGAAACAAACTATTGCCGCCACTTCTTCAAATCATGCTGAAATACTTGCATTACATGAGGCGAGCCGAGAATGTGTATGGTTGAGATCTTTAACTCAACATATTGAAGAAGAATGCAACATTTCAACTAGCAAAAGGGGACCAACCATACTGTATGAAGATAATGCTGCTTGTATTGCTCAAGTAAAAGGAGGCTACATCAAGGGTGACAGAACTAAACATATTTCACCAAAATTCTTCTTTACACATGAACTCCAAAAGAAAGGAGAGATTGATGTTTGCCAAATTCGCTCAAGTGAGAATTTAGCAGACTTGTTTACAAAGGCGTTACCTGCAACAACATTAGAGAATATGCTACATAAGATCGGCATGTGACGACTCAGAGATTGCTTCTGATTGCCTTCATGAGGGGGAGAATTATACGCGCTGTACTCTTTTTTTCCTTCGCCTAGGTTTTGTCCCACTGGGTTTTCCTGGCAATGTTTTTAATGAGGCAGCATGAAGTGTATAACAAGGATGTTGTACTTTTTTCCTTCACGAGGTTTTTTCCCACTGGGTTTTTCCGAGTAAGGTTTTAAGAGGCATATTCTTGTGATGAATGTCCAAGGGGGAGTGTTGTGAAATGGACATTCACAACTTGCAAAATTCACTTTTGCTAATAAGTCAACAATTGATGCTATAATTGCTTTGGAATTTGTTATAGCATGCAAAGTTTGAAATTTTGGAGATATGCAATCCTTCCATTTAATGCATTGTCTTCTCAAATTTTTGCTATAAAAGGAGATGGATGGTAGAAGCTTGAGATGAAGAAAGAAAGATATAAATAGTATATAGAAGAAGTAGTAGAGAAAAGAAGTAGAAACAAGAGTGATATTATATTGTAATAGTAAAAATTTTATTATCCAAGTTATTTTATACCACATTATATTTAAGTTATTTTACAACAGAAAGCACACAAATAATTTACGTGATTCAATATTTTTACTTATATCCATAATTCCCTTTGAGATAATACACTATCATATAAATGAATTTTTAACACTTACTTCTTTCATTGAGAAAAAAAGCCTAAACTCTCCTCTCAAGAATCACGCAAATGTTCTCTTACTCAATAGATACAAATAAAGATTCTATCACCCTACATACAAACAAACACTAAACCCTATTTAGAGGGAAAATTCTCTCCTCCAGTTGGGCATCTATTCTTTTTTTAATGTGGGTTTACGCTTCGCACTTACAATGTTTTTGAACCTATGACAACACTAGTTTAAAAATCATCACCATATATAGGCAAATAATATCATACACCCAAGAACGGTGCACCTCACCACCACACATCTTTTGATGCATGTAAGACACGCACATATCTAAGGAAAAAAACTCACACATTTCCGACAAAAAAAAAAAAAAAAAAACTCACACATTTAACACACGCCATCTTCATCTACGCTCTCTCTCTCTCTCACACACACACAAAATCACACACGCCATCTTCAACTTCATCTAGTCGGATCTCCAATAGGCCACCCCCATTATATACCCCGTTCGCCGCCGAAATCTGTCAAGTCATCAATCTTCCATGTGGTCTCAAGTTTGAGCAGCTGTTTTTCCTCTACTCCGACACATCTAAAAGAAGCCATTTTCTGTCACATACAAATACTCTGTCTTTGCTCTCTACCAATACTTTTCAACACACCTCATTTTTCTCAACTCTTTAGACTCTTCTCAAGTCGGTAAGCTCTCTCTCTCTCTCCCCCCTCTCTCTCTCTATATACACACACACATATATCTTTGTATGTGTCAATGTTTATATAGTTATTTTTTATTTTACTTTTTTTTGGGTGGAGGTAGCAGATCTTTGAGTACAATGGGAATGCTCTGGTGGAAATGTGGGGTAGAATTCCTTCACAATCGCAAGCGATAAGCGACTGGGTGTGCAGCTGCAGATCATCGCAACTAATTTCTAGAGGATTTCTAGCTTCCCTCTATTTCTAGGACTATGAGAAAAAACACACACTTGAGTAGGTTTTGCATCTTTTTCTTTTTAATTTTTTAGTGTCAGTTCTCTATTTGATTTTATATGTAAAAAGATATTTAACATTGTGAACATTTCTTTTAAAGTTTTGAATATTTTGGTTAAAGTTGTGAATGTGTCGTTCATAGGTTTGAACGTGTCGATAACAATTGTAAACATGTTATTAATTAATTGTGAACATATAGTATAAATATTATGAACATACAAAAATTATGAACTTGTAGTATAAAAATTGTGAACCTCTAGAAATTGTGAACATATAATATAAAAATTGTGAATAAGTGTTGACGTATGTCTTTGAGTGCAAGTTCTAAAGACCCGCAAGTGCACGGATCGATGCAGTGTAGTGTGTGTGAGAACAGGTGTCGAACCACAGGGAAGCTATGCTGTGAGATGGATTCTATGTGTGTGTTCTAGAATGTGCTTTAAAAAATAAGAAGCCTAAACTATCTATTTTTTTTTTGGATTTTGGATTTTTGAATGGTCAGGAGCTCTAACTAAAATGAATTAAACTAAACTATGGAATGGGGAACAGTGGGGGATAAGCTAATCTAGAGGAACTAACAGATGGAAAAGTGTTAGGATGACTTCAACTTATGAATGGCTGATTCTATACTCAACTGTTATGGGATTAAAGAATGATGGCTTACTTTCGTAATTGCTCTTAACTAGGTTGCTAAATTAGTGTCTTAATTTCCCCCTAGGACTCGGTGCTGGTCCGTCCCTACACGACGCCTCCTAGAGCCACGGCGTGGTCCTTATGACCTAGGGCCTTACGAGTAACTAACTAGCTTCCTAGGTGACTCAGAATGAACCTACCCTAGTACCTAAATCATTGGCTGGATTTAAAGCTAAGGCTTAGTGTCGCTAAGGTCGACTAAACCTATCCTGAAACCTATTGGCTGGATTTAAAGCCAAAGGAGACTCGGCCTAGGCTAGCTTTAAATTATGCTTCATTATTCTAAGGTCACAATAGCGGGATTTAACCTATTATCACATTCATACATGTTCTAAGCCAAGGTGTTCGTGAATAAAGGGACCTATTCGACTACCAAACATTGTCATGCTTGGATTACACCATTAGAGGCAATTAACAACCGACATGTATGCGTTATTGAAGTCATGTTCACTACTAGGCATGCAAATATACACATAGACATGAATATAAGCATTACCCACTTCATATCATCCACATATAAACACATATACATGATTATAGCATGGATTAGATGTGTTTAGTAATAAATAGACTCCAATTTATACACATGTTACTCATTTAGGCATTTAATCAAACGCTTAGATATGAATGAGAAAATAACCAGTTGAACAAGAAAATCAAACATGTATATATAATTAGCCATTTAATCCCATATCATAAGACTATATAGCTAACCCATTATATAAGTTAAATCACCCTACACAAATTTATTCAATCATAATAAGAAATAGAATGAAAGAGAGTTTATGAAGCTTCATTTTCATCCTAGCTAATTTTGTACAAAGCTCTTGAGCAAACTTGAATCCAAATGTTGAAACCCTATAAATTTTCTTGCTCCAAAGTGATGAAATGTGTGAGAGAGTGTGTGTGTTGTAGGTGAAGACTAGGGTTAAGTGTGTGTGTGTGGGTGAAGACTAGGGTTAAGTGTGTGTGTGTGGGTGATGGGTGTGTAAAGATCCTCCTTAAAGTTATCAAAAAGCTCTCCAAAAGATCTCCCCATTTTAGTCTGAAAATCGGGCTTTTATATCGGTTTTTCACGAACTGCCGGTGTTTCTCTTAGCTTCACCGCCTTTTTGGTGATGCTCTCTGGACTGGCTGGTCGACCTTGCCAGTCGACCTAGCCGGTGGACCGGCTTTAGAGGGGTGGTCGTTCGGCTATTTTTGGCACCTTTCTGGAGTGGCCGGTTGACCGGCTCTTTCTTCTTGGTCGTCTGGCTGACTTCTTTCCTCTATTTTTTGTCTTTCCGGCCTCCGATCTTCTCCTTTTGGCTCGTACATCTCCCATCTTTATCATCTATTATCGCCCAATCTCGATCTTAACCCAAAGTTCACTTAAATCATTGAAAACAAACAATTAGTGTAGCAAGTTGTCTCTTAAACTCAATATGCACATTTGTTTACGCTTAAACCTATTCTTATCAAAAGTGCTACACCAATGCATCTTTTTTGAGCACTTAATACTTCTTAAACATAGGTAAATTACAATGCAAACACACACAAAAACACAATACATTAACACCCCCAAACCTTCTCCTTGCTTGTCCTCAAGCAAGCCCAATCTTAAATTTATTTCTAAAGCTGATACAATGGATTGCCTAAAGGATTGACTTGCTATCAAGGTTAGTCTAAGAAGCATGAAAAAGGCATTTCTATTGTGGAGAGATCTCTAAATCTCTTTGGATCCTCCCTCTACTCATAAGGGGTCTCGTTCCTCGTAGGAATTTCCCAAATAGCCAATCTACCACAAACCTAGGATTCTAACTCACGCACTTGGGATGTTGATATTTCGTGCTCCCTCAATTAACACGGCCTCCCCAACATGCACCAAGCCTCAAAGACAAGAAGAGAGAATATACAAACACAGTGGCTTATAAAAAGCCTTATTCATGTATCTACAAAGATGATAACTTGTGCTAAGTTGACATTGTGTCACTTATGCACTTATTCACTAACTTTTTTGTGCCTTTGGCTTTTTCTCTCTTTTTTTTACTTTTTTTTTAATATGTTTTTGCACCTTTGTGCCTTTTTCAATTTTTGTGGATTTTTCATGCTTTGTATTGTATTCACGAAAAAAAGAAAAAGAAAAAGAAAGGCTTAGGCACATAAAAAAGAACCAATCAAGGAAGGGACACTCATATTAACAATCCTTTTCCAACACTCTTTCCTACCAAGCTATGGGGTGGCTACAAGGATTATTCTTTCAAGGTTCTCACTCCCCACAACTTTGAAGGGCATCCCCTCCAAAACTTAGTTTTCAAACCACTCTATTCATTTCCCCACAATGCATCTCATATTCATAAATCAATAGAGTCAATCACAAAAGCCAACACAATGATCAACAAAGAAATAAATGGCTCTACATGCATCAAAATTGAAAAATTTTCACCATTTTTAAGCGCATAATGCAATCTACCCTAAGCAAGATATATAACAAGAAAACCAAACTCCCACACCCCCAATCCTAAACTTTGCTTGTCCTCAAGCAAATAGATCAAAATACAAAAACAAGCAAATTGTCATTACAAAACAAGTAAGGGTGGTGGGGATATGGTATAAACATGGGGAACAAGTGAAGAAAGGATAGATACAACTTTGCATTTTCTTCATAGCTTTCTATGCCAATGATAAATCACCATACTACTAATCCTGTGACTCACAATTCATAAACACTCACAAAGAAAACAAGATTAGTAGCATTGCCTATGCATGCTTGCATTGGCATGTGCAATAATAGGCAATGGTGTATCTTATGGGACAAAGGATCAGGATTCAACACTTTGATGTGAGTGAAAGAAAAAGAAAGAAGATAAAAGGAAAGAAAGTGAAACAAATGCAAATTACAAAATTGAACCTAGATTGCCTCCTAATAGCGCTAACCACCATGCCGTCAGTTGGGCAAACACCAACTCATCTTCAACTTCCATAGATAGGGTCCTGAAGCATTAAAGCCTTCACACGAGCCATGCTCGGATCATTTGTGTGCTTTAGGCGTTGCCCATTCACTGTTAACTCTCGGCCATCCTTCAAGTCCTTAATCTTGATTGCTTCGGAAGGATAGGCAACCATCACCTTATATGGACCATCCAATCTTGTCTTAAGCTTACTTGGAAAGAGTTTCAATTGTGAGTTAAACAAACAAACTTTATCGGAAGGAGAGAATGATTTCTTAATGACGTGTTTATCATGAATTCTCTTCATCCTATCCTTATAAAGTTTAGCATTCTCATACGCCTCAAATCTAAGCTCTTCCAATTCTGCTAGGTCTAGCTTCCTTTTCTCACACGCTCTTGCCAAGTCAAAATTTAGGACTTTGATTGCTCAATAGGCTCTATGCTTTAGTTCTACCGGCAAGTGACAAGCTTTACCATAAACTAATCTATACGGAGACATACCAATAGGAGTCTTAAAGGTGGTACGGTAGGCCCATAAAGTATCATTTAGCCTAATAGACCAATCTCTCCTATTGGGCCTAACCGTTTTCTCTAAAATGTGCTTGATTTCCCTATTGGACACCTCTACTTGTCCACTAGTTTGCAGGTGATAAGGAGTGGCTACCTTATGGGTGACCAAATATCTCCTCAACAAGGCCTCTAAAGTCCTATGGCGAAAATGCAAACCCCATCACTAATCAAGACCCTAGGGACTCCAAATCTAGAGAAAATGTTCTCCTTAATGAACTTAACCACTACCTTATAGTCATTAGTACATGTGGGAATTGCTTTAACCCATTTGGACACATAATCAATGGTCACTAAAATGTATTGGTACCCAAAGGAAAGTGGAAATGGACCCATGAAATCTATACCCCAAACATCAAACAACTCACAAGGAAGAATAGGGGATAAAGGCATCATGTTTCTCCTATAGATGGACCCGGATTGTTGACATCTAAAACACTTCTTACAATACTCTTGGGTATCCCTAAAGAGAGCGGGCCAAAATAATCCACATTGCAAGACCTTCGTAGCGGTCTTCTTCCCACTAAAATGACCCCCACACCCCTCATCATGACACATACTTAAAACATTCTCAAACTCGTCCTCAGGCACACACCGATGAATCATTTGATCCGCACACACTTTGAAGAGATAGGGATCTTCCCAAAGGAAATGCCTAACTTGTGCTAGGAACCTATCTTTTTCTCTCTTCTCCCAATGGGAGGGAAATCGCCTTGTGGCAAGATAGTTAATTATGTGAGCAAACCAAGGTGTGTAATGAGAGCGGCAAACAATTTGCTCATCGGGAAATGAATCACAAAAAGGGGAGGGATCACTAGAAGACTCACTAACAAGATGGGAAAGATGATCCGCAACTAAATTTTCTCTACCCTTCTTGTCCCGGATTTCAATGTCAAACTCTTGAAGGAGGAGCAACCACCTAATCAAGTAGGGCTTAGATTCTTTCTTAGACAACAAATACTTCAATGCCGCATGATGGGTAAAGACAATCACTTTGGACCTAAACTTGTCAAGAGAAAAGACTATTGCTAGAAGCCCTTTTTCCGTGCTGGTATAGTTCTTTTAGGCTTCATCAAGAGTCTTGCTAGCATAGTACACAACATGAGGCAACTTATCCTTCCTTTGACCTAAAATAGCTCCTATTGCATAATCGAATGCATCACACATAACCTCAAATGGAAGACTATAGTTAGGTGGCTGGATAATTAGGAATATAGACAATAAGGATTTAAGCCTATTGAAAGCTCTAACATGTTCATCATCAAAGTCAAAAGGGACATCTTGTGTTAGGAGCTTAGACAAGGGACGTGCAATGTGACTAAAATCCTTAATGAATCTACGGTAAAATCCTGCATGCCCTAGAAAAGATCTAACATCCTTGACACACTTAGGGATAGGTAACTTTTCAATCGATTCTACCTTAGCCGGGTCAACTTGAATTCCACTAGATGAGACAACATGACCTAACACTATCCCTCATTGCACCATGAAGTGGGATTTCTCCTAACTCAACACTAGATTCTTCTTCACACATTGGTCTAAGACTAAAGAGAGATGACTTAAGCACTCATCAAAGCTATCTCCAAAGACTGAAAAATCATCCATGAAAATCTCTAAATGCCTTTCAATCATGTCACTAAAAATGGCCATCATACATCTCTGAAAAGTCGCTGGGGCATTACAAAGACCAAAGGGCATTCTCCTATAGGTAAAAGTGCCATAGGGACAAGTAAATGTGGTATTCTCCTAGTCCTCGGGAAATACGGGGATCTAATTATAACCAGAATAGCCATCTAGAAAACAATAGTAGCTATGCCCAGCTACTCTATCTAAGATCTGGTCTAGAAAAGGCAATGGGAAATGATCCTTCCTAGTTTTGGAGTTGAGCTTCCTATAATCAATACAAACTCTCCACCTCGTGGGAGTACATGTAGGGATAAGCTCTCCTCTCTCATTCTCAACAACCGTGATCCCGGACTTCTTAGGGATAACTTGGATTGGGCTAACCCACTTACTATCGGAGATCAGATAAATAATGCCTGCATCTAAAAGCTAAATGATCTTTTTCTTAACTACTTCACTCATGTGTAGGTTTAGCCTTCTTTGCATCTCCCTAGAAAGAATGGCTCCATCCTCAAGGTGAATACGATACATACAAATTGAAGGGTCAATACCTCTCAAATCATTAATTTTCCACCCTATAGCCTTCCTATGTTTCCTAAGAACCTCTAAGAGACGCTCCTCATGCTCACTAGAAAGATCAGAAGCTATGATGACCGGAAGGGTCTCACTAGGGCCTAGGAATGCATACTTCAAATGATCGGGAAGGGGTTTGAGCTCTAAAGAAGGGCTAGGCTCAACCAAGGGGGACTTAACCTCAACATCATCAACGGGGACATCACTAGAAATGAGACTAGAAAGATTAACCTCAAGTGACTTATTTGTCAAATGGCTCTTAATCAAGGAAGTAGAAGCTACACATTTCCACTCTAAGGTCTCCAAATCAAAACTAGACATCAATTCCTCAAATTTCCTCAATTCTTCTCCATCGGTCATAGTCTTCTCTATAAGACCCTCAACACAAGAATCAATCACATCTACCCTAAAGCACTCTTTTCCATCCTCTCTTCCTATACTAGCCCTATTCACTGCCTCGGCAACCTTCATAGTGGATCTCAAATTCCCAAATTTCATCTCCAATAACCCTGACCTACAATGGATAATGGCATCTGCGGTGGCAAGGAAGGGGTGACCTAGAAGAATGGGTGTAGAATGTCTAGAGTCATGTCCCGAATCCATATCTAACACTATGAAGTCAACAGGGTGCACAAACTCACCTACCTGGATCATAACGTCCTCTATCACACCCCTAGGTCTACGCTCGGACCTATCAGCTAGCTAAAGAGTAACATGTGTAGGAGACAACTCACCTAGACCTAGCTTCTGATAGATGGAGTAGGGAATGAGATTCACACTAGATCCTAAATCTAACAAGGCATGATCAATCTGGGTCTCACGGATCCTACAAGGAATAGTGAAGGCTCTAAGGTCACTCATCTTGGGCGGAAGGCCCGATGTACAAATACTACTCACCTTCTCCGTAAGCCTTACCTTCTTAAGAATGTTCGATGACCTACGTTTCCTTGTACAAAGATCCTTAAAGAACTTAGAATAAGAGGGGATGGAAAGGATCGCATCTATCAAAGGAAAATTAACCTTAAGATCCTTAAGATGCTCTAAAACCTTGAAGAACCTAGAATCCTCACTAGGTGTAGATCTTTCTAAGGCGGATGGAAAGGGAACTCTAGGCTCAACACCTTTAGACACATGGGAATCATCAATAGGCTCCTTTCCCTCCCTATATGGGCGGGAAGTGCTACTCTATCCATGGTCTCTAATGGGCTCATCTCTCTCAACAGGACCTTCTCTAGAATTTCCCTCAACAGGGCTACAATGTGGTGCTCTAGACTAGGGAGGACCACTAGGTGCAGGCACTGCAAAGTCAACTCCTACCTTATTATCCTCTATCTGACTGCTCCTAAGAGTGGTAACGGCCTTAGCCTGGGCCTGAGGGGGATAAGTGGTATCGATGGTGGAACAAGACTGGACTCTAGGGTTCATCTCCGACTGAGAAGGCAATTTCTCGGGGTCTCTAGCGCTCAACTAACTAGCAATCTGTCGTAACTGTGCCTCAAACCTAGCCATTTGCTGCCTATTTTCTGCTAATTCCTATTGTTGGTTTTGAATGAATTGCATTATCTTCATCATGTCATTACTAAGAGGTTCGTTACTAGAAGGAGCAGGCAAAGCCTGAGGTTGAGAAGTACTAGTGAGACGAGGCTGATTAACATGATAGAAACCTGGGGGATATTGAGGATGAGGTCACTGCTGAGGTGGAACCTGAGGATGTGAACTAGACTCATGCTGGCCTTGTCTCTAAGAAAATTTCAGGTTGTCCTTCCAACTCCGATTGTATGTGTTCGAGTATGGGTTGTACTAATGAGAATAATCTTGAGTAGCACGCACTTACTCTTTCATGAATTCAGAAATTGAGATGCTAGAGGGCAAGCTGTCTCATGAGATGACTCGGAACACAAAGCACAAAATTCAATAACTAAAGGGGTGGAGAAAGAACCTATAGAACTAGTCCTATGACCTTGGGATGAAATGGACAAAGAAATGAATTGATTTAGCTTATTCATCAAAGCCTCAACCTTAGCGGGTAAATCTAAAGAAACTCCAACCTCACTACAACTTCTCTTGTTGCCTTCCCGACTAGACCTTTCCATGGAAAAATTTTGAGAAGAATTTTTAGCCATCATTTCTATTTTCTCCCATGCCTCGGTCAGTCTCAAAAGATAGAAGCCACTACCGGAGGCGGCATTGACCATCATCCTATTTTGTTAATTTAAACCTCGAAAGAAGTATTGCATTAGGTCATGATTGCCGTACCCGTGGTGTGGACATTGTCTAAGAAGATCCTTGAACCTCTCCCAAGCCTCATGAAAGGATTCTAGATCATGTTGGGAGAAAGTCATAATAGCGGTCCTAGGGTCGGCCGTCTTGGCCAAGGGATAAAATTTTTGGAAGAACTTAGATTGAAGCTCAGCCCATGTAGTAATGCAACCATTTGGTAAGGAATGCAACCAAGTCCTAGCCTTATCCTTAAGAGAGAAAGGAAACAATTTTAGACGTATGACCTTTTGGGAGACATTGAGGACATGAAGAGTGGAACTCATCTCAATAAAATCAGTGATATGATCTAGAGGACTCTCATTGCTTCTCTTGTAGAAGGAATGAAGCATAGCCAACATATTAGGCTTAATCTTGAAGTTCGTCTCCCCCAAACCCAGAATTTGGATAGCCAAATAAGGCTCAAAGGCTTCGGGGAGAAAGAATTGCCTAAGAGTGGGTTCCTTATCTATGGGTGGATTCGATCTATAGGGTTCTCACCTAAAATGATCTTGGGCTTGATGCCCAAGGTGTTCATAAGGTGGAATGGGATTCATTGGGGGATTGGGGGGATTAGAAGGATGATTGGGATCGGCCATCTCCTCAAGAAGATCTCCTAAATTCCTAAAATGTCTTGTAATTCAATCGGGTTCGGGATTAAGAGGAACTAGGGGATTTCTAAGGGATCTCCTACCAAGCATGCACAAACTATTCTAACTCCGGCCACTTTAACCCCCGAAAACTTCAATATTCCTAAAACTACAGCAAATAAACCATATTCCTAGAAAGTCTACTAAAAACAAAGACAAAAGTTGAAATAGATAAACAAAAACTAAAGCAAGATAATATGAACAATAAACAAGATAAGAAAAAACTAAACAAACTATAAAGGAAAAGCAAGAAAAACAAATAAAGCAACTACCAAAACACACAAGCAAAAAATGCAAATCACCGTGCCTCCCCAGCAACGGCGCTAAAAAGCTTGATGTACGTCTTTGAATGCAAGCTCTAAAGACCCGCAAGCACACAGATAGATGCAGTATAGTGTGTGCGAGAATGGGTGTCGAACCACAGGGAGGCTATGATGTGAGATGGATTCTACGTGTGTGTTCTAGAATGTGCCTAAAAAATAAGAAATCTAAACTATCTTTTTTTTTTGGGATTTTAGATTTTTGAATGGTCGGGAGCTCTAACTAAAATGAATTAAACTAAAATATGGAGTTGGGAAAAGTGGGGAATAAGCTAATCTAGAGGAACTAATAGATGGAAAGGTATTAGGGTGACTTCAACTTATTAATGGGTGATTCTATACTCAACTGTTATGGGATTAAAGAATGATGGCTTACTTCAGTGATTGCTCTTAACTAGGTTGCTAAATTAGTGTCTTAATTTCCCTCTAGGACTCAGTGCGGGTCCGTCCCTAGGCGGCGCCTCCTAGAGCTACGGCGTGGTCCTTATGACCTAGGGCCTTAAGAGTGACTAACTAGCTTCCTAGGTGACTTAGAATGAGCCTACCCTAGTACCTAAATCATTGGTTGGATTTAAAGCCAAGACCTAGTGTCGCTAAGGTTGACTAAACCTATCTTGAAACCTATTGATTGGATTTAAAGTCAAAGAAGACTCGGCCTAGGCTAGCCTTAAATTATGCTTCGTCATTCTAAGGTCACAACAGCGGGATTTAACCTATTATCACATTCATACATGTTCTAAGCCAAGGTGTTCACGAATAAAGGGACCTATTCGACTACCAAACATCGTCATGCTTAGATTACACCATTAGAAGCAATTAACAACCGAGATGTATGCGTTATTGAAGTCATGTTCATTACTAGGCATGCAAATATGCACATAGACATGAATATAAGCATTACCCACTTCATATCATCCACATATAGACACATATACATGATTATAGCATGGATTAGATGTGTTTAGTAATAAATAGACTCCAATTTATACACATGTTACTCATTTAGGCATTTAATCAAACACTTAGACATGAATGAGAAAATAACCATTTGAACAAGAAAATCATACATGTATATATAATCAACCATTTAATTCGATATCATAAGAGTATATAGCTAACCCATTACATAAGTTAAAACACCCTGCACAAATCTACTCAATCATAATAAGAAATAGAATGAAAGAGAGTTTATGAAGTTTTCTTTTCATCCTAGCTAATCTTGTACAAAGCTCTTGAGCAAACTTGAATCCAACTGTTGAAACCCTCTAAATTCTCTTGCTCTAAAGTGATGAAATGTGTGCGAGTGTGTGTGTGTGTTGTAGGTGAAGACTAAGGTTAAGTGTTTGTGTGTGTGTGGGTGATGGGTGTGTGAAGATCCTCCTTAAAGTTATCAAAAAGCTCTCCAAAAGATCTCCCCATTTTAGTCTGAAAATCGGGCTTTTATATCGGTTTTTCACAAACTGCCGGTCAACCTAGCCGGTTGATCAGTAGTTTCTCTTAGCTTGGCCGGCTTTTTGGTGATGCTCTCTAGATTGGCCGGTCGACCTAGCCGGTGGATCGGCTTTGGAGGGGTGGTCGTCCGGCTATTTTTGGCACCTCTCTGGAATGGCCGGTCGACCGGCTCCTTCTTCTTGGTCATCTGGCTGACTTCTTTCCTCCATTCTTTGTCTTTCCAGCCTCTGATTTTTTCTTTTTGGCTTGTACATCTCCCATCTTTATCATCTATCATCGGCCAATCTTGATCTTAACCCAAAGTTCACCTAAATCATTGAAAACAAGCAATTAATGTGGCAATTTGTCTCTTAAACTCAATATCTACATTTGTTTACACTTAAGCCTATTCTTATAAAAAGTACTACACTAATTTGAGCACTTAGTACTTCTTAAACATAGGTAAATTACAATGAAAACACACACAAAAACACAATACATCAAGTGCACCATGCTATGTTGATGTATATAGGTTTGGGTGTATGATATACAGTGCCTCATATATATGTTATATATAACAAGTTTTCTTCTGTTGCTTAAAACTAAAACTTTTGGTAACAATTTGATCTAACCATTGTATTATTTATGTTATGTTTGTTTATGTGGGTTTGGTATTACAGTCAAAGCCACTTTGACCCAAATTTTGTATCATGTTTCTCTTATCAAATGGATCAGATCTTGGTACCATTTATTCCTCATTTTGAGTAAAATAGCATGTATATTTACATGTAAAAAACAAGCTTGTGGTGAAGGAGAAATTAGCAATAAAAGTTACTGCTTTGATTAGCTTTTCTTGTTAAAGTGTTCCCATTTGTGGTGTTTTGACATGGAAAGTTTATAAGACTTTTCATCATTTATATATAGGAGCCTTATTGGATGATGCCAACATGTGGCCAAGGGGAAAGACTCTACACTATGGGCGACGCCTGAAGATCACTACACGCATGCGTGCCCAGCCCGGGGAAGCGGCGGGTGTAGATGCTGATTTTTGGTCTTGTTAATCTTTTTAGGCAAAATTCTCTTTCCAATAGTCAGCAAATGGAGAGATCGTAATCCAAATACATTGAAGGCTCGGCTATGACCTAACTTGCTATTTGAATGCTGCTAGCCACTGCATTTTATAAATAGCATTTCCATTGGAGCTCTAAAAACAGAGAATTTCAAAACTTACTTAGCACACATAGCATTCTGCATACTTATAACAACTAGGCTACATCACTGGTCACAAAACCACCACAATTTCGGAGGTTCTTACATAAGAGTTCTATTGACATCAAAAGAGGTATAGCTGTTGTATCTTAGGAGGGGTATGCCTGAGCGTTTAGCATCTTTTTAAGAGGCATAAATCCTATAAGGACATTGATCAAATGGAGCCTAGGCTACAATATCTAATTTCTTGATTTATATTGTTTTTGTATCACTATAATTTTCGTACCAATTAAATAATGTCTCTACTTAGATTACAATTTGTTTTTGAAATTTCAAATTTATATTTTATTGCAATTTTCCAACATTCTTAAAGGATTTATTACTATTCTCAGAAATTATTTTAGAACATAAATTGGTGATCCTGCAAAGAATCGGATAATTTCCTTATGTCCTTTTTCGGTGTGCTTGACCTACAAAACAAAGAAGCTAGGCACCAATGTGGTATTGACTGAAGAGCCTTTGATGTCTAAGTCAGTATTTTCCTCTTTGGGTAACTTTAAGGATGAAATAAAGTGTCTAAAGTTATCTCATTTGAATGCAGAGGGGTTTTATTTATAGTTTGGGGCAAGGGACACGTGGCTTGTAAGCTGAATGGACGACTGGTTATCAGGTATGAGGAGATCGTGGTCAGGAGTGATCCTAGACTGGTCGATTAACCCAAGTTTGTGGAGGCCTTGTCCAGATTCTCCCTACAAGGTGGGTGGCGTAGGCTGATCCTGTATTGTTAGCCCCCATTTAGGGACGTACCGCATTGGGATGTCGCCAAATGCTTCTCGATTAGTAGATTGTATACTTTATCATTTTCTTAGGCTCCTACCGTGTGAAGGTAGGTCACCTTGTTTTCCAGTGCATATGTGTCCCATGGAACGACACATCTATCTACAATGATGGCACTTCTTAGAAATATGTGGAAAAGCTGTTCTTTCAGTTGTGACTCTTCATCTAACTAGCATTTTATCCTTGTGTTTGAATTTTAAACCACCTTAATAGCAAGGTAAAAATAGAGTTTTACCTTTTCGATTTCATTTCTTCACTTTCTACTTCCGCATTCACTTGGCAATTTTTCTCTAGTTTCAAACTCTTCTTCTTCTTCCTATTGCTGTTAACAGCCCTCAGTCGTTTCTCCTTTAGAGCATTCTCGGTGAGTCCACTTTGTCAACTTTCCCTTCTCGAGGAGTCATTTTTCTTATCCTTCAAAAGCTTTTTATTTCCTATTCTCAGGTACGCGCACTTTGAACCTTTCTCTTTGCTTCTTTGTTTCTCTATTAATTTTAGTAATTTTTGTGTACCTCTTTTTCTCTCATCCTCCTTTCTGTTTGTGCATTTAATGTCCAATACCTCTAGCCCCTCTGAGAATAAGGGAGAGGAATCTTTGCCTCCTAGGTCTACCCTCAAAGATCATAGGGTTAGGGATTCTTTCAATTTTTTAGATATATTCGAGAACCTAGGCAATTTTTAGGCCACTATTCCCATAGCCCAAATACCCTCGAAGAGGCTTTAGCCCTTGGCTTTGGGAGAGACACCTCGCTCTACAGTCGTAATTTTAAATATGGACCCAAATCACGGTGCCATTCCCACGGACATAGATAAAGACCCAGGAAGTCCCCTTTCCTAGAATTGTACCATCGAAATCGGCGAAGTGCCCCAAAACAATGACCTTATCAAGCCTTCTCGTTTGGAAGGGGTTCGCTTATTGGATTAGGACAAGGCCACTATATCTGATTGAGAAGATGCCAAAAACGATGTTAGGAGCCCTGTTGATGGGAAGGTTGTTTAGGATGTGGTGGATGCCTCTGCAGAAGACGCCCTGATAGAGGAAGGCCCAGCAGCGGTCGGAGCTGGCACCCCATTCAACACTTTAGTTAAAGAGCCAATCTTGGATCCCAGTATCGTAGAGAACATCATAATTTGTCGGGGAATTCCTGATGATTATATGGTTAGACTCTTTGACTCTCATGAGTATGCTTATGAAGGAAAGTATAGTGAATCACATTCTACGAGGATTTCTTCGCCATGGGTCTCAGGCTGCCAATTCCTAATTTTATTCGAGAGTATTTGAACCATTATAGTTTATGCCTTAGCCTGTTGTGCCCAAATGGTTAGGCAGCCTTGTTAGGTAGTACTCTTACCTGAGGGGTGATCTGATTAAGGCTTTTGTCAACCTCTTCCGTTACATGTTCTGTCTTACCCAAGACCGAGACAAGCGTTGGTATTATAGAGCTGCACGGAACCAGCGGATGGTTCTAAAAGAGAACCCTTCTTCTCACAAGGGTTGACATCACAGATACGTTTCTGTAAGTTGTCCTAGCCTATAGGGAGTCAACTTAGAATGGTCCTAGCTGGATGTCAAGCGATGAATCGAGAAAGAACTTAACAAAGTCCCCCAGCTTACTCGAAGAGAGGAAGAAAGATATAATGCTCTTAGAGATATGGGGAGAGATTTGTTTCCCACATACCAGGCCCCTGACAAAGTTAGGTCCTCTGAGCTATACCCGAAATTTCTTCCATGGCCAATCGTTAATGGTTAGGTCTCCTTCCCTTATTATGTTTTACTTTCATCTGTTATATATTATTAAACTTGTACTCATAAACTTTTTTTTTTTTTTATTTACAGGCATGGCTGGTAGATAAAGAAGGCAACTCATTCCTCAGCAGGAGGCAATGTAGCCCAAACTTTAGGTGCACTATTGGGCTAGTCAAGCTTCTCGAGGGCCGCTACCGTCCAACCAAGGCAATCGCCCTGATTAGGCTGCTTCTTGAGGGAGCCAAGATGTTCTTGCTAGAAGGCCAGTTGAAGGCATTGTTATTTGCAAAGGTCGCCTTCCCCTTCACCCTAACCCCAACAGCGATCGGTGCAGCAAACATCTAATTGAGAAGGTCTCTGACGACTCGAAAGAGACCATGAACGAGCCCCTCCAACCCTTCCAGTGTCTCAAGAGAGGTCTAGCATGGTCGGATGGGGTTGAATTCTCTCACGCTGCTGATCTTAGGGAGGAACCATCGTCTTTAGCCCTTTTTTCTCTAATGGTGTCATCATTTTCAACGATAGTCTTATCAAGGACTCAGGATGTCCCTATGGTTGGTTTAGGTATGGTAGGTCAAAATATATCTACTTCTATCATCTCAACCCGTACTTTGAATCTTTACTGCTCCTTGGGTACCGTGAATGGTTGGGTAAAGCTTTCTTACTCTATTTTCATTTTGCCAACTTAGCCTTCCCTTTTTCTTATTAGCTCTTTTTTTTTTCCTTGCTTGAGTTAGGAGACGTCCTGTCTAAGGCCCTAAAGCTTATCAAGTTCTCCAACAATACGGTGAATAAGTTGGCCAAGTGTTCATTAGATGCCTCCAATGCTACAGAGATGGATAGACTCCGGAAGGAGATGAATAAACTAAAAGCATTCAAAGACAATGCTGACCGTGACATCTCTTGGAGCTACAAAGCTTAAGGAACTAGTATGCCGAGGAGGTAAAGGAAAAGGTGTAGAATTGATAATATTACATGTGGTCTATCCTAGTCCATATTTTCAAATATATTACCAAGAAAACATGCTAGTAAAATAAAATAATCACATAACACACAAGAACATGCTTAAGAACATATAGAACATAACTAATATTTGCAAAATATGTAAAGCTAACATCTTGAATCGTGGGGCTTTTGGTGAAGCTAAAACCGGAGCTTTGTTCCCACTCACGAACAAGGCCACCAAAAAAAATTTACTATAAGGGTGTCGCAATATGCAACTCCCTAATCTTCTTCCCTAAGGTTAAAGAGACTTTTCTTGAGAGAATAGCCTCTTGTGGCGGAAGAAACAAAGTAATATGCTCTTGATAATCTAGAGCAAAAAAAATCGTACATTAAGTGTATGTGATATAGTATTCTCTTGCCAAAATAGAAGAGATCAACTACAAAATTTTTTGGATGCTAGAAATGGTTTAAGATCTTGCCTATTTATAGAAAAAGTTTGGCACCTAAACCTTGTAAACTTTCCATGTGGGAAACTTTTTCCTAGTAGTAAATGTTTGCCACATGTCATGGAAGTTACTTGTACAATTTAAAATTTTCTTGTAGTAACTTTCTAGCACATGTCTTAAAAGATTGGGCCAAGCCCAAAATCCAAGTCCAACACATAGTCTATAATCCATGTGGAGGCCCAAGCCCAATAAGAAACCATCAAATCCCAATTAGGTTATCTTGGACTCTAAAGAAAGCCCAAACCCAATTCCAAGCGTTGGCCTAATAAGGCTACTACTACAATATGGAATTTGCTCTTTCAAGATTACTCTCTCAAAGTCATTTCAACTAAGAAAGGGACCAAGAAGACACAATTAATCTTGGCTTCCAAAAATAATAAAAAAATATCCTTGCCCAATCTAGGCGACATAATAATAATTATTTTTAACTCCGATCTATTCCACCATAAGATCAAAGTTGCACTCCAAGAATAATTGCTATTACCCAAAAGCTTGTCACAAAAGAATATGAACTTTGTCTTTGACCTACTAAATAACCGACCATAATGCCCCTCTATGTATACCCACAGCTAAGACCGGTCCTTTGACCTGTGTACAATCAGCTCCTTAGCTGTATCTTTTTCCGTTGGGTTACTTGTCCTATTGCCAATCATCCTTGGTCATGGAATCTCTTGATCTCGGTAGTGACCCTCAAGCCATATGACCGATACACCCATAAAGGTAGTATCACTAGATCTAGATTCGGATGATCAATATGGACAATCCCAAAGAGAACACATAGATTCCGTATTGCATATGACTGTTTCAATTAATTAGAACTTAGCACTCAATGCACAAGGTTGTTTATCCTAATAAAGTAAGATCTCACCCACAGTGAATCAAAGTACCAAACCCTAACTTCATTAGTTCATCCACATATGCTCAAGATTAAGAGCAATGATCATTTAGTAGCAATAAGTATCTTGCTTTCTTTCTTTGATAGTACATCTCTAGAAAACATACTCACAATGGTCCTATCAAATATGTGACACACGTACTATTGAGACAAATCCGAAAGTCCTCCAATGACCTAGGTAGATCACCTTCAACGAGGAGACTTGCTCAATATAACCTTATCCCGATAGAGTGCTCAACACTACCATTCGGTTATAGACTCAATTTATGACGTGACTAAATCTAGACTTGGACCTACTGTGCGCCCAGCCTCATTGCGCACCCAAGTCATTAGTTCAAATCAAGGGACCTTTATACATACATTAATAAAACATACCAGAGATAATATGTAAAGAACTCATAATGCCATTTAACAAAATGATTATACATTGTTTAACATCCAAAATGTTATATACAAGTGAGCTTTAGGGTATACTAATCATAACAATCTCCCACTTGCACTAAAGATCACTTCTTCATAGCCTAAAACCCATGGACTCTAAATGTGTGGTAAACACTTTCTCTGGAAGAGTCTTTGTAAATGGGTCTACCATGTTTTTCGCTGAAGCTATCTTTTCAACTACAAAATCTGCTCTTTGGATAAACTCACGGATCAAATGGTAGTTCCGTTCAATATGTTTACCCTTTTTGTGATTCCTGGGCTCTTTGCATCGTGAAACAGCACCGTTGTTGTCACAGTATAATGTTATCGGTCTGTGAACTGCCGGTACAACCTCTAGGTCTAAAAGGAACTTTTTTAGCCATATTGCCTCTTTCACAGCCTCAAATGCTACTACATACTCGGCCTCCATGGTAGAGTCAATAATATAATTTTGCTTCACACTTCTCCATGAAATGGCTCCTCCTGACAGAGTAAAAACATATCCGAAGTAGACTTCTTGGAATCTCTGTCGGACTGGAAATTCGAGTCTGTATAGGCTAATGGCATTAGGTCATCTGCACAATATTCTAGCATATAATCCTTAGTTCCTTGTAGGAATTTGAATATATGCTTAAACACGACCCAATGTGCCAGTCCAGGGTTTGACTGATATCTACTAACCATGCCAACAGTAAAACAGATATCTGGTCTAGTACATAACATGGCATACATGAGGCTTTCAACCGTCGAAGCATAAGGAACTCGTTTCATGCTCTCTATCTCTTCAGGTGTTTTAAGACATTGATCTCGAGATAGATAAACTCCATGTTTAGAAGGTAATGAGGCCTTCTTGGAGTTTTGCATGTTAAACCTAACCAATATCTTCTCAATAAATGAAGCTTGAGATAGGGTTAGCCTTCTGTCTCACGATCTCGCATAAGCTTGACGCCTAGAACATAACTAGCTTCTCCTAAATCCGTCATTTGAAATTGAGTAGAAAGAAAAACCTTGATGGATAAAAACATCCCCACATCATTCCAATAAGTAGGATGTCATCCACATATAGAACCAAAAAATCTACAGCATTTCCATTACGCCTTTTATACACGCAAGGTTCATCAATATTTTAATCAAAACCATAAGATTCAATTGCACGATCAAATTTGATGTTCCATGCTCTAGGTGCCTACTTTAATCCATAAATGGACTTTTTTAACTTACAAACAATATGTTCCTAGCCTTTGGCAACATATCTATCTAGTTGTGTCATGTAAATGGTTTTGTCAAACTATCCATTAAGAAAAGCTGTTTTCTATTTGCCATATCTCATAGTCATAATGACATGCGATAGCAAGAAGTATCCTGATGGATTTAAACAAGGCCATTGGTGAGAAAGTTTTCTCATAATTGATCCCTTCTTTCTGAGTAAAAACTTTCGCCACCAATCTTTCTTTAAAGGTTTCAACTTTTCCATCAACTCCTCTTTTCCTCTTGTAGACCCATTTGCACCCTATAGGCTTTACCCCTTCTGGTGCAATTACAAGATCCCAGACTTTGTTAGAATACATAGATTCTAACTCTGAATCCATTGCCTTATGCCATTGTTCGGCATCTACGTTAGAAACTGCTTCATCATAACTTGTGGGATCCACCACTTGATCCTCTGAAGAAGTCTGAAAGGACTCTCCATAGTATTTATCAGGAGGCCTGGATATCCTTCCACTATGACGAGGCTCCGATATATTAGGTGTAATATGCTGTTCCTTTTCATTTACAGTTACCACAGGTGTTACTGGAGATTTTTGTGAAATCTCTTCTAGAACAACTTTAGAATTTGGTGTTTTCTAGATCATTTCACCATTCTCTAAGTATCTAGCATGGGTGCTTATAAACACCTTTTGCTCCTTAGGATTATAATCCCACCTCTGGCTCCCTTAGGATACCCAATAAAATAGCACAACTCGGATCTTGGTTCCAACTTTGAAGCATTACTATAAGTACATAAGCTGGACAGCCCCAAATGTGAAAATGATTTAAACTAGGCTTATGCCCAGTCCACATTTCTTATAGTGTCCTAGGTACTGATTTAGATGGTACCAAGTTCAAGATGTATGCTGCTATCTCAAGGGCATACCCCCAAAAAGATAAATGTAATGATGCATGACTCATCATTGACCTAACCATATCTAATAGGGTGCTATTTCTTCTCTTTGCTACACCATTTTGCTGGGGAGTCCCTGGTGCAGTCAATTGAGAGACAATCCCTTCTTGTGTAAGATAGTCTCTGAACTCACTTGAGAGGTATTTGCCACCTCGATTAGACCGAAGGGCTTTGATACGTTTATCTAATTTCCACTGTGCTTCAGCCTTGAACTCTTTGAATTTCTCAAAGATTTCAGACTTGCGTCGCATTAGATATACATATCCATACCTAGAGTAATCATCAGTAATGGTAATGAAATACTCATAACCTCCTTGTGCTGGTTTGCTCATAGGACCGCACACATCTGTATGAACCAATTCCAATACTTCTTTGGCCCTTTCTCCTTTAGAAGAAAATGATCGTTTGGTCATCTTTCCTTGGAGGCAAGATTCACACGGAGGTAGATCTTCGAGATCTAATGAGCTAAGATGCCCATCCTCGACTAATCTCCAAATTCGCTTTAGACTAATATATCCTAAGCGTAGATGCCAAAGATAAGTATCATTGGTCGAAGAAACCTTCCTTTTTCAGGAATTAGTTTGTTCTATATTATGTGGTGAGTTTGTAATTGGTTTTATATAAAACAAGTTATCATGCATGCTACTGGAACAAATAATATTTCCATCTCTACTGATATCAACACTAGTATAAAAACTAATGCAAAAACCATCTAATATTAATTGAGAAATAGAAATAAGGTTTTTACATACATTCGGAACATAATAAACATTGTTCAAAAATAACTTCCTATTACATGGAAAATTTAAGCACATTCCTTCCACTGTAGAAGCCTATACTTTTGCTCCATTACCCATCCTTAGAGCAAATTCCCCTTTAGCTAGTTCCTTCATTTCCTAAAATCAATGCAACTAATTGCAAATATAGTTAGTGGCTCCAGAGTCTACAATCCAAGAATCAGTAGAATCAACCATTAAACAGGTTTCAATGAAGAACAAAAGAGGTGTACCTATCTGACCTCGTGCTAGGTACTTCGAGCAATCCCTTTTCTAGTGCCCTTTCTGGCCACACCTAAAGCATTTGCCCTTAGGCTTTTCACCTGTTAATTGTTTGGGCTATTTTCCATTTTTCTTGTTTTTCCCTTGACCATGTTTTTGCTTCCCCTTTCCTTTGAACTTCTTCCCTTTTGGGTTAAGTCCAGAAGTGGATGCTTGAATTATGTTTATGTGGCCCTTATTTTTCATTATGGCTTCTGTAGCTAGGAGTTTTTTCATTAATTCCATCATATCCATGTTCATCTTGCTCAAACTATAATTAAGCTTGAACTGGGTGTAAGACGGTGGGAGAGTCTTCAAAATCATGTACACTTTTGACTGTTCATCTATGTTTGCCCCTAGGATCTCGGCAGCATTGAAGTAATCCATCATTTTGAGCATATGCTCTCTGACAGATGCTCCTTCTGCCTTTCTTTGATTCATAATTTCTCTAAGAGCACCTTGCTTTGCGAGCCTACTCTTATCGGCAAACATACGAGACAGTGAGGTCATGATTTCTTTTGCAGTTTCCATATGATGATGCTTGCTCTACAAAATATCTGACATAGAAGCCATCATACAGCACTTAGCCATACTATTGGCCTTATGCCATTTTGCCTCAGCATCTTTTGAGCTTCAGAAGAGTTTGCCCTCACAATAGGACAAGGAATTGTTAGGACATACTTGTACTCTTCTACAGTGAGTATTATGTCCAAGTTTCATTCCCAGTCCACAAAATTCGGTCCAGTGAGCTTGTGCTCTTTGAGAATTGTAGCTAGTAAGCTGAAGGAAGACATTTTTCTGGATTTACAACAAGATAATCATAATTATTTTATGAGTATGGAATTGATGCATATATAATATGTATGCTATCTTTGGAAATAAAACATACAAGTACTTTTACATCATTTGCCTTAAGTAGATTAACCCTTAAACTACTCGATATAACAGTGTCTCAATGTCCTCACAAGAACTCCACCGATGGGATGGCTGAACTTATGAACGTTATGTTAAGCGCCACTGCTTATTTGGACTGACAATTATCTGGATATGTTCCAATTTGAATAATTCAATCACTGTTTCGTTTGGATTCTTAAATCTAATAGCGAACTCTATCAATGGGATAGCCGAACCTACTATTTAAGTTGAGTGCATACCCATTCCTTATGTTCATTCACCATAACATTCTTGATTTAAGCCCTCCGATGGGGTAGTAACTTTAATCAATGTTGTGTGGGGCGATCTTTAGTGAAGAATTCCACCGATAGGATGGCCAAACTCATTAACACCCTTTTTGAATAAACATTTTAAATTCACCTTGTTAAATCTTGATAAAGTGTCACCCTCTGATGAGGAAGTCAATGACATTTACCATTAGCATGAATCAGATATTGGAAAGCCGTAGGGTATTTCCAGTCCCCTCTCCTACTCAATATTTTAACATAAAGGTTTTCTCTATTTTTGGTATTTTCGCTTTTTGTTTTAGATCTAAACACACTTTGGTTTTTGCGAATCCCCTTTGTATTACTAAAACATTGCAATACCTTAATAGATTACTTACCTAAATCTGGGTGTATGGACCCTTAGGTTGTCGTATTTTAAATCTCAAGTTAAGTTTTTCATTTTTGTCATGAGATTGCATGGCATCTTTAGACATAATTGCTTACAATTATCTTGTCTAAGCCAATCTTTTTTAAATGAACTTAACTATCTCTGAGAAATTAACACATAGGATTGGCCAATTTTAAAAACCTAATGAGTGGGTATATTTCTAGGTGGTAATCATGTTTATGCTTATGCAAATATATTAAAACCAATGTCAATGCATTATAAACATCCACCAAAATACGTTAAAAATCCCTCTTTGATGGCTCCCCGCAATCTTCAACAAAATAGCACACTTAATATCTTTTTCTACCTTAGCTGATTGTCCATCAATAGGAGCTAGTCGAATGAGCTGGTCGACCAGCAAGCTCACCCAGCTGAGTGTTCCTCCATGTTGTTTTCTTTTTTTTTTTTTCCTTGGTCTTTAGAGATTACAATAATACACTTTGCTATTGCTAATACAAGCTTCATAAAGAAACATTACCTGGATATCAAAATATCCTATGCTTCTTTTAAATGAAACTACAAGCAATAACCATAAATATTTATACATGAAATCGCCTATGGACAAGCTTCGTTGATCGTACACAAAAATCTATCATGCATACATACGAACCATCAAGGGGATTTTATATTATCTGCACATGCAAGCATAAAACCACAAGTATATGCAACACAAGATTTCGTAATCTTACCACTCACAAGATGACTAACATATTTATGCAAATACAATATTCTTGCATAGTCAAAGCATGTTGTGTGTGAGCCTAAGCTCTGATACCAATTGTGGGATCGATAATATTACATGTGATCTATCCTAGTCCATATTTTCAAAAATATTACCAAGAAAACATGCTAGGAAAATAAAATAACCATATAACACATAAGAACATGCCTAAGAACATATAGAACATAACTAGTATTTGCAAAATATGTAAAGCTAACCTCTTGAAGCGTGAGGCCTTTGATGAAGCTAAAACCGTCATGAGCTTTGTTCCCACTCACGAACAAGGCCACAAAAAAATTTTTACTATAAGGGTGTCGCAATATGCAACTCCCTAGTCTTCTTCCCTATGGTTAAAGAGACTTTCTTGAGCAAATAGCCTCTTGTGGGGGAAGAAACAAAGTAATATGTTCTTGAAAATCTAGAGCAAAAAAAACCACACAATAAGTGTGTACTATATGTTGTAGTATTCTCTTGCCAAAATGGAAGATATCAACTATAAAATTTTTTGGATGCTAGAAATGGTTTAAGACCTTGCCTATTTATAGAAAAAGTTTGGCACCTAAACCTTGTAAACTTTCCATGTGGGAAACTTTTTCCTAGTAGTAAATGTTTGCCATATGTCATGGAAGTTACTTGTACAATTTAAAATTTTCTTGTAGTAACTTTCTAGCACATGTCTTAAAAGATTGGGCCAAGCCCAAAATCCAAGTCCAACACATAGTCTATAATCCATGTGGAGGCCCAAGCCCAATAAGAAACCATCAAATCCCAATTAGGTTATCTTGGACTCTAAAGAAAGCCCAAACCCAATTCCAAGCGTTGGCCTAATAAGGCTACTACTACAATATGGAATTTGCTCTTTCAAGATTACTCTCTCAAAGTCATTTCAACTAAGGAAGGGACCAAGAAGACACAATTAACCTTGGCTTCCAAAAATAATTAAAAAATGTCCTTGCCCAATCTAGGCGATATAATAATAATTATTTTTAACTCCGATCTATTCCACCATAAGATCAAAGTTGCACTCCAAGAATAATTGCTATTACCCAAAAGCTTGTCACAAAAGAATGTGAACTTTGTCTTTGACCTACTAAATAGCCGACCATAATGCCCCTCTATGGATACCCACAGCTAAGACCGGTCCTTTGGCCTATGTAATATCACCTCCTTAGCTGTATCTTTTTCTGTTGAGTTTCTTGTCCTATTGCCAACCATCCTTGGTCATGGAATCTCTTGATCTCAGGAGCAACCCTCAAGCCATATGACCGATACAGCCATAAAGGTATCACTAGATCTAGATTCGGATGATAAATGTGGACAATCCCAAAGAGGGCACATAGATTCCATATTGCATATGCATGTTCCAGTTAATTAGAACTTAGCACTTAATGCACAAGGTTGTTGATCCTAATAAAACAAGATCTCACCCACAGTGAATCAACGTACCAAACCCTAACTTTATTAGTTCATCCACATACACTCAAGATTAAGAGCAATGATCATTTAGTAGCAATGAGTATCTTGTTTTCTTTCTTTGATAGTACGTCTCTAGAAAATATACTCACAATGGTCCTGTCAAATACGTGACACACGTACTATTGAGACAAATCCGAAAAGTCCTCCAATGACCTAGGTAGATCACCCTCAACGAGGAGACTTGCTCAATATAACATTATCCAGGTAGAGTGCCCAACACTACCATTCGGTTATAGACTCAATTTATGACGTGGCTAAGTCTATACTTGGACCTACTGTGTGTCCATTCTTATTGCGTACCCAAGCCATTAGTTCAAGTCAAGGGACCTTTATACATACATTAATAAAACATACCAGAGATAATATGCAAGGAACTCATAATGCCATTTAACAAAATGATTATACATTGTTTAACATCCAAAATGTTATATACAAGTGAGCTTTAGGGCATACTAATCCTAACAGAAGGATGAAGAGTTGAAGAAAAGGATGGCTGGAGAAGCTCTCTATTGGATACTGTTAACACTCAACGGTCAGGCCTTGAAAAGCTGCTTGTTGAAGTGGAGGGGATTCAATGGGATTGAGAGGCCTTCCTACTGTCTAATTAGTTTGCCACATGCTACATCGCTTAGTTGGAGGAGGAGCTCAAGAACGCCAAGGAGTGATCTCAAACTATAAGGCCATGTTAGAGTGCCAATATGAGCTTTTTGAGAAAGTGGCTGTGTAGTACAAAAATGGCATCAAGGATGGTGCCAAGAAGGTTGTAGAGCTACTGTAGAAGGATCCTCCTGTTCTCCTTGAGTCCTTGGTTGAGGCAATGCTAGACAACTTGGTCCCTTCACTTGTTGCCTTCGAAGCTACTATTACGGGGTCGGGGAACTCTGGCACCGATTCCGCAGCGGTGGCATCTAATGCCGCGACAGAGGATGTCGATGCTTTTATCTTAGGGGTCCTCCCAGTTATGGCTGATGTTGGAGATATTATTGCCGTCGTGGTTGATGGCGATGTGATGGAGATACCAGAGGCTTGTGACGTGACCCGGGCTGCTTGATTTAACTTTTTTAATTTTTGAAGAAAATGATGTGTAATTTTAAACCATTTATCTTTCTTTGTTGTTTTTCATCAAAAAATATTTCTTTTTAATGATTTGGACACGACCTTTTATTGGCTATTATATTTATGTATTTGCACTTTACCTTATTTCAATGAATCTTGTAGTGTTTGATACTTGTTGACTTGTTTGTCATAAGGAATTCATTGGTTCTTTAATCTTGTTGTGCACCAAGTGTTTGCAACGATTGTTCCTAAATAGGAATTAGATGTTGGAAATTGAATCAAGTAATAATATCTTTTACGACAGTAAGCATGTTTGTGTGCATGGAACCATGACTTGTCATTCATTCATCAAACATTACATAGAAATTTTGCGACGTTTGTCGTCAAACATAGTAAATTTTCAAATGTTTAAAATTCCATGCATTTAGGAGCAGTGTCCCATCGGCTCTAGCCAATTTAAAGTTTCCTAGTTGGACAAACTTCACGACCTGATAAGGGCTTTCCTAATTCTCATCAAGTTTGTTAATGTTGCCTTTAGCAAAGTAATGTTTACATAGGACCATATCCCCTAAGCCAATGTTCTTTGGCTTGATTTTTCTAGACAAGTGTCGTTTCGAGGTCTCCTTGGCTGTTTCATTTTTGATCTACACATCTTCACGCACTTCATCAAGTAACTTTAACTCAATTTTCAACACTTCATCATTTACCTCTTCTTCAAAGTGTCTCACACGCAATGTTGAGGATAAGATTTTGATCAGAATCACGATCTCTGATCTATAAGCCATTCTAAATGGGGTTTCTCTAGTGCTACTATGAATGGTTGTCCAATGGGCCCATAAAACCTCTGGGAGTGCTTCTAGCCATCACCCTTTCGCCCCTTTGTGAAAGGCAAATAATCTTAAGAGAGGGGTGAATTAAGATTATGTGCAATTTTTCCAATCAATGTACTCAATAAAATAATTAAGTTTACCTAAACAATTAATCAAACACTTAAGGCATACAAATCATAACAAAGTAAGGAGAAGAGAAAGAGAGTAGAAAAGACCAATTTTTAAGTGGTTCGACAAGCCTACATCCACCGCTTAAGGATGCTCCCCTTAGGACTTCAATACTTCACTAATGTGTGTGCATGTTCAAATGTTTGTGGGCACAAACCAACTTTCTTTTACACCTCTTTGAAGATATCCTTTAAAGAGCCCAAGAGTTGTGCTCTTTAAGATTTTCTTCCATTCAATCAAGCTAATATATATTTCTCTCAAACAAACCTAGCTTCTAGTATGTGTATACAACAATAAATGGTAGAAAAGATTGTTTGTGTAAGCTCAAATTCTCAAGTGATTCTAAGTAATAAATGAATTAAAAGAGTTTAAAAAGGCTTAGATATAATGTTTGAATGCTAGGAGAGCTTATTTAAAGGATATGAGAGTTGCTGGGGGCAATAATGGTGGAAAATGGAGTAGCCAATGGTCCTCTAACGGTTACAACATTTAATGCTATAGGGGAGTCGGTCGCCTTAGTCGATTAACCGGCTAGAGGCCTCAGCTCCTTATCAAACTCTCTTACCAGGATGGACGCGTAGGCTAGTTGATTAGCTAAGGGTCTGGTAGTAGTCCTAAGTATTCTGTTGAGGTTGGTCGACCTTCGCTACCAGCAGGGTGCCCGACTAAGGAATTTGGCTTCAACAGATTGATTAGAAAGAACCACCAAATATGTTTAAAAACTCCCAACTTTGATCAAATGCATTTTGTAAGTATAAAACACATCAAAGAAGGTTTTCTGAGATATTGTAAGTTCAATAAACATGCTAATGCATATCTTTGAAGATTTTGAAAGACTTTATGCAGGAAAAACATTTCTTCAAAGATGAGGATAAAAAATCTTGTTGCAAGTGATGCAATGACAAAAACAATTTGTTTCAGCTATAAGAGTTATAATAAGGCAATTCACAAGAGAGCACAAGCCGGTATCTCTTATGATGCCTCATCTTTACCTTATAACTCCAATCTTGATCACGAGCACACGGTCACTCTTCATCTTTTTGCAAAGCTTGAAATACGTATACAATAGCTTCTAAACTTGATATAACATCTTTATTCCATCAATGCACATCCTCCAAGCTTGTTGATCACATCATGCTTAATATGAAAATACACTAAAACACTTACATGTTTAGCATTCACAACATAAGCAATGGTAAAAGCATCATAGTGTATAATTATCATTGTTATGTTAATTACCAAGTTATAAGGTTAATTTACATCATCAAAGCAATCATCAAAAGCAATATTACACTAACAATCTCCCCTTTTTTGATGATGAAAAATTAATCCAATTTGGACAGAGTCCCAAAAACAAAGTGACTCCCCCTCAATTTAGTAATTTATGCATACAAACTCAAAACATCAAAGCACAAATTCATCATAGATAAGCTCAAATTCATCACATATATGCATGCATATATTCAAGCCATTCATACCATTTTTCACACCATTTATGAACATACTACTTCTCCTCCTTGGCATCATCAAAACAAGTAAAAGCATAGGAAGAGAGTAGAAAACTAAAGGAAATAGATTAGCATAAGTAAGAGTAACACCTACAAAAACTAATACTAAAGGCCAAAATGGCAATAATCCATCAAGCTAAGCTGGAAATAAAAGCGAGAATGTTCAAAGTGCTAAGTCATGCAATGTTCAAAATGTTAAATGTTTTGAAGAAAAATGCATGGTAGATGCAAGAGTCTAGAATTCCAGTCACGGTAGTCCTAGGAGAAGTTGTTCATGTCTGAGCAGATTCGCTTGATTTTTTAATCAACTTGATTCCTCTATGCTGATAACTCAACCTAATTTGCATTCCACGTGGCATTCATTTGTCCTATACTTGTATTAACTGCTTGCATTTGAGTCAACAGCTAGGCCAAGATAGAAGGATCATCATGTTGCACTCTGAAGCTAGAACTTGCTCCACACCTCATCTCTTCACGACTTTGTTCATCCATTCTAGCTTGTTCCCTTAAGGCACACCTAGCTCTCCTCAGATCAATTTCTTCTGCAATTAGCCCTATTTCTTCCTTATCTAAACTCACATCTATAGGCTGTCTAATAGTTGGCTCACGGATATTAATGTTTCCTCCTCTAACTTATTCTTGCTTTGCTTTCTTATCTAATGCATATTGAACCTCACCCATATATTGAGCTTCCGGCTCCCTTCACTGGGTTACTAAAAGTGGTGCCTTTCCTTGATCTCTTCTTGATTGCCTCCCTATCATAGGGGAAATTGTTATAGGTAGCCCTACTGATAGGGTTCCCATTGTACCAATAAATGCCCATAGAATTCATGTAAGACATGTTAAAATTCCAAGCAAATTCCTTAATCATCTTCTTCGGCTTAATCTTAAAATGATTAAATAACTGAGTTAAAGCCATTCCATAACCCAAAGTAGTGGTCTTTCCTCTATCCTTACCACTAATGTGTGGCATGTGATGTAGCATAAGAAATGGTAATGCAATTTTCTTCTTCTTATGAAGTATATAGAGCACATAAGCGTCTATTAACGGTATCTTCCTATCATTAATCATCCAAGGCAACAAGACCTCACTAATCACCTTTAATGCAATTCTCTTATTAATATCAACATCTTTGAGATAGGGAAGAATCAGACCGAGAGTTTTAAGACCAAATTTTCGCCACATAAAATTAATAATAGTAGAGGCTAGATTCTTAGCCCCTATGGCCATCTTTAACTATTATAGTGTTCTGATGTCTGTTTTAACCCACAAACATATAATTGTGTCTAGTGTAGTAGATTCTAGAACGGGTATCGTCTCCACAAGGTGGCTACCTTAGTTTGGACTATACGTGCTCGTGCACTAAGGATAGCAATGTATGTGTGTGTATGCTTTCTTTACGATATAAAGGGCTCTTGAGGAAAGGAAAATAAAACCTAAGCTACGAAGAAACTATAGTTGCCAATCTAAGAAAGGAATCCTAACAAGAAAGAAAGGGACCTACGTTGTTTGCGTTGCAACTAGATGTAGGCTATGATAATGGATCAGGTTTTTTTAAGGCTCAGGACTTTCATTAATGTCGTGTTGATTAGGGGTCTCTTAACCAATATTAGTGATTTAACCCATTAGCTGGGTTTAAAGCTAAGGGCCAATCCCTCATAGTCTACACAATCCGTGCTTAAAACTTATCTTTTTGGATAGGTTTAAAGCAAAAAATTAGCACCTAAACACTATGTGACATTAAAGCTTGATCAACTAATACTAACGTGGGTGAGGGATACTTTAGTTTAGGTTAGCATATCCTCTTGGCTATGTTTAAAGCCAAGGACTAGTACCTAAACTCGACTAAGCAAAGCATATAACCTATGAGATAGGTTTAAAGCTAAATTCTACTCTACTAAGCAAAGCCATGAATTAAGCACAATCCAACATCACCTATATAAGTAGATAAAAGCATTGCAAGACAAATAACTTATGCATATTCACTTAGGCATATTAACAAATATATAGACATGTTTGAATTTCAATACATAGACATATTGAATCATGCCATAGATTTACGTAAATAAACATGTATTAATAGCCAAAGATACACACAAATTCTTTATTCAATGTCCTAATCTAATATACAACATCAATCAACCTAGATCTAACTCAATTACAAAACATATTTACAAGAATAAGAAGAGGAATAAGAAACTTTACTTCAAACCCTTGCTCAAATCCATTGCAAAAGCCTTTAATCTTTTGTTACAAGCTTCAATCCAGCTTGGTTTAGTGTAGAATGATAGTTTTGAGTGTTTGTGAAGTGGGCAAAGGGTTAGGGTTTATTCAAGTTTAAGAAAATAAAATTACTTCCCTAATTTTGAGCAAGAAAGGGCTTTAAACAGCTATTATTGGGCTTTGCCGATTGACCAGTACTCTGGTGCTACTAGTTACCCTAACTGGCCACCCTAACGGCTACTGGCAGGGGTGATCGATAGAATTTGCAGTCTACCAAAATTTCGCCGATTTTGCTTTTGGTTTTCTCTGCTTGTCTTGTGCATCTTTCAGAAGCTTCCAAACCCATTTTTCTTGATCTTTTCATCCGCACAAACATCTTCAAGCTTTTTTCCATGCCCTCTACATCTTTAATCAAGCTCAATTCCTTCTTTCAAAACACACCTAAAACATGAAATGATACACTTAGTATAGCTTTTATGCACTTTGACTTCTTATGCGCAAATGTCTCTAATTTATGCACAAACACACACCAAATGCATTCAATTAAGCTCAAAACACCTTTAAATGTTCATAAAAAAACTATATGCAAACACACACAAATAATACACATCCATACCTTCAAACCTTCCCTTTGTTTGTCCCCAAGCAAGCCTAAACCAAAGTCTATCCATATGCTTTTCAAAGAGTTGCTGGATGTATTGACTTGTTATCTTTTTACCTCTGAAGAAGTATAAGGGGTCATTCTTTTTGTATAAGAGTTCTTCTAGCCTTTTCGGATCTTCCACTCAGTCACAAGTGGTCTCACATCTCTTAAGAACTTAGCAAGTAGTTAGAGCTGCCACAAACCTAGGATTCTAACTCATACACCTGGGATGTTGATACTTCATGTCTTATCAACTAACATGACATCTCAATATGCACTTACCCCAAAGATACAAGGAAAAGAAAAAAAAATCACAATGGTTCTTTGATGTTGTCTCTCGAGCGCAAGCTCTAAAGACCCATAAGCACACAGATCGATATAGTGTTGTGCATGCAAGAATAGATGTCAAACCATAGGGAGGCCTAGTTATGGGAAGGATTCTATGTATGTGTGTCCTTGGCAGTGCTTAAAAGGAAACCTAAACTAACCATTTTTTTTAAATTTTTGGACAATTAGGAGCTCTAGATAAAGAAAATAAACCTAAACTATGGGAGTGGAAAAGTAGAGAGAAAAACAATCTAAAAAGAATTAACAAATGGAAAGGATTAGGGTGACATCTACTTGCTAATGGGTGATCCTAGACTCAAATACTATAGGATTACATGGAATGGCTTAATTACCAATTGCGCTTTAACTAGGTTACTTGATTAGTCTCCTAATTTTTTCCAAGGACTCAGTGCGGATCCATCCCTAGGTAACGTCTCCTAGAGCTACAATGTGGTCCTTATGACCTAGGGCCCTAAGAGTAACTAATTAGCTACCTAGGTGACATAGAACGAACCTACCCTAGTACCTAAACCATTGGTTGGATTTAAAGCCAACACCTAGTGTCACTAGACTTGACTATATCTACCTAAAAACCTATTGGCTGGATTTAAAACCAAAGGAGACTTGATTTAGACTAGCTTCAAATTATGCCTCATTATTCTAGGGTCACTATAGCAGGATTTGACCTGTTAGTGCATTTATACATGTTCTAGATCAAGGTGTTCAGGGATAAAGGGGCCTATTCGACTACCAAACATTTTCATAAGAGCCAACATGTATCCAATATTGAGGTCATATTTATTACTAGGCATGCAAACATAAACATAGACATGAATATAAACATTACCCACTTCACAAGATCTACACATAAACACAAAGACATGATCATAGAATGGATTAAAAGTGTTTAGTAGCAAATAGACTTCAATTTATACATATGCAACTCTCATAGGCATATTATCAAATATCTAGACATGTATTGAATAGTAGCCATTAAAACAAGAAGAACATAGCATATGTATATATATATATTAAGCTTTTAAATCCAATAATATAGAAGTAGAGAATCAACCCATTACACAAGTATTCACCCTAAACAAATCTACTCAAACATAATATCAACGAGGATGAAAGAGAGAATAGAAAACTTCCTTTCCATCCTAGTAATTCTTGTACAAAATCTTTGAGTTGGCTTCAATCCAAGTGTTTGAATTCTCCAAGCTTGAACGTAGGTGAAAAGTAAGTGATTATGTATGTCTTAGAGGTGGTATAGCTAGGGTTTTGTGTGTGTGTATTGGGTCTGAGTCCAAATCTCCCTTTAAAAGCTGTAAAATGGAGCTTTTATAACATCAGCTATGCACTGCTGGCCGATGGTCGATTGACCCCTTTTCTTAGCTCAACTGGCTTTCATAGTGATGCTCTCTAGACTGGCCGGTCGACCTAGCCAGTCGACCGACTCTTTAGGGGAGTTAACTGGTTGAAAATGGGTTCCTCTCTAGAGTGGCCGATCGACCTGCAATTTTTCTAGGTCGACCGACTTCTCCAGTTAACCTTCAATTTTCTCTTTCTTTATCTCGGCCTCCATCGCACGATTTGTACTGCTTCTATCTTTATTGTTCATCCTTGGTCAAGCTCTGTTTTAGCCTTATAGCTCACCTAAGGCACAAAATTAAGCATTTAGTACAGCATTTGACTTAGAAACTCAAGTATGTACATTTGCATATGCTTAAGCCTAACTCTAGTATATGTACTATACTAATGCATCTTTTAAGGCTCCAAATATCTCTTAAACATAGGCAAATAACAATGCAAACGCACCCAAAAACACAACACATGACTTTCAATTGATGTAAAGAGCCTTATTCATGATACAACGAAATAACACAAAAAAAAAACTCGTGTCAAATTGACATTGTGTTACTTGACACTTATTCAACATACTTCATTTTTCAATCTTTTTGTTGCCTTTTGGCTTTTTCTCATTCTTCAATTTTTTAAACTTTTTTTTTCAAACTTATTCCTTTTTCTTTTGAATTTTCCACAATATATAACATAAACAAAAGAAAAGAAAAAGAAGAGACTCAAGCACACTAAAAGAACCAATCAAGGAAGGAGCATTTATATCAACAACCTTTTGAAAACACTTTTTCCAACAAAGTTGCAAGGAAGCTTCAAGGTGTATTTCTAGAAGTACTCACTGCCCACAATTTTAAAAAGGATTCTTTTCAAAGTCTAGGTCATAACCCACACTCCATTCATTTCCCACAATAAATCCTCATCTTCTCTAATCAATTAAGTTAATAGCAAAGGCAACTCTTCAACCAACATAGAGATAAACAACTCAAGACGTGCAAAAATTCGAAAAATGAACACATTTTGAGCAACAACAAGGCATGCTATACAAATCTATCCCATAAATGAATTAACAATAAAAGAACAACCACAACCCCAAACCTAAACTTTGCTTGTCCTCAAGCAAATAGCATCTAACCACATAAACAAGCAAGCACGTGAAACACAAATAGGGAATGTGGAAGGGGATAGATAGGGACGAGTAAAGAATGGATAGATACAACAGATGTGAATTCCAAGCACAAGCTTTAAAATAAGCCCACAAGTGAACATGTCGTGTGTAGTAAAGTGTGCGAGTGTGGTGTCATCTTTCTTAGAAAGGCTATCTGTGTGTGGTCCTAAGTTATGCGTATCCTAGAAAGCTATATGTAATGACCTAAACTACCATTCTTTTTAGGTATTAGGTTTGAATAGAGCTCGAGAAAAAGTAAACCTAACCTAAAGACAAGCAAACTAAAGTGTGGGTGTATGGAGATAGGGGAATCAAGCTATCTAAGGGGAAACAAATAATGGAAATAAAAATAGGGTGATTTTAACTTACTTATAGGCCATTGCTACACTTTTGTTTAGGGCTGTTTGATGGGTTTCCTAGATTGCTCTTGTCTAGAGGCCTAAATAACCATCTTATTATCCCCTAGGTTTTAGTGCGGGTCTATCCCTAGGTTAATCGTCCTCAGAGTACAGCGTGGTCCTTATGACCTAGGTTTGCGGGCTAGTTACTTAGGATTTTAGGTGACATTGATTGATCTTATCCTAGTGTCTAAACTTTTGGCTAGGTTTAAAGCCAAGACCTAGTCCATCTAAGGTCAATTAAACTAGCCAAAAGTCTATTGGCTGGGTTAAAAGCTGAGGGAAACTCAACTAAGCCTAATCATTAGTTAAGTGCCATCAATCACGTATCACATTAACGATCCAAGCATTAAAGCACAAGTTCATACATGTTTTAGGGCAAGGCATTTGTGAATACATGGACCTATCCAACTACTAAACACATAGGCATGTTTAGATTACACCATATTAAGTAATAATACTCAACATGTATGCTATTGAAGCTAATCTTGCTATTAAGGCATGTAAACACACAAATAGACATGTATGAATGCATTACCCACTTCTTGGATTCTTCATATATAGAAGTGATTAATAGAAAATAAGCTTCAATATATATATATGCTATCTCATTGAGGCATATTATCAAACACTTAGACATGTATGAAAATAGCCATTGAAACCCTAAGGACAAAACATATATATAAATCCATCAAATACCCATTACAAGAATGTAATAAATGAACCCATAAAACAAGTGTTAATCACCCTAAAATTCTCTATTCAAACATAGAATAAACTAGGACAAAAGGGAGATAAAGAGTCTTCCCTTTTATCCTTAGAAATCTCTTTACAATCCTTCAGCAAATCCTCAAACCTAAGTGTTTGATCTACCTAAGATGCTTGATTCCAAGTATAGATATGTCTGCCTAAGTATGTGTGAGGTGGGTGAATGTGGAAATAGGTTGGGGTTAGGTATAGAGGATGGGGTGATTCTTTCCAAATACAAGGCTTAAAATAAGCTTTTAAAACTATCTGCAGGTGCTGCAAGTAGGGTCAGCCGGTCAACCGACAAGGAGCCTAGGGTGACTGGTTATATGTCTTGCTCTTTGTGTCTGCTGACCACCCTAACTGGTCGACTAGTAAGGGGCTTAGGGTGACTGACAGCCATTACTTAATGCTTCAAAGTTTGTCGATTTTTGCTCCGATTTTCTCCCTTCGCCTCGAGCCTCGTCCGTATGCTTCTAAACTCATTTTTCTTGCTCTTTTCATCCTCAAAACCCTTTACAAGCTTTGTTTATGTCCTCTTCATCTTTAATCAAGCTCCAAGCACTGCTCCAATTCTTACCTAAAACACACAAAATGAGCACTTGGTCTAGTATTTTCTCTATAAACTCAACTTTGAACATTTATATTCTCATATGCAAAAATATAGTATATATACCATACTAAAGCTATCTAATAAGCACAAGACACCTTTAAAAACATAAGAAAATGCCATGCAAACACAAACACACACAAAACCAACACATCAACAACCTTGTTTCCATGTAGTTCGCAAATGCTAATGATATTCCAATCATCTATTAGCCTTTATCCTTATAATGGAAAGCACTAATACTCAAAAAAAACAAAGAAGAGATTAGAAGTCAATATCATGCAAGCTTACATTGACATTTGAAATGATAAACAAAGATGTATGCAAAGGGTGTATGATTGATGCACTAATGATGGAAAGGAGCAAGAACATGTGAGGTGAATAAAAATCTAACCTACTAAGAATACAAACAAATAAAAGAAAGCCTAAACTATCAAAAGGTAAAGGAAATAAAAGCAATCTAAACTATTATATACAAAGAAAGAATAAGTAAAAGAAAACTAATCTACTATATAAAATAACAAAAGAAAGTAAATACAAGAAGAACAAGGAAGGCCCAAGAAAGAAAAAAAAGAAGAACAAGAAAATATAAACAAGCCTAGGGTGCCTTCTAGTAGCACTGGATTTAACGCCCCTAGCCAGGCGCCAATGTTAAAGCAAAACGTGTTTAAAGCTTCGAGGCACAAATCTCCAAATAATTAATGAAGCATAAAAGGTAGGAAAAAATGATCATGCACTATGGGATAGGGCAATGACTGCACAATGCATCTCTTTTCTATGATGTTCCATCCTTAAGTATGAAAAATGGATGTATGCTCAAATGTGATCGGGACCATGCAACAATGCAAATGATCATACCCTCCTTGCTCGATAATTAACCACCCCATGCCTTTCTCTCATAATCTAGGGTTAAGAACACACCCTCCCCATGAGTCAACGACAAGTCCACTGCATACAAAGTAGGTGGATTGTTTCCTAATCCTAGGTGAAAGTCCATGCACGAAGGCACAAATGTGAGCTTTAAAGCAATGGGAGGCTTAATGGAATGGGAATGGGGAGTAGGGATAACATTTAGAGAAGGAAAGTCAACGAAAAGAGACATGGAAGTACTAGACTCCTCCTCTCTGTGGGATGTTCGTGATTGAACAAGGGTCACTCTAACTCCTTATAGGGGTGGATATGGGTAGAGGGCATGAAATGGGCTTAATGGACTCCTTATTATGCAAACATGAATGCTCAGGGGAGATATGCGCATCTAACTCCTTGAATGAAGATTCGGAATCACGTTGAGTACTAGGAACAACAAAATTATCCTCCAAACATGTGTGCAATATGGGAAGAGAGGAAAAAATAGGTTTGCATGACTCAATAGGAGGCGATGAAAGCACGGGAGAATAAGGTATTGCTTTTTCTAAAAATACCCAAAGTTGTCATTAAGAACCAAAGTACCATCAAGCTCATCTTTTTCCTCACTACAAGATTCAACTCTCCATTCATTATCAAATTCATCACTAATCACCTCAACCATAGGCCTCACTCCTATCACTTCAACCCAGTTAAAAGGCATCTCAACACTCTTACTCACGAGGTACTTATTCTCAAATCCCCTATTTAAGCACTCAACTATTTGGGATAACCTTTCCGAAACCTAACTAGCGTCTCTTGATTGGATTGAATCATTTGAGTAATGAGAAAGAGTTGGGACTGGGATTGCTCAACCATTTGTTCTAATAACTCGAAAGATGTGGATCTATAAGATCAAGGCTCAACGGAGTGAAAATGGTAATCATCTTGATTAGGGCCACTTTACGCAAAATCATAAAAAAAAAAACTTAGAGAAAGGGTGGGTGGGAAAAGACAGTGTTGGAAGTGGACAATCGAAACTAAAAAGTGAATAGAATGAAGAGTCATCTTGACCCCAAGATGAAGGCACATGATATGGCTCCCTATAATCATGATGACTAGTTGTAGATGCATGAAAGGGCATATGACTACTAAGGGCACTCTTGGGTTTTGCAAGATAATGGGGATCGGTATGGAGAATGGGGTAAGAATTAACATCTTGGTCACACATTCCACAAAGATCACCAAAAGGATTATATGACTCCTTATAATCATGATGGTTAGATGAAGATGCATGAATGGTTGCATGACTATAGGGATTATGACTTACATTAACCGAAGATTGAGGATTTCCATATGCAAAAGGACAACCAAAAGAATATTGCTCACAACTACCACATAAGAGACAAGCATTAAGAGCATGAAAGAGAGGTAGAGAAAAGGATACAAGTGACCACCAAGAAGCATTGGAATTATCCATACTCAAGCAACACAAGTAAACCTCTTCTCACTTCAATTTTTTTTTTTTTTGAATTTTCAAAATTTTCAATTTTTTTGGGTTTTTCAAGATTTTTTAATTTTTTTTTTGGTTTTCAAATAAAAGAAAGCAAGTAAAGATAAAACACATGCAAACTACCAATCATAAACAAAAAAGCACACAAAGAACCAGTACCGTGCCTCCTTAGCAATGGCATCAAAAACTTGATATTTGTTTTAACCTGCAAGCATACGGATCGTGTCTAGTATAGCAAATTCAAGTACAGGTATCGTCTCCACAAGGGGCTACCTTACTTTGGACTTTACATGCTCATGTGTAAAGGATAGCTACGTGCATGAATGTTTACTTTCTTTAGGATATGAAAGGAGCTCGGGGAAAGAAAGATAAAACCTAAGCTATTGAAGAACTATATGTGCTAGGCTAAGAAAGGAATCCTAACAAGGAATAAGGGACCTAGATTGATTGCGTTGCAACTAGATAAGGGCTATGATAATGGATTATGTCTATAAGACTCAGGACTTCTATTATCTTCGTGTTGATTAGGAGTCTCTTGACCAATACTAGTGGTTAAACCCATCAACTGGTTTTAAGGTTAAGGGCCAATCCCTCCTAGTCTACGCAATCTATGCTTAGAACTTATCCTCTTTGCTGGATTTAAAGCCAAGGTCTAGCACCTAAACACTACGTGACATTAAGGCTCGATCAACCAACACTAACGTAGGTGAGGGATATTTTAGTATTGGTTAACTTATCTTCCTGGCTGGGTTTAAAGCTGAGGACTAGTACCAAAACTCGACTAAGCAAAGCATGTAACCTATTAGCTGGGTTTAACGCTAAAGCCTACTCTACTAACTGAAGCCATAAATTAAATACAATCCGACATCACCCATATAAATAGATAAAAGCATTTGAAGCACAAATACCACATGCATATTCATTTAGGCATTTTAAGAAATACATAGACATGTTTGATTTTCAATACATAAACATATTGAATCATACCATAAATTAATGTAAATAAACATGTATTAAGAGCCAAAGATACACACAAATCCTTTATCCAAAGCCCTAATCTAATATACAACATCAATCAACCTAGATCTAACTCAATTACAAAGCATATTGACAAGAATAAGAAAAGGAATAAGAAACTTCTCTTCAAACCCTTACTCAAATCTATAGCAAAACCTTTCAATCTCTTGTTATAAGCTTCAATCCTAGCTTTTTTTGGTGTAGGATGATGGTTTTGGGTTTTTGGTGAAGTGGGCAAAGGGTTAGGGTTTATTAGGGTTTAAGAAAATAAAAGCCCCCCCCAAAAAAAAATTGATCTAAAAAAGGCTTTAAATAGTTGTTATTAGGCTCTGCTAGTCGACTAGCATGAGCTGATCACAAGATCTGCAATGTTTTTCTCTATTTTCTGGTGCTACCGGGTACCCTAACTAATCCCCCTAGGGCGACTGTTAGGAGAGACTAGCAGAATCTACACTCTGCTAAAATCTTGCCAATTTCACTTCCAATCTTCTCCACTTGTCTCATACTTTTTCCAGTTCCAAATCCATTTTTCTTGATGTTTTCATCCTTACAAACAGCTTCAAGCTTTGTCCACGCCCTTTACATCTTTAATCAAGCTCAACTCTTTCTCCCAAACACACCTAAAACACAAAATAATGCACTTAGTGCAGATTTATGCACTTTGACTTCTTATGCTCAAATGTCTCTAATTTATCCACAAACACATGCCAAATGCATTCAATTAAGTTCAAAACACCTTTAGATATGTAGGCAAAACCTTTATACAAATGCAAACAAATAATCGACATCATATCCCTCTTATTCAACTAGTATTTTGAAAATCTCATTTAAAACTTCTTTTGTCAAAACAAAGGACTTTTTGCATATAGTTGATTTCAATTCAAGTCTAGGATTTCTACACTCAATTTCAAGGATTTCAAAAAATTCACAACCCATGCCAAGATATACACCACAATTCATATGCAAAAAATCATACCAATTAGCCCTTCAAAAAGTTGAAGAACATTAATACCTATGAAATCCGCATCCACAAGATACTTCCCATACACCGTTGAGTGCTTCTCTTGAATTTTTGTTGGTTGTGATGGAGGTGATTATGTTTCTGTCCTTCTACACCTCTTATGTTCTGGACCCCTTCATCTTAGATTCACCATGATTTTGGATAAAATTTTACATCATAATCAGATGAAAGTGGTTTTTGAGTTGTGGGTTTGATGATTTTGAAAAGCAATTTGATAGATTTTGGTGAAAAATTGAGTTTTCAAAAGTGGGTTTAATAGATTTAGGGTTTTGGTAAAAAGAAATTTGGAAAAAGTGAAAAGAATGAGGTGAAAAAGCCTTTAAATTAACCTCTACCGATGTTCAATCGGTCGGCCAGTTGGTCGAGTAGGTCGATCGGCTGGGTTGACTACCCAGGTGAGAATGTAATTGTAATAGCCAGATGCCTTGATATGCAGGTTGATTGGCCGGCTAGGGTGATCGGCTTGCCCAAAATGTGGAAAAATGCAATTTTCAACATTTTAAAGCCATATATTTGCACATAGACACATCTTAGCCATAGTATTACATGCCAATCTCTCTTCTAATCTTACAAAATTTATCCTTGTGCAAAGGTTTGGTAAAAATATCAGCAACTTGATGCAATGCGTCAACAAATTCAAGTATAATGTCATCTTTTTGCACATGATCTCTTATAAAATGATGCTTAATCTCTATATGTTTGGTTCTAGAACGTTGAATTGGATTCTTTGTTAGATTTATAGCACTAGTGTTATCATAATAGATAAACACATGATCATAACGTAAACCATAATCAAGCAAGTTTTGTTTCATCCATAAAATTTGGGCAACACAAATTTCGGCAGCAATATATTCGACCTCGGTAGTAGATGTAGCTACACTATTTTGCTTCCTACTAGACCAAGATACTAAAGAATGACCAAGAAATTAACAAGTACTGCTAGCACTCTTACAATCTACCTTACAACTGGTAAAATCAGCATCTGAAAAACCATGTAAGTCAAATGAAGTTCCTTTTGCATACCAAAGTTCTAGGTTACTAGTTCCCTTAGGATATCTAATGATTTGTTTTACGACAACTAGATGAGTTTCCTTAGGATTAGATTGAAATCTAACACACAAACACACGGCAAATATAATATCCAGCCTTGAGGCCATCAAATAGAGTAAGCTACCAATCATTCCTTGATATTTCTTCTTATCTATTGGCTTACCCTTTTTCATCCTTGTCCAGCTTACTTGCAGGAATCATGGAGGTTCCAATCTCTTTAGCATCCTTAAGCTCGATCTTTTTTATTCTCTCCTTTGTGTACTTGGCTTGATTTATGAAAATTCTCTTCTTATTTTGCTTGATTTGGAGTCCAACAAAAGAGGTTAACTCACCCATCATGCTCATCTCAAACTTCCTATGCATACACTTAGAGAAACTTTTACACAAGGCAACATTAGCGCCACTAAAGATAATGTTATCCACATAGATTTCAATAAGCAAAATATCTTTTCCTTCTCTTTTTATAAACAAACTGGAGTCAAGTTTTCCTCTCTCAAAACCATTTTCAATAAGAAAACCACTAAACCTTTCATACCAGCCCTGTGGGCTTGTTTTAAACCATATAAAGCTTTTCAAGTTTAAAAACATGTTTTGGAAAACACAGATATTCAAAATTAGAAGGTTTCTCAACATATGCGTTTCTCAACATATGCCTCCTCTTCAATGAACCTATTTAAGAAAGCACTCTTGACATCCATTTGATATAGTTTAAAATCCATAATACCCTTGAGCTACAAGTCTAACCTTATTCCTAGTTACTATACCAGATTGTTCCTAAATACCTATTTAGTTGTAATTATTGGGTCTAATGAGGACTCTATTTTGCATATAGTATGCAGGTTAACGGCTTTACTCCAAAAATATGTAGGCAAGTTATGTTCTTTAAGCGTAATTCTTGCCATTTCTTGTAAAGTACGATTCTTTCTCTCTATTACTCTATTTTGTTGAGGAGTCTGAAGGGCCAAAAAGTTGTGTTCAATGCCATGCTTATCACAAAAATGCATAAAAGGAGTATTCACATATTCCATGCCATTATCACTACAAAAGTTATAAAATAGCCTTTCTTATTTTGTACTTTTCTACACAACCTTACAAATTTATTGAACGCATCATTTTAGAAAACATGACCTATGTAAACCTTGTATAATCATCTACAACAACAAAGCTATATCTAGACCTTTCTAGGCTAATAACATCAATTTGTCCCAACAAATTCATATGCAACAATTTTAATGCTCTAGAAGTAGAAACCATGTTGATGGGTTTAAAAAAAGTTTTATGTTACTTTCCAAGTTGACATGCATCACATAATTTGTATTTTTCAATTTGATCTTGGGTAAGTCTCAACTAGCTCATGTTTAGAGAAGTTCTCCAATAAACTCATGCTAGCATGCCCAAGTCTTCTATGCCATAACCAAGTTTTTCATGCACAATGGATAGACATGTAACATTTTGATTCTCAAGTTGGTCAATATCAATGGTATTAACGTTATCATTTATACTAGCAACAAATAGCACATTATCACTTTCACGATCATGCACAATGCAACTAGAAGATTTAAAAACAACTTTATGACCTTTATTACATAATTGGCTAATGTTAAGCAAGTTAAACTTAAGATCTTCAACAAGAAGCACATTATGAAAAACCAAAGACTCTTTATTACCAATGCTCTCTTTACCTATTATTCTCACCTTGCTATTGTCCCCAAAGGTCACATCTCCACACTTGACCTCTTTAAGCTCATAAAATAAGGTGGAGTCACCCGTTATATGCTTTGCGCACCTACTATCCAATATTCACTTCTTCTTGCTATGTTTGCTCATATGGCATACCTACACGTATCAATAAGCACAAAATTCTTTATTTTGGGTTCCCAAACTCCTTGGGTCCTTAACGTTAGTTTCAATTCTTGCCTTTAACAACCCATTTGGATTTTTGCCATTGTGGGACAAGTATACATCTATGCGCAACTTCTTATAATAACAATGAGTAGAAACATGTTTATGTCTTTCACAATAAGTACAAGTAATGGTGGATTTTGAAGAGCTAGTGAAGGTTGATGCTTTCACAAAGTAATTTTCAAATACTTTTGTTTGATTATAGACTCATACCCAATTACAGTTTTGTCAAATACCATTTTTTATGATCCAAGAAGCTTTTCAAAGTTTTCCTTTCTATTTGTAAATTTTCTTACAATCTCATTCAAATCATCATATTTTTTTTTTCAAATCCTCCACTTGTTTTTCCAAACTTTCAATGTTTTGAGCAAGAGATGCATTTTTCTTTTCTAGACGATCTTTTTCATTTAAAATATTTTTCAAACTTCTAGCCAACTCTTTTTATTCATAGCAAGTAAATGATCATCATGTAATTTTGCAAACACCTCTTGCAACTGTTCAAAGGTGTACTTATCCTCTTCTTCACAAGATGAAAAACTAGAATAACAAGGTGAAAAGTGTACCTTATCCTCATTTGCCATAAGGCATACAAAGTTGGCTACTTTATGCTCCTCTATGCTTTCCACTTCACTATCGAAAGTGTCCTAAGTTGCTTTGAGTGCTTTTCCCTTCTTATGCTTTGTGAATTTTGGGCAATTTGCCTTGATGTGCCTGCGTTTGTTACAGTTGAAACACTGCGATTCATCATTTTTCATCTTGTTTGATCTCGACTTATTTTCCCTTCTTCTTCCAATTGTTTGGGAATACTCTTTTCTCCATTTGTTGAACTTTATGAATTTCTTGAATTTTCTTGCTAGTAGGGCTATCTCTTCGTCCAGTCCTTTATCATCATCATCATCACTTGAATTATGCTTTGAAGTAACAAGAGCCATGGATCTCTTCATCTTCTTGCCATCGTCTTCATGACCCCTCAACTGAAGTTCATGAGTTATGAACGACTCAATCAATTCATTCAATGGGTATGCGTTGAGGTCTTTTGATTTCTTCACGGCCATCACCTTTGGTTGTCATGATGATGGTAAACTCCATAGCATCTTCCTCACCATGTCTGCATTAAAGTATTCCTTTTCAAGTGGCTTGAGGCTATTAGTAATTTTAAGAAATCTAGAAAACATTTGTTCAATACTTTCACTTGGTTTCATTGTAAAGGCTTCATATTTTTGAACAAGCATGCTAATTCTTGATTCCTTAACTTGACTAGTTCCTTCATAAGTTACTTTTAGTTGGTCCCAAAGTTCCTTAGTCGAGGTACAACTCATTACTATAGCAAATTTGGTAGTATTCAAACCAGCAAACAAGATATACAAGGCTTTAGCATTTAATTGTTCAAGCATCATATCATTATCATCCTATTCGCTTTTCAGTTTTGGAACCTTTTTATCACCCTTCATTTTCATAGTTATTTAAGCTCCATTAATAATAATTTTCCATGCTTTGTAATCAAGTGATTGAATAAAAAGTTTCATTCTTAATTTTCGAAAAGCATAGTTAGTGCCATCAAATACTAGAGTTTTATTGACAGACAAGACCTCATTAGGTGAAATATCCATAGTATTTGCCATGAAAAGTTCTACTAGTGGTTAAACTATATGTAGAACCCTATCTCTAGATACCAAAGGTAAGGGGCAAATAATCTTAACAGGGGGAGAATTAAGATTATGTGCAATTTTTGCAATCAAAATGCTCAATAAAAATAAGCAAGTTCACTTAGACAATTAATCGAACACTTAAGACACACAAATCATATAAAAGTAAGGAAAAGAGAAAGAGCATAGAGAAAACCAATTTTTAGGTGGTTCAACAAACCTACATCCACCACCTAAGAATGCTCCATTTAGGACTTCAAAACTTCACTACTGTGTTGCACCTTCAAATGTTGGTGGGCACAAAACTAACTTTTGACACCTCTAAGAGTTCTCCTCTTTAGGATTTCTTTTCACCCAATCAAGCTAATATATGTTTCTCTCAAACAAACCTAGCTTCAAATGTGTGTATACAACAATGAGTGAAAGAAAAGATTATTTGCGTAAGCTTAACCTTCTTACAAGTAGGTACAACAATAAATGTCTCTTGAATGCTCAAAGGATATCACAAATATAACTTAAACTCTCAAGTGATTCTAAACAATAAATGATTTGAAAGAGTTTAGAAAGGCTTAGATATAATGTTTGGCTGGGAAGAGAGGATATTTAAAGCATATGAGAGTTGTTGGGGCAATAACGGTGGAAAATGGAGTAAAATAGAGTAACCATCAGTTCTCTAACAACTACAACATTTAATGCTATAAGGGAGTTAGTTGCCTTAGTCGGTTGACCGACTGGAGGCCTCAGTTCCTTATCAAACTCTCTAACCACGATAGACACCTAGGCTGGTCGACTTGCTAGGGGCCCGGTGGTAGACCTAAGTATTCATCTAAGGCTGATCGACCTTCACGACTAGCCGAGGGTCTGACTATAGAGTATGACTTCAACAGATTTCTCAGAAAGAGCCACCAAGCATGTTTAGAAAGTCTCAACTTTGATTAAATGCATTTTACAAGTATATAAGACATCAAAGGAGGTTTTCTAAGATATTGTAAGTTCAATAAACACACTAACACATATCTTTGAAGAGTTTGAAAGACTACATGCAAGAAAAACATTTCTTCAAAGATGAGGATTATTGCCCAAAAAAATCTTTATGCATGTGCTGCAATGGTAAAAACAATTGATTCACAAGAGAGCACAAGTTCGTACCCCTTGTGACGCCTCGTCTCTTCTTTGTAACTTCAATCTTGATCATGCACACACAAGTATTCTTCATCTTCTTACAAAGCTTGAAATATGTGTGCAATGGCATATAAACTTGATTTAACATCTTCACTCCATCAATGCACATCCTCCAAGCTTATTGATGACATCATGATTAATATGAAAATGCACTTGAAGCAAGTTCCAAGCACAAGCCTTAAAGTTAGCTTGTAAGTGCATGGACCGTTTGTAGTCTAGTTGTGCAAGTTTAGGATCATACCTGCTGGGAGGCTAACTATGTGTGGTTTTAAAGAGTGTGTGTCCTAGAAAGCTATGTGAAATAATCTAAATTACCAATCTTTTTAAGGGTTTTACATTGAATGGAGCTCAAGGGCAAGTAAACCTAATCTAAAGGCTACTAAACTAGAAGAGTGGAATGAAAATAGGAGAAACAAATTGACTAAGGGAAATAAGCCAAGGAATTGGGAATTAGAGGTGATCTACACTAGATTGTGAGTGACCTAAGACTCTCTTATTATAGGGTTACTTGATAGATTGGGATTTTAGGGGTACTCTCGTCTAGAATCTTAATTAGCTACCTTATTTATCTACTAGGCCTCAGTGTAGGTTTATCCCTAGACATTGACTATCTAAATTATAGCGTGGTCCCTATAACCTATAGTTTTTGGGCTAGTCAGTTAGTTTTGCTAGATGATGATGATTGATCTTACCATAGTGTCTAAACTATTGGTTAGGTCTAAAGCCAAGACCTAGTCCATGTAAGGTCGATTAAACAGGCCTAATCTATCTAAGGTCAATTAAACTAAGTCAGGAGCCTAGTAGTTGGGTTTAAAGCCAAAGAAAACTTAACTAAGCCTAACCTTTAGTTAAGCGCCATCAATCATGCATCACAATAGTGGTTCAAGCACTAAAGCACAAGTTTATACATATTCTATAGCATGGCATTCGTGAACACATAGACATATTCAACTACCAGACACATAGACATACTTGGATTATACCATATTGAGCAATAAGAACCAACATGTATGCTATTGAAGCTAGCTTTACTATTAAGGTATGTAAACACACATATAGACATGTATGAATGCATTACCCAGTTCATGTATTCTTCACACAAATACATAGACACGCTCACATAAAGATATAGAAGTGATTAATAGCAAATAAGATTCAAAATATATATGTTATTTCATTTAGAAATATCATTAAATGCATAGACATGTTAGAAAAATAGCCATTAAAAACCCTGAAAACAAGCATATATATTAATCAATCAAATGTCCCATAATAATAAAGTAAAGGTTAACCCATAATACAAGTTTCAATTACCCTCTAAATACCTACTCAACCATAGAGGAAACTAAGTACAAGAGGAGATATAGGACCTTCGTTTCCATGCTTAGTTTCGTCTTTACAATCTTTACTTCAATCAACAATTCCAAGTGTTTGATTCCCAAAAAGAACTGAAATCTAGGTGTAGATATACATGGATGAGTACGTGTAAGATGGGTGAGAGTGATGGAGTGTTAGCGTTTTAATGGGATGAAGTGGGTATGATGGATGAGTGGATAGATCTAAAAAATGGGCTTAAACAGTACTTTCTTCATGCTTGATTAGTAAAAAATAGGAGCTTTTTGGTCATACCAGTTAGCCGGTACTTAAGGGATGCTTAGTCAGTAACTTTGAGATGCTTACTAGTCATACCTGCTGACCTTACCGGTCATACCTGCTGACTATCGGTAGTCCCTATTACTTCCAATCTTTATTCTTCTTACTTCTGGTCTTCATTTCATGACATGTACATCTCTATTCTTCATTTTCCATTCTCGTTCAATCTTATTCACCAACCCATGGCTCATCTAAGGTACAAAATCAAGCATTTAGTTAACATTTAGCTATAAAACTAAACTATAATCAATTATAACCGCATTGCACAAATATTCAATAAGTACCACACTAAAGCTATCAAGTAAACACATAACACCTCTAAAAACATAAGATAATGTAAGAATAGACTCACACAAACCGAGACACATCAATACCCCCAAGCCTTCTCCTGCTTGTCCCCAAGCAAGATTAAACTTATGTTTATCTTTGAGTTGCTAAAGAAGATTGCCAAAAGTATTGACTCACTATCTTTGCAAACTTAAGAAGTATAAAGGGGTTATTCCTTTCATAAAAAGGGGTCTCTAAGTCTTTTTTGGATCCTTCCCTCACTCACGAGGGTTACATCACAGGAAGTTCCCAAGTAGCTAGAGCTACCACAAACCTAGGATTCTAACTCATACACCTAGGATGTTGATACTCCATGCCCTCTTAACTAACATGGCCCCCAAATATACACATAGCGTCAAAGATACAAGGAGAAAGAAGATACAATCACAATGGCTCACAAATGATGTAAAAGCCTTATTCATAATATATGAAAGAACAAAAAGAGAAACTTGTGTTAAGTTGACATTGTGTCACTTGACACTTATCCAACATACTTTACTTTTTCAATTTTTTCTTGCCTTTTGGCTTTTTCTCATTTTTCATTTTTTTCACTTTTTTCAATCTTTTTCACCATCTTTTTACATTTTTTTGCATTTTTCTTAATATATAACAAAAACAAAAAGAAAAGAAAAAGAAATGCTAAGGCACATTAAAAAGAACTAATCAAGGAAGGGCACTCATATTAACAACCCTTACTAATCACTTTTTCCAACCAAGTCATGGGGTAGTTACAAGGTGCATTCCTATATGTGCTCACTCCCTAGAGCTTTCAAAAGGAGTTTCTTCAAAGTCTCGGTTATCCTTCCACTCTATTCATTCCTTGCAATATAATCTTATCTTCTCTAGTCGATTCAATTAAATTTCACCATTTTTAGGAAAATAATGCCAATCTACCCTAAACAAAGCAATAAACAAGAAACCAAACTCCCATACCCCGCAAACTTAAACTTTGCTTATCCTCAAGCAAATAGAACAAGACCATACAATAAGCAAATAAACATCACAAAACATTTAAGAGAGGAGGGGATGAGGTAGATAAAAAGAGAATAAGTGGAGAAAGGATAGATATAACCTTTTGTTTCTTTGAAGTCTTCAATGCAAATGATCAACGATTCATCTACTAACGTGTTTTTTTTCTCAACATACTATAAACACTCACAAAACAAAAAATAAATAGACTTTGCCATGCAAGCTTGCATTGGCATTTGCAAATGATAAAGAAAGTGTATTCTAAGGGAACTTGAATAGGAGATCAACACTTGTAAAACCTAGAAAGAAATGAAATAAAAGAACAATGAAATAAAGAATGAAAATACCAAAATTAATCTAGGCACCTCCTAATAGTGCTAACCACCACGCTGTCAAGCAGGCAATCACCAATCATTATCCTTCGTAGATGGGGTCTTGAAGCTCAATGATTTTCTTACATGCCGTCCTGGGGTGAAATGCATGCATGCTTCAGGTGTTGTCCATTCACAGTCATCTCTCAGCCATCCTTCAAATCCTTTATCTTCACAACTCTGGAAGGGTATGCTTCAGTCAATTCATATAGACCATCCTATCTTGACTTTAGCTTCCTTGGAGAGATCTTCAAATAAGAATTAACAACCAAACTCCATCAGTAGAAGAGAAAGACTTCCTAAGAATATGCCTATCATGCATTTTCTTCATTGTGTCCTTGTAGAGCTTGGCATTTTCATATCCCTCATATCTAAGCTCTTCCAACTCTGCTAGGTCTAGTTTTCTCTTCTCACCCGCTTTTGCCAAATCAAAATTTAGGGCTTTAATGGCCTAATATGCTTCATGCTCCAACTCAACAAGTAAGTGGCAAGCCTTCCCATACACTAGTCTATATGGAGATATGCCAATAGGAGTCTTAAACGTACAAAAGGCCCACAAGACATCACTCAACCTAGTAGACCAATCTTTCCTATCTAGCCTAGCTTTTTTCTTTGAAATGGACTTAATCACCATATTGTATACTTTAATTTATCCACTAGCTTGTAGGTGATAGGAGATAGCAATTTTATGTGTCATTAGTGCATGCCATGATCATTTCAACCTATTTAGACACGTAATCTACAGCCATTAAAATGTACTGACACCCAAAGAAAGGTAGAAATAGACCCATAAAATCTATACCCTAAATATTAAATAACTTACAAGGAAGAATAGGGGATAAAAGCATCATGTCTCTTCTAGAAACAGACATAAATTGCTGACATATAACACATCTCCTATAGGACTTCTAGGCATTTTTAAAGAGTGTGGGCCAGAAAAATCCACTCCATAAGGCCTTAGCTACCGTCTCTTACCGCTAAAGTGACCTTCACATCCCTCAACGTGACACATGCTCAATATGCTCTCGAACTTACTCTTAGGTATACACTGGCGAATCACTTGATCTGCACAAACCTTAAAGAGATAAGGGTCCTCCAAGAAAAAGTGTCTAACCTATGCTAAGAACTTGTCTCAGTCTCTTTCCTCCTAATAAGAAGGAAACTATCCTGTGGCAAGATAATTCACTATATGCACATACCAAGGTGTGTGGTGAGAGTGCAAACAACTGCTCATTAGGGAAATAATCAGGAAAGGGAATGGCATCACTAAGGAAATCATACACAAGACGGGATAAATGGTCCGTAATAGAATTCTTACCGCTTTTCTAATGTCTAATCTCTACATCAAAGTCCTAAAGAAGAAGCATCTATCAAATCAATCTAGGCTTCAAGTCATGCTTGGATAGGAGATAACCCAAAGCGGCATAGTTGGAATAGGCAATGACTCTAGAACCAAAGATGTAGGGATGAAACTTATACCAATACTACAGTTAGAAGCTCTTTCTCAATAGTGGTGTAATTTTTCTGGGCATCATCTAGAGTTTTACTAGTGTAGTAAATCACATAAGGTAACCTATCTGTGCACTAACCCAACACTACACCTATAGCAAAGTCTGAAGTGTCACACATGATCTCAAATGGAAGGCTATAGTCAGGGGGCTAAATGATAGGAGATTAAGATAATAAGGGCTTAAGCCTATCAAATGCTCTAACACATCCATCATTAAGGACAAATGGAACATCATGTGCTAAGAGTGTAGACAATAAACGGGCAACGTGACTAAAATCCTTAATGAATCTCCTACAGAAACCTACATGGCCAGGGAAATATCTGATGTCCTTAACACTCTTAAGACTAAGAAATTTATCAATAAGCTCAACCTTGACAAGGTCAACTTGAATACCATCTGAAGACACTACATGTCCCAAGACTATGCCTCTCTGAACATTAAAATGGGATTTCTCCCAACTAAGCACCAAATTCTTTTTAACACATCGATCTAACACTAAAGCTAGGTGTCTAACGCACTCATCAAAGCCATCTCCAAAGACTGAGAAATCATCCATAAAAACCTTCAAATGCTTCTCAATCATGTCACCAAAGATGGCCATCATATACCTTTGAAATGTTGCATGTACATGGCCAATATTGAATGACATTCTCCTGTAAGCAAATGTGTCATAAGGGCCAGTAAAAGTGGTCTTCTCGTGGTCCTTGGGAAACACGGGGATCTAATTATACCCTGAATACCCATCTAGGAAGTAGTAGTAATTATGCCTAGCTACTTTATCCAAGATCCAATCAAGGAAAGGCAAAAGGAAATGATCCTCTCTAGTCTTAGAGTTGAGTTTTCTATAATCAATACAAACTCTCTAACTTGTGGGTAAACGTGTAGGAATAAGCTCTCTTCTCTCATTTTTTACTACCATGATCCTTGACTTCTTAGGAACTACTTACATTGGACTAACCCACTCACTATCAGAGATCGGATAAATGATGCCTATATCTAAAAGCTTAATGAGCTCTTTTCTAACAACCTTACTCATATTTAGGTTTAGTCTTCTTTGGATCTCTCTAAAAGGATCTACTCCATCCTCAAGGTGTATCCTATGCATGCAAACTGTAGGATCTATGCTTTTTAAATCCTTAGTCTTCCATCTTATGGCCGTCCTATGGTCTCTAAGGACACCAAAATGATGCTCCTCATGCTTATTAGACAAATCTGAAGCTATGATGATAGGAAGAGTCTCATTAGGTCCTAAGAATGCATACTTTAAATGCTCGAGAAGGGGTTTGAGTTCTAAAGATAGTGTAGGCTCAACCAAAGGGGGATCAACCTTACTATCGTGACGATTATCACTAGGAATGGGAACATAAAAAGTGACCTTAGGTGACTGCTCAAGCCTAGAATTGTCAACTATAGAAGTAGAAGTTATGCATCTCTACACAAAGGAATCTGAGTCAAAGCTGGCTAAAATGTCCTCAAGCTCTCTCAACTCATCATTATTAGTCATGGTCTCCTTAACATAGTTCTCAACACATGATTTATTACATCAATCGTAAAACATTCTTCTCATCTTCTCAATCTATCTCACTATATTCACAGCCTCTGCTACATTCATGGTGGACTTCAGATTCTCAAACTTAATTTCTAGCAGCCCCAATTCACAACAGATGACTACATCAGTTATGGCAAGGAAGGGGTGACCTAAAAAAATAGGTGTAGCATACCTAGATTCGTGACCAAAATCCATGTCTAAAATGATGAAGTCTACGAGGTACACAAACTCACTAACCTGAACATAACATTCTCAACTCCACCTCTAGGTCTACAATCAAATTTATAAATTAGTTGGAGTGTGACATAAATGCATGATAAATGGCCTATCCCTAGGTGCTGATAAATAGAAAAAGGAATGAGGTTCACATAGACCCTAAATCTAATAGAGGATGATCAATCTATGTCTCTCGAATGCAACAAGGAATAGTGAAAGCACTGAGACCACTAAGCTTGGGCAAAAGGCTTGGGTTTGAAGGGGATAAGTGGGATTAGAGGATGAATAGGACTAGCCTTTAGGATTGACTTTTAGATGTGAAGGCAACTTTCCTTAATCCCTAATGCCTAAGTGATTAGCAAGTTGTCCTAACTGCGTATCTACCCTAGCCATATCTTAGCGATAGCTAACTATCTTTTGTTGATCCTATTGAATCATATGCATCAAAAGGTTAAGCTTCTTGTCACTAGAAGACTGAGAAACAAGTGTACAATGAGTAGGAAATGCTAGGGCAGGTAGTGCAAGAAGTGCCTGACACTGTGGTGTACTCAGTTTTCTAGCCTGATTCGCATTATAAAACCTTAAAGGATTAACAAGATGAGGTTTCTACTGGAGTAGGGCCTGGGGTTGGGATAACTCATATTGGGCATGACGCCATGAAAACTTAGGATTGGCTCTCCAACCCAGATTATATATGTTTGAGTATGGGTTGTGCTCACATGAGTACCTTTGGGTAGCACAAACTTGCTCCTGAATGAACTCTAGAAATTTTGGGGCTAAAGGGCAAGCTATGGTCTTATGTATAGACTTTAAACATAATATACAAATCTCTACAATCGATAGTGTGGATGATGAACGAAAAGGATTGGCCTTACAACCCTGTGATGAAAGACTCAAGGAAATGAATTGATCAAGCTTATGTGTCAAAGCTCTAACCTTAGCAGGAAGATCGAATGAAGTACTTACCTCGTGAACACCTTTCCTAATGGCTCCTTTACTAGACCTATCTATGACAGGTTTCTTGAAAAGAATCATCAGCTAGAAAGTTCCGCCCTCTTCCATGCTTTACTAGGTCTTAAGTTATAAAACCCACCCTCTAACATGGTATTTACTAACATCTTTTGTAGCTCAGTCAACCTCTGAAGAAGTATTGAAAGAGATGATGTGTGCCATAATCATTAAACCTTTCCCAAGCCTCATAGAAAGTCTTAAAATCATGTTGAGAAAAGGTCATGGTAGAGGCCCTGATGTTGGCAATCTTAGCCACAGGGAAGAACTTTTGATAAAAGCAGAGTTAGAGCTCATCCCACAACATGATGGAACTGCTAAGTAAGGAATGGAGCCATTGTTTGGCTTTATTCTTCAACGAAAATGGAAACAATTTAAGGTGGATAAACTCTTGAGACACATCGAGGAAGTGAAAAGTAGAGCTCTAATGCTAAGCAACTAGCTAGTATCCTAATTACACCCTAGGACTCAGTACGGGTCTGTCCTTAAGCGTGCATACTTAGAGTTATGGCCTAGTCCTTATATACCTAAGGTCATAGAAAGGACTAGAAAGCTACCTAGGTGTCCTAGAAGAAACCTACCCAAGCTTCTAAACTACTAGATAGATTCAAAGCTAAGACCTAGGGATATAGGGTCGACTAAACCTATCTGGACTCCTATTAGCTTAATTTAAAGCTAAAGAGAACTCAATCTAGGCAAGTCCTAACTTGTGTACCATCGTTCTAAAGACACTATAGCAGATTGATATCTTATAAGCGCATTCCTGCATGTTCTAAGGTAAGGCGATGTGAATATGTTGACCAATCCACTATTCAAACACAAACAAGTTTGATTTATTCCATTGAATACAATTGAGAATCAACATGTAGTAAGATTACAGCTATATTTACCACAAAGGATACTTATACTCACATAGACAAAAACATAGCAAACCCACTTCATGTGATCCATAAACACACACGAACACATGCATATTAGATGGATTTGAGGTGCTCTATAGTAAATACACTCCAATTCATATACATACTACTCATTCAAGCATTATATCAAACATATAAACATGAATTGATAAAAAACTTTTTACATTAAGAACAGAGTATGTATATATATATATATATAAGCCAAACGAATTCCATGACAAAGAGTATAGAATCAACCCATTACATAAGTTTAGTCACCCTAATTTATCTGCTGAAGGGTCAAATAAAATAGAATGAAAGAGGGTTGAGGAAACTCCCCTTCTATCCTTACTTGTTTCTCTGCAATATTGAGCAAATCTTCACCAAATGATGTTGTAATCCTCCAAAATCAAGTTAAATCTAGGTCAGTGTGTGTGTTAATGTGTATTGACGGTGGGTGAAGGTAGGTTTAGTGTATGGGAAGTAGGTGTATGAATGGGAGGTGAAAAGGGATTGAAATCTACTCATAAAGGGCTAAAAAGGGCTCAAATAGTGTAGCTTCGCATCAAGCCTGGGGCCTTGGCCAGTCGATCTAAGGGCTAGACCGGCCTAGCCCCTAGATCGAGCGGCCTAAGGGCCTTAGCTACTGATTTGGCCCGCCACCTAGGCCAGTCGACCAGCCTTGGAAAGGGGCCCACCTAGCTACAGATCTGGCCCACCGCCTAATTCGGTCGACTAGCCCTGAAAATGGGTCCACCGGCCCAGTAAAAACCCTTGCTAGTTTTCCTTGCTTGTCAAAAAATAGGGTTAGGGTTGATGATTTAGTGACCCGCCAGACAAACGGGTCAACCCGACCCAACCCGCTAATTTGGCGGGTCGGTTAGGTCAACCCGCGAGTGACCCGTGAACCTGTCAAAATAACCCGCTTAACCCGCCAACTTGCCAAAATGACCCGCTAACCCGCCAAACGTGCAAAAACAACCCATGAACCTGCACATAACCCACTAAAGTGACCCACAAACCCGTCAAAAATGACCCGCGAACTCGCCAAAGCTACCCATCTAACCCGCTATAATAACCTATCTAACCCACCAACCCATTAGGGTCGGTTTAGGGTTTAATACCCCTGACTCATTTATTAAACGGGTCAACCCGACCCAACCTGCCAACCCGCTGAACCCGCCGTAAACGAGTCGGGTTGACCCGCAGGTGCTCATTTGCCACTTCTATACATTTGCATATGCTTAAGCCTATCTCTAGCATATGTACTATACTAATACATCTGTTAAAGCTCAAATCACCTCTTGAACATAGACAAATGACAATGCAAACACACACAAAAACATAACACATCAACACCCCAAACCTTCTCCTTACTTGTCCCAAGTAAGCCCAATCTTAAGTTTATTTCTAGGCAGATGTAAAGGGTTACCTAAAAGATTGATTTGCTATCAAGGTTAGCCTAAGAAGCATGAAGGAGGCATTCTTATTGTGGAGAGATCCTCCAAGCTTCTTTAGATCCTCCCTTTACTCATAAAGGGCCTCAAACCTTACGGGAACTTCCCAAGTAGCCAAACTGCTACAAGCCAAGAATTCTAACTCACGTACATGGGATGTTGATATATTGTGCCCCCTCGACTAACATGGCCTCACCAACATGCACAAAGCCTCAAGACAAGAAGAGAGAATATACATACACAATGGCTTATAAAAGCCTTATTCACATAACTTTTTGGTGCTTTTGGCTTTTTCTCTTTTTCAAATTTTTTATTTTTTTAACTTTTTGATGTTTTTGCACCTTTTTGACTTTTTTTCTTTTTTTTTTTTGGATTTTCACTCTTTGTTTTGCATTTACACAAAAAGAAAACAAAAAGAAAGACCAAGGCATATGAAAATGAACCAATTAAGAAAGGGACACTCATATCAACAACCCTTTTTTCTTCACTTTTTTCTACCAAGCTATGGGGTAGCTACAAGGGACATTCTTAAAGGTCCTCACTCCTCACAACTTTCAAGAGAATCCCATCTAAGACACAATTTTCAATCCACTCCGTTCACTTTCCTATAATGTTTTTCATATTCAACAATCAATCGAGTCAATCATAATAACCAACACAATGGTCAACCAAGAAATAAACGATTTTACATGCATCAAATTTGAAATATTTTCACCATTTTAAGAACATAATGCAATCCACCTTAATAAAAACATAAAACAATAAGAACCAAACCCCCGCACCCCTAAAACTTAAACTTTGCTTGTCCTCAAGCAAATAGGGCAAAGCACATAAACAAGTAAATTGACATCATGAAACAAGTAAAAGTGGCAAAGATGAGGTAGAAACATGGGGAACAAGTAGAGAAAGGATAGATACAACCTTACATTGTCTTCAAAGCTCTCTATGCCAATGGTAATCACCATACTACTAATCCTATGACTCATAAACCACAAACACTCACAAAGAAAACAAGGTTCATAGCATTACCTATGCAAGCTTGCATTGGCATGTACAATAATAAGCAGTGGTGTATCTTATGGAACAAAGGATTGGGATCCAACACTTTGGTCTGAGTGAAAGAAAAAGAAAGAAACAAATGAAAGACAAGAAAACAAGAGCACAATTGCAAAATTGAACCTAGATTGCCCCCTAATAACACTTAACCACCATGCCGTCAGCCAAGCGAACACTAACTCTGCATTAACATCCATAGATGGGGTCTTAAAGCATTAAAACTTCCACATGAGCTTGCTCCAATTAATGCATGCTTCAAGCGCTGCCTGTTCACTGTCATTTCTCGGCCATCCTTCACATCCTTGATCTTGGCCACTCTGGAAGGGTAGGCAATGAACACCTTGTACGGATCATCCCATCGTGACTTGAGCTTACCTGGAAAGAGCTTTAAACATGAGTTAAATAACCAAACTTTATTGGAGGGAGAGAATGATTTCTTAAAAGTATTTCTATCATGCAATCTCTTCATCCTATTTTTATAAAGTTTGGCGTTCTCATACTTCTCATATCTAAGCTCCTCCAATTCCACTAGATTAAGCTTTCTTTTCTCACCCGCTCTTGCCGAATCAAAGTTTAGATCTTTGATTGCCTAATAAGCCCTATGTTCAAGCTCTACCAATAAGCGACAAGCTTTCCCATAAACCAATCTATACGGAGACATACGAATAAGAGTCTTAAAAATGGAACGGTAGGCCTATCAAGCATCATTTAATCAATGGACCAATCTCTCCTATCAGGCCTAACCATCTTCTCTAAAATGTGCTTGATCTTCCTATTGGACAACTCTACTTGTCCACTAATTTGCGGGTGGTAAAAGGTAGCAAACTTATGGGTAACCAAATATCTCCTCAACAAGGCCTCTAAAGTCCTATGGCGAAAATGCAAACTGCCATCACTAATCAAGAACCTAGGGACTCCAAATTTAGAGAAAATGTTCTCCTTGATAAACTTAACCACTACCCTATGGTCATTAATGTGTGTAGGAATAACTTCATCCCATTTAGACACATAATCAAAGGCCACCAAAATGTATTGGTACCCAAAGAAAGGTGGAAATGTACCCATGAAATCTGTACCTCGAACATCAAATAGTTCACATAGAAGAATAGGGGATAAACAAATCATGTTTCTCCTAGAGACGAACCCAGATTGTGGACATCTAACACACTTTTTGGAATACTCTTGGGCATCCCGAAAGAGAGTAGGCCAAAACAATCCATATTGCAAGACCTTCGCAGTGGTCTTCTTTCCATTAAAATGCCCACCTTAGCCCTTATCGTGACACAAACTTAACATGCTCTCAAACTCATCCTTGGGCACACATCGATGGATCAATTAATCTGCGCATTCTTTGAAAAGATAAGGATTCTCTCGAAAGAAATGTCTAACTTGTGCTAGGAATCTATCTCTCTCTCTTCTATCAATGAGAGGGAAAATGCCGTGTGGCAACACAATTGACAACATAAGCAAACCATGGTGTGTGATGAGAGACAGAAAATAATTGCTCGTTCAGAAAAGAATCACGGAAAGGGGATGGATCACTAGAAGACTCACTAACAAGGTGAGAAAGGTGATCAGCTACTCAGTTTTTAGTACCTTTCTTATCTGGGATTTCAATGTCAAGCACTTGAAAAAGGAGCAGCCACTTAATCAAGCAGGGTTTAGAATCTTTCTTAGCTAACAAATACCTCAATGCCACATATTCGTTGTAGACAATCACTTTGGACCTTAGGGTGTATGACCTAAACTTGTCAAGGGAGAAGACAATTGCTCGAAGCTCTTTTTCAGTGGTTGTATAGTTTTTTTGGGCTTCATCAAGACTCTTGCTAGCATAATACACTATATGGGGCATTCTCTCGCACCTTTGACCTAAAATAGCTCTTATCGCATAATTGGATGCACGCATTACCTTAAATGGGAGACTGCAGTCAGGTGGTTGGATGATTAGGGAGAAAGACAATAAGGATCTAAGCCTATTGAAAACTCTAACACACTCGTCATCAAACTCAAAAGGGACATCCTGTGCTAAGAGCCTAGACAAAGAATGCGCTATATGGCTAAAATCCTTAATGAACCTACGGTAGAATATGACATGCCCTAGAAAAGATCTAACATCCTTAGCACACTTAGGGACAGGTAACTTCTCAATCAACTTTATCTGCGCTGGGTCAACTTGAATGCCACTAGATGAAATTATGTAACCCAAAACTATCCCTCGTTGCAGCATGAAGTGGGACTTCTCCCAACTCAATACTAAGTTCTTCTCCATAAATGATCTAAGACTAAAAAGAAGTGACTCAAGCACTCATCAAAGCTATCACCAAAGACCAAGAAATCATCCATGAAGATCTCTAAATGCTTCTCTATCATGTAACTAAACGTAGCCATCATACCTCTGTGAAACTTCACTGAGGCATTACATATACCAAAGGGCATCCTCGTATAGGCAAAAGTTCCACAGAGACAAGTAGAGGTGGCCTTAGTGCCATAGGGACAAGTAAAAGCGGTCTTCTCCTAGTCCTCGGGAAATACGAGGATCTGATTATACCTGGAATAGCCATCTAGAAAACAATAGTAGCTATGCCCACTACTCTATCTAAAATCTTGTCTAGAAAAGGCAACGGGAAATGATCCTTCCTAGTTTTGGAATTAAGCTTTCTATAATCAATACAAACTCTCCAACCTGTAGGAATAGGTGTAGGGATAAGGTCTCTTCTCTCATTCTCTACAACTGTGATCCCAGACTTCTTAAGGACTACTTGGATTGGACTAACCCACTCACCATTAGAGATCAGATAAATAATGCATGTATCTAAGAGCTTAACGATCTCTTTCTTAACTACTTTGCTCATATGTGGGTCAGCCTTCTTTATATTTCTCCAGAAGGAATTACTCTATCCTTAGGGTGAATACTGTGTATACAAATCGAAGGGTCTATTCCTCTCAAATCATCAATTTTCTACCCTATAACTTTCCTATGTTTCTTAAGAACCTCTAAGAGATGCTCTTCATGCTTACTAGAAATATCGAAAGCTACAATAACCGGAAGGGTCTCACTAGGGCCTAAGGAAGTATACTTTAAATGCTCGGGAAGGGGTGTGAGCTTTAAAGATAGACTACGCTCAACCAAGGAGGACTTACCCTCAACAACATCAATGGGGACATCATTAAAATCAAGACTAGAAGGAATAACCTCAAGTGACTTATCAATCATGGAATCCTCAACTAAGAAAGTAGAAGATACACATTTCCCCTCTAAGGTCTCTAAATCAAAGTTAGTCAACAACTCTAAAGCACTTCTCTCTGTCTCTCTTCTTACACTAGCCTTACTCACTGCCTCAGCAACTCTCATCATAGACCTTAAGCTCTCAAATTTCATCTCTAATAACCCCGACCTATAATGAATAATGGCATTCACAGTAGCAAGGAAGGGGCAACCTAAGAGAATGGTATAGAATGTCTAGAGTCATGCCCTGCATCCATATCAAGCATTATGAAATCGACAGAGTACATGAACTCACCTACCTAGACTAGTAAATCTTCTACCACTCCCCTAAGTCTTCTATTAGACTTATTAGCTAGTTGAATAGTAATGTACGTAGGGGACAAGTCTCTTAAACCTAACTGCTGATAGACTAAGTAAGAAATGAGCTTCATACTGGATCCTAAGTCTAGCAAGGCATGATCCGTCTAGGTCTCTAGGATCTTACAAAGAATGGTGAAAGCTCCAGGGTCACTCATCTTGGCCAGAAGGCCTGAGGTACAAATGCTACTCACCTTCTCTATGAGTTTTACCTTCTTAGGCATAATCGAGCCTCGGCACTTCCTAGTATGAACATCCTTAAAGAACTTGGAATAAGAGGGAATAGAACGAGCGACATCTATCAAAGAAAGATCAATCTTATGGTCCTTAAGATACTTTAGGACTTTGAGAAATGTAGTGTCCTCAGTAGGTTTGGGCCTATCTAAGACGGATGGGAAGGAAACTTTAGATGAAACACCTCTCGACACATGGGAATCATCAACGGGCTCCTTTTTGTCCCGATGTGGGATGGGAAGTACTACTCTCTCCATGGTCTTTAACGGGCTCAACTCTCTCAGCAGGATAAGGCTATAACTAGGCTCTCTAGACTCAAAAGGACCACTAGATACAGGTACTGCATAGTCAACTCCTACTCTATTGTCTACTATCCTACCACTCCTCAAAGTGGTGATGGCCTTAGCCTGGGCCTGAGAGGGATAAATGGTATCTTCCTGGGATCTCTAATGTTTAACTGCATGGCAAACCATCCTAATTGTGTATCTACCCTAGCCTGATAACTCTCTATCTGCCGTCTACAACTAGCTAACTCTTACTGCATCAACTAAAACATCTTCTCAATCCTATCATCAATTGCCGAAAGAGGAGAAGGAGAACTTACTGATCTAGCTCTATAATTCTAGGAGGAAAGAGACAACGAGATAAATTAATCTAACTTATGGGTCAATGCTTTAACCTCAGAGGACAAATCAGAAGAAACTCTAACCTCACTGAGACCTCTCCTATTACCTCTTTGGCTGGACCTATCCATGGCAAAGTTCTCAAAAGAGTTCTCAGCCATCAATTCCATTTTGTCCCATGCCTTAATCGCTCTCAAGGTATAAAAGCCACCACCAAAGGCGGCATTAACCATCATTATATTTTGTTCACTCAATCCTCAAAAGAAATATTGGAGTAGGTTATGACTACCATACCCATGGTATGGATAATGTCTAAAGAGGTCTTTGAACCACTCCCAAGCCTTATTAAAGGACTCTATGTCATGCTGGGATAAAGTCACAATGGCAATCATAAGGTCGGCCATCTTGGCTGTAGGATAGAATTTTTTAAAGAACTGCCCAAGAAGTGATGCAACTATTAGGTAAGTATTGCAACCAAATCATAGCCTTGTCCTTAAGAGAAAGAAAACAATCTTAGACGTATGACATCTTGAGGGACATTAGGGACATGAAGAATGGAACTCATCTCAACAAAATTGGTAATATGGTCCAAGGGACTCTTGTTGCTCCTCTTATAGAAGGAAAAGAGCATGGCCAATATATTAGGCTTGATCTCGAAATTTGGCTCCCCCAAACCCAAAATTTGAATGACCAAATTAGGCTCAAAGGTCTCAAGGAGGACAATTTGCCTAAGAGTAGGCTCCTCATCTATGGATGGGTCTGGCTTATAAGGCTCTTGTCCAAAATGATCTTGGGCTTGATGCCCATGGTAATCATGAAGTAGAGTGAGACTCATCGGGGGAATGAATGGAGGAATAGGAGGATTATTAGGATCAGCCATCGCTTCAAGAAGATTTCCTAAATTCCTAAAAAGCCTTGCAATCCTATTAGGTTTGAGATTAAATGGAATTACGGGATTCCTAAGGGATCTCCTACCAAGCATACAACACTATCTTAACTCTGGCTACTACAATCATTGAAACTTCAACAATAACCTAAAACTACAACAATAAAGCCACAAACATATAGGGTTTACTAGAAACAAAAAGCAAAACAAAATGAGAAAGCTGAACAAGCAAATTATGCTAAGCACAAAAAGTAAACACAAAAAAGATCAAAGAAACTAAACATAAAGCTAATAAGAAACTACGAAAGCAAATTGACAAAATAAAGAAAAACAAACAAAAGAGCAACTACTAAAACACACAAGCAAAGAACACAAACCACCTTGTCTTCCCGGCAATGACGCCAAGAACTTGATGTGCCTTAAAGGTGCAAGCCTTAAAAGGTCTTGTAGGCATACAAACCATGCAATAGAGAGGGTACTAATGTGGGTGTCAAACCATTGGGAGGCTCAATGCAGGGAAAGACTCGCTACTAATGTGCTCTAGAAGAAGCCTAAAAAGAAACCTAAGCTAATTATCTTTTTGTACTTTTGGATATTTGGGAGTTATAGGGGAAAATAAAAAGGACTACACTATGAATAAAAGAAAGGAATAGTGAGAACTAAGTTAATGTAGGGGGATTAAACTTATGGGAAGGTGATAAAGTGGCCTAGACTTGTGTATGGGTGACTCTTTACCTCTTTGCTATAGGATTCAGGGCTTTGGCTTATTAAATGGAGCTCTAATGCTAAGCAACTAACTAATATCCTAATTACACCCTAGGACTAGGTGTGGATCCGTCTCTAAGTGTACACAATTAGAGATACGGTGTGGTCCTTATGTACCTAAGGCCATAAGAGGGACTAGAAATGGACATTATGTACAAGTTTGATTTACGCCATTGGAAACAATTGGGAATCAACATATAGTAAGAATGGAGTTATATTAACCATAATGCATGCTTATACTAACATAGACATGAACATAGAAAACCCACTTCATGCAATCCATAAACACATATACAGACATGAATATTAGATGGATTAAAGGTGTTCTATATTAAATACACTCCAATTTATATACATACTACTCATTCAAGCATTATATCAAACATATGGACATGAATTGATAAAAAGCTACTTATATTAAGAACAAAGTATGTATATGTAAGCCAATAGAATCCCATAAAAAAGAGTATAGAATTAACTCATTAAACGAGTTTAGCCACCCTAATCTATCTACGCAAACATCAAATGAAATAGAATGAAAGAGGGTTGAGGAAACTTCCCTTCTATTCTTTCTTGTTTCTCTACAATCTTGAGCAAATCCTCACTGTATTGAAGATGGGTGAAAGTAGGGTTTAGTGTAAGAGAAATGGGTGTCTGAATGGGAGATGAAAAGAGGTTGAAATCTACTAAAAAGGGATGAAAAGGGGCTTAAATAGTGTAGCTTTCGCATCCAGCCAGGGGCCTTGGCCGGTCAACTAGCCTAGCCTTTAGGTTGACCGGCCTAAAGGGCCTTAGCTACTGATCTAGATGGTTACCTAGGTCAATAGACTGGCCCTAAAAAGGGGTCGACCAGCTAGGTTAGAACCCTAGCCAGTTTTCCATGCATTATGTCAATTTTGCCCCAGTTGCTCTTTTCTTCGCTCAGTTGCCTCCAAAAGCTTTTTTTATGCTTATCCTATGTCCTGAACACCTCGAGCTTGGCTCCAACATTAACTCACCATCAATTCAAGTCCCAAGCTTTGACCTAACTTTATCAAAAAAAAAAAAAAAAAAAGAAATAAACATGCATTAGTGTAGCATTTGTCTTTAAACTCAACTATGTACATTTGCATACGCTTAAGCCTATCTCTAGTATATATACTACACTAATGTACCTCTTAAAGATCAAAACATCTCTTAAACATAGAGAAATAACAGTACAAACACACACAAAAACACAACACATCAGAGATCAACATACATGTTTCCATCTCCGATTCTGAGAAGGAGATTTATCACTTCTTCAGCCCATACTCTATCTCTAGAGAACACAAGAAGCTCTTGTTTCAGAGGGGTAAGCATGGTTCTGTCAAGCTTCAAGCACTCGAACACTTCAAAATATAGGACATTGGCAACATTACCAGTGTCTACCAGTATCCTATACACTTTATAATTTGCCAAAATAACAGTAATTACAAGGGGATCATCATGATTTACCTGGATTCTGATTAGATCTTTGTTGTTGAAGGTCACGTCCTCCATTCTTCATATTTTGTTTGATAGAGTGGCTTGTAATGACCAGACATACATCTTCCTCTTCGTGGCGGATTCACCTCCTACCGCCAATCCTCCTGATATCATGGTGACTGCCCCGAGTACCTTCTTCTTTCTCTTCAGGCTACAAGGGTGTTTTTCTAGAGCTTCACGTTGTCGCTTGACAAACTGTGCCAATTTGCCTTTCCTAATCAAGGATTCAATCTTGTCCTTCAGGTTCTAACATTCATCAGTGATGTAGTTGTGATCTTTGTGGAACTGGTAGTATTTACTCTTGTCCCTTTTGTCAAGATTGCCTTTTATCTTATCGGGCCACTTCACATCCCGTTCACATTTTAGAGATGCTAAAACTTTAGTTCGCAAGGCATTCAAAGGTGTATAAGTGTCGTAACACCTCCTAATCACCTTCATGTTTTCTCTCCTCCTCTTCTGACCTACTTGCTCCTGATACAGATCGAGCTATTTCTGCTTCTACTTCCCTATCACCTTTTCTACCTTGTACTCTCTTTCTTGTACCCTTTTTGGCAATATCACATCCTCCATTAAAATGTACTTTTCAACCTTTACCACTAGACTGATCAGTGAAGTTGGTTGTTTCCTCGTTAGAGGGCTAAACAGCTTATCATTTTGTACCTTTTATATAAAGGCTTCCATGGCCACTAAATTGGTGAGATCAGGCACCCATAGAGTTGCCTCGTTAAATCTTTTTGTGAATGCTCGAAAGGTCTCATCACTACATTGCCTCATTATGATAATAGACGCTGATGATCTGGGTGCTATTTTTTTGCTTTCAAATCTATTCATAAAGGCTATTGCCAATTGTTTAAAAGAATGAATTGAGTTGGTTGGTAGTTTATCATACCAAGTTCAGGGTTGTTCCCAATAGTATAGTAGGAAACGCCTTGCATCGAGTAGCATCAGTGACATTGGAAAACAACATCTTCTGCTTGATCACAGAGATGTGATCGGCAGGATCTCTAAAACTATCATAATAAGCCAACTTAAGAATCACAAGATCCTTTGGCATAGGCTCCTTGATAATATCCTCAGACAATGGGCTATAAGCAAACTCTTCTACATTAATCACTTGCAAAGGGTTTGGGGTAGGAACGATTTACGTGTTGGCCATAGCCATCATTGGGGGCCGTAGGATTGTATCTCCTTGACACGATGACTTTTCTTGGTCATCAGCTAGTTACTGATGGTTAAGATGTTACATGTTTATAGGTACTTTGTGATTTGTAGGCGGTAATGGATTTGGAAAGGGGAAAATGTATGGGTGAGCTAGCAGTTGGGCTGGTGAAGGGAATATTTGGTTCATATAGTTTTGAATTTTGTTAAACATGTTACCTATCACTGTCATTTGAGCTGGTAAACAATGTGGTGGTTACATGTTCATTGGTTTTGAAGATGATGTAGCAAAGGAGAAAAACTCAATAGAGGGCTCCAATTGATGCCTAAGCAATTGTGAGTGGTTTCGTTATGGTTGTGAGCGGTGTCTAGGGGGTTGTGGTTGGTGTCTTGGTTGTTGCTACTTATTACTCTCATCTTCTTCTTCTGCACAAGACTTGCTTGCTGCTTGGCTATGGGTGATAACCATATGAACTTAATAGGATTATCAAATTGATATTCCCACAGACGGCACCAATATGATCCTAAAAAGAATCAGATAATTTTTTTATATCCTTTTCTGGCATCCGCAACCTATAAAACAAAGAACTTAGGCATCGGTGTGGTACCAGCCGAAGAGCCTTTGATGCCTAAGACAGTATTTTCCCTTTGGGTAATTTTAAGGATGGAAGAAAGCATGTAATGTTACGGCTCGAGCCCAGGCCTACGAATAACTAATAACTACTTGGGCCACAAATCAACTGGCCCAAAATGGTTAACCCAAGTTATTAGTTATACCCACTTCACCCACTTATAAATAAGTGATAAGTCACCCCACAAATCGCCCAAGCCAGTGAGCAAGACTAGCGTTATAAGCATAACTAATAACTGCTTGGGCTTTAAATCAATTGGCCTAAAATGGTTAACGCGAGTTATTAGTTATACCTACTCCACCCACTTATAAACAAGTCACAAGTCACCCAATAAACTAATGTGGAATATCACATTCACGCCTCGTTGAGGACCTGATGTCCTTATCAGGGCATACAATCACACACAAGATCAGGCGGTGCAAGACTCTAGAGGTGGCTCCTACGGGCTCAAGAGGTGGCTCCTACGGGCTCAAGAGGTGGCTCCTACCACACATATGGTGTAGTACTTTGCCCCGTATCACTCTTAGCTCCCACAACTAATTTGTAACTAGCTCTGAATACCATTCTGTCATGCCCAGAGCCCAGACCCCCAGGCCCGTGAGTGAGACTAGCATTGTAGGCATAACTAATAACTACTTAGGCCTCAAATCAACTAGGTCGAAATGGTTAACCCGAGTTATTAGTTATACCCACTCCATCCACTTATAAACAAGTCACAAGTCACCTCACAAACTAATTTGGGATATGACATGTAAAGTGAAGTTACCTCATTTAGATGGAGAAGGGTCCTATTTATAGTTTGGAGTGAATGACAGATGGCATATGAGTTGGACAAATAATTGGTTATTAGGAATATCGAGATCCTGGTTGGGGATCCCATACTAGTTGGTAAAGCCAAGTTTAGGAAGGCCTTGTTGGGATCCTCTCGGCAAGGGGGCAGCATTGGCCAATTCCATATCAACTGGAATTTTAGAAAGATTGTTAGTTATGAATTTGCACTTCAGTTTTATTTCTTGTTTATTTTTATATTATTGACGCATTTGTTTCCTTGAATGCAGGTTTATTATTTACTTGACGATTGGAGACAAAAAATCTATAAATGTTTATAACAATCAAACTAGAAATGTGGGGAAAAAATAACCCAAATTAGTGGAAATATTCTGACAAGAACTACAAGCAATACCCCTACTATTACCTTGATTGCGTTTACATGAAACATGGGTAATGTCATATTGTTAGAGCCACTAATTCCACTAGTGGAAATATGACTATGCAGGGCTTTAGGACTGTGTAGGAACTAGAATAGAATTGGACATTTTGCTCAAGCTAATCAAACTAGAACGGGGATTGGTGTTAAGTATTTTGGTCAGGCCGTAATGATGTTGGTCATACTACATGTATGTTTGGTCAAGCTGCAGCTGGTGTTGGTCAAGTTGCACCTATATTTGGTTAGGCTGCAAGCATCTCTGGTGGGGCCAATCAATGCCTTTGAAAGAAGTCCAGTGTTTGCACCATCAAGCTACACGTCTCATTCGCATCTGGAGAAACTCGAGAAATTTGTTGGCTGGGACTTCAAAAGGTGGTAGCTCCAGCTAGAAGTCAACCTAACTACTCTAATGGTGAACATGTATGTGCAACAGGATGCTCTATTACTGGAGAAAATCTAGACATGCCTAGAAGCATTGCGAATTTTGTGCAGAAGTTACATCTTGAATTACTTAGATAATTCTTTGTATAGTGTATATTTAGGATGTAAGACTGGAAGAGAGATATAGTTGTCATTAGAGAAGAAATACTAGAAAGTGCAAGCACAAAGAAACTCGTGATAGCCAAGTTTCTTAAATTATCTATGGTAGCTTCAAAGCCAATTATGTCATAGGTGCAAGAGTGCCAAATGATTATCCATGAACTCTAGGCCAAAGGAATGCATCGGAACAAGCAATTCCAAATAGGTACTTTGATAGAGAAACAGCCTCTTGCATGGAAGAAGTTCAAGAATCACCTCAAGCATAAACAATAAGACATGTCAATAGAGGACATGATCCTAAGGCTTAGGATTGAAGAAGACAACCAGTTGGCTAACGAACAAAGTGTCCATGGTATGAGCCTTAAGGCACATGTGGTTGAGCACAGCCCCAATCTTAAGACAAAGAAGAAATTTACAAGTCAAGGTAACCGAGGGTAGAAAAGCAAAAGTGTCGCTAGCAAGCCTGACAATGAGAAGCAGTTCAGTGGGACCTGCTATATCTGTGACAAAATAGATCACAAGGAAAAGGATTGCAGGCTACACAAATAGAAGGACCAAACAAATGTCGTGGATGACTTGGGATATAACATGTCTGACATGAATATCTTAATTGTGGTGTCGAAGTTGAACATGATTGACAATCCAAAGCAATGGTTCATCGACATAGGGGCTACAAGACATGTCTATTCTAAAAGAAAACTGTTCTTATCCTACACAGCTAACTCTGGGAGTAAAGTCCTACACATAAGGAATTCTATAACCTCACAAGTGGTAGGTACAGGAAATGTTGTTCTAGGGATGACTTCAGAAGTTAAGCTTACTTTGAGAAATGTTTTACATGTTCATTTTATTAGGAAAAAATTAAAGTATCTGGTTCTCTATTAGGTAAAGCTGGAGTTACTATGATTTCTAATGCTGATAAACTTGTAGTAAAAATAGGATATGATTTTGTGGGTAAGGGCTATCGCCATAAAGGGACGTATAAGTTGAGTGTTAGAGGCCAAGTTCTAAAACAGAATGTAAACACTATGCCCTCGAGGCTAGAATGTTGTTAATGAGAATGTTTCTTCTGATTACTTTTTTGAGTCTTCTACTTTATTACATGAAACATTAGGATATACAAACTTTGATTCCTTGAACAAACCTGTTAAAATGGGCCTAATTCACGGTGTGGATTTTTTTATCCTAAAAAACGTGAAGCTTGTGCAAAATCTAAACAAACAAGAACTTCTTTCAAATATGTAGGAAGGTGTACAGAACCTCTTAAGCTAATTCAAAGTACGTGCGTGACTTAAAATTTGTGCAAATTAGAGGTAGCAAAAAGTATTTTGTAACTTTTATCAATGATTACACAAGATATTACGATGTTTACTTGCTCAGATCCAAAGATGAAGCTTTGTGTGCTTTTAAGTAATACAAGGCTGAGGTGGAAAACCAACCAAGCAAAAAGATTAAAACTTTGAGAAGTGATAGAGGTGGAGAACATGTATATCCTTTCCCGGCGTTTTGTACTAAACAAAAGATAATACACCAAACGACAACTCCTTATTCTCGTCAACAAAAAAATGTTGCTAAATGCAAAAATCGAACTCTCAAAGAAATGATGAGCGACTTGTTGATAAAATTGGGATTACCTCAAAACTTATGGGGGAGGTAGTGTTAACTGACGAACCACTTTGAAACAAGGTATCTCACAAAATATTAGAAAAGACTCCATATGAATTATGGAAGGTCGACCACCTTTCTGTAAGTATTTAAGGTTACAGGACTATCTAGCTAAGGTCGGAGTTCCAACTCCTAAGGTTGTCAAAATTGGGTCAAAGATTGTTGACTGTATTTTTTTTTGGAAATGAGAAGAATAGTGTTACACTCGAGAAACATGAGCAGACTAAGTTTAATGTTGAGGAAGATATAAGGTACAATGATGTCAAGGATGTAGGTATGGTGAATAAAGGTGCAGATCAAAATGAGGATTCCACTAGTAATAGCCTACAAAATAGTGTTGGAATCATGCCTATAACATCACGTGGGATTATTGTGACTGGGGAAGATAGTAAGTTTTTGCCATACATAGACTTGATTGATACGGAGATGGAACTTAATGTGGACATAGGGGGTGAAACAATGCCTGTGATGAACAATGACTAATTTATTGACCTAAAGCAAAATGGGAAGAAATCTAATAACCCGAGATTTCCTAATCCAAGTGAGCTAGCTATAACAAGAGTAAAAGCTAAGTGTTAGGAAATTAGGGCACATAACACACATTCATCCAGAGAAATTAAAGTACGAGTAATGAAAAAATATGCACAATTAAATGTGGTTTGGCCCTCTGCCTACATCCACGAAAACTCTACTAAATAGAAAAGAGTATTACAACCCAAGCGACTTTTTGCATGGGCTGAAAAATCTAAACCCTCTTTCATGGTGTTCTTACAATGACTCTCTCTCAACCTAGACCTATTGCAAGACACACACCTTACAACTAATACAAGAGTCTTATTTATAGAGAAGACTTCCTTGTCCTCCAAGACAAGGGTTTCTTAATCTATCAATCCTCTCATAATTACGACTCTTATCATAACTAGAATTTTGACTATTATTAAAACTCTTTCCTAATTTTAATATGGGCTTGGGCTTAGCACTTGAGCCATAACCCAACAAATTTCTCCTTTGGCGAGAAGTGCCAAGAATCTCTATAATTGGTGAGAACATCACGCTTCTCTTCTTCTCAGCCTTTACTTGAGCTTCTTCACACTCTTCGCATTTATCTCTTGGTGCGGTACATCTCTCCAAGCAGCACATATGCTTCTCATTTTTCCTCTCTTTAAGAACTAGCTCTTCCCCACAATACACTTTGTAGCAATCTCCTTCAACAACGTACTTGTACCCTCTTGACGCCAACTTACCCAGTGAAATTATGTTGAACACATAAGATGGGACATACCTCACATTGGAGACAGTCTTAATACTATCATTGTTGATCCTTAAGTGAACTCTCCCAATGCTAGCAACCCTCATCTTTTGGTTATTCCCAACAATGATGTATCTAAGCTTTTTACCCAAGTGCAAAGTGTCGAAACTAGCTTTATCACTGCAAACGTGAAACATTCCCGCTAAATCCAACACGAAGTCAGTCTTCTTCCTCTTCAAGCCTTCATTAGCGTCCCCACTTATCACCACCAAAACCATCTCACTGCCATCGCTATTATCATCCTCAACAAGGTTTACGGAGTCCTTACCATATACCTTCTCCTTACGCTTAGATCTCCACTCTTTAAGGCTCTTTATGTCCTCTCTCAATCTAGGACATATTGGTTGGATATGGCCCGTCTCTTTACAATAATAGCATTCTCGATCGCCTTCTTCATCCCGAGCTCAACTTTTTGATCTCGATCTACTTCTAGAGAATTGCCTTTTCCAGAACTCCTCCCTTGATTTGAACCTTCAATGATTAGTACTTGATCTCCATTGACACACTACTTCTTCCCAACATCCTCTCGTTCTCTCTCAAAGTTACTTCAGTCAGCTCGAGAGTCTTCTTCCCAACGAGGATTGATTGCACAAATGGCTTGTACGACTTTGGCAAGAAAGATAGCAGTAGGAGTGCTTGTTCTACATCCGTAATTCTCTTGTCAGGCTCCTCAACGCTTCTAAGCTTGACCACTAACTCGTTGAATTTGTGAATGTAATCCTAGATGGCGATTCCTTCTTCCATCTTCAACGAGTAGAGCTCTGTCCTCAAACACAATCAGTTAGTGATCGACTTTGACTCATAAATATCTCCAACTTATCGAACACACCGCTCACCATTGTCTCATTAATCACATGACATTTCATTTGCAGTGCTAAAGCCAACCTAATGGTACTTATGACTTTTTGTTGTAGGGACTTCCACTTCTTGTCATTGACTTCTTCCGATTTCACCTCTTCTAGCACTTCATCAAGGCCTTACTACACCAAAAGGTCCTCTATAGTATTCCTCCACAAGTTGAAGTTCATGTTTCCATCAAACATTGGAATTTCAAACTTCATACCGATTGTCGTCATGACTCCTATGCACAAATTCGCTAAAACTCAGCAATTCAACAAGAATTTGGCAAAACTGACCCCAGAAACGAATTCAGGACGTCGAAAAAATAGTGGGAAGACTCTCGATCAACACGGTCAAACCCCTATAGCCCTTTAGTCAATGCTGGTCAAACCCTGTGTTTGACATTTTGACTAAGAACTCACAAAACTTGACCTGCTTGTATCTCACAATCCGACCATCAGATCGTTGTGAAATTTTAGCAACTTACTCTCCTCACCAAGATGAACACACAGCAACAAATAGATTGTAAATTAAAGTCCAAGAAAGCCTCCAAACGTGACTAGCAGATTTGCGAATTTTTTAACTCTTCTTCGGCTTCTCTTTTTTCGTTTTTCGTGCAAACCAGCATCCTCCTTCCAACCTAGCTCTGATACCACTTGTTAAAAATTAGGATGCATAACACACACTCATGCAGCACAATTAAAGCACAAGAAACGAGAAAATAATACGTCCACAGAAACTCCACTTAATAGAAAAGAGTATTACTACTCAAGCAACTTTTTTCACGGCTCGAAAAGTCTAAACCCTCCCTCACTGTGTTTTTACAATGACTCTCTCTCAACTTAAACCTATTGCAAGAACAACTAATACAAGAGTTCTATTTTTAGAGGAGACTTCCTTTTCCTCTAAGACAAGGATTTCTTAATGTATCAATCCTCTCATAATTAAGACTCTACCATAACTAGAATTTTGACTCTCATTAAGACTCTTTCCTAATTTTAATATGAGTTTGGGTTTAGCACATGAGCCACAACCCAACACAAAGAGTTGTTGCTTTCCACAAGTTAGATTCCTCTACCTTTCAATGAATAAGTACTTCATTTAAAATATGCGTAGTATTTCCAAAACCAAAGGTTTTTGCAGGGTTAAGAAGTTGGTAAGAATGCATGATATTAAATTGCTTGCCATTCAGGGGCAAATGGTTGATAGCTCTAAGTTGGCTTATTATTATATTCGTAGACTTGGATTTGTTCATGGTTTTGCAAATGTTTATAACTTGGATTTGTTCATGGTTTTGCAAATGTTTCTAACCAAATCTGAAATTTTTTGGATAGAGGGAGTGACGTGTTCAGTGCTGAGTGATCATGCCCAATGTATCTCGATTGATGTCACTATGCCCAGCCTCCCAAAGCAATTTGCAGCCAACTTTGTCTATGCAAGCAACCATAGAACTGAGAGGATTTGTTTAATGCAGTATATATATGTGTATACATATACATATACATACATATATATACGTACATATACGTATACGTAAATATACACGTATATATGTTACTTTCTTTTGATACTTCTCCTATGAGAGAACCTTCATCCTTGTGCTTTATTAATATGTGGTGCAGGCACCACGATTTCTAAAAGGTGGTGAAACAAGCTGGGAGCTGCCCATTAAGGCGGCAGGAGTTAAGAAATTTTGGCTTAAGCTTCAAAGACTTAAAAGTAAACTTAAATGGTGGAACAAATATGGTTTTGAGGAAATCTTTCAAAAGGTTAAAGAAGCGGAGGAAGAAGTACTACTTTAGGAGTCCAAATTTGAAGATGATCCTTCACAATAGAGAAAGGAACCTTTTAATAGAGCTTCGGCTAAACTTAATTATATTCTTGTTAAGAAGAGAAGTTTATGCAGCAAAAGGTTGGTTGTCATTGGTTGGCGGAAGATGAGAAAATTACACGATATTACCACAATTTATTAGCAAAAAGGCATACACTTAATCATATATGGGCAGTTGAGGATCCTCAGCTGGGTGTTGTTGAAGGTCGGGATGACCTTAAAAGCTCGACTGTTTATGTTTAAAGTGATTATGGGCATCAAAGTGATGGGCAGTACTCTTTAATTCTAGAATAGTCACGGTGGAAGATAATGATATACTAAAAAGGTTGCCAACTGCGGAGGAGGTGAAAAAAGTAGTCTTCTTTATTGATGAGATGAGTATTGTAGGCCCGATGGCTATTCTTCAGCTTTATGTCATGAATGTTCGAAGATAGTTAAGGGAGACTTATTAGAGACAGTTACAGGCCTTTTTCAGGGCGAAGACCTTCCCAAAATGGTGACTTTCACGTCTATTGTTCTTTTAGCAAAAAAGGAGAACCCTAAATGGTGGAATGATTATTGTCCAATTAGCCTGTGCAATGTTTTTAACAAGATTATCTCGAACATCTTGGCAACAAAGTTGGGTGGATTATTCCGAAGTTGATATCCTAAAACCAAAGTGGCTTTGTGGAGGACAGATTAGTGATAATGTCTTACTTGCGAAAGAAATGATACATAATTCTAATGCCAAAGTTCGAGGAGGTAAAACTGTGCTCAATTTAGATATGATAAAGGCATTCGATTGCCTGGAGTGGGGATCCATGTTTGATATGATTCGTGCTTTTGGATTCTCTAATATGTGGGTGGATAAAATTAAGAAGTATATGTCTAATTGCTGGTTCTTAGTGATTGTAAATGGTGAAATGGCGGGGTATTTTCAATCAACAAGAGGGTTACAGCAAGGAGATCCATTATCGCGGTTGCTATTTGTTTTGGCAGTAAATTACTTATCGAGATGCCTCAATCACTTGTTTACATCTTTGCCTGCTGTTCGTCACCATACAGGGTGCTTGGTCATGGTCTCGCATCTGTTTTTTGCTAATGACATCATTCTCTTCTCCAATGGTAGCAAATCAGCGTTGGAAAGGATCATGGTTGTGTTGAACCATTGTGAGAAGCTTTTAGGGCAGAAGGTGAATCCAGAGAAAAATGGCTTCTTTACCTTTTCAAAAGCCATGCATTCGCGAATGTCTATCATTGCAAGAACAACAGGTTTCACAGGCGGAGCCTGCTAATGAAGTACTTGGGCGTGCTTCTCTCTACAAGGGCCCAAAAGAGGTGCATGTTGATGATGCGTTAGTTGCTAGTGTAACCAGGAAGCTTGGGGGACAGGAGGGATAGGGTCTATCTCCTAGGTTCGTCTCGTCGTGTTGTGAAGTACATTGACTTGCATGGCTTCGCATTTGTTGTAAGTTCTTCGTCCTCCACTGATGGTGATTGAACGGGTAGAGCATCTCTCTAATGGTTTTCTATTGGGGACAAAGATAATCAAAGGCGCATGAGATGGTACTCGTGGAGTAAAGTTTGCTACCCTTTGGAGGAAGGGGTTTTAGGGGTGAAAAGCCTAAAGGATGTTAGCCAAGCCATGGAATGGATTATGAGCACAATAAATGAATGCTATGTATTGTATGTTGGAAAATGTAGTCCAAAATAAATAATAACTGTAAAATAAGTGTAAAAATATCGCAATAAAAATATCAGAAAGAAATAATTTTAATTGCTGCAATATAAAATAATAACTTGAGACGTGTTATGAACACTATCCTTAACGATATTTCGCCTAACTGGTAAGCATATCTCCCAGGATTCAACAAGCTTGTCTAGTATTTGCAACTAGAAATAGGAACAGTGAATAATGTTTATAATAAAACCTAGCAAAATAGTATGCTAAGCAAGTATTAAACAAAGAAAGAGCAGAAGAAGAAAAGTCTTGAAAAAGTTTTTCAGTGTGCAACTTGTCCGATGTTGCAGGCTCTATTTATAGCCAATGATGGCAATAGAAGCAAAGAAATAACAGGGGCTGTAGTTGAGAAATAGAAGGAATTGAAGTTGAGCAATTCATGGAGCATAATCTGGAACTGCACTAGATTTTAACATGTGTTTTAATTATTCAAATTTGTAGGAAAATTGGAACAAGTCTGGTAAGTTATTTTAGGAGAAAATTCGAACAAGCAGGTGAGACTGAAAATAAATAAATTATTTTTTATGAAAACAAGATAATAAAATCCAAAAAGGTGGCTTGGGCCGAGCCTCATATATATTTCGCTCGCGAGGGGGCGAATCCATCAATTTAAACTAACGGCCCAAGTCTCATGCATGCGAGCCCAATCCCTTATTCCATCTTTCACAAACTCACTAAAGTGTGAACTAATATAAGGTGAAAAAAAGGCTTACCATTTTTTCAATGTGAGAAGTAAACTATCATTTTGAAATACAAACAAAAAACAGCGAACAATCCCTCACATATTTCAAAAGGATTAGAAGAAAGAAGAAAACAACTTTGCTAGGTTTATACTATTGAGTACAATGCATCATATCTGGTGTCTTTTGAACTATAAACTAGACCTAAATAGAATAAGATATAACTTATAGAACAATTGGTAAAGCCTTTAGCTTCTATGAACCAAGAATTCTTGTTATAAGTTAAGATTCTTCTCTACCACATTATATGCCCACAATTTGTTGTTCACTGTGATTTTCCGCTAATAGGCCATGCGCGTGCCTGGTTATTCATGAGTGCTCTAGAAATTTTTCCGTAAATTTCATAGGAGCGGCCCCATTTCACACTCATATAGGTCAATCCATTAAGTGTATTTTCTGCAATTAATACACCATCTATAAAGGATATGGAATTGACTAGGAGCATAGCTCAACCTCACTTTATTTGTAGTTTTGCACTATTCACACCATAGGAGGGATAGAAATTTAATAGTACTTAATATTATGAACATAATTAATGGGATTGCCAATTACATAGGTTGGGTTACTGTTATTGTTGATATCTCAAATTGGCAGTAGTCCCATTCCCCTCGATGTTTCACTAATTAGTTTTCTTCCCAAAGGTTTAGTCAGAAGATCAACCAAATTCATCTCTGACTTTACATAATATATGGAAATAATTCCATCTCTGAGCAGCTACTTTATCACATTATGTCTCAAATGTATGTGTCTATTTTTCCCATTAAAGGTTTTGTTTGCAATGGCTATTGCAGCTTGGCAATCACAATGCATAGACACAGAAGGTGTTGGTTTTATTCCTAACGGAATACTTGCCAAGAAATTTCTCAGGTACACAGCCTTAATACCAGCCAACTCTAATGCCACAAACTCAGATTCCATAGTTGACCTTGCAATTATGGTTTGGCTGGCTGATTTCCAAGATATTGCACTCCCACCAAGGGTGAACATATAGCCACTAATGGATTTTGTCTTATCTGAATCAGAGATCCAGTTAGCATTACTGTATCCTTCTAACACAGCAGGAAATCCACTATATTTAATACCATAATTCATTGTACATCTAAAAAATTTCAATATTCTTACTAATGCATTCCAATGATCATGATTTAACATTATACCATTGTCATCTCGCACGATTTTTATGTCTAAGATGACACTAGCCTTTCCCATATCTTTCGTATCAAAATTAGAAGATAAAAAACTTTTAGTTCTTTGTATTATATCAAGGCTAGAACCAAAGATAACATGTCATCCATATAAAGACATATAATCACACAATCACCATTATGAAATTTTGTATAAACACTTTTATATACCTCAACTGATGAAAAGCCATCACACAACAAAACTTGATCAAATTTCTCATGTTACTATTTAGGTGCTTGCTTTAGACCATTTGACGGCTTTAGTAGTTTACAAATTTTATTTTCTTGTCCAGCAACCACACAACCCTCAGGTTGTTCCATGTAAATTTCTTCTTCTAAGTCACCAAAAACATAGTTTTAACATCTATTTGATGGATAAAAAGATTGTGGATAGAAGCCAAAGTGATAAAATACGAATAGAGGAAATTCTCATTACAGGAGCATACGTATCAAGATAATCAATATTTTGTTTTTGAGTAAATCCTTTCGCAATAAGTCTAGCTTTATATCTATCAATAGAACCATCAAGATTTAGCGTCCTTTTAAAAATCAATTTCCAACCAATAGGTTTAGCTCTTGGAGGTAAATCCACTAATTTCCAAGTATTATTTCATAATATTGAATCTATTTCAATTTTGATGGCTTCTTTGAAAAATGGTGCACTAAAAGAAGAAATTGCAACAGAAAAAGTTAGAGGATCATCCTTTACAAGAAAAGTATAAAAGTCGTTACCAAAAGAATTTTCTTTTCTTGGTCTCTTGCTCCTTCTCAAATTGTCATTTTCAAAATCATTTTGAATAACAGGTGCATGAGAAATATTATCATTTTTCAAAGGAAATATGTTCGCAAAGAATTTAGCATTTTTTGTTTCAACAATAGTATTGCATTCAATCAAATCACTTTTGATTACAAGAAATCTATAAGCAGCACTATTGTTAGCATACCCAATGAACATGCAATCAGATGTTTTAGACCCTATCTTTCTTTTCTTAGGATCAGGTAACATAACCTTAGCAAGACACCCCCATACTTTCAAATATTTTAAATTGGGAGCATAACCTTTTCATAACTCATAAGGAGTTTTACTAGTTTTCTTATATGGTATTCTATTTTGTAAATGACATGCAGACAAAATAGCTTCACTCCAAAGATTATCAGGTGCATTACAACTAACAAGCATGCAATTTATCATTTCTTTTAAGGTTCTATTTTTCCTTTTAGCTATGCCATTTGACTCAAGTGAGTAAGGAGGTGTGATCTCATTAATTATTACTTTCTCTTCACAACATTGATTTAGCAACACATATTCACCACCTTTATCTGACTAACTCTTTTTATCTTCTTATTCAATTGATTTTCTACTTCAGATTTATACGTCAAAAACATGTCAAACGCTTCATTTTTATTTCTCAACAAATATACTTTTGTATATCTAGAAAAGTCATCTATAAAAGTCACATAATATCTTTTGCTTTCTCTAAGTCATAGTTTGTCTTAAGTCTCCTAAATCAATGTTAATTAGGTTGAGTAACTCAGATTCCCTAAAGACAGAAGTACAAGATTTTTTAGTTTGTTTAGATTCAGCACATATTTCACATTTATTCATACTAGAATATTTGATATTAGAAATAAGACCAATATATTGCATTTTCTTAATATAAGACAAACTAACATGTCCTAATCTAGCATGTCATAAATCACAAGAATCAATCAAGTAAGCAAAAGAACCAACATTCTCACTCATTACTTGGGAAGCATTGAGTATAAATAAACCATGATTACAATATCCTTTGCCCACAAAAACATTATTTTTGGTCAACACGACCTTATCAGATTCAAAAGAAACATTCGCTCCAACATTTCCTAATAATCCCATAGAGACCAGATTGTTTCCAATATTAGGAACATGTAACACCTCACTCAATGCCAGAGTTTTACCAGATGTGAGTTTGAGAAGAACTTTTCCTTTCCCAAGAACTAGAGTAGTCCTTGAGTCACCAAGATAAACAGATTCTTCTCCCTCATTTAGTTGAGTGTAAGACACAACATCATTTTTATTGGCACAAATGTGCCTAGTAGCACCAAAGTCTATCACCCAATCTCTCACAATGGCCATAATATTTACGTGAGAAATGACGGCAGCAATAATATCATCTGCTTCAACCAAATTTGCATTTGTTTTAGTAGGATTGTTATTTCTCCCTTTTCTTTGTCTGCATTGAGGTGCATAGTGTCTGGGTTTGCCACACACATAACAGTGACCTTTTTTCTTTTTGAAGGTTTCATTATTAGTTTTGGGCTTGTAATCATTTTTCTTTTTGTACATTTTATTTGGCTTTCCATGTAGCTTATTGTCTTGTACGAGATTAGCTTTTGTAGTGATCTCCTTCCCTTTGGCAACAGTGGTCTCCTTCCAATTGGTATCTTCTATAATGATGTGAGTAACCAAATCAACAAGGGACAATTGCTTGTGTTTGTGCTTGAAATTTTGTTTATAGTCATTCCAAGATTGAGGCAGCTTTTCTATTAAGATTCCAGTTACAAAATCTTCTGGCAGAATGATCTTTTCTAACTTAAGATCCTCTATCAGTTTGTGGTACTCATTGATTTGGATCTTGATATCTTTATCTTCGATCATTTGTCATTTGTAATAATTACCAATGACAAACTTTTGTTTTCCAACATCTTCGGCCGTGTACTTGGTTATTAAAGATTGTCACATTTCCTTTACTTCCTTAAAGGAATAGTAGACATCGAATAATTCGTTAGAAAGAGTACTAATTACTGTATGTCTGCATATCTTATTTGCATGAACCCAAAGCTCCAATTGTTTGGATGACGATTTATTAGGCTTTTGATCAGTAAAGGCGAAGGCTATTCTATGCATGTCAAGGATAGTGTACACGCATTCTTGCCATCTTTTGAAATTAACTCCAGCAAATACTTCTATTTTAGATATATCGGGAAATGGGTTAGCAAAAGTGGTTGCTGCCATGTTAGGGAAGGTGGTAATAATGGGTTGCACTTGTTCATTTTGCGCTTATGTTGGAGCAGTCCGATTGGGCTAATAGATTTCATTGGTACAGTATGTAAAATATCCTTAAGATTGTTGAAAAATGTAGTCCACAATAAATAATAACAGTAAAACAAGTGCAAAAAATATCGCGATAAAAATCTCAAAAAGAAATAATTTTAATTGCAGCAATATAAAATAATAGCTTGAGACGTGTTATGAACACTATCCTTAAGGATATTTTTCCTAACTGGTCAGCGTATCCCCAGGATTCAACAAGCTCGTCTAGTATTTGCAACTACGAATAGGAACAACGAATAATGTTTATAATAAAAGTCAACAGAATAGTATGCTAAGCAAGTATTAAACAAAGAAAGAGCAGAAGAAGAGAAGTACTGAAAAGCTTTTCAGTGTGCAACTCATCCAATGCTGTAGGCTCTATTTATAGGCAATGATGGCAACAGAAGCAGAGAAATAACAGGGGCTGTAATTGAGAAATAAAAGGAGATGAAGTTGAGCAACTCATTGAGTAGAATCTGGAACTGCACTGGATTTTCACATGTGTTTACTTATTCGAATTTGTAGCAAAATTGGAACAAGTCTGGTAAGCTATTTTAGGAGCAAATTCAAGCAAGCAAGTCTCCAGTGCATAATTCTCTGGTTTAGAGATGCCTGATTGGGGTTGGTAGGAAGTGTGAGGGCTTTATCAAATAGAAGTTAAGGAAGGGGGAGGTGTATTCATAATAAAAAATGAACCTTTTGAAATTCATGAATGAACATTATTTTTAAAAATTAATAAATTGAGAATTAAATTTCTAAGTTAAAACTAAGAAAATATATCCATAATAGATAATGAGTGAGGCTTTTGGAATTCATAAATAAATTATATCTTAAGGATTAATTGATTGATTACTTAATTTTCCAATTAAAACTAATAATTTAATTATATCCACAAGTATAAAAATAATATAGATAAAATAAATAATAATTGATAAATTATTGTATAGGCTAATAATACTATTATTTTAATGAATTAATTGATATTAATTGATTAAAAATTAAATTTCTAAAACTAATATATATATATATATAAAATAAATAAGAAATAAAGTTTTTAGAATTCACAAATGAATTTAATCTTAGACATTAATTAATTGACCATTTAATATTTGAATTAGAGCTAATAATGTATATTTGTAAAGATAAGAAGTAATAGAAAGTAAAATAATAAAAAATAAACTAACCATGCTATGTAAGTACTGATATGACACTCTCATAATACTAAAAAAAACTATATATATATATATATATATATAGATATATAGATATATAGATATAGATTACATAGGACTATTGTTCTAATTGCATTGTAGTTCAAATGATCATGAACCACATTTAGTGCTAGAATAATAATAAACTAGCCTAGAAAAGAATATATATTCATTGTGTCATAATTTCATAACAATTTATCATTTTTACCCCTTAATAATTCCTTTTTGTTGGTAAAATTAGTTATTGAATATCAAATTTTTTTGTAAACATAACAAAAAATCTATTAAATAAGGAAGAATGAAGAAATAGTATATCACATTATCATATTAAAAACTACCTATGTATTGTAGATTATTCTTTCACATTTTCACCATCTTATATATGATAGAATTCTTTCCATATATAAATAAGTTACATTTAGTCAACGTAAACTAATACTGTAAAGAATTTTTACAACAATCAATTGACTTTTGAAAACTACTCCTCTGTTCTTTTCCTCTATCGTCATTTCTCGCTAGCACTCATAACTTTCAATTTATAACCCATTTATCCCCATGAACCAAAACTCTTAAAATATTAATTTGGCATGATCGACATTTACTATATTTTAATTCCATTTCACTACTAGCTGTAAATGGATTAGAGATACATTTTCACTACTTTTTTTGTATTATTTGCTGCCTCTACAAAGAACAACAATTGATTTGCCACTAGTTTGATTCATTAGTGTGACGACAATGACAATGATGACGATGATGTTGCTATTGATGATGATGATAATAATGATGATGATGATGATGATGATGATGATAAGAAGGAGATGAAGATAAAGAACCAAACTTTAAAAGAAAGACAACGTTAGTAAATAATCACCGTGCGCAATTAAAATAGTAAAAAAAAATCTACCATCCTACAGTACTATATCCACAACATGACATCCCTTTAAAAAGAAAAAACAAAACACTAGTTCAACTTTATCATCCCCAAAAATCACAAAGTTCACAAAAGTCTACCAATCAATAATCTTTGTCATTAAAATTATATACCAACTTAAAAAATTAATAATTTAGCTTAAACATCCAGCAACATTAAAGTAATTCATCTACAAAGTGTTTAGTTACACTTGTGTTATGGAATTTATTTCATTTATAAATATATTCTGTCAGAATTTGTATTTGGAAATGAATTTCATTGTTTGAACTGTAAAATAGTTTTATATCAATTTTGTCATTTATAATCTAAATTTTGTTCGAAATACCAATTAGAATTCATATGTATATTTTAATTAAATACTCTTTAATTATTTAAGTGGCATATGAATCCAGTCATAACAGTATGATTTATAGTTATAAAAACAATTGGTTAAAAGCACCTTGTTGGAGTTCATTTTTCTTGTTCTTTGATATAATTGTATTAGGACTATTGAAAAGAGAAGTATATGAAGATGGATAATATTGTTATATGTTATAATTTATGAGGATAGTTTTGCCTTTTAAGATTTTTTGTAGATCATGAAATTGCAAATTTCATCTCTTGAACTAGGATTTGAGTATAACTAGAGCAAATCAGGATTTGCAAATCTTAAATTTGTAAATAAATTCCATATTTTAAACAAATGATATCAACCATAACATTGGTGTATGCATTATTATCTAGTCATCTAGCAGATTTGTTTTCAAATTATTATTGCAAATAATGAAACTAGTAATTTTACACAATCAATACATCTATTTTGCATGTATATGTATGTAAAGATGACAATGGTAGGGTTTACACATCCTTATTGTTTCGCACCTAGTAGAAAATTACTTATCCTTAACCATCCCTATACCTAATACCAAGGTAAACCCCTGGCATCATGCCGAATTTCTAGATAATAAAAAAAACCCCGCTTGCCCCCCACCTCTAGGTGTACCTATTCCATTGTTCCTTTATAAACTGAAGAAAAGAGACCTTATGGGATAGCAAGACAACAAATTTGTTAGAATTGGAAATTAACAACGCAAAAGGCATTAACTTTATAAGTCATTAGGTGACTGAAGGATATTAGGGATAGTGGGAAATTTCTACCCTAAAATTATGAGGTGGCAAAAACAGGCTCTATGCTAGGGGCAAGGATAGGTAGGAAAAGGCAAGGTTGATGAACCCTTACCTTGTTTCAACATCGGGGTAGGGAGAAAATTCTTTCACCTACCCTTAACAATTGTTCTATTCCCAAAAACCCCTACCTGACCCTGCTGTACCCTTATGCGGTGAGACAGGGGTTTCATTGCCATTTTTATATATTTGTGATAGAAAGCTATAGCTTAGTTGTGTCCTATGGCACAGTGGGACTATAAATGTGATTGATCAAGGATAGTAAGAGAGTCGATGTTTGTTAATATATTATGTTTTTGTTATTAGTGATTTGATTAGATGTTTTTCTTTAATTTTTTTTTCCAATAAAAAGACTAAAAATTTCATATGACTTAACATTCTTTAGTAGTCTTAGCTTACATAGAAGAATCTATATATTATATATAATAATATTATTACCATATTTAGGCATGCCATGTGTCACACTGTCATAGCTTATTTTTCCTCTAAATCACCTTTACAATTAGCATTTTTGACAATAAAATAATCCAGTTCCAAAATACTCATTTATGGTAAATTATACATACATACATATATATGTGTGTGTGTGTACATACATATATATAAATTATTTTCAAATTTGATTGACTATTATGAAACTATATGTATGGTAAATAAATAGTATAAAATTGATTGCCCTTAAATTTATGATAAATTAAATACAAACTCATTTTTTTTTTTTTACCAACAAACATATGCTAGTTAATTTTAGTTTATTTGAGTAAAATTTCATAGCCAGAAGACATGTAAACTCATTTAGACGTTCATTCCCTTTAGAAATACAAATGCCATGCAAATCAACTTAGTAGTTTGCCACAAATCAACAATTTTCTCAATCTTTGAACATAGTCAAATGATCTCATATGAGAGGAGTAATACCAATTGAGCAATTTTATGTAGATTTCAACCCCAAAGAAAAAAAAATAGTATATAAATACCATGCTACAAGTGGTATCGTGTAGAAACAAATCTAAAAGAATTTTTTCCTATAAATGTCACAACCTTATGACCATAGTTTGTACTTCGAATAATTTTTTACCATAAATTTTCTCTTTCTATAGATGCTTTTCCATATATATTTCCCTAGTACTCTATGTTGTTCTTCATCTACACTACTTTTCTTGCGCTATTAATTTGTTACTCTCCTCCTAACAGGATATTCTTGTAAGAAACTCTTGCAATTTTTGTATTTTTCCTATAAGCTAGATAGCTCTACATATCAAATATTTTTTTGGCATTTTTATTTGTAATTGGTCTTTTTTAGGTTTTTGTGTGATTTGTTGTAGATATGTTATTTGAGTTATTCCAAATTGGCAAACTTGAGCGGCTAGGTATTTGATGCAGCCCAAAATTTTATTATTGTAGTTAGTAATTAAAATTGGTTAGGGTTTAGGATTTTTTAATTGTTATTGAGTCTTAGTTATATTAGGATTAGTTTATGGAAAGGGTTGGTAGAAGTTCTAGTTTCCTAATTAGTTTTAGTTTTCTATTTAGTTTTGGATTCCTAGCCTATATATAAGGATGAAAACTTTCATTGTTACATAACTTTTTAGAATTATTCAATAATATTTATTTCTATCTCCTAGGGTTTATTATCTTAGGGATTTCTTGGCTAATTTCTTGAAATTAAGCTCCTTGATTCTTCTACTTTCATGTTCTCCAAATATCCGCTGTGTTAGTTGGTTATCAGAGTAAGATTTTTCTTCAACTAATCTCACATTCATAATGCCTCCAAGGAGAGGAAGAGGTCGTGTTGTAGTAGCTAGAGTGCTTTCCCCTGATCAACAACAACGAGACGAAGAAATACAAGAGTTGAGAAGACAAGTTGAAGCATTAACTTAGCACCTTGCACAACTTGAAACTCCAACTCATGATGGTGATGATGATGAGTCGGAGGAAGAAATAATTGAAAACCTATTTCATAATTATGCACAACGACATGTGCTTTATGTACGGGAAGAACAAAAGTGGGATGGAGGTTTTAAAATTGAAATCCTTGAATTAAATGGAGGAATTCAAGCAGAAGAATTTATTGATTGGTTGGCTGCAGTTGAGAGGATATTTGATTTTAAAGATGTTCCTAAAAATAAAAAAGTGAAATTAGTAACTTTAAGATTGAGAGGGCGTACATCTACATGGTGGGATCAATTTAATTTAATATGCCAAAGAAAGGGAAAACCAAAAATTTCAGATTGGGAAAAGATGAAAAAGAAGTTGTGCGAAAATTTTCCACCTTTCAATTTTGTCCAAATCATGTACCAAAGGTTGCAAAACCTTCGTCAAGGCAACCGCACTGTTAATGAATACACGGAGAAGTTTTATCAATTAATGGTGCGTAATGACTTATCTGAGAATGAGGAACAATTGGTAGCAAGATATATTGGTGGGCTCAGGCAAAATATTCAAGGCACACTTGCCCTGCACAATTTTTGGCCTATTTCAGAAGCGCTTCAACGTGCGTTAGTTGCAAAAAATAGCAAAACAAGTGCAATAATTGAGCTGGAAATAATCGTGATTTAATGACCAGATTTGCAAGCCAAAATCAACAAGGTCAAGGAAAGGGTTTTGACAACCATGAGACATAAGCAGGTGCACCAAAGAGTAATTCAGCAGAGTGAACAACTAATGTAGCACCAAATACTAGAAATCAAGGTAGTGGTTTAGCAAATTGTTGCTACAAGTATGGGGATCCTAATCATAAATCCGCTGAGTGTAGAAAAAACAATGCAGAGAAGGGAAGAATTTGTTGATGGAGAAGGATGATCAAGAAAATGAAGAAGAAGAAGAAGAGCCTATTTATGATGAAAGTTATGAAGATGATGAAGCTAATATGGTATTCGGAGATATGGTGAGTCTCTCATGGTCCGGAAAAGCCTTATTACTTCGAAACAAGATCTGCGGATGATTGGCTACGCACTAACATTTTTCGCACTACTTGTACTATAGGTGGAAAAGTGTGTAAGCTTATCATTGATAGTGGAAGTTGTGAACATATCATATCTGAAGAGGCTGTTTCCAAACTAAGTTTGCCAATAAAGCCACACCTTCTACCTTACAAGCTTGCATGGTTCAAAAAAGGGAGTGAGGTACCTGTTACTAAGCGATGTCTCGTTTCTTTTTCTATTGGTAATAAATACTTTGATAAGGTGATTTGTGATGCTGTGGCTATGGATGTGTGTTACATGTTATTGGGTAGACCTTGGCAATATGATCATAATGTGAAACATGATGGTAGGAAAAATACTTATATATTGTATAAAGACAATAAGAAAATTATTCTAGTTCCTACTAAAAATGAGAGTGTAACAAAACAAAAGAAATCAAATTCTGTTAATTTTCTTTCTATGGCCAAATTTGCTGAAGAGTTGGAGGAATCCAGAATTGCCTTCACTTTGATTGGAAAGGAAATATCATTCCCGAGCACTATACCAGATGAGGTGCAACCAATTCTTGATGAGTTTAGTGATGTCATGCCTGATCAACTACCATTAGGATTACCTCCAATGCAAGATGTACAACACTGTATTGACTTGATTCCAAGTGCAAGTTTGCCTAATAAAGCTCACTATCGGATGAGTCCAAAACAACAAGAAGAATTGAATAGACAAGTGAGTAAACTTTTAGAAAGAGGTTACGTTCGAGAAAACATAAGCCCTTGTGCAATTCTAGCATTATTAGTTCCAAAGAAGGATGGAAGTTAGCATATGTGCATTGATAACAGAGCAATTAATAAGATTACAGTCAAGTACAGATTTCCTATTCCTAGACTTGATGACATGTTGGATCAGTTAACATCTGTCATGATCTTTTTTAAGATAGATTTAAGAAGTGGATATCACCAAATCCGTATTCGTTCAGATGATGAATGGAAAACTGCATTCAAGACAAGAGATGGGTTGTGGGAATGGTTGGTCATGCCTTTTGGGTTGTCGAATGCCCCTAGTACATTCATGAGAGTGATGAATCTTGTCTTGAAACCATTTATAGGAAAGTTCGTGGTGGTTTACTTTGATGATATTCTAATTCATAGTCTCTTTGATGAACAGCACAAAGAACATTTACGGATGCTGTTGATTACCCTGAGGCAAGAGAAGCTTTATATTAACCTTAAAAAATGTTCCTTTATGAAAGATAAAGTTATCTTTTTGGGTTATGAAGTTTCTTCTGCAGGCCTATAGGCTGATGCATCAAAAGTACAAGCAATTCTTGATTGGCCACAACCTTTGAGTGTACATGACGTTCATAGTTTTCATGGTTTAGCATCATTCTATCGCAGATTCATTCAAAATTTCAGCACTATTGCAACTCCCATTACTGAGTGCATGAAAAAAGGAGTTTTTAAGTAGACTTCTGAAGTAGAGGAAAGCTTTAAGTTACTCAAAAAGAAGCTGTCAGAAGCTAATATCTTAGCATTACCAGATTTTGAGAAAATCTTTGAGGTAGATTGTGATGCTTCTCGGGTTGGAATTGAAGCTATTCTAAGTCAAGAAGGAAGACCAATTGCTTACTACAGTGAAAAAGCTCAGTGGTGCTATGTTGTACTACTCAACATATGACATTGAGTTCTTTGCAATTGTTTGGACATTAAGGCACTGGAAGTACTACCTTTTTTTAAAAGGAGTTCATCTTACACTCGGATCATGAAGCTTTGAAATATCTTAACTCCAAAAAGAGTCTAAATTTGAGGCATGCCAAGTGGACTTCATTTTTGCATGGCTTTACTTTTGCATTAAAACACAAGGCTGGAGTTCATAACAGTGTTGTTGATGCCTTAAGTAGGCTTTCTTCTTTCTTATCAACTATGCAGGTACATGTTATGGGGTTCAACACTTTTAAAGAACTCTACCCTGAAGATTTGTAATTCGGGTCAATCTTTAAAGAAGTCCAGGATATGGCACGTGATTATTTTACATTGCATGGTGAATTTCTCTTTAAAGATACCAAATTATGCATTCCAGATTGTTATCTTAGAAAAAAGATGATTCAAGAATTGCATGGTGAAGGGAATTTTGGTAGAGACAAGACATTGAAACTTGTTGAAGCTTTTTACTTTTAGCCAAAGTAGAAGCGTGATATTGCTAGATACGTGGATAGATGCCATATTTGTCAAGTATCTAAGGGTGCTACGACAAATACAGGTCTTTACATGCTACTGCCAGTACCAACCTCACCTTGGAATGATATTAGCATGGATTTTGTTCTTGGATTGCCGCGTACACAAAGAGGTATGGATTCAATTTTCGTTGTTGTGGATAGATTTTCCAAAATGGCATATTTCATTCCTTGCAGGAAAACCATGGATGCTTCCAATATTGCCAATCTCTTCTTCAAGGAGATTGTTCGTTTACATGGGAATCCACAATCTATTACTTCTGATCGAGATTGCAAGTTTGTTAGCCACTTTTGGAGAACTTTGTGGAAGAAAATGAGGACAAGTTTAAATTTTAGTTCTGCTTCTCATCTTCAAACTGATGGTCAAACAGAGGTGATCACTAGGAGTTTGGGCAATCTCATTCGGAGCTTAGTTGGAAACAATTATAAACAGTGGGATATTGTGTTGCCGCAAGTTGAATTCGCTTTAAACAGGACAGTAAATAGAACAACCAAACAAAGTCCTTTTGAGGTTGTCTACGATCAGAATCCAAGTAGCCCATTGGATTTGGTGTCTATTCCTTACAAGGGTAAATTTAGTGGAAAAGCTGAGGATTTAGCGAAGCATATCAAGTTAATTCATGAGGAAGTTCGAGAGAGAATTGAGGCAAGCAATGCGACTTATAAACAAGTTTCTGACAAGTGACGACGACGTGTTGTGTTTGATGTTGGAGACTATGTGTGGGCTATTTTAACACGTGATCGTTACCCTGTTGGAGAATGCTACAAGCTTAGTGCTTGGAAGATTGGACCTTGTAAGATTGTTGAGAAGATAAATGATAATGCATATCGCTTGGAGCTTCCTAATTATGTTACTACTTCAGATGTTTTCAATGTCAAGCATCTTGTTCCGTATCATGGAGATTGGGTCGATGATGGTGGTGACAACTCGAGGACGGAGTTCTTTTCGCACCTGGGGAGACTGATATAGCCCAGAATTTTATTAATGTAGTTAGTAATTAAAATTGGTTAGGGTTTAGGATTTTTTAATTGTTATTGAGTCCTACTTATACTAGGATTAGTTGATGGAAAGGGTTGGTAGAAGTTTTATTTTCCTAATTAGTTTTAGATTCCTATTTAGTTTTGGATTCCTAACCTATATATAGGGATAAAACTTTCAATGTTACATAACTTTTCAGAATTATTCAATAATATTTATTTCTCTCTCCTAGGGTTTATTATCTTAGGGATTTCTTGGCTAATTTCAGCCTTGAAATTAAACACCTTGATTCTTCTACTTTCTTGTTTATGTTCTCCAAATATCTGCTGCATTAATATTACAATTACTTTGTTTACTATTATTGAATTTCTGTTTTATTTTTATATTATTTGCTTAATATTTTGTATTACTTGGTCTAATTTTTTCGTTTATAAATATTAATTTTTCAAGTTTTTATTTTAAATTATACTACAATTACAGTTTAAATTTGCTCTATTGCGACCTTATCCTATTTTGCTATCCTATCTTTTAAACTTATAACTGCAAAACTTGAATTAGCATCTTTGTCATATATATGTATATATATGTTTATGTCATTTTTATTAATGTTGTAAGTGGCAAGCTAGCTCTGGAGGAGGGAGAGAGAGGGGGAAAGGGTGAATAGAGCTTGAAAAATTCTTATAACAACTTTCTTGAAATTTGATTGCTAAGTTGATAGCAAAAATGTATTATAAGAAACGAAATGCGCAATAATAAAAGATAAAGCACATGAAGATTTATAGTGGTTTGTCCACCAAGCCTACATCCACTCCTGAACTAACACATTCGAGTATTTCCATTAACACTTTGAGCTTTTTAAAAGTTGGCTAAACTCAAAAACTAACACTGCACCTTAATTTCTAGCCAAAATCAAGACTCATGATTCTTAATCACCTCAGAGACAACTCTAACAAGATTTTTTGCATAAAATCATTTTGACAGATATGCAATTATTAAAAAGACAAGTTTAAGAATATAATATCTCAATTTTAAATGAGCGAGAGAAAAAGACAGAGAGAGAGAGAGAGAGTGTGTGTGTGTGTGTGTGTGTTTAGAAGACTAATAGCAAGACATCTTAACAAATTAAAAAATCTATGACCGCTCCCCTTATGTCTTTCTCTCCTCCTTATGCTACTATACCACTTGATTGTATTCAATCTTTAATGCTCATGGTTGCGGATGATCATCTCCAAGGCATAGGCTTATCATAATTGCTCATGAACTCATCAATTCATTAGAAACAAAATGATCACGTTCAAGTAAGAGTGAGCACACTTTGGATACTAACCAAAAATCAAACTGAAATAGAAACTTAGTTTGATTATTTTGCATTTCAGTTGGGTTTCAGTTAGTGAAAATTAACAATTTCGGTTTTTGGTTTCGGTTTCGGCTAGCATTTTAAAATTTCAGTGAATAACCAAAATTCATGCCTTTTTTCTAATTAGTAGTCTAATTATTTATTACTTTAAATATAAAGTATAAACAAAAACATTTTTCTTTAGTTCTTTATCTTAATTTATCCACCGGCTTTGTCTCTTTATGAGTTATGTGCACTCTCTTTTTTGCGCGCATGCTTCGAGCATAAGATTCAATAATTTTCATCTAGATCTCAAATGTCTTGATGATTTAATGAAAGTCATTTTAGTGTTAATATGAATCTTGCCTAGTGTTTTGGAGTTCTAAGCGTACTTCTGAAACTAATTAAGGCTCCTATTCGTTTGCTATAAAATAATTAGTTGGCAAAAAATTGATGTTTATAGAAGAAAATTAGTTTTTTTAAGTTTTTAGTTGTTAAAATGTCTGAAAATGTTTTTTTTGGGAAAATATTTCCTTTTTTTAGATAAGATTTTTTGTGACTTAGCTTAAGAAAATAAGCAAATTACTATACATTATTTGTTGAATTTTGTGCAAGTAATCTAGTGTTGAACTTTATGCTTATTCTTATTCTAATTTGGGTAATTTGGTTAATTAACTGGAACCAAACCAAAAACAATCAGTTCCAAAATTTCAGTTATTTAGGTAATTCGGCTTGGTTTCTATTCCCAAAAATTGCAAAAATCGATTTTTGGTTATTTCGGTTATCAGGTAATTCGGTTAGGTTAGTACCCCCAGTCCTACATTCGATTCACAAGACAATCATATATCGTTATCCACATATGCCATTCATCACATATTTCACAGATTATTCCAATTCTAATATCAATCTTGTTTTCATTATCAAAACATAGTTATCATTAAAGCCATAATGTCTACAATTTTCCTCTTTTCTTGATGATAACAAACATATATATGATTGCACAAAGAATGAGGCCAAGAATAAATTATCAAATAATCAAATCTCCCCTAAGATCAAGCATTGTTCCTTGATATGGAAAGCTATCAAAGCCCCCCCCAAGCATATGCATAACCAATTTCATATAGTATCAAGGTTCATAGAAAAACACATATATTGATACGCTATTTGGTGCACAAGCCCGAAATAGCCCGCCAGCGTACAGGTCGTGTGTAGCATGGTGTGTGCGAATATGGGGTCAAATCCATGGGAAGGCCAAACATGTGCGGTGTCCTAAGCTAAGTGCGTCCTAAAAGGCTATGTGTTGGGTCCCTAAACAACTATCTTTTTAGGGTTTTTGGGATAGAAAAGAGTGCAGAAAAAGTAAATCTAACCTAGGTGCAAGAAAATAAAAGGTGTGTGTGTATGTGTGTGATGGGGGAATCAAATGATCTAAGGGCAGTCAAATGTTAGAAATAGGGACTAAGGTGATTACGACTTGCAGATGGGTGATTACTACTTCTCGTTAGGGTCACTTGATGGATAGTGATCACTATCTCACTGCACAAGCCTAAATAGCCTGCAAGCGCATGGGTCGCGTGTAGCACATTGGGTGTGAGTAAGGGGTTGAATCCACGAGGAGGCCTAACGTGTATGGTGTCCTAAGCTAAGCGCATCCTAAAAGCTACGTGTTGGGTCCCTAAACTACAATGTTTTTAGTGTTTGGGGATTTAGAAAAGCTTAGGAAAGCTAAATCTAAGCTAAGTCAAGAAAATAAAAGGTGTGTGTATAAAGAAGTCAAACACATGGAAATGGGGATTAAGGTGATTACATCTTGTAAATGGGTGGTTACTACTTCTTGTTAGGGTTGCTTGATGGATTATACAAAGTGCTCTAGTCTAGACCTCTAATTAGCCTCCTAATTAGCACCCAAAGCCTCAGCGCGGGTCCGTCCCTAGGTGGCGATGCCTAGCAATACGGTGTGGTTTTTATGACTTAGGAATTAGGGCTAGCTAATAAGGTTCCAGGTGATTTAGATCGAAGTAACCTTAGCACTTAGTCCTCCAATTAGTTCCCCAATTTAACCCTAGGATTTGTTGTGAATCCATCCCTAAGCTTCGCTCCACTTAGAGCTACGGCGTGGTCCTTATGAACCTAAGGTGTTAGGGTGAACTAACTAGCCTTCCTAAGTGAACTAAGATTAACTAAACCTATCCAGACACCTATTGGCTAGATTCAATGCCAAAGGGGACTCAACCTAGGCTAGTTACTAGTTGTGCACCATCGATCGCATCACAATAGTAGAAATTGACATTAAAGCACAAAGCAAACACATCTAGGGCATGGTGTTTGAGAATACACTAGTATATTCTACTACTAAACACATAGACATGCTTAGATTACAGCAATATAAGCAATAGCACCCAATATGTATGTAATAGAAGAATATGCAAACACATACATAGACATGTATATAAGCGTACCCACTTCATGTAATCACCACACAAACACATAGAAATGCTAGCATAATGATCTAGAAATGGTTAATAGCAAAATAGACTTCAATATACATATGCTACATGATTGAAGCATTTCAACAAACACATAAACATATATGTAAAATAGCTTTTGAAACCCTAAGTATAAAGCACATATACACAAATCCATCAAGTACTGATTACATAAGAGTAATAATCAATCTATAAATACAAGAATAATCACTCTACATAGCTTTAATCATATATATTTAGGTTTGGGACAAAAGAGAGATACCCTTCTATCCAAATCCATGCTTTACAATCCATGAGCTATGCCCAAATCTTTGTGTTTGATCCTTTTAAAGGCTTGATTCCAAAGTACTTTTGTGTATGGAAGAGTATGTAAAAGGCGGAATATGAGAGGATTAGCATTTTAAGAGATGGATATGAAAGAATATGACGTGTTCTTTACAAAATGGCCAAAAGAGGGCTTATATAGCCAAATTTCCACGACTATCGGAACACCTAACCAGTGCACCGGTACCAAAAGGCCTCTATTCTAGTAGTAGAATATTGCTTTCTATTTTTGACGAAATAGATAGCCGGTGCACCGGTACTCCGAAACCAGTGGTTTGGTAGTACCTATTTTCTCTCTTTTGGCTTTGTTTTAGCTTTGTTTTGCTTCCGGTTGCTTTAGCCTTTGGCCAAAAGCTTCCCAACATGATTTTCTTTTCACGTCTCATCTTCAAGATCTTCTTAATTCTTGCCCAAACCATCTCCATCTTTGTTTAGCTCAGGACATCCTCAAACTCACCTAAAACACAAGATAAGTGCACTTTAGTGTAGCATTTATACTTTAAGCTCAACTATAGACATCTAAAGCCTAATATGCTTAAGTATGATATAAATGCTATACTAATACACCTAATAAAGTACAAAACACCTCAAAACAACAATAAAAATGCAATATGTGAACACACACAACACTAACATATTAGATAGACTTGTTTGCTCTCATCAAGACTCCTAAATAACCTCCTAATGGAATGTTAGGCACGTCTACCCAAAGCTAAAATGTGGTCCTTATGACCTAGACATGAGGGCTAGCTAGTTAAGATTCTAGGTGACTTAGATCAATCTAACTCTAGCATTTAGTCCACTAATTAGTTCCCTAATCTACCCCTTGGACTCGATGCGAGTCTATCCTTAGGCATGTCTACCCAGAGCTACGGCGTGGTCCTTATGAAGCTAGGGCTATAGGATAGACTAACTAGTTTCCTAAGTAAACTAAGGTCAACTAAACCTATCTGGACAACTATTGGCTAGATTTAAAGTCAAAGAGGACTCAACCTAGGCTAGTTACTAGTTATGCACCATCAATCCTAATCACAATAGCAGAAATTAACGTTTGAGCGTAAGGGCATACACATCTAAGGCATAGCATTTGAGAAGATTCCAGTATATTCTACTACTAAACATATAGTCATGTATACAAGTATACCCACTTCATGTAATCACCACACAAACACATAGATACGCTAGTACAATGATTTAGAAATGGTTAATAGCATAATAGAATTCAATATATATACATGCAACATCATTGAGACATTTCAACAAACATATAGACATGTAAAAATGTAACATCATTGAGACATTTCAACAAACATATAGACATGTAAAAATAACCTCTAAAACCCTAAGCGCAAAGCATATATATATTAATCGATCAAGTTTCCATAACTATAATGTAATAATCAATCTATAATACAAACAATAATCACCCTACATGCTCTACTTATACATATATTAACTTGGGATAAAAGGGAGATAAGGAATATAACCTTTTATCAAAACCTAATCCTTGCTCTTTTTAGCCTTGAAACCCTTATGCAAGCTTGGCCATTACATCAACATCTTCAATCCGTTCCAACCGTTGCATCAATTCTCACCTACAATGCACAAAATAAGTAATTAGTTTAATACTTTCTCTATTAGCTCTTCTATGTACACTTATATCCTTGTATGCTCAAATATAGTATAAATACTATACTACGGCCATTTAATAAGCACTAAAACACCTCTAAATAGATATAGAAATATAAGGCAAAATGACACACAAAACCAACACATCAACACCCCAAAACCTTCTCTTTGCTTGTCCCCAAGCAAGTCCAAACCTATGTTTATCTCTAAATTGTTAAAGAGGGTTGCCTATAAGTATTGACTTGCTATCTTGGTGAATCAAAAGAATATGAAGGGCTCATTCCTTTTGTACAGGATTCCCAAGCGTTCTTGGATCCTCCCTTTTCCTCACAAAAGGTCTCACACGTCCGGGAAGTTCTCAAGTAGCTATACCACCAAGCCTATGATTTTAACTCACGTACAGGGGATGTTGATATTTCATAACCCCTCAACTAATATGGCCTCTCCAAAATGCACAAAAACTTAAAGAGAAAAAGAGAAAGAATGTACAAACATGATGGCCCACAAATGACGTAAGATCCTTATTCACAACACATGATGGAATGAAAAGATAAATTTGTGTCAAGTCAACATTGTTCACTTGAGTACTTATTCGATGATCGTCACTTTTGCATATTTTTGTTGCCCTTTTGGCTTTTTTGTATTTTTCATTTTTTTGGATTTCTTTCATACTGTTACATTACATAACAAAAAGAAAAGAAAAAGAAAGACTAAGGCACATAAAAAATAACCAATCAAGCAAAGGGAACTCATATCAACACCCCTTTTTTTAACTCTTATTCCAACGAAGCCATAAGGTAGTTACAAGATGTATTCTTACAGGCAATCACCACCTACAGCTTTCAAAAGGCATATTCTTCAAGTCTCAGATCTTTTTCCACTCCATTCACTCCCTATAGTACAACCTTATCTCCATCAATCAATTAAGTCAATCATAAGAGTCACACTCTAACCAATAAGAGGTAAACAAATCTATATGCATAGAAATCGAAAAAATTATACCATTTTTACAAAATCTACACTATACAAAACGTAAAACAACAAAAACCAAACTCCTTCAGCCCCAAACCTAAACTTTTCTTGTCCTCAAGCAAATACAACAATATTACTCAACATACAAATAAGCATCACAAAGCAAGTAAGGGTGGTGGGGACGAGGTAGATAAAAGGGAAACAAATGGAGAATGCTTGATACAATCTTGTGTTCTTTTGAAGTTCTCCAATGCCAATGATGTATGAATCAACTACTAACCCTATTTTTCTTCTCAACAGACTACAAACACTCAAAGCATATGATTATTAGCTTTGGTATGTGAGCTCGTATTGGTATCATCAAATGATAAACAAGGTGTATGCAAAGGGAAAATGTTAGAAGCGAGGATTAACACTTGGAAGGGTGAAAAAGAAAGCAAATGCAAAGGAAATGAAAATTAAAGATTGAAAATAATAAAGAAGTAAAAGAAAGTAAAAGAAAGGGAAAGGACAAAAAGTATAAACACGTCTAAGGTTCCTCCTAGCAATGCTGGATTTAACACCTCTAGCCGGGTGCTAATGTTAGAGCCATACATGTTTAAAGTTAAGAGGCAAAAAGTGCCAGCTGTTCAGCCAAGCATAAATAGTAGAATGAAAATGGCCATCTACTTTAGGTTTGAGCAATGCATGCACAATGCACTCTTTTTCTAAATCTCACCCTAAAACATCAAACGAATATTTGTGCACAAATATGAGAAGAAGCATACAAAAACTTGAAAGATCATGTCTCATTTGCTCTCTAATTAACCACCCCATGACCTTCTTCTTAAAATCAAGGGCTAGAAACACACTTTTCCCATAGGTCAATGATAAGTCAAATGCATGCAAAAAGGGAGAAGTGCTTCCTAATCCTAGATGAAAGTGTTTTAAATAAAAAGGCACAAATGTGAGCTCCAAAGAGGGAGGCTTAACAGAGTGGGAAAAGGGAGTAGGGACAACATATGGAGAAAGAAGGTTAAAGATAAGGGAAGTCAAAGTACTACTCTCTTCTTCTCCACAAGATATGTCATAATCAAACCTAGGTCACTCTAACTTTTTAAAATGGGTAGATTCAATCTTAATAGGCTTTATCTCCAGTAATAATTCATCAAACATCCAAAAAGACTCATAGATGAATCTTCCAAGCTCACCAATTTCTTTCTTAGGTGTCTTCTTAGAGTTGCTATTCTCCTCAACACAAAGATCCTTAACTTCGAGAGATTTGTCATCTAAAAGCTCTAAAATTGTTGTCTTGCTTTCCCTAAAGGATGACTTTAAACCTTTACTAGCTAAAGTCTCATCAAATCCATCTATACATTCATCATTAGTAGGTGTCATCTCACTATCATACTTCTAACAAGGGGCATACACATATGGAGAAGACAACGGGGACTCAAAGGATTCCAGGCCATGTATGCATGATTGCTCAAGGGAAAGGTGTACCTTAGACTCCTTAAATGTAGACTCAAAATGCAAATAAGTGCTATGACATGAGACTCAACCTCCAAGTGTGTGGAGTATATGGAATGAGAAGAAAGGAAAAGCTCACATGTCTTAATGGAAGGCATTGAAAGCTTAAGAGGGTAGGGTACTACTTCCTTTACACCATAACTATAAGAACCATCAAGAACCGAATTATCATCAAGCTCATTCTCATCCTTACTACATGAAGTGACCTATCCATCCACCTCTCTTTCTAAATTTCCCTCCAGAACATCATCTTTTTCACCACTATTAACCTCGTCCTTAGGTCTCTTCTCAATTGCTTCAACTTATTCTAAGGTATCTCAACATTCTCACTCATGAGTTGCACACTCTCTACCATTCTCTTCAATCGCTTACCTAGAGATTGGGTTTCTTGCCTTAATTTCTCTATGTCCCCTCATCTAGATTGGAACAGAAGTTGGGATTCCTCAAGCATTTGATTTAATTGATCCAAGGATGTAAGCCTAATGGAAGAGGGTTTGACCGAGTGAGAATGGTAAACATTTTGATTTGAGTAACTATAGACACAACTATTGTAATACTCAAGAGGAAGGGTGAGTGGGAAAAGATGGTGCGGGAGATGGATTCTCAAAGCAAGGAGGTGGACTAAATGAAGAGTCACCTTGACCCCAAGATAAATATGCATGATATTGCTCTCTAGAATCATGATGATAAGATGAGGATATATGCATGGGCATATGATTGCTAGGGGCATTGGGCATTGTATACAATCGGGAACAATGATGGAAGGTAGGACAAGTACTAGAAAAATGAGCACGACTTACATTATGATTGCAATAACAAGAATATGCATCCCTATAGTTATGATTTATAAATAAAGATGTATGAGATGATGCACGACCATAGGGGTCATAGTTAGCACTAGCCCTTGGTTGGGGATTTTCAAGGGGACAAAAGAAAGTTTGGTGTATATAACTTCCACACAAGCGACATGCATTAGGAACAAGTTTGGGTGATGGGGAAGAGGATACCAAAGACCACCAAGCAGCAATAAGGTCACTCATATTCAATCAAGTACAAGTAATCCTTTTCACAATTCACAACCACATATATATTTTATTTTTATATTTTTTTCTCTTATTATTCAAAATAAAGAAAACATGAAAAAATAAAATAACACATAACAAGCTAAGACACACAAAGAAACCAAACAACCATTGCCTTATTGGCAACGGCGCCAAGAACTTGATACACTATACAATGTACAAGCCCTAAATAACCCACAAACGCACAGGACATATGTAGTATGGTGTGTGCGAGTGCGGGATCGAATCTATTAGAAGGCCAAACGTGTCTGGTGTCCTAAGCTAAATGCGTCCTAAAAGGCTACATGTTGGGTTTTTAAACTACTATCTTTTTGGGGTTTTTGGGATAGAAGGGAGTGCAAAAAAAAGTAAATCTAACCTAAGTGCAAGAAAACAAAAAAAATGTGTGTACATGTGTGTAACGGGGGAATCAAGCGATCTAAGGGGAGTCAAACGTCGAAAATGAGGATTGGGTTAATTACAACTTGCAAATTTGTGATTACTAATTCACGTTATTGGTTGATGGATAGACTTGGTTGCTCTCCTCGAGCCTCTTAATAGAACCCTAGGACTCAATACAGGTCCATCCCTAGGCATGTCTACCCAGAGCTACGGCGTGGTCCTCATAACCTACGCATTAGGGCTAGCCAGTTAGAATTCTAAGTGACATAGATCGATCTGACCTAGCATTTAGCCCATTAATTAGTTCCCTAATCTATCCCTAGGACTCAGTGCGAGTTCGTCCTTATGCACATGTACCCAGAGCTATGGCATGGTCCTTATGAACCTAGGGCCATAGGGTAGACTAACTAACTTCTTAAGTGAACTGAAGTCAACTAAATCTATCTGGACACCTATTGGCTAGATTTAAAACCAAAGGGCCTCGACCTAGGCTAGTTACAAGTAATGCACCTTCGATCCTAATCATAATAGCAGAATCGAGCACAAAGACATAAACATCTAGGGCAAGGCATTCGAGAATATTTCGATATATTCTACTACTGAACACGTAGACATATATACAAGCATACCCACTTCATGTAATCTCCACACAAACACATAGACATGCTAGTACAATGATTTAGATATGGTTAATAGCATAATAGATTTTAATATACATATGCAACATCATTGAGGCATTTCAACAAGCACATAGACATGTATGTAAAAATAGCCTCTGAAACCCTAAGCACAAAGCATATATATATATATATATATATATATATATATATATATATATATATATATATATATATGTATATATCAAGTTCCCATAACAATAATGTAATAATCAATCCGTAAATCCATAATACAAACAATAATCACCCTACATGCTCTACTTATACATATATTAACTTGGGATAAAAGGAAGACAAAGAATATACCATTCTAACCAAAGCTAATCCTTTACAATCCATGAGGATGAGCCTCAAATCTTGTGTTTGATCCTCTTATATCCTCGATTCCTAGTGTTACATGGTTTTGGGTGAGTGTGCGTGAGATGGGTGATGAGAGGATTAGGGTTTTTGGAGATAGGTGAGACAGTATATGAAAAGTTCTTCCTAAATCTCCTTATGAAATGGCTAAAATCGAGCATAAAAAGCTATCAGCGGGCATTGCTAAAAGGCCCAATAGTTCAACTGATTTTGAGGAAAAGGTGACCGGTTCTTGAAGGTGTTCTCTGCCTCTACCGGTCACCCTAACTAGTCTACTAGCAGAGGATGAGGGGCGATCGGTTCTTCCTAGTTGTCTTCCAAACTTAGCTGATTTTGTTTTGGTCATTCCCAATGGCTCCAAGCTTTATCTGCAAGCTTTCAAACCTTTTTTTCTTGCTCTTTCTAGCCTCAAAACCCTCATGCAAGCATGGCCATTCTATCAACATCTTCAATCCATTCCAAGTATTACATCAATTGTCACCTACAATGCACGAAATAAGCACTTAGTGTAGTACTTTCTCTATATGCTCTTCTATGTATACTTATATCCTTGTATGCTCAAATATAGCATAAAACTAAGGCCATTTAATAAGCACTAAAACACCTCTACATAGATATAGAAATATAATGCAAAACCACACACAAAACTAACATATCATATATCATCAACACATGTACACATATGCCAACAACATATATCAACACATCATAATGTCAATGTCATCACATAGTTTGTAGCAAAACATATATATCGTTAACATATGTACACATATCAACACATCATAATGTCAATGTCATCACATACACATATCATATTTTCTCCCCTTTTTGGCATCATCAAATCACAAGATAAGTATAAGGAGTGCCAAAAAAATCTAAGTAAACATTATTCATACATCAACCAATATATTTAAAGTCATAATCCTTAAGAACATTATCCAAAATAGTAGATAATATCCAAAATACTAGATGTTAAAGATGCTAGAAAAATGAGATTGTTTGGTTTAGGCTAGAGTAGGCTTTTAGGTTATAGGTTACATGGATGAAATTACTCAGATAGGTTGACTTTATCAGCTTTAACTTCCTTCTTCTCAACTTCTTTTTTTTTCTATCTTCACTTTCACTTCTTTCTTGATCTTTTTTCCATGCTTTGGTTTAATTTCAATGGTCTCTTTTATCATCAACCATAATGATATCTGGTTCCTTGGATTTTCCTTTGAAGATTGCACATGTGGCTCTTTTTGCTTGTAGCTTGGCAAGTCTGGGTCCTCGAATTTTCCTTGTGTTTTCCATGATTTTGATCCAAGGTTTGAGAAGGTTGAAAATGGTGATTTTTGGTCAGGATTTCTATCTAGTAATTGAGACAAAAGAGGTTTGATATAAGGATATTTAGGGTAAAGGTTGTGGTTCAAAAATTGACAACAAGATTTTTACTAACACTGCAGCTGGTTGCACAGCATGGGACATAATGACCCTGGTACTGAAAAACTAACCCCGATAGAGTTTTGGAAATGCTACTTCTGGGAGAGGCCCAACATGAAGAGGCGTTCACTTGGTAGTGAGAAATTTTGGTTTTTATGAATTCTCATGAATGCAAATGCAATGCACATAAAAATTAATTCCAATTCACATATTTCCACAAAAAATGCAACAAATATTCAATCAAAATCATATTAATCTAACTCATAAATGCTTCAAACATCAATAAGTAATATCAATTATACCCAAATTCTTTCTAATCATACAAAATCTATCTTCATGTAGAGGTTTAGAAAAATATCAGTTATTTGATTATCAGTGCTAACAAATTCAAGTTTAGTATCACCTTTTAACATATGATCATGAATAAAATGATATCTAATTTCAATGTGCTTAGTTTGCGAATTTTGAATAGGATTTTTAGTCGAATTAATAGCACTAGTGTTATATTACAATAAAGAAGAGTGTTTTCAAAACTAAGTCCAAAATCATGTACATTTTGCTTCATCCAAAGAATTGGTGTAACGCAATTACCTACGGCAATGTCTTTGGCCTCGATTGTGGATGTTGCAACGCTATTTTGTTTTTGGCTTGATCATGAAACTAGCAATAGACCAAGAAATTGACAACTTCCACTTGTACTTTTTTTTTATCAACTTTGCATATGGAAAAATCTGCATGCAAATATCCTATAAGCTCAATAGATGTATCTTTTGAATACCATAAGCCAAGATTGGTACTATCTTTAAGATATCGACGAATACGTTTCATGGCACTTAGATGGGATTCTTTGGGAGAGGATTGAAATCGAGCACATAAGCAAACGACAAACATGATATCCAGTCTAGAGGCAGTAAGATATAACAAACTACCAATCATATCTCTATATTTTCATTTATTGTTTACCTTTCTCATGTTTGTCAAGATTTATGGCTGGCCTTATAAGTGAGTTAATTTCCTTCGCATCTTCCAAATCAAACTTCTTGGGTAGTTCTTTGATGTATTTGGTTTGATTTATGAAGATTTCATCTTTCATTTGCTTGATTTGTAGTTCCAAGAAGAAATTTAATTCTCCTATCATGCTCATCTCAACTTCTCTTATCCTTACTCTTTTGCTAAGATCACCTATAATTTTGATCAATTGGATAATTCCTTACAAACATCCAAGCTCTTGGCAATTCTTTGTTTTCCAAGTTGAGTGGTTCATCTTTTTCCTCTTGGTTGTTATCATTGATAGGTTCTTGAAGAGATGTACTTTCCTCATCTTCTTGAGGTTTTTCAATCTCTGATGATTTATAGTGGAAAGCTCATCCTTCATAAGTTCTAATTCACCCCCAATATTATCATTGTCCTTTCTCGACCAAAAAGGATTAGTTTCATCAAACTTTACATGCATAGATTCTTTAATAGAATGCTCATGTTTAATAAAAACTCTATAAGCTTTACCTCTTGTAGAATATCCAATAAAGATACCTTTACGAGATTCTGAATCAAACTTACTAAGTTGTTCATTAGTATTAAGAATATAGCACTTACATCTGAAGGCCTTGAAGTAGGCAATGCTTGGTTTTCTTCCATTCCAAAGCTTATATGGCGTTTTCTTCAAGAATGGTCTAATCAACACATGGTTAAGAACATGGCAAGAAGTATTGACTGCTTCGGCCCATAAATATGTGGGCAATCCATGTTCATTTAACATGATTCTTGCCATTCCTTGGATGGATTGATATTTCCTTTCAACAACCCCATTTTGTTGAGGCATGCAAGGAGCCAAAAAAGTATGCTCAGTGCCATATAAGTCATATGGCTCATCAAAAAATGCATTCACAAATTCTTTTCCATTATCACTCTGAATACTTTTTACAAATATATATATATATGTAAATATATATATATATATATATGTATATATATATATATATGTATGTATCCCTTCTATTTTGCACTCTCTTACAAATTGCAAATGCGTTGAAGGTTTCACTTTTTGATGTAAGAAAAATAACCCAAGTATATCTAGCATAATCATCAACAATCACAAACACATAGCATGCACTACCATGACTATTAACACTCACAGGTCCAAACAAATTCATATGAACAAATTCTAAAGCTTTAGTAGTAACAACTCTATTAATTTGTTTAAAACTAGCTTTATGTTGTTTACCAAGTTCACAAGCATCACATAGAGCATCTTCCACATATTTTATATTGGGCAATCTATCAACAAGATTATTTTTTATTCAATTTCATATGCAAATCCATACTTGCAAGTCCTAAACGTTTATGCCAAAGCCATATATTATCATCAACAACGGACAAACACTTAACATTTTGGCATATAAAATCAAAGAAATCACAAACGTGCACATTATTCACACGATTAGCTACAAATACATCAATATCGTCCTTTCTCACAGAACAAGCATTAGATTTAAAAGTCACATCAAAATCATCATCACATAATTGACTAATAGAAAGTAGATTAAACTTGAAACCTTCTACATAAAGCACATCCTCGATGGTGATTGATCTTTTGATTCCAATGCTTCCTTTTCCAAATACTCTTCCTTTTGAAGCATCTCCAAACATTACTTCATGACCTTTTGCTTTCTTTAAATAAATGAACAATGAAACATTTCTCGTCATATCCTTGGAGCACCTACTGTCTAATATCTATTGAGTGTCAAGCTTATTTTCCTACAATCAAAGCAATGATTTAGGTTTATGCACCTAATTTTTGTTGGGTCCTTAGGGGTTAGCTCTTTTGATAGCCCATTTAGGTCTTTTCTTTTCGGCATAAGTATTCTCAATTCACATAGCTTTTTCACTTTGGATCTAGTGATGGTGTGACCTCTCTTTTCATAATAAGCACACATGACATATGAATGAGTTTTGCTTATAAGTTTCAAATTTTGTCTCATATATGATATAGATGCATTACCACTTGAAAACTTTTGATAAAAGTGCTTTTGTGAAAACTTTAGATATAGATGGGCCAAATTTGATACCTTCTTTTCCAAAAGCTTTTTAAGAACTAAGCAAAACATCAAGTGTTTCTTTTTCTTTCATAAAATTTTCAACAACTTTTTTCAAATCCTCATTCTGTTTTCTCAAATAAGAAACTTTATCTTCCAAAAGCAAATCCTTGCCAAAGGCATCCATAGAAACATCAACTTCATTTTTCAAATTCTCATTTTCTAGTGTCAAACTATGATTTTCATTTTGAAGGTCCTTAGTTTTCTTTTTAAACTCTTTGTTTTCTCAAACATCTTAGAAAAATTGTCACAAAGTTCAAGTGTAATATAATGCCATTCATCTTCACTAATTTCATCTTCATAAGGAATTAAAGAACGATTATGGCTAGATGAACAAGGAGAATCAATGCTTATCTCATTTTCGGCCATGAAGCACACTTAATTTGCTAATTGCTCTTGATCTCCATTGCTTTCGATCTCATCACTTGAATTAGCTTCATCCCAAGTTGCTTGCATTGCTTTCTTTCCTTTCTTCACAAGCTTGAGGCACTTGGTTTTGAAGTGTCCCGGCTTCTTGCAATCAAAGTAAATTACTTCTTCATTAACCTTTTCCTTTCATTTCTTCTTCCAAGAGTCTTCTTTTTTTATTCTTCTCATCCTCATGAACTTTCTCAATTTTCTAGCTATCATAGCCATATCATCATCACTTTCCCCATCATCTTCTTTATCATCATTTTCAATACCCTTGAAACCTAGAGACTTTTTAATTTTCTTTTCTTCCTCATTTCTAAGTCTTTCTTGATTAAGCACAAGCTCCTCCATTTTCAAGTTGCAAATCAATTCATGAACCGTCATGAAAGACAAGTTCTTGGACTCTCTAATGGAAGTCACTTTAGGCTTATACTTCTTAGCCAAAGCAAGTAGTATCTTTCAACTCAACTCATCATTTAGGTAATTTTTGCCAAAAGTACTTGGGTAATTTTGGCAAACCTTTGATGCATCTCATTGAGTGTTTCAATGGACTTCATCCTAAACATCTCATACTCATGAATGTACAACCCAATCTTAGTATTCTTGACTTGGGTGGTACCTTGATATGACATCTCAAGTATATTCCAAACTTTCTTAGCTGACTCACAATTACAAATCCAACTATACTTGGTTTCATTACCTTTGAGTTCTTTGTGAGTTTGACTATATCTTTGTTGGTTGACTAGTTTTTCTTCTTTGAAGTGGTGGTACCATTATCATTACTCTTCATAGGCACATGCGGACCATCTTCAACCAATGTCCAAATCTTGTAATGAACCAATTGAATGTAAATCTCCATTCGGTATTGTCGATAAGAATAATTGATTCTATCAAACCTTGGTGGCTTGAATGATTAAAAACCTTCATCAAAAGTAGAAGACCCGCTTGCCATGGTAAAACCTCTTACAAGATGATTAGTCTACCCCATAAGACCAATCTCTCGATACCACTAATGAGTAGCAAGCTACTTCTAAGGGGGTGAATAGAGCTTGAAAAATTCTTGTAGCAACTTTCATGAAATTTGATTGTTGAGTTAACAACGCAAATGTATTGTAAGAATTGAAATGCGCAACAATAAAAGATAAAGCACACGAAGATCTATAGTAGTTTGGCCACTAAGCCTACATCCACTCCCCAAGTATCTCACTCGAGTATTTCCACTAACACCTTGAGCTTTTCAAAAATTGGCTAAGCTCAAAAACCAACACTACACCAATGTTTCTACCCGAAATCAAGAAACCCTCTTGTAATTGTTTTTTAAATAATTAACCCAAAAGGCTAATCTACCCAAATCCCAACTTTATACAATGTAAGGATATTGAAAAATGTAATACACAAGTTCAATTTGACAATCAATACAAGACCTATAGACGCCTTGAGAAAAATGGAACTCTTCTTGTATTGCTCTTTCTTTTGATTTTGCTTTTTCAAACTTTTTATGGTCTTAAATCTTAGGTTCTTTTCAAAAGATAAAAGATGATTGATATGTATATGCCTCAAAATAAAAAGTAGCTGTTAGACATAAAGGTTAATAGCCAAAAATAAGATTTTTGACTGTTGTACAAAAATTGGGGTTAAAATCGTGTACTCAATAGCTAGTTTTGAGATAAAAAATCTAAGGTCTGATGCTCTTAGGTGTGCTTTTATTCATACTAGTACATTAGCAGAGTATACCCGACAAGCTCCGGGTGAGGTAAATCATGTTCCATATCCTGACAAGAGTAAAACATGAAAATTTTGAAAACTTATTATCGGGTGAGGTAAAAACATTCATCCGGTACGCCGGCAAGGGCAAGCCCTTTGCAATACTAAAAAAAGATGTTTCTCAAAAAGACTCATGATTTCACGTCCAAGACAAGTCTAACAACATATTTTTCCATAAAATCATTTTGAAAGATATGCAATTATTTTGAGGACAAGTTTAGGCATATAATATCTCAATTTTAAATGTGAGTGAGATAGAGAGAGAAAGAGAGAGAGAGGACTAAGGGCAAGGCATCTTTACAAATTAAAAAATCTACGGCCAATCCCCTTATGTCTTCTGTCTCCTCCTTATGTTACCATACCACTTGATCGTATTCAATCTTCAATGCTCATAGTGGCGGATGATCATCACCAAGACATAGGCATATCATAATTGCTCAAGAACTCATCAATTCATTAGAAACAAAATGATCACATTTGAGTTCACAAGACAATCATATATCTTTATCCACATATACTATTTATCACATATTTCACAAATTATTCCAATTTCAACATCAATCTTGTATTCGTCATCAAAACATAGTTATCATTAAAGCCATAATGTTAACAAATGCCATATGCCATCATACCATCAATTTTTTTCGAAAAGAATTTTTAGCATGTCTTATCTATTATGCAAAAGTGTTTCCATATCATATTCTTTTCAAATTTTTCTTTCCTAATTCAAACATTCTATTCAATTATTATGAATCTCTCGTAAAAAAATTAATTAATATTGAAAACTTATTAATGATTAATTTTTACAAAAAATATATTGTTAGCATACTGATATCTATGCTTGTTTTGATGATGATTGTGGATAATAATGGATGAATGAATATATTGGAAATTGCTTGGAATGAATGGACATATTGATTAATGGTTCTTAAAATAAAAACATGCTTTTATAAGTACTTATGCGTTTGATTGACTCTTTGGCACGAAAAATCCTTGTCACTGCCTAGATTTCAAGTCATAGAGTTACATTGGATGTATCTTTTGAAGACTTGAAGAGAAGGGATGACATAAGGATGGAAGCAAAAAACATAAGAAGCGCATATACTTTTCAATGTAAGGTTGACGTACTTATGTGCTTCTTGTAGTTTTCAGCTAATTTGAAGCCCAAAGTGTTTTCAAAGCACTCACGAGATTTTAAATGCCTACTATGACTTGAAAGATATTTTGAAAATTTAGCTCTTGCAAAAAGGGAGTTTGGCACAAAAATGATTTTCAAAATACAAACTCTCTGTCTGTGCAAGGATGCGGGATTACATGCAATGCTACATCTCCTCGTCAGTAAGCTATGAATTGTATATGGTATAGGCCATGAGGACAACCGTTTGTGCCAAAGCTCAACTGCATGAGAATTACTTGCATTCTTCAATGGTAGAGACATGCAGTAGATCTCTATGATGGGGGACCTCGACCTCACGTGTGCTGTGATGCAAATTTTATCCAAAACTAGTCGTTTTTGGTACAACAGTACAACCTTATGCATTCTCAAACATTCAAATTTGAAATTGAGACTATATGTGTGTGTATGTGTGTACAATCAATAGAAGATCCAAAACAACATTTGTACAAAGTTTGCGGCAACTATAGGATGAAAAGTGTATTCTTAATTTTTTCTCTTTAGCTTTGAGCTTATTATTGTGAGCCATCACTTTCATATCTTTCGTTATTGTTATTCAAAAGTTGGGCATGGGGTATATAGTTTGAAAAATAACAAACAATTGAAAAAATAATTGGGTTTCTAGATTCAGGGAAAATCAAGGGTTGTATGTTGGTTCATGCTAAGCCAACTTTTGAAAAGCATAGGTTTGATCTAGTGAAGATTGTTTGAAAATCTCGATTGAGGGTAGATGTATACTAGGGGCCGAACTACTATAAACCTTGTGTGTGCTTTATTTCTTGCTTTCTTTGATTTTCACTTCATTTTCAACCACTACTCTACGTGTTCGATAAAAGTACTCATCAACCTTGGAAAAGCTAAAATCACCATTCAAACGCTCTATTCACCCCCCCCCCCAATTGAGTTTGCTGCCCAACATATATTTATAAATTATGACTCTACACACACACACATATACACGCAAATGTGTGTGTGTATGTTGTAAAGTAAAGCTCATGTTTATATATTGATGTTGTGTGACCTAATCATATCAAATCCCTCCAATGGTGAGTTAAACTTCAATAAATATATTATTAATCTTTTATTAGTGTTTTGTTTCTCATATTAGATCTTTTTTTTTTGTTTTACTTTTTCAACTTAAATATTATATTAATGACTACAAAATTTTCATTGAAAAAACAAGATTAGCCTGCAAAAGTCACAAATAATTAAATTTTATAAAATGTATTTATATTTTATCATCGTATAAATTGAATTAACCATTTAAATAAAGATATTAAAAGTATTCTTCTCTCTCATGTATTACACAAGATATACTCTAGTTTATCTAAATCTATCTATACCATATAATAAAGAAGAGTCTACTACATTATATGCCTGCCAAGTGTCACATTAATATCAGCTTTATTATTCTTTTGCCATGTGTCATTTGATATATATGCATTTGAAAAACCTATTCAACCTTATTATTGCCTCGTGTCCTCTTGACGTGTGTCTCATAAACAAAATGCTTATAAGTTGTCTTTGAAACAACTACATGTGAAATTACTAAAATGTCCAAGACTTTATGCAAAATGTCTTTTTTACCCAAAGCCATTCATTTCCATGAAACCCTAGCCTAGTTACATCGCTTCCTTCACTGCTTCTTTCCCATCTTATCTGTATCAATGCCTTTAATCCTTACAATCGTGCTTCTTTGCCTTTTTTATTCCGACCATATAATCATTTGATTTTGTATCCCTCTATAATTTTACATAGTTTAAGTATATATCTCTCATTTGAAAATCTGATTTGATATATATATATATGGAGATTAACTTCATGTTTCCAAAATTACTCAATGGCGGTAATGTTTTTTTTGGGGTTAAAACTAATCATACACTAATTCCAGCCACTATCTTTGGTAAGAGATTATTTTTCTTCTATTATGGGTCGCTTTCCTTTGGGTTATCAATTTTTATGTGTATTTATATGTATATTGACTTTGATAGTTATCATTCATCATTTCCATCACACCACCATTTTAATTCTAGTTCAAAAAGCCTTTGACATCCCAGTTATGGTATCTTTCATATGTGTATGCACATTCATGATGTATATTACTATTGCGTGCTATGGTTTTCGTTTGTTTGGGCTTCGATATTATTTTCGGTTGTCATTTTACGAATCTAACCACCCACTGTCTCATCACTAACATTTATTCTCATTTAACTACTTTTGATGGTATTTCATCGTCAATTACCTTCTCTATGCTCTGAGTTTAATAGATGTGTGCTTCAACATTACCTTGATTCATTATGGGTTTATGAACCTCTTTAATCGCTACCCTTTTATTTTGAGTTGTGTTTTTTTTGGGACGTAAGTGAGACTTTCCATTAATTAGCCAAAAGAGAGAAACTTTACATGTCAAAAAGAATCAAAATCATCCCAACTCGCTATACAAGAAGGCCTTCTAATCCCCAAGCTTTACAAATTATTTTGTTTACAATAGAGAAAGTGAAATTTTTGCCAAAATTACATGTAATTCTAACATCATTAAAAATAGTAGACAAGATTTGATCTACAGACTTTGCTCCTTTGTTAAAGGTACAACTATTTCTTTCGATCCATATGTGGTAGATGGTTGCCTCCAGGAAATGTTTCAAAATAGTGGCTTCCAAATGAGATTTAAAAGCCAAAGGTGTGACGTAGTCGACAATCCTCTCAAATTCAATCAAAGATTCATTCACATGGGTAAGTTGGAGTTGTCTTCTCCATATTTTTCAAGTAAAACAACATTCAAAGAAAAGGTGTTCTCTTGTTTCACATCCAAAATTGCAAAAAGGGCATAAAGGGTTAAGCTCCAGTCACCAAGAGAGAAGTCTATATTTTGTGCTCAACCTATCCTAAAACATAACCCAACAAATGAAAGCATGCCTTGGATTGTGATTTTTGAACCACACAATGTTGTGCCAAGGAACAATATCATTTTTCTTTCTAATGTTTTCCAAAATGTCCTTGAAAGAGGACATGTCATTTGAGGAATGCTTCCAAGAGTAACAATCAATACCCGCGTGATCAATATTAAAATCTGGAGCATTCAAGTGAATGAATTGGATAGGCCAAGCCCAAACATTAGTTATGAAGATGTCACACACCTTTGCATGAAGTGGAGGGTTTGGAAAGGTAATACTCCAATGGTGATGAAGAAGGCTAGCCGAGTGCCAATTATTAAGCCAAAAGAAAGTGTTTCTTCCATTTCTCACTTTGTGAGTGATAGCTTCTCTTGCAAAGGGACGACATTTGAGCATACACTTAAGGATCCAACTAGCATCCTTCTTGAGGTCAAAAGTCCAAATGGAGCCCTCTTTTATGTAGTTAGCATGAAACCATTTGCTCTAAAAGGTGTCCGGATGAGCGTAGATCCTTCAAAAGATTTTGAGCATAAATGTGATGTTCATGTCTTCAATTCTTCTGATGCCAAGGCCTTCCTCTTCAAATGGATGGAAAATATCCCTCCAAGCAACCTTAGCACCCGTATCTAGCTTTGAACTTTTTCTCAATGGCATCAATGATTCCTTTAGGGAGAAGAATGGCACTAGTCCAAAAAGAGCAAATTCGAATAAGTCTTGACCTAATGAGGAGCAATCTTCCAGTAAAGGACAACCATTTCATGGACTAATGATCAAGTTTTTTTTTGTGATTTTTTCCATGAGAGGTAGGCAATTTGCTTTACAGAGTTTTCTTGAGACAAGAGGGATGCCCACGTAGCAGCTAGGAAGATTGCCTTCTTTAGATTCAACTTTGTTAATGATATTAAGTTTAACATCATTTGTAACTCCCTTAAAGAACACATTACTCTTTGCTTTGTTGATTTTGAGACCCGAGAAGGAGTGGAAGTTTACCGATATTTCCACGATGCATTTAATGGAATCCATATTTCCTTTACAAAAGATGAAGAGATCATTTGCAAAACAAAGATGGTTAAGCTTCAATTTTCCACAATTTGGATGAAAGTTGAATCTTGGATCATTCTTCAAATTATTTAGCATACTTGAAAGCACTTCCATACAAATCACAAAGAGAAAAGGTGAAAGAGGATCACCTTGTCTAATACCATTGGCTCCTTTGAAAAAACCCTCAAGACTCCCATTGATAGCAATAGAATAGCAAGGAGAGGTACTGCAAGCCATAATCCATTTCACAAACTTATTAGGAAAACCAAAGGCAAGGAGAGTACACTCAATAAAGTGCCAATTGAGAGAGTAAAAAACTTTCATTATGTCCACCGTTAACGCACATCTTGGTGAGATATGTTGCCTAGCATAGCCTCTTAGAAGGTCATGAGCCACAAGAATACTTTCATTGATAAGCCTCTCTTTGACAAAAGCAGATTGGTTGCTAGAGACAATACCTGGTAAGCACACTTTGAGTCTATTAGCAAGCAACTTAGCAATGCACTTGTAGATGGTATTGCAACATGAAATAGGCCTAAAGTCTTTCACCACGGAGGGGTTGTTTACTTTAGGTACAAGTGTAATAATGGTTGCATTTACCTATTTGAGGAGCTTAGATGATGTAAAGAAGGAGTTGATGGCCTTAACCACGTCTTCTCTAATATTGTCCTAAGCCATCATATAAAACTTAGATGTGTATGCATCGGGCCCCGGGCTTTTGTTTCGGTTAAGGGATAAGAATATAGTTTTGATTTCCTCACATGAGATAGACGAAATGAGAGTGTCCAGTGCTTCATTGTTGATGGTTTTTCCGATGATGTCTTTGATACTTTGGACACTTTCATGAGAATGTGTTAGAGAACCAAGCAACTTTTTATAGTAAGAGAGGAATTGAGCTTTGATTTCGTCTTCTTTGGAAATCAATTTCCCACCATCATCAAGAACTACATTGATTTTGTCCATGCATCTTCTCCCCTTGATGGCACTGTGAAAGAAATTGGTGTTTACATCTCCATCCTTAATCCAATGTAGTCTAGTTTTTTTATGAAGGATCTTTTTATATGTAGCTTCCAGCCCATTAATGCTTTCAAGAATAGATTTCTCCTTGTCAAGAATGCTTCTATGACAATCTCCATTCAAAATCTTTAATTGCACATTGCAAAGAGCATCTTTGAAATCCCAAATTTGTTGGGGAAAATAGGAGAAGTATTGCTTATCAAAATTTTTGAGTTCTTGTTTGAGGAGTTGCTGCTTCTTTGCTAAGATAAACATTGAAGTGCCAAAGACCCTTGCACTCTAATGTTTCTCCACCACTTCAATAAAAAGTGCATGAGAAGTCCAAGCATTAAAAAACTTAAAGGGTTTTAGAAGAGGAGGATTGGACTTACAAGTATGCATAATAATAGGGCAATGGTCGGAGATGCCCGGCTGTCCACCAAGAGAAAAGACCCATCCAAATATTCAAGCCATTTGGAATTCACTAATGCTCTATCAAGTTTGCTTGCAACAAAGTTAGAAGGAGAGCTTTTGTTTGTCCATGTGTAATGTGGTCCCAAAGCTTTGAAATCAAAAAGGCAAGCCTGGTTGATGCAATTCTTGAAGTCCCAAGCACTTGGAGGGATTGAGGAGGAAGAGGATCTATCTCCATTGTGCAGGATTTCATTGAAGTCTCCCAAAAAGGCAAGCCTAGTTGATGCAATCTTCACACCAATGACTCCACTTTTCAATCATTTTCCAGAGGAAGTATCTTTGGGTAGCCATGTTTCTCCCATAAATAAAAGCAACGCAAATGCTGCTACCATTTGGAAGAGTAATGTTGAAGAGGGCTCCTTGATCAAATGAGTCAATATAAATGGCCTTGATATTGTTCCTCCAAAAAACCCAAAGACGGCCAGCAATCTTATTATCAACATGATTCTCAAAATTCATATTTCTAAAGTAAGTAGCAATGGAACAAATAGAGGGATCAGTTGTCACCATAGTTTCCAAAATGCAAAAGCAGTCAATGTTATGATTATGTATAAGAGATTTCACTTCCTTTTGTTTGTTTAGGGTATGGAGACCTCGTATATTCCATGAGCAAAAAATCATTTAGAGGAAGAAGTGGAGAAAAGGGGCTCCAAGGAATGCATGCCAAGATTATCCTCCATTCTCTTAGCTTCCTTTTCATGCGCAAGTATTTCACCATCTTCCCTATCAACAACATTTTCAAGTGTAGCAAAAGCGTTGTTAAGTTGAGCTATGGGAATGTGAACCTTGTTTAAAGAATGCTTCAAGGGGGAGGCATTTGGCCGAGAGGACTCCCCCACGTCAAAAGTATTAGCATTAGCATTAGACTCCTCCTTTCTTCTTGCAATGTTTCTCCTACCAACCGGCTTCCATTCTTGGTGAATCTGAGGCTTGTGTGAGTTTTGTACATTACTTCTTGAGGTCATCTTAGGTTGCTGATTTTGTGCTTAGATAAGGGTTTGAGGCTTTTGAAACAAAGGGCAAGTATCTTCATTATGCCTAACCACCTTGCAATGGGAGCATTTCAAAGGCTTCCACGCATACTTAACTTCAACCTTTGCTTTTGAGCCATCTCTCAACTTGGGAAAGATTACATCTGGAAACTTCTCATTAAGGTCCACTTCTATGCAAAGCCTTGCATATTCAAGATTTCTTCTTGTTTCGGTCATAGCATCCATTTGGAGTGGTGTTCCAATGAAAGAAGCTACATACCAGAGACCCCTCTTTGACCAAGGAGACATTGGGACATCTCTAAGCTTGACCCATGGAGGAACTTTTCTACAACTCAAGTTGACAAATTCAAGGTTGGGCTTCCATTTCCTTAGAAGGAGTGGCCAATTATTAACATGCCATAGTTGTTGGAGAATTTTTTGACAATGTTCTTCTTTCTCAGACTTGAAAATATAAAGCCCTTTCCCTTTGTTAATGATTTCCACCTTACCAAACTTCCACTGTGCTATTTTAACCATATTTTTAATATAGTAAAAAGGTAGTGGTGCTCCTAAAAATTGCCTAACAAGACAATATGTTCAAAGTTTTTCTCCCTCATCATAAATCTTGGCTGGAGGATCTTCCACTTCTCTAATACCACCCATAATTCTCACCTCAAATTCTTTATCAATATACAAGCTAGTACTTATGAATTCAACAAATTCATTTCCCCAATTTGGAGAGGATGCATTAGTTGTAGCGGTATGCATTAATCTTGGCGACCGGGTCCAAGCATTTTCCATATCTTTGCCATCAACAAATCTTGCTCCATTGTTGCTGTAGAGTTCTTCATTTTTGCTAGAAGAAGATGCTTTTCAGTCAAAACAAGAAGTATGACCATCCAAAGCTGATGTGGAGTTAATTTTTGATTTGGCATCCACCTCATCATCTTTTGTCCTAGGTGGCACATTGGATGTTTTGATTTGGCCAAGTGGAGAGAAAAGCTTAAAAACATCACGTGCATTTTGGTTTGAAAGAACTTGGTCTTGCATCTTTCCTTCACCAAAGGATGTGTTGTCAAGTTTTTGTAGGCAACTACATTAAGTGTCATATCTTTCTTAGCAAGAGTACAAATTGTACTATGCAAAGTGCTTTTACCCGGTCTAAGGATTTCTGCACCCATCGGGTAAAGACTTTTCTTTCTCTATACTGTCTCCTCTTCCTTCAGCCAATTCTTTGAGTGTGTTCTTGGCATGAGTCTCCTCCATTAATGACGCACAACAAGAAAGAGTCGTAAAAAGAGTTTGAGCAATATTACATTCCTCAATCTCCTTTGAAGATAATGGTTCTTTGCATTTCTTGGAGAAAGATGATGAGTAAACCTTTGAACTATTAATAAGGCTTTTAATGAGGTGAGCTTTTGCAAGATCTTGCTCTTCAATGTAATCCTTATATGTCTTACCCGAATCCAAGGCAACAAAAGCATTCTTTAATTCCTTTGAGGTTGAGGAAGCATTTTCACTCTCTAGGGGGAAAGAGAAGAGACCGATTCAACCTCATCCAAAACCGAAGCTTTATCAATGAGCTTAGTATAAGAGGTGCTAGCCTTACTCGCCTTTTGAGCATTGAGCTGTGCACTACACCTTGAAGGTGAAGATTTCTTCTTTTTAGTCATGAAAACAAATGTTAGGGCTTAGGGACGGGTTTGGCAACGTGTTTAGGCTAGTGTTTTGGTTTAATTATCTTAAGTTGTGTTATTATTCCTTATATCAACTTATTGTTTTTGTAATGCTTTCCTTAATGACTGCACTATGAAAATCTATTCCCCTCACTTTACTATTTTCATATTAATTCTCAGTTCCTCTTACTATTATTTGCTACATTTTATGACACAATAAAGACACGTATGAGTTTAAGAATATTATTAAGAATTGCTGGATAATGAACTTTCATTCCTTGTCATTTGTTGATTTTTATTTGTTGTCTTGGGATTTATTATGGCCTTCAATAATGTACCATGACTTATTACTATTAATACAATCATCTTATTCTTAACACAAGTTTTGATCTTCTTATTGTATGTAACCTTTTTACTCACTTAGTTGCTATTGCTCGATATTTTAAGTTCACCTAATTTGTCATTAGTTGAAGTCTTTTTGCTTTATTATTCACTTCATGATGTGTGTTACTGATACTTATTATTGATCTATTTAATGTTATTGTACACACCTATATTAAGAATTATGTATCAATTTTGTATGTAAAACTAAGAAGGCTATTGTTTGTTTTTGACATTATTCGTCATACTCAATTTCAAATCATGTTGTTGTATTATCTTAATTATTTAACAATCGTGCACAAAGGTGTTGAATTCATACAATACATAATTATATTCCTACTATTTGTTATTGCTTTTGTACCCTCCGTTGTTTTAAATTTGTTCCTTAGATGGCATCCCCCATGAACTTCATTGTCAATTTGAGGACATCAAACCAGATGTATTATATTATAATACAGGCTATTTATTTATAGTCTGTCATGAAGGGAGATAAGGAAAAAGGAATCAATATGCTTTCGTTGGACGAACATGTATGATTTATTTAGTACATTACCATTTAAATTTGTTTTATTTGGTTTTAATTTCTTATTTTATTTTTGTTCCCTTATTCAATTTTTGCACAGGGTGATACAATTCAAGCTTCTATCTGAAAGTCTTTAATTCCAAAGTTTGAAAACCGTATTCAGGAAGAAAATTGTTATGTTATAGTTAATTTTAGTCCCAAAGATAATAATGCTAGCTTTAGGATTACATGACATTTTCAGTGTATAGTTTTCAATAAATACACTTTTGCTAAAGATATTGTTGCTACTATTTTGACTCCACACTATTGCAATTTTGTTTCCATTCATGGCATTCTACATAATGGTGTTAAAGACTGTTACAATTTTGGTACGTGTAGTCTTCACTATTCTGCCCAATATTTCCTATACTTCCACATTTCATGTATTTGTTTTACTCTCTACCAATTTGATGTTATTACGGAACTAGTTGAGGTCGATGATGTTGTTGATCTGCGGTATAAAGAAAGCCTTACAAAGAAGCTTGACTTGAAACTACAGGATAACAAGTGTATTGCAACTTTTTTAACTAACTCAATCTCTTTCCCCTCATTTGTATCACTTTTTTTGATTTTTCATCGTATAATTAATATTTCTAATTTTTTTAACAAGTCAAGTGATTTGAGTATTAAATGTACCATATAGGGGAGTTATTCAGACCAAGTAACGGATTATTTGAGAAATCCTAAACTTGGCGCTATCATCGTTGTTAGGCTTATAGCTAAACTAAAAGTTTATCAAGGCATCTACTTATTTTTATAATTAATATGTGGCAATAATCATTGAATTATAAAATTTTGTTGATTACACATCAATTAGTGATGATTCCTAAGACATGTTACTGTGAATAATGCATTCAATGCTACTAAACTCTTTTTCAATCCTAAAATTGAAGTTGCCATTTTTTTTAGAAAGGTATGTATTTCTATTGTTCTTAGTTATTTTTATGAAACACACTATGGCAATCCTGGTTATTAATACTCCAAATCCAGTTTGAAGTTAGGTGAAAGTATGTCATCCCAAAGGATTAGCCATATGTCAGCTTCACATTCTAGCATAAGTGATGATGTATTTCTTTGTCCAAGTTCATTACATTTAAAAGCGGTTTAAAAGGTATTTTCATTACTAATGTCAAAGCTACATATATTTATCTTTTCTCCCATGTATATATTTAATTTTGACACAATTATGTGCCTGTTTCAGGAAGGATTGCACATTGTAATGTTTGGTGTGTTGACTATACAGACTTATTATGGTTGGTCATACATATCATGTACCCAATGTTCGAAAAAGGTGTTGCATTAAGAGGGGAAATCCTGGTGTGACAAATGCAAATTTGCAATCTAGGATGTAGTAGTAAGGTAATATTAGTATACTAAACTCTAATTGCTTACTGGATGTAAATTATGAACTATGTTTATATATTTACATTTATGTATGTCTATTGTAGGTTTAGAATCAAACTTATGGTGATAGATCATATAGGTGGTGCTTCTTTTGTTCTATTTAATGAACTAGCTGTTAAGTTTCTTACGCATTCAGCTGTTAAACTCTTGGATTAGAAAATTTAGGTTGGTTTTGTACAAATGATACATATATGAAATTGTTCCTTATAATGACACTTTGTTACTTTCTCATTTTTCATTAAACTCTACGTGTCATATTTTTTTAAGTAGGATGATGATGAAGACTTCTTCCCTAAGGAGCTTGAAATGTTTGTTGACAAAAAGATGTCATTTTGAGTCCATGTAATTGGATATAATATTGACCACAATAACAGCAATTACACTGCTACTAACTAATAATGAGCTTCTCATGACTTCTTACATTGACTATTATAGGACTGTGGAGACAGTGCGCTCCTTTCACTTGGTTTTTCTTGTTCTATTAATTTAAAAACATAACATTTAAATGTGCTTCTTTTGTGCATAGTGGAAGGATGATGTTAAACAATTCACAAGAAAAAATGGTGACTTCAATGGTCCTAGTAAATTGGTTCAAAAAAGGGTGAGTACAAAGATTTTATGTAAATTCAATATGCTATTTTACTTCAAAAAAGTTTATTGCATTCTTCTTGATTTCACTTTTTTCAATCTAATTATTTAATATATGCTTATGTTTGTAGGATTCAATATCTATTCTGGTGGTAATGAAGTTCAAGTTTCTTCAATTAATGGTTCGACATCATTTAAAAGGTCTTCTTCTGGTTTTGTTTCAAATACTGCAAATTGCTCTACAATGTTGACATTTCACATGAAGTGTTTGAGGAGGATTGATATGTAATGCAGCAGATATTTGGAGAACATAAACAAGAAAATAGAAGAATCAAGAAGCTCAATTTTAAGGCTGAAATTAGCCAAGAAATCCCGAAGATAATAAACCCTATGTGAGAGAATAAAATATTATTGAATATTCTTCAAAAAGGTATCTAACAATGAAAGCTTTTATATAGGTTAGGAATCCAAAACTAAATAAGAAACTAAATAAGAAACTAAAACTAAATAGGAATCTAAAACTAATTAGAAAACTAAAATTTCTACCAACCCTTTCCATAACAAAATAGTTAATAAACTAATCCTAATATAACTAGGACTCAATAACAAATAACAAATCCTAAACCCTAACCAATTTTAATTATTAACTATAATAATAAATTCTGGGATGCATCAGTCTCCCCAGGTGTGAAGAGAACTCGTCCTCAAGTTGTCACCACTATTGTCGACCAAATCTCCATGATACGAAACAAGATGCTTGACATTGAAAATAGCTAAAGTAGTAACATAATTAGAAACCTCCAAGCGATAGGCATTATCATTTATCTTCTCAATAATCTTACACGGTCCAATCTTTCGAGCACTAAGCTTGTGGTATTCTCTAATAAGGTAATGATCACGTATCAAAATAGCCCACACATAGTTTCTAACGTCAAACACAACACGTCGTCGCTTGTCAAAAACCTCTTTATAAGTTGTATTGCTGGCCTCAATTCTCTCGTGAACTTGCCCATGTATTAACCTGATATGTTTCGCTAAATCCTCAACTTTTCTACTAAAGTTACCCTTGTAAGGAATAGGCACCAAATCCAATAGGCTACTCGAATTTTGGCAGTAGACAACCTTGAAAGGACTTTGTTTGGTTGTTCTATTTACAGTCCTATTGAAATCGAATCCAGCTTGCAGTAGCACAATATCCCACTATTTATAGTTGTTTCCAACTAAGCTCCGAATGAAATTGCCCAATCTCCTGTTGATCACCTCTGTTTGACCATTAGTTTGAGGATGATAAGCAGAACTAAAATTTAAACTTGTCCCCATTTTCTTCCACAAAGTTCTCCAAAAGTGGCTAACAAACTTGCGATCTCGATCAGAAGTAAAAGATTGTGGAATCCCATGTAAACGAACAATCTTTTTGAAGAAGAGATTGGAAATATTTGAATCATCCATGGTTTTCCTGCAAGGAATGAAATATGCCATTTTGGAAAATCTGTCCACCATAACGAAAAGCGAATCCATACCTCTTTGTATATGCGGCAATCCAAGAACAAAATCCATGCTAATATCAGTCCAAGGTGAGGTTGGTACTAGCAATGGCATGTAAAGACCTGCATTTGTCATAGCACCCTTAGATACTTGACAAATATGGCATCTATCCACGTATCTAGCAATATCACGCTTCAACTTTGGCCAAAAGTAAGAAGCTTCAACAAGTTTCAATGTCTTGTCTTTGCCAAAATGCCCTTCACCATGCAATTCTTGAATGATCTTCTCTCTAAAAGAACAATCTGGAATGCATAATTTGGAACCTTTAAAGAGAAATCCACCATGCAATGTAAAATCATCACGTGCCATATCCTAGACTTCTTTAAAGATTGACCCGAAGTACACATCTTCAAGGTAGAGTTCCTTAAAAGTGTCGAACCCTACAACATACAACTGCATAGTTGATAATAAAGAAGAATGCCTATTTAAGGCATCAGCAACATAGTTATGAACTCCAGCCTTGTGTTTTAATGTAAAAGTAAAACCTTGCAAAAATGAAGTCCACTTAGCATGCCTCAAATTTAGACTCTTTTGGGAGTTAAGATATTTCAAAGCTTCATGATCCAAGTGTAAGATGAACTCCCTTTGAAGAAGGTAATGCTTCTAGTGCCTTAATGTCTAAACAATTGCAAAGAACTCAATGTCATATGTTGAGTAGCGCAATCTAGCACCACTGAGCTTTTAACTGTAATAAGTAATTGGTCTTCCTTCTTGACTTAGAACAGCTCTAATTCCAACGCGAGAAGTATCACAATCTACCTCAAAGATTTTCTCGAAATCTGGTAATGCTAAGATAGGGGCTTCTGACAGCTTCTTTTTTAGTAACTTAAAGCTTTCCTCTGCTTCAGAAATTCACTTAAAAACTCCCTTTTTCATGCACTCAATAATGGGAGCTGCAATAGTGCTGAAAATTTTGAATGAATCTACTATAAAATGATGCCAAACCATGAAAACCATGAATGTCAAGCACACTCGAAGGTCGTTGCCATTCAAGAATTGCTTGCACTTTTGATGCATAAGCCTTTAAGCCTACAAAAGAAACTTCATAACCCAAAAAGATAACTTTATTTGTCATAAATGAACATTTTTTAAGGTTAATATAAAGCTTTTCTTGCCTCAATGTAATCAACACCATCCGTAAATGTTCTTTGTGCAGTTCATCAGAGGGACTGTAAATTAGAATATAATCAAAGTAAACCACCACGAACTTCCCTATAAATGGTTTCAAGACAAGATTCATCACTCTCATGAATGTACTAGGGGCATTCGACAAACCAAAAGGCATGACCAACCATTCATACAATCCATCTCTTGTCTTGAATGCAGTTTTCCATTCATCGCCTAAACAAATACTTTGGTGATATCCACTTCTTAAATCTATCTTTGAAAAGATCTTGGTAGATGTTAACTAATCCAACATGCCATCAAGTTTGGGAATAGGAAATCTGTACTTGATTGTAATCTTATTAATTGCTCTGCTATCAATGCACATGCGCCAACTTCCATCCTACTTTGGAACTAATAATGCTGGAACTGCACAAGGGCTCATGCTTTCCGAATGTAACCTCTTTCTAAAAGTGTACTTACTTGTCTGTTCAATTCTTCTTGTTGTTTTGGACTCATCCGGTAGTGAGCTTTATTTGGCAAACTTGCACCAAGAATCAAGTCAATACAGTGTTGTACATCTCGCATTGGAGGTAATCCTGGCAGTAGTTCAGTAGGCATGACATCACTAAACTCATCAAGAATAGGTTGCACCTCTTCTGGTATAGCGCTCGGAGATGATATTTCCTTTCCAATCAAAGTGAAGGCAATTCTCGAACCAACTCTTCAGCAAATTTGGCCGTAGAAAGAAAATTAGCAGAATCTGATTTCTTTTGTTTTGACACCCACTCATCTTTAGTAGGAACTAGAATAATCTTCTTGTTGTCTTATACAACATATAAGCATTTTTCCTACCATCATATTTCACATTACGATCATATTGCCAAGGTCTACCCAATAACATGTGACACAGATCCATAGCCACAACATCACAAAGCACCTTATCAAAATATTTATTACCATTAGAAAAAGAAATGAGACATCGTTTAGTAACAGGTACCTCACTCTCCTTTTTGAACCATTCAAGCTTGTAAGGTAGAGGGTGTGGCTCTATTCGCAAACTTAGTTTGGAAACAGCCTCTCAGATATGATGTTTTTACAACTTCCACTATCAATAATAAGCTTACACACTTTTCCACCAATAGTGCAAGTAGTGCGAAAAATGTTAGTGCATAGCCAATCATCCATAGAATCTTATTTTGGAGCAATAAGGCTTTTTTTGACCATGAGAGACTTACCAACATCTCCGAATACCATATCAGCTTCATCATCTTCATTACTTTCATCATAAATAGGCTCTTCTTCTTCTTCTTCATTTTTCGTCATTCTCCATCAACAAATTCTTCCCTTCTCTGGTATTGTTTTTTCTGCACTCAGCAGATTTATGATTACGATCCCACATGCTTGTAGCAACGATTTGCTAAACCACTACCTTGATTTCAATTATTTGGTGCTACATTAGTTGTTTGATTTGCTAAATTACTCTTTGGTGCACCTGTTTGTGTCTCACGGTTGTCAAAATCCCTTCCTTGACCTTGTTGATTTTGGCTTGCAAATTTGATCATAAAATCACGATTATTTCCAGCCTGATTGTTGCCCCTATTTTCCTGTTTTCCTGCAACTAACGCACGTTGAAACGCTTCTGAAATAGTCCAAAATTGTGCAGAGCAAGTGTGTCTTGAATGTTTTGCTTGAACCCACCAATATATCTTGCTACCAAGTGTTTCTCATTCTTAGATAAGTCATTACGCACTTTTAATTGATAAAACTCCTCTGTGTATTCATTAATAGTGTGGTTGCTTTGACGAAGGTTTTGCAACCTTTGATACATAGTTTGGACAAAATTGAAAGGTAGAAAATTTTTGTGCAACTTCTTTTTCATCTTTTCACAATCTAAAATTTTCGGCTTTCCCTTTCTTGGTGTGTTAAATTAAATTGATCCCACCATGCAAATGTACGCCTTCTCAATCTTAAAGCTACTAATTTCACCTTTTTATTTTCAGGAAACCAATCAATAAATTCTTCTACTTGAATTCCTTCGTTGAATTCAGGGATTTCAATTTTAAAACCTCCATCCCACTTTCTTTCTTCCCATACATAAGGCATATGTCGTTGTGCACCAATTATGAAACGGGTTTTCAATTATTTTTTCTTCTGACTCATCATCATCACCATCATGAGTTGGAGTTTCAAGTTGCGCAAGGCGCTGAGTTAAGGCTTCAACTTGTCTTCTTAACTCTTGTATTTCTCTATCTCATTATTGTTGATCAGGGGAAAGAACTCCAGCTGCTACAACATGACCTCTTCCTCTCCTTACAGGTATCGTGAACTTGAGATTAGCTGAAGAAAAACCTTGCTCTTATAACCAACTAACGCAGTAGATATTTGGAGAACATAAACAAGAAAATAAAAGAGTCAAGGAGCTCAATTTTAAGGTTGAAACTAGCTAAGAAATCTCTAAGATAATAAACCCTATGAGAGAGAATAAAATGTTATTGAATAATTTTGAAAAAGTTATTTAACAATGAAAGCTTTCACCCCCTATATATAGGCTAGGAATCCAAAACTAAATAGGAAACTAAAACTAAATAGGAATATAAAACTAATTAGAAAACTAAAACTTCTACCAACCCTTTTCATAACAAAATAGGTAATCCTAATGTAACTATGACTCTATAACAAATAATAAATCCTAAACCCTAACCAATTTTAATTATTAACTACAATAATAAAATTTTGGGTTGCATCAATATGGATAATGACAAGCTGATTAAGTTGGAGAACATCCTTTTGGATAAATGATATGCATAGTTATTCAGGACTGCATTTGAGTTGATTTAAGTATTAGAGACATTAGGTTTTTGGTTTCTTACTTGTTCGACTTTTTTTATGGTTTGGGTCTAGATTATTACATTATTCTTTGCTTTTTGTGGTATTGCTCATATTTTCTAGCGATTTAGGTTCGTAAATGTTGATTAATATCTATTGTTTGAATGGTGATAGTCATCATTATTAATGATAACTAAAATGTCATTTTCTTACTTTCATAATATGATAATCTTATGGTAAATTAGAATCCCAATGCAGCAAGTTTGATCATTTCTTTGTTATGTTATAAGATGATTTGCAAAGTGCTCTTTTTCCTTTGGTCCAATTATGAGAAAGTTCGCACAACTGCTGCACATTTATAAAGCTGATTCTTAATTAAACGTTAGTCTTCATATCAATAAATTGGTAATATATTGATGCTCTTATTTGTCATTTTAGTATAACATCAACAAATTCTAACATGGTATATTAATGAAATAAAAGTAATTGATAAAATATAATAGTGTGAGAATATAAAATAAACGTGACATTAAAATAAAATGAAATACTTTTGGTAAGTTCAACTTTAAAACTTTACATAGCAATGAAAAATATGCAACCCTATCAATGTTCACAATAAATTGTGAGGAAGTAATGAAAAAGATAATATTTTTTTCCAGACATACATTATAATTCTAGTATTTTACACAAACACAAGTGAATCAAATTTTGCATACTGAATTCATGTCCATAGTACAATTCAAGTTATTAAATATAAATAATATAATTTATTTATTTGATCGATTTATATAAATTTCATTTATAAGTGTCACAATAAATTCATATATATTTTATAAAAACACTTGATTAAACCATTTAAGCTTCAAATTATCAAAGTGTTGCCAATTTGGAATCTGAATAACTCTTTTCTAATCTCATAGTAGACCCACATATTTTGATAGTAGTCAACGATGTAATATAATAAATATCACGTACCACAATAATTGTTATGTCCATCCAAAATAGTCCATTCGATCATTACCATATCCTTATTACCAACCAACTTACGGCCTTTTTTGTCCCAATGCTAGAAATATGAATAAACTTCATGTGTTTCTCAAATGGGCCATTATGAAAACCCCATATGTTTGAAATCACTATGAATAATATATCAATTTTGCATTTGAATTTTGCTATTGAGATCCGCAGTTAAAATTACCTAATTTGCCATTACTTTCAGCGAATTGAAATTTTTTTACCCTTAATAGACTCAACCCAATAACCCTAATCCCAAAACATTATAACCTCCGCCGCTTCTTCCATATATTTTCTGCATTGACAACTTCAATTTTTCAATCCCAATTTCTTAGTTTTTTTTGTCCCGATCGTATATTCGATTGCAATACACAAGTTCTCTATAATTTCGCATAAATTAAGTATATATTTCCCCTTTCAAATTCTTTCTTTGATATATATGTGGATAATAGCTTTATATTTCTCAATTTACTGAATGGTGTTAATTGGTTATATGTGGTTTGTTGGAATATGGGGCACCCATGATGAAACCCATATCCAATAACTAATCTAAGGAAGTTTTTTCTACAATAACTACCCATGGGAAATTATGGGTTAGTGGACTTCCTTGGAAAACTTCCAAAGAGAGGTTATGAGTAATATAAGATTCAAAGATATAGCATACAGAAAATAGTGATACACAAATAGCAGAGTGATACACATGTAGCAATTCCTGACTTTATATCAAGAGAGGAAAAAGAAACTTGGACTAAAGAGTGTAGTTGCTGTGGACAATTCACAAAGTTCTTTTGGTGATTTTGTGACAAACCGACAGGGCAAGTGGTGAGAATAACACAAGAAATTCTTAAATGAGGGACATTAGTTCCACACAAATCTTCAAGTTCATATTCCTTTCATGGTTCATCAAATTATTCACAAATTTCAACCATTATATGCTCAACTGGGATAATGGGATTTATTTATTATTGTATGTGGATAATTTCTCCTATATCAATTGCTGCATTGCTTCTATTGTTAAGATTTTTTGTTATATATTTCTTACATCCATGTTTCACCTAACCACTTTACATTCAATTCTTTTTTTTATTTAAATTTTTTATTTACGCAATGCAATCAGCGTTTTACTCATTCGAACAGATTCTTCTTATGCCATTATGCAAAATAATTTTTTACTTCAATCTCTGTATCGTGTATATATTGGGCACATATTTCTTCATCTCCATGTACGCATCTCAAACTTACAGCCATTTTTCATCATTAAAATCATAAGAGATTACATTGTGTATTTGTTTTAATTTTTTGGTAATTTAGTAAATTTTAATTATGTAATTTAAGCAACTCTGTGTCTGATTCTTTATATATCTTTTTAATTTTTGGTTTTCTAAAAGCAGTTAGTTTTTCCTTCAATATGCGTCACACCATATACCAAAAATCATATTTCTGCATTTACTAACTAATGTAATATGTCTTAACTATTATAATACAATTAAACATTTATTCTAAACGATACCAATAAATTATACCTCTTTTTCCATTATATTTTGATAGTTATATTATTCTATTCCTTTTACTTTCTTTCATCATTGTCCCTATTATTAATTCTATATTATTTGGAGAAAATCTAATGCATTTTACAAATATTATAAATTCATTATCATTTTGTTTAATTTTTTTCAATTCTATTAAGTTTCTACTTTTTCCTAGCAATTAAATCTTCTTTGCATATCTACATCTTTTTTCATGTTTTATGTCCTTTAATGATGTCATTGTACATTTATGCATTCGCTATTTGCATATTGATATGATTTTTTTATCTGCAACTATTCCAGATTTGCTCTTTCTTATTCACTATTATCTATATGCATTTGCTCTTTGTTTTTCGTGATTTTTGGATCATTCATCTCAGTCATATGTGCAATTGAGAAGGCCATATTTTATTTGAATTTCACTTTTTCCTCCTAAGTCAAAGTATATAATTTATTTTCTTGCTTGTTTAATTCCTATTTTTACTTGAATGACAAAATACTGTGTCAATAGTCTGTTGGTGAATGTTTCTAGTCCTAATAAATATATTTACAATATGTTTAGTGACTTCAATTTTTTATTAGGAGGCATAAATTCATAGGAGATCGGGATTCACATACCATTCAACATAAGTATGACTTATTAAATGTCAGATTCAAAAATGATTATCTAATTGTTAATTTGTTCCATGGTGTTTTGTACATAATATAAAATCGTGTACTATTCATTTTGTAGGAAATATTTTAAAATAGAACCCACAAAAAGAAAGCACATGAGATTAGAAAGGTTGTTCTTGACTCCAGAGGCATAAATGTTTGATTTAATATTTTTGTTGTAATAGTATACACATATAATATGCTTGTTAATTTAAGTGATGTGTATTAATTGTTTATTTTGTTTTTTCTAATAGTAATACTAATATCTCCTCATGATGCTGATCATATTGGTTCATGAATGAATAATTCTCTCAATATTAGAGAGAATTTATATGTTAACATATCTCCAATGTCTGAATTACATTTTACACCACTTTTAGATATGACAAATGCGCAATTAAATTATAACGTCAATATATGTACTTCGTATCCAATTTTACATCAAAGTAACACCCTATACATAATAAATGGTAGGGTGGTCTGAGTATTTTTAGGCGGTCTGACAATGGTAATAAATCTTCTACAGTTGCAAAACTTCAAATTAACGATTATTTTTCAACTCCATATCTAACCAAATATGCACTTGATCGAGGAGAAAGAAAATTATGCTTTCTAAATTGGCAAAAGTTTCGATAAGTATTTTAAATATACAAAAACTTTAATTTCTTTATACTTATTACGTATACTTTAAGGATAAAGGAAATTATAATTTGTAATTGGAGAAAAGATTTGATATTTACATTTCAAGATAAAAGAAACTGTAATTTATTTATAATCATTTTATAAAGTTAGTTTCTATTAAATGACGTGTTTTTTTCCAGTAGACAATCATACTCTTTTACCTAGTCAAGCTCGCAACAATGTTTTTGCTAGTTATAGTGGCAAATCCCTAATTAGTTGTACGTGTTACAATAAGCTGTTGTCTAATGGACATATAATACCATATCTTTGGGCCAAAATAGCTTTGAGAAAAAAGATCATCCTAAAAGACCACCACTGTCAAATATATCCGACTGTGTATTAACCAAAAAATGCTCGATCAAGAAGAAAGGAAATTATGCTTTCAAAACGGGCAAAAGGTTTGACAATTCAATTTTGCAATAAAAAACTATGCTTTAATCATAATCATTATAAATATTTGCTTTTTATTATATTAAATCACATGTGTTTTTTCAAGAGAAGATCGATCTTTGTTACCTAATCAATCTTGCAACTACGCAACTGGCAATTGTAGTGGCTCGACACCAAATAGCTGTGTTACTATTAATGAATTATTGATCAGAGAACATAATGCCAAATCTTCACGGCCTAATAGTTTTGCGAGAAAAGATCGTCCTAAAAGGCCTCCACTATCTAATATATCCAACTCTGTTATGAATCTTTCTAAAGAATTTCCACATAATATGGAAACTTCTACAAGGAATACTTCAACTCGACTTTTAAAGTCAAATCCACCAAGGTGTCATTCAAACTTGCAATCAAAGTTTGGATCGAATACTGAAAATGCAAATATCTTTCAATCTACTATATCTCAAATTTACTCCTGATAGGCATGTTATATCTACTAATGCCGATGTTATAGACGAAGGTATGCATAACGCTTTTTATTTTCTTACATCTACAAATTTGAAACCTTTAATTGTTAAAAATAATATATATTCTAATTAAATTAAATTTTGCATTTGTTATTAGTACATGGTTAAGGATATTATTTATATTTGTTAATTTTTGTCATGTTTTTATGTGCATTTGTTACTAGTCATTCTCATACGGAGAAACTGAAAACAATAATCAAAATCCAAGTAATATTTATATTTCACCAATTAATTAATGACATAGCTTGTTCATTAAGTGATAAAAATGAATATGTGCAATTAAATTATATTTTTCTTTAGTTATAATGATATAATTAATTATATTACTTACCACATAGAATATGCTACCAGTCAACAAAATAATGTCAGTTTGTCACATCCATCTCCTGACCCAAAAAAAAAAACTTGATCAAAGAAAAGGAAATTATGCTTTCTAAACACACAAAAGGTAAAGACAAAAATGTTTACAATAAACAACCTATAATTTCTTCATAAAAGATTATATATAATTAGTTTATATTGTATTAAATGACATATTGTGTTTTTTTCTAAGTGAAAATTAGTCATTTTTAGCCAATCCATCTCGTATGTAAGGTTTGGTCTGTATTCTAATTGGTCATAGGAATATAGGGCCTTAGAGTTTGAGACTTACCTTATATGATATCCTGTCTAATCTCTAGTCTCACCATAAATGTAGTGTTACCATATTCGTAGTACTGTCATATTAGTTGTTTCTTGTTCTCTATAAATAAGGGTTTTGTCTATTGTATTAGCATGAGACAGAGGAACTGTAAGGTGAGATAGAGAGCGAGTGACCTTGATGTTAAGGAGAGCGTAAGGAATGAGGGCCCCCAGGCTTGAGCCCTCTTTTCGTATGTTGTATTCGTTCTTATCAGTGGAATTCTCTTGTCTGCCCGTAAACGTAAGCCGAAGGCCAAATCACGTTAAAAATGCTATGTCCATCATGTTTTACATCTTTCTCTATCTTGTTTATCTTTGTTCCAAATATCTCGAATTCCTAACAAACTGGTATCAGATCCCAGTTTGGCAACTGGTGTATGCGTAAGTGAAAACACATTGAGAATTTTGTTTATTTGTGAGTTTGATTTTGACCTGTGATTGGCATGAAAAACGAAGAACTTGGACGTGATTTGATGAGGAAACAAAGTCAGAGTTGTTATGCAAGAGACTAATATCAGTGGCCTAGAGGCTGATGTCAGCAATGTTTAAAGCAAGATGGCATCATGCTGACATCATCATCACCGTGAGGCAACCACGCTGCCTGCGTTGATTTAGAGTCTTAGAAGGACAAAGGTGGGCGTTCTTGGTACTATCATGTTTCTCGAGATGAGAGGAACTCAACGATGGAGGTGCCATCACGTGAAGTGGCCAACATGGACGCCGGCGAGGAGGAGAACTTCAATGCCCAGCTTCTATGGAAAAACTTCATTGGGGTTGTTTCAGGGACCATGGAATATACCAAAAGCACCGTCAAGGTGCAAGGAATTGTTTGGTGGTTGACGGCTGTTGTGGCTTGCAGAGCTGATCGGATGACGTGGAGAAGGTCGCCGCAAGATGGTGACGCTGTTAATGATAAATGATTGGTAAGCTGGTGGTCAGGACGCTGGGAACTATTGGGTCAGCATTGTGGGTTCTTTCTTTTGATTGATAGGTCGTGCATGCGGTTGAGGAAGTAGACCTCTGTTGGGTCTCATCCTGTGCGTTACGGTGTTGTGGAGTTTGGTGAGCTTGAGTTCGTTTACCATTAGATCATGGGTAGATCTGATGAGTAAAGGGTGATGTTTTAGCGCATTGTGGACATGGAACTAATAGTGCAGAGGCATGTTGATTGGCTGATACTGGGCCTATGATCTAGTGTATTGCATACGCATGGAAATCTGTAAGTTCGCTTGACTAGAAACTTTGACCGCTTTGACTAGGCCTTGGCTGAACCCAAATAGAGTTGACCAAGACCTCACCCAATGTTTATCGACAAGTAGAATTCAATTTTGAGCTCTGTTTTGTGAAATTGGAACCCAAAGTGCGTGTTTTTGGGAAGTTGTTGACTTTGACCGTGGTTTTGACTTTGACCAGGTGTTGACTAAAGTTGACAGGGGGTTTCCAAAGGTTTTTTTACGTGCTGAGTCTGAATTTGTAGTCCATTTTGCCAAATTCCAAGTGGTTGTGTGTGTTTTTAGAGCAGAAAAAGATGTTTCGACCTTTAGAAAGGTGGGAATTGGAGAGATTGATAGAAGGACGTTTGTTGGTCTTCTTGGATGAGTACGATCACGTGTTTGATAGTTGTATTGAGGAGAAGTAATGAACACTATGCTTTGTGGCGTGTGGGCCACGAGTGAGAGAAGGATTGACTGCGAAAAACTAGTGGATGTTGCGTTACAGAGAAGACAAGGAGACCCATGTGTGGTGAGTATTTGTCTTGGCAAGTAGATTAAGGTCTAGTTCGGGGGAGTGGTTGTGTAGGTTCCTTCTGGAGGGAGTGATCACTTGTGGATATAAACTTACGAGGTGATCGATAAGTACTTATGAAGACTATAAGCATTCCAACAAGGTGTCGATTGGAGAATAGTGTGCATCTTAAGGAGGACATAGGATGAAAGCTTTGTGTAAATAGTTGGGTGAACTCTTACAAAGAAAGGTGGTGCTTTCTCCGTGTTGTCATGAGTCAAAAGATTGAAGACGGACGTGTGCTCCAAGGTGATTTGATCTCCATCTATAGCCTTTGAAGGTACATCTCAGTATGGTTGTCTTGCTGATGTGTTGCTCTGCTCGCTTGAAGGATGGAAAGCTGGAGGGAGAGAACAATGCGTAGAGGATGAGGTTTTTTGTGGTAGTGTTCAGAGAATCAGTCTCTAAGGGTTTTTAGTAGAGAGTGTGGGACCATAAAAGAGGCTGAGAAATAGAAGCTGAGTGTGGATCGTGGAATAAAGGAATAAGTGAAGCTGGGTCAAGCTTCAGAGTTCCGTAAAGTACCAGGTGGAGCAGTCTATGTGTGTCTCAGAAATTGGAGACACATGGTGAGATGTATCTTGGAGTTGATTTGAACTACGGTAACATGAAATAGGTGAAGCTTGTTGTAGAAGCTCGGAGAATACTCCGGGAGATGGCCAGAGGTAGTTAAATCAAGTTGACTCAACAGATTGAGACGAACAAGTCACATGGATGTAGCAGTATACTAAATGATGAGAGGATGAGTAAGGGTCCTAGTCCTAGTGAGATTCAGTGAGTTAGTACTATAGACACGGATCTAAGAAAGAGGTGGAGCAATGAAAGCATTAGCTGTTGAGCATGTTGTAGGCACTTAGAGGAGTTTCTTAGATCACTATAGAGCATTGCAGATGTTGGTTTTATTTTCAGGTGATCATAAGAGACCAAAGAGATACCGGCGGGACAAGTTCTAGTAGGTGGCTTGGCACTTGGGAGGTATGGCAATGCATGGTAGTGAGCCTTTTGTGGGGCAAATTTGGTAGCTTGAGCAAGGGGGATTTGAGGTTGCTGATGAGGAGCAAATATAGTCCAAAGTCGAGATTTGTAAAGTTTGGCCAGTATTTTGATTGGTCATAGGAATATAAGGCCTTAGGGTTTGAGACCGGCCTTAGGATTTGAGACCTGCCTCATTTGATATCCTGCCTAATATCTAGTCTTACCATATGTGTAGTGTTACCATATTCGTAGATTGCCATATTGGTCGTTTCTTGTACTCTATAAATAAAGGCTTTGCCTATTATATTAGTGTGAGATAAAGAAATTGTAAGACGAGATAGAGAGCGAGTAACCTTGAGGGTCAGTAGAGAATGAGGGCGAGGACCCCCAGGCCCGAGCTATCTTTCCGTGTGTTGTATTCGTTCTTATCATAGTAAAATTCTATTGTTTGCCCGTAGACGTAGGTCGAAGGCAAAACCACGTTAAAAATATTGTGTCTATCATGTTTTACATGTTTCCCTATCTTGTTTATCTTCGTTCTAAACACCTCGAATTCCTAACATCGCAAAAACATGTTGGGGAATTATGATGGCTCAACACCAATTAGTTTTATGTCTAATGATATGCTATTGACTAGAGGACAAAATGCCATATCTCTTGGCTCAAAAACATTGCCAGAAAAAATGGTGTTAAAAAGCCTCCGCTGTCAGATACATCTAAATGTGTTACTAATCTTTCTAACTAATTTCCAAATTTTGTGAAATAATTTACTATCAATGCTTCAACTCCATTGTCAAAGTCGAATCCACGAAGGCGTCATTGAAATCTACAAGGAAATTTTGTAACCAACACCGAAAATACGAATGTCTTCCATTCATCTGTACCTATAGTTCATCCTGTTAGTGAGGTGATATCTAATAATGGCCAAGTCATGGAAGCAGGTATCCGTAATGTCTTTTTTCCATTTCTTATGTCTATGAATTTGAAAACCATTTATTGTTAAAAATAAATATATGCCATTATTTTAAATGTTTGCTTCTTTTATTTAGATATGTTTAAGGTATTATTTATATTTTTTTTACTTTTTGTCATTTATTTAGAAGCATTTGTTTCCAGTCATACTCGTCAAAGAGAAAATGAAACAATCATCAAAATCCAAGTAATGTTTTTGAAGATATTAGTTTATCCATACATTTTTCACTTAATATAATTATTATTTAGTTATTGTTATACTTTATTTATTATAAAACTATTAACTACTTTGAACATCGTGAATGCATAACAAGAAAATCCAAAAGTCACTTTTGATGAACATGTATTAAACTAATACGTCACTAGGTATTTGTGTCATTCTTTATATATAATATTACTTATTTTTTGAAAAAAAATATATTTTTAGGTTATCCTTTGTTTTCTTTTCATCAATATTTTCTGTTTAGTAGAATATACTAAAATAGAAGATTTGGTTTATAAATGCCAATATTGTGTTACTCATATGTGGTTTGATGAACGAGTTGGAACTGATAAAAATCCTGCAACTCCACAATTTTCCTATGTTGTTCTAATGGAAAAGTTCAATTACCATTTCTGAAAGATCCACTAGAATTTCTTAAATCCTTATTGTTTACACCGAACAATGAATTAAGTACACATTTTATGAATAATATAGATGCTTATAACATGATGATTTCATTCACTTCAGTGGAAAGTAGAGTGGATGTACCAGTGAATGAAAATAAAGCTCATTATGTTTTCAAGTTGCACAGTTAGAATTATCATCGAATTGGGGGTTTGCTGCCTTCTGATGGATCGTCGTCGAAGTTTGCACAATTGTGTATATTTATGACACAAATAACAAAATTTTAAGTAGAATGAATGCAATGAGGTATGTATATTAAAATTAGTAACATAATTTTCTTTATCTAAATCATTTTTGGGCTCCATATTAATTTTAACTTCTTAATTTCTTTTTTGTTTTGCAACAACACTAAGGTAGATGCATCATTTGAAAGTACAATTGTTGAATATTTGAAGCAAATGCTCGATGATCATAATCCTATAGCAAAATCTTTTCAATGGCACATGACAGGTTCTAATAAAATCTACTTGAATAATTAAAACTCAAGTTGCTCGGAAAGCAAAATAAGGACGGTAAAATGCATAATCTTACCACTACTTCTAAAGTGGTGGCGTTGATTGTTGGTGATGTTGGAGAATCAAAAAAAGATAGGATATTGTTGAAACACATTATGGGCAATTGTAGTGTGTCGAAGTTGCACCTTTTATATTTGTCCATGCAATATCCTATTTTATTTCCTTATGCAAAATATGGTTATAGTGTTGATGTGTTGCATAGAGGTTGCTCTCCAAACCCCAAAAAAAGGTTTAGACTTATAATGCGAGAAATTTTCGCATTTATTTAAACAAAATTGTGAAACAGCAACCATTTTAATATCAAAATGTTTTTTCCAACAATTTTTGGTTGATGACTATACAATGATTGAAAGTGAGCAGATAATGTATTTAGATTTCATCAGAAAGATTTTAGGACAAAAATTTTCCAGGGATTAACAGATGCTATCACTTGATGAGAAACATCTCCTACAACAGTTGGAAATTGTGTGATTTTACCATGTTCATTCACTAGTGGAGCCTGTTACATGATCTAGAATTATCAAGATGAAATGGTTATATGCAAGAGGGCTAGATATCCAAATTTTTTATAACGTTCACTTGTAATCCAAAATAGCCTAAAATCAAAAGACCAGTTTCAACATTAGGTTTGCAACCTACTGATAGGCCAACTATTATTTAAGAGTAGTCCAGACAAAAGTTGACCAATTCATACATGACTTGACCTATAATCATATTCTTAGCCCAACTAGAATAGGTTAGTTTGTATTTTGTTTTATGCATATAAATTCTTACAATTTATACTTTAAAATACTATTTACATTATTAACACTTTTTTTTAACTACAATTGTGTAACGATAGAATTTCAAAAGAAAGGGTTGCCTGATGCGCATATTCTTCTTTTTATGACCCTGGCGGCCAAGTGCCCTTCCACAGATTCTATTGATAAAATCATATCTACTAAAATACCACACTAGGATAAACATCCTACATTTTATGAAGCTGTTGAAAATTTTATAATTCATGGTCCATGTGGTCATGCAAATAAAAGGCTTCATACATGGTTGATAATAAGTGTTCAAGGTACTACTTTAAAAGCTTTGTTGAAAAAACCATTATTGATGATCAAGATAATGCAATATATAAAATGAGGAATGATGGTAGAACAGTGAGAAAAGGGGATATTTTACTTGATAGCCAATTTGTTATGCCATACAATGCAAAATTATTGGTGAAATATCAGGCCTATATCAATATTAAATGCTGCAATAAATCTCGATCCATCAAGTATTTGATCATGTAAACGAAAGACATGATCGTATCACAAAAACATTGTTCCAACACACAACCGATCATAATGATGTTGAGGTTGATGAAATCAAGATGTAGTATGATTGTAGATATCTTTCTCCATATGAAGTAGTTTGGAGAAATTTAGGTATGAAATTACGAAGCATGATCCAATTGTTGAGTGACTAAGTTTATGTCTTGAGGATGAATAGTCTATACTATTTGAAGATAGTGATTGAATCAATGAAGTTGTGAAAGAAACCTAAATTGCACATACTAGGTTCACATAATGGATGGACTGCAACAAAAAGTACCCTAAAGCAAAATCTTTGAGTTACATTGAATATCCTGCAAAATTTGTGTGGAAAAAGGGTGAACGTACTTAGAAGCCTAGAAAATAGGGATTTGATATTAGGAAACTAATTTATATACATCCTAGCTACAGTGAGCTATATTGTAAGCGAATATTGTTGAACATACAAAAAGGTTGCAAACTATTCAAGGATATTTGGACTATTAATTGAGTGATTTATCCAACTTACAAAGATGCATGTTATGCCCTTGATGCTATGCAAGCACAAAGCCTAAAAATTAGCTCGCAAGTGCACAAGTCATATGTAGTAGAGCTTTTGCAAGTAAGGGGTTGTATCCACGGGAGGCTACTATACGGAATGACTCTAAGTAGTGCGTTCTAGGGAGTTACTTCTAGGAAAAGACCCTAAATGATGAATCTTTTTGGTGTTTTTAAATCAAAGGGAAAGGAAACTTAAACTACATGTTAAATGACATTCTAAACTAGACTAGGCGAAATAAAGAATGCAAGATAACTAAGGGGAATAACAAATGGAATGGGGAATTAAGGGTAATCCCCGCTCGATTATGGGTAACCTAATACTTGTCTTGTTACAGGATTAGTTGATAGGTTAAATTTTCAGGATTGCTCTTGTCTGGGATCCTAATTAGCTACCTTATTATCCACTAAGACTCGGTGCGGGACTATTCATAAGCAACATCTCCCAAGAGCATAATGTGGTACTTATGACCTAGGGTTTTCAGGTTAATCCAATTAATCTCCTAGGTGACTTTGATTGATCTTACCTTAGTGCCTAAATCGTTGGCTAAGTTTAAAGCCAAGACCTAGTCCATCTCAGGTTGATTAAACTAGCTGGAAGCCTATTGGCTGGGTTTAAAGCCAAAGAAACTTAACTAATCCTAATCTTTAGTTAAGCGCCATCAATCATCTATCACATTAGCAGTTTAAACATTTAAGCACAAGTTCATACATGTTCTAAGTTGTGGCATTTATGAATACATAGACATATTCAACTACTAAACACATAGACATGTTTAGATTACACCATATTACGTAATAATACCCAATGTGTATGCTATTGAAGCTGAATTTGCTATTAAGGCATGTAAACAGACACATAGACATGTATGAATGTGTTACCCACTTCATGGATTCATCATATAAACACATAGACATATAAGAAATTTGACATTGAAACCCTAAAAACAAAGCATATATATTAACCATCAATATTCCCATAATAATAGAGTAATAAGTTTATCCACAATACAAGCTTCAATCACCCATTAAAGATCTGCTTAAACATATAATAAATTAGGATACAAGGGAGACAAAGAGTCTTTCCTCTCATTCTTAGCAATCCCTTTATGAAGCTTAAGTGAATCACCATATCCAAGTGTTTAATCCATCAAAGTTGCTTGATTCTTAGTGAAAGTGTGTATGGATTAGTGTGTGTGAGGTGGTGAGAGTGATGGAGGGATTAGCGTTTAGTGGGTGTGAGATAGTGTGAAAAATCTTGAAAACGAGGCCTAAAGGAGCTTTTATAGCTATTTTGTGGGTGTTGCCAGCAGGGCCAACCGGTCGGCTGGCAAAATGGGTTAGGGTAATTGATTCTTTCTTTATTCTTTGTCTCTACCAGTCACCCTAACTAGTCGACCTTAAAGAGCCTAGGGTGACCGGCAGAAACAGCTCTTTTCTGCAAACTTTGCCATTTTCGCCCCTGGTCTTCTCCACTTGCCTCGAACTTTTTTCGGTGGCTTTCTAACTCATTTTTCTTTGTCTTTTCATCCTCACAATCATGTTCAAGCTTGATACATTCCATCTACATCTTCAATCAAACTCAAAACATCTTTCCAAATCTCACCTAAAACACAAGACAAATGCACTTTAGTGCAGTGTTTATTCTTTAAACTCAACTATAAACATTTGAAGCCTAATATGCGCAAATATGATATGGAGCTACACTAATGCACTTTATATAGTATAAAACACCTCAAAGCAAGTATATAAAAGCAATGCAAAAACATATACAAAACCAAGACATCAACCCTTGCCTTACTAAATGATGACAAAGAGTATATTGATGTTATTTGTGTGGCATCATTCTAGGGATCAAGGAATGTATTAAGAAATCTATTGTACTCTTTGTTAATTTCAAATACTTTATCAAGTCCAGAGATTATTTGGAATAACACACGGAAGATTTTAATTGAAGATATGTTTTATCAATAAGGTAGATGTCTCAACTATAAGGGTAAGAAACATATTGAGTTATTTAAATGTTGATTTAAACTACATGTTGTTGTCTATATAAGTTTAAGAGAAATATTAAATTAATTTATTAACTACTTTATTTTGTTATTAAAAAATCCTTAATAATATTTTATGATATGTTTATTTACAAAATGATTTTTTAAATTGTTATTTTGTAGATTTGCAACCTAATGATGAACAAGTGAAAATCTCACCCTTGGTGAGATTGAGAAGCTTCTGAGGAACAATGGTTGAAGTTCAAAAGATTATCCTTCACTCCTTGTTCCAACTGATCTTAATGTATTAGATTTTCAAAATAAGCCGGTGTTAGATGAGCTAAATTATGATAAAGCAGAGCCTGTAATTAAACATTGATTAGAGGAGAGCTTATGAAACCCTGCTAAATGTAATAGGGAAAAGATAAAGGTGAGGTGGGGTACTCTCCTTTTGTGGCCATAGAGGAATTGGGAATAGGCACATTAGGAAGACATGTACTTCAGCATTACGTTCACAAGGGAAAATTATTCTTACTATTGCTTCGAGTGGAATAAACTTCACTGTTGATCCTTGGGAGTCAAACAGCACATTCACATTTTGATATTCCACTAAATATAGCTGAAGATTCAATATGTAATATTAAACAAGAAAGTCCTTTAGTTGATCTGCTTATAAAGGCAAAGGCTATTATTTGGGATGAAGCTCCTATTATGCATTGTCATTGTTTCTTAAGCACTTACACAGAACTCTTAGAGATGTGCTTTACTTTTCAAATATTAAAAGTTGTGATCTTTCATTTGGAAGGAAAGTTGTTGTTTTCGAAGATGCCTTTAGGTAGATTCTACCAGTCATTTGAAGAGGAAGTAGGATTAATATTGTTAATGATTCACCAAGCTCATCATATCTTTGGGAACATTGTCAGTTGTTATGCCTCACAAAAAAAATGAGTTAATGGCATGCTTTTCCAATGAGGATACAAAAGTATTGAAATAGTTCTCAGACTGGATATTGAGTGTTGGAGATAGATCGCCTTCCGATTCTACTGATTCAAAAACATTGATAGAAATCCCTGATGAGTTATTGATCCAGAATTATATAGATCCTTTGTCTGTAATTGTTGAAAATACATGCCCTAGTCTGTTGAAAAATTTCTTGGATACGAAGTATCTTCAAGAATGTGCCATTTTAGTTCCAACGCTTGAAGTTGTTGAAAAAATTAACGATTTCATGCTTTCCATAGTACCAATGAGAAACATATATATATATATATATATATATATATATATATATAAGTTCTGATAGTGTATGGAAAACTTCACTCTAGATTTTTTTTAAATAGTGTTAAGTGCCCTGGTACGCCAATCAGGTTCTAAAGCTCAAATGTTGGTATACTAGTCATGCTAATGAGAAATGTAAACCAAGTTGTTATTTTATGCAATGGCACAAGGTTGTCAATTACTCAATTGGGGAAGCATGTCTTTAAAGCTTAAATTATAAATAGTTCAAAGTTTGGATACAAAGTTTTCATTCCAAGGATGGTACTATACTAACAAATTCAAATTCGCCTTTTAAGTTGCAAAGATGCCAATTTCCATTGGTAGTTTCATATGCAATAACAACAACAACAAAAGTCAAGGTCAATCGCTGTCTATAGTTGGATTATATTTGCCCCAACTAGTTTTCATTCATGGATAATTGTATGTTGTTGTTTCTAGAGTTACAAGAAAAAATGGTTTGAAAATGTTAATTTATGATAAGAAAGGTGTGCCTTCCAACAAAACTGAAAACATTGTATACAAAGAAATCTTTTAAAATTTGTCCTAGGTCATTGTTTACTTTCCTTCATGTATTTTGTTTTATTTCTATATTATACATTTTACTTAATACAATATGCCATTGTTAATACAATGTGCCATTGTTGTGTATATATATATATGTATTATTATTGTCTTAATCTCTATACTAATACACATTTATTAGATTCTTATCATATACTTTTATTGAAGTATTTTTTAAGGTAAAAAAAAACTCTATTTTTTAATAAAATCAATTATATGTAGTATCCCATGTATGGCATGAGTGTTAGACTAGTATATTACAAAAGAAGGTACATGTCTTCTAAGTCTTTGCCATATGTCAGTTCTTTAACCCCTCCAACTTATCATTTAATTATTAATAAATTATTTACAGTGAAACAACAAATCATATTATTTATGTTCAAATAAAAACTTATTTATGTCAAAAAAGAGTTTCAAAATCAATTTAGATCCAAATATGTGAAATTAGTTATTTAAAGCAAATTGATTGATTTGGTCAATGCTTAATGATCGGATGATTTATGAGAGGTTTAGTGGAAACGTTTGGTAAATTAAATCTCACAGGATTGATAATTCAAATCGGATAATTTTGATAATTCTATATATATTATAAAAGAATATACAGCTTTCTAAGTCTTTGTTACATATCAATTCCTTAACCCCTCCAACTCATCATTTAATTACTTATAGATTATTTACAATGAAACAACAAAACATATTATTCATGTTGAAATAAAAACTTACCTATGTCCAAAAGAATTCTGAAATCAATTTAGATCCAAATATGTGAAATTAGTTATTTATAGTAGATTGGATGATTCACAATAGTTTTGGCGAAAACTTTTGGTAAATCAAATCTCACAAATTTTGGTAATTTAAATCGGACAATTTTGACAAATCAAATTTACAATATTTAAATATTTGTTATATAATACAAAAGAAATATAATTAACCATAAACAATAAATAAAGATATTAAATATATTCATTTTTCCCGTGCATCGCACGAGTTATTCTCCGGTTTGGATAAAAATAAAGGCTCATAAGAGAGTTTGGAATAATACAATAATTTACCAAAGACCTAGTAGTTTCATGGTATATCTCTCTCGCGTATAGTGTCAGTAGTTTAAAGATCAATTCTTACGGGTGGTTCAAGGATCAAGGGCTCGTTTAAATTGGTTTTTTTAGAAGCATTTTTTTTTGACAATTTATTGAAAAAAAAGGACCTTTTCAAAAGTTGAAAAGTTTAGCTTCTAGAAAAAATTAAATTAGAATTTTAGCTTTTTTAGATGCCAAACTATATAGTTATTGCAAAAATAATCTACCTTTTTTTAAGAAAAAAGTATTTTTTCTTGAAAATCCAAAAAAGTCAATCCAAATAGGTTCTAATTTTTATTGGTCGTATGTCATTGACTTTTGACCTTAAATTCGTGGAGAAAAATGACTTTTTCACAAAAAATGGAAAAGGTGATGCAAATTGTTTCTCATCTATTCATTACTCTATTCCTTTTTATTTGGCATAAATTACTCCATAGCTTTAATACTTTATGAACGAGCGTTGCCGTTAGTTACTTGTTTTCCCATGCTAACTTTCAAACGCTTCCACTCATCATCCTCCGCCTCTTCTGCCGCAACATCCAAGTACCTTAACCGCCAAATAGATTCTTTCCTCTCCAGCCAATCCACAAACCTCAACACCCTCCTCAAATCTCATGCATACATCATCACTACAGGCCACAGAAGCAACCCTTTCATAGCATCAAAGCTCGTCTCACTTTACGCTTCACTGAAGCAGCCCAATACTTCCACCATAGTCTTCAATTCAAACAATTTTAGAGACCCTTTTCTCTATAATGCAATTAGCAAAGCTCATTTTGACAATGGGAGATACTCACAAGCACTTGAGTTTTTCAATCTTATGCGATCTTCGAGTACTTTGCCTAATCAGTTTAGTATCCCAATCGTTGTTTCAGCTTGTGCTGAACTTGGGTTTGTTAAAAATGGCAAGAAAATTCATGGGTTGGTCTCAAAATTGAATCTTTTTTATGGGAATAGTGCTGTTGGATCATCATTTGTCTATATGTACTCGAAATGTGGTGGTATGGATGATGCTTGTGCTGTGTTTGATGAAATTTCAGTGAGGGATGTGGTGGCTTGGACTTCACTTGTGGTTGGGTATGTGCAGAATGGTCAGAGTGATAAAGGGTTGGAGAGGCTTTGTCAGATGCATAGGATTGGTGAAGATAATGAGAGGCCGAATCATCGGACCCTGGAAGGGGGGTTTCAAGCATGTGGGAATATAGGTGCATTAGTAGAAGGTAAGTGCTTACATGGTTTGGTAATTAAGTATGGGATTGTGCGATATCAGGCTGTTCAATCTTCTATTTTGTCCATGTACTCTAGATGTGGGACACTTGAAGATGTTCGACTTTCATTTTCTGAGGTTGTTGAGAAGGATCTATTGACATGGACATCGATTATTAGTGTTTATGCCAAAATGGAGCAAGTTGATGAATGTTTGAGTATGTTTTTTGGGATGCAGGCTGCAGGAATATATCCAGATGGGGTGGTATTCAGTTGCATCCTTTTGGCCTTTGGTAATTCTTTAAGAGTCTGGGAAGGTAAGGCTTTTCATGGTTTGATCTTGAGGAGAAATTATAAAATAGACGAGGTGGTCCACAATGGACTGTTGTCAATGTACTTTAAATTTGGACTCTTTCGTCTGGTCGATAACCTCTTTGATGGAGGACATGAACAGGACAAGGAGATGTGGAACATGATGGTTGTTGGTTATGGCAGAGCAGGATTGCATGCCAGGAGCATTGAATTGTTTAGGGAAATGCAATGCCAGGGAATTGAATCTGATTCAAACAGCTTAATTTCTGTGAAATCTTCATGCTCTAGGTTGGAAACCATCAATTTAGGGCGCTCTCTCCATTGCCATGTGATTAAAAATTTTGTCTATGAGAATGTATCGATTGCCAATTCACTAATAGACATGTATGTAAAAAGTGGAAATTTGACTGTAGCATCAAGGATATTTTGTAGAATACAGAGGGATGTTTTCACATGGAACATATTGATCTCATCCTATGTTCGAAGTGGCCACTATTTTGAGGCTTTATCCCTCTTTGATAAAATGGTATCTGAAGGTCTCACACCTAACACAACAACACTGGTGGTTTTGCTCTCAGCTTGTTCCAACATTGCATCTTTGGAGAAAGGAGAACATATTCATGAATATATTAAGAAAAAAGAGTATGAAGTTACTTTATCACTTGCTACTGCATTGACTGATATGTATGCAAAATGTGGACAACTTGTAAAGTCAAGAGAAATGTTTGACTTGATGAGGGAAAAAGATGTTATTGCTTATAATGTGATGATCTCGGGTTATGGAATTCATGGAGATGTGAAATCTGCAATTAACATTTTCCTGCAGATGGAACAAGCTAATATTCGACCAAACGGGCTCACCTTCCTTGCTCTCCTTTCAGCTTGTGCTCACGCGGGGTATGTTGATGAAGGCAAGTCTTTGTTCCATAAGATGAAAGATTATTCTTTGACACCAACCTTGAAGCACTATGCCTGCATGGTTGATCTTCTTGGTCGATCAGGTCATCTGCATGAGGCTGAGGCTTTGATCTTGTCAATGCCCATTGTCCCTGACGGGGAAGTGTGGGGTGCTTTAGTAAGTGCTTGCAAAATTCACAATCATACCGAGATGGGTATAAGGATTGCAAAGAATGCTATTGAATCTGACCCTGAAAATGATGGGTATTATGTTATAATCTCTGATCTTTATAGTTCTTTGGGAATGTGGGAAGAGGTAGAAAGGGTGAGAGAAATCATGCAGGTAAGGGAAGTGAGAAAGAGAGCTGGTTGGAGTACAGTGTAATAACAATCTCTCAAGTTTATCTTGAACTGGCAAGGATAATTACCAGACTAGATGAGAATGAGAAAATTCTTGGAGGTGCCTCTGTCTCGAGCTCTATGGAGCATCTAAATTGCCTCCTAAATTGGATCCAGTACATACACAAATTAATGCTGGTTTCAGGTGACAACTGATCTCATTTGTCTTTATTTTCTTTCTGACCAGAAAAAATAAGGAAAACTCAATTTTCTCACAATGACTTAGACTGTACAGAAGAAAATTGTATATGTAGGAACTCTTGCTGCCCCTAATGTATTATTGTTCAGGCCTTTTCACTGAACTGCTTTAGGAGAAATAACTGAGGCATTTTTCAAGGAAGTTCTAACAGCCAAATTGAGAAATGCTAACCGGTGAAGTTGGATATTGCTGCATATTTGTAACCATTACTTTTATATGTGATAAAAATTCCTTGAAGTGTTACTTGAGCGCCTTCAATTGTAGTGTTGCAATGGTGTTCATAAGTTTCTGGGTGCTTTCCTCTGAACTGAAGACACCAAAATTTCTTGAATAGCTACCATCACAATCAATTATACTTTTCTGGAAGAGAAAACGTCAAATGATGTCATAAGATATAAGAGATATCAGTGCACTAGAATACTTTATGGCTGAATTAGGCAAATGTATGTGCGTCTTTAACTTCTTGCTTGATAACACTAATGCCAGATGAAGAAAATCCTGAGCTGATCGACTTCAATGCTGCTCGGTTCGAGCAGAAGTATTGGACATGGGGAATGAAATTAAAAAAAAACAAAAAACAAAAAGTAACTCGTTTAGAATAATAATTTTGAAAGAAAATATAGATGGAGAAAGAAATATTTTCTCATTAAAAGAAGTCAAGTACAGCTACTATTATAGTTCCAATAAGCTTGAGCTTCAATCATCTTCTAACTCTTATAACTAACTTCAACCAATCATTACGTGGCCCTAAAACAAATTTACAGTTGGCAGTGTTAGTCTTGAGCTTGTGAGTTGTGTGTAAGCTGACTTCCTCTTCCTTATCAGCCCCCCTTAAGTTGAGCTTAGGTGTGGCTAAGGAAGGCATACCTTTCAGATAGAAAAAGGTAGAAAGAGGCAAGGCTTTAGTGAAAATGTCAACTAACTAATCAAAGCTGGGAATGTACTATAGTTGCAATTTGTTGGTCATGATTTGTTCTATGATGAAGTGGCAACCTAAATCAATATGCTCAGGCCTATTGTGTTGAACTGGATTTGCTGCCAAAAGAAATTGCAGATTGGTTGTCACCCCAGAGAACTGGATTCGGAATTTTAATGCCAAAATCATGAAGTAGATAGGTGTTGACGCTTCATATTTACACTACAGCTTGGAGTGGCCGAAGAAGGCAGGGTCGGTTACGGCCACAAATTGAAGTAAGGCTGACAACGCGGTCGAGGAAAAGATGAAGGCCAAGATACGGCTAAAGGAAATAAATAAGCAAGTGCAACACACATGAAGAGGATCGAGTCAAGGAGTCGCATATGTGTGAAAGTCTACAACAACTTCTGAGCGATTAGAGGGTAAGTAGATCAATGTAGAATCAAGCACAACCTCCATTTGACCGTTGTGACCCTAAAATGTGTTAACAAGTTGAGATTTGCTAGAAAAGACAGAGAAAAAAAGTGGCACGAGGCTCAGAAGTTAGGGTTCCACAACCACAATTCCTTATTATATTATCTAGTTTATCTTAGATTTTTAGCTTAGTAATAGCATAATTTTACTTAGCTTACCTTAATCTTAGATAGCTAAACAACTTGGCATCACTGTAGCAATTAATTCCTCAAATCAAATTGGTATTCAAAAAGAGTTGTTATTGTGGGCTTTTTGTAACTTTGTTTTCACGGTAATAAAATCAACAGTTGGGTGCAATGCCTGACTTTTAATTCATTTGCTCTGGATTTTTTCCTGTTTAGCTGTTGTCATTCAATTGACATTTGATTATTCGTACAATTTATTATTCGCGATTAGAAAGTCCATGACCCATAGCAATAGAGGTCCCTGGATCCAAAAACACAAGGGGGCATGGTCGAAGATGTATCAATGTAAAGTTGCTCCAATTATGTGCATCTCTATTTGTTTTGCCTCTTAAACCTACGCATTAAAAAGTTTTTCAATGTATTCTAGACCCTAGAATCTACCATTAAGAGTTAGCACTTAGGCTCAAGCTCTAAATCCCTTTTACAAGGGGATTGATGCCTGTTAAAGCCTAGGAGGGTTTATCATACGAGTGAGAGTAAGTATGTTTATCGTGTACTAGATTTGATAGTTCCACGTGTATTATCTAAATAGATTATCATGTTTGTTATCTAAATAAATTTTCTCTAGGATGAAATTGAATTGTCTATACACTTTGGAGCGATCAGGTGAGGAAAAATGCATTGGATTTTGTAGATAAAGAATTTCAAACATTATCTAGAGACGTTGAATTATCCTCCTAAGGCTCAAGTTCAGTTATTTGTTGTTAAGAAATTCTCTTAATTCTTCATCAATCACAAACTCATTCTGGACAACAAAAATACTTTTGATAGATCTGGGTTTCATCTTTCAAATTGCACTTTAGGGGTGCCTTGGCTTGTAAAGAATGTGTAGTAATATGCAGCATGAATATCTCCCATATATGCCTTTATTCAGCCATTATATAAAATCAATTTCTAATGTCTTGCAATTTATAAATAAAAGAAAAAGGACTAACGGCCTATTTGGATTAGGCTTTTTTTTTTTCTAAGAAAAAATATTTTTTTCCTAAAAAAGTTGTATTAAATTTGCAAAGACTGTTTGATTTGACTTTCAAAAAGTCTAAAACTCTAAAAAAAATCTCAAATACAGCATTTTTTATAAGTTAGAATTTTCAAATTTTTTTTTTTAAAAAAAGTTATTTTTCAAAAGCTGTTAAAAAAAGAACTTTTGAAAAAAGTTAATCCAAACGGGCCCTGAGGCTACAAGTATCAAAATGTTTTTGAAATGTTCACGATCCTTAAAAAATGCTTCACAACTTGTTTTTGATAAAAGGGACTTTGAAACCAAAGTGTTTATCAAAATTTAGCTCAAACTCTCTGACGGTATAGGTATGCGGTCGACTGCATGAAATTTTACCTTGACCACCAATAGGCCTTCAATTAGGTGCGGTATGGTAAGTGTTAGAGTACCTAAAGCAAGGTTAAGGCCGTTCATAGTGACCTCGAATCGGTTGTTCATCGGTTTGAGTCGACTCGTTGTGATGAACCCAATCGACTCGCCCGCTACGTTGTCAACTCGAACAGATCATGGTCAATAGGTATGACATATAGTGGTGAACCTAGTTGAGCCAGTCGTGGTTTCCAGCTGAGTTGGCTATCATCAGTCCTACCAACTGGGCTACGATGTGGTGGTGTGTGCCAAGTCCATGTTGATGTTTTAGCAAATCTGAAATTAATGGGCTTGGATCATGCCTGACCTTGGGCCACTACAATGACGGAAAGTTAAAGGGTTGTATAACATTGCTGCCATCAATTACTAGAATTGGTCGATTTGACACAAAAAATTTGAGATGAAAATTTTTTGTCTCGAATTAAGACGGATTTGAAACGGACAATTTGGACAAACTTTTATAATAAATTAATATATATTTGAGATAGAAAATTTTTCGTCTCAATTAGAGACGAAATTATCCATCTCAAAATTTGAGATGAAGGTCTTTGGGATGTAAATTTTCAATCTCAAATCCATTTTGAGATAGAAATTTTTCGTCTCAAATTCAAAATTTTTTTATAGTGTTCGTGTAATATATATATATATATATATATATATATGTGTGTGTGTGTGTGTGTGTGTGTGTACACACACTAGCTGACAGATCTGTGGTTCAAGTTTTGAATGAAAAATATCGGTACCCTTGAATCATATTAGTGGCAAAGTTGTTGAGGGATGAGTGTTGTGGATTTATGTACAATTTTGGATAACTATTTTGAGTTGGTGGATGTGATGTTCAGATAATAATTTTTCAATCTACAACACAAGGCTCACTTGCATGCTTGCAATTTTGGACCTAGAGTATAATACTTTGCAATGTATAGATGAAATGAAACAATATTACAGTAATCTAAGAGCAAATGGCTGAGTTAATAATGATTCAAGTGTAACAAAATGAAAATTCTGTGGTACTACTACTTGTTTGTCACTTGAATTACATAAGCTTGAGTGATTTCAACTAGCGTATATACATAGCTTCAAGCTAAAGGAATGGCGCTGGGAACTTGTTCTGATAGACTCTAGGCTCATTTGGATTGATTTTTTTTAAAGCGTTTTTTTTAACAATTTTCAAAAAATATATATTTTTTTTTAAAATTAAAAATTCTGGCATTTAAAAAAAATTGTAAAATTGTAAAATTTTAGCTCTTTTGAAAGTTAAGCAAACATTTCTTTAAAATAAAAAATGAAAATTTTTCAAAGGAAAAAGTGTTTTTTTTAAAAAAAAAGAAGTCCAAACAAGCCCTATTTGTCATTTTCTTTCTTTCTTTTCTTTTTTTAATTTTAGGTCAGAGGAAACTATCGTGTCTCTTTCATTATTGTCAATCTGCAATAGCCAAATAAAGATCGCCATATGTGCAAATTGTTCACCCACTGCAGTCATCAATGGCCATAGAACAAAGCCATTTGTTGCTTCAAGAGAGAAGACAATTAAGGACTTTGATATTTATGGACATCGAGTTCAAATTATCTTTAAATTAGGTGAGAAAGTATTGTTGATCCCCTTAAAAAATACTAATCATTATCAATTTGACTGTGAAAGGTTGTCTAATGTGATTGCTTTGACATCTAGAACATTTTTGTGTAAACTGAAGAATATTGGCAAGGTAATGATGGCATAAAGTGGGTAGAGAAACGTTTGATTTGGGTGGTACACTTCCACTTTCAGCTTTGTAAATTTTCCACTCCATTTGTCTTTTTCAGCAGAAAACAAATGTGTTTGTTTACCTTATCCCATTTTCTCATAGACTTGTATATTTTGTAAATCTTTTGTCTTGACATAAAACTAATGTGTCAATTTATTTTATCTCTTTTCTTCAGATATGTACTTTTCTTCTTCATCTGTCTTTTCTCTGCGTCGACCCGATGTGTTTATTTACTTTATCCTATTCTCTCAAAGATGTATCTTTTAAACATGTTACATGTACATTTAGAATGATCTCCTTGTTCAACTTCTTGTTAGTTTTGTTAAAGACTTTTGTGTGTGACTCATTATAGATGATTGTAGATTCCACATGCCGGCGGAACTTACTAAAACTTAAGTTCTTCATGTCGTATGACTTGTATAAAATGGCAAACTTCGTGTACATGTAGAACTTAATAATGTAAAATCATTTTGTCCTCAAGATATTTTTCTGTTTGTATGACCTAACTCCTCCAATCCCGTACTTTGAGTTTTGAAACCGAGGAGCATCCTAGATTATGCTTCTCCCCACTTTCTATCAATCTAGTTTGTTTAGCTACTTAGGGTCAGTTTGTTACTTTGTTTGTCATAATAATATTTTCAAAAAAAATAATTTTTTAATTTTTTAATATTTGGTAACTGCATAAAATAAATTAACTAAAATTTTTCAGCCAACTAAAAGAATTATGAAGAGAGTAAAATATTTTCATGTACATTTGATAATGAAAATATTTCATTAATAATTTTTCACTTATTGGGTTGTGACTCAAGTGTTAAGTTCAGGCCCATATTGAAAATAGGAAAGAGTAATAATCAGAGTCAAAATTTCAGTTATGGTAAGAGTTTTAATTATGAGAGAATTGATAAATTAGGAAACCCTTGTTTTGGATGACAAGGAAGTCTCCTCTATAAATAGGACTTTTGCAAGAATATCATAAGGGAGGGTTTAAATTTTTTGGGCCGTGTAAAAAGTCCTATTGAGTGTGTATTTTTTTCTATTTGGTAGAGTTTTCGTGGATGTAGGCAAAGAGCCGAACGACGATTAATTGTACGTATTCTTTTTTTGTTATCGTGCTTTAGTTCGATTGCATGAGTATGTGTTATACGTCCTAATTTCCTAACAAGTGGTATCGAGAGCTAGGTTGGAGGGAGGATGCTAGTTTGCACAAAAAACGAAAAAAAGACGCCAAAAAGGAGTTCAAAAAATTTGTAGAACTATTGGTCATGTTTGGAGGCCTTTCTAGATCATGATCGACAAGTCATTTGTTTCTATGTGTCCATCGCGGCAAGGAGAATAACATGCTAAAATTTTACGACGATCTGACGGTCGGATTGTAAGATACAAGTAGATCAACTTTTGTGAATCTGTAGTAAAAAAAGTCAAATAAAGGGTTTGACCAGCATTGACTGAAGGGCTGCAGGGGTTTGACCGAGTTGACTGAGGGTCCCTTTAACATTTTTCAACGTCCTGAACCCGTTTTTGGGGTTAGTTTTGCCAAATTCTTGCTGGATTGTTGAATTTGAGTGAATTTGTGCATGGGAGTCATGACGATGACCAATACAGAGTTTGAAATTCCAATGTTTGATAGGAACATGAACGTCAACTTATGGAGGAATACTATCGAGGACCTTTTGGTGCAGCAAGGCCTTAATGAAGTACTAGTAGAGATGAAATCGAACAAAGTTAATGAAAAAAAGTGGAAGTCCCTACCACGAAGAGTTGTAAGTACTATTCATTTGGCATTAGCATTGCAAATTAAATGTCATGTGATTGATGAGACGATGGTGAGCGGTGTGTTCAACAAGTTGGAGAACATTTATGAGTCCAAGCCAATCATCAATCGATTGTTTTTTAGGGCAGAGCTCTACTCGTTCAAGATGGAAAGGGAACCATCATCAGGATCACATCAACAAATTCAACGAGCTAGTGGTCAAGCTCATAAGTGTTGAGGAGCCTAACAAGAGAATTACGGATGAAGAACAAGTGCTTGTATTATTATCTTCCTTGCCAAAGTCGTACAAGCTATTCGAGCACTCAATCCTCATTAGGAAGAAGACTCTCAAGCTAAACGAAGTGATTGCACTCTTAAGAGAGAACGAGAGGATGTTAGGAAGAAGTAGCGCACCTAGTAGAGATCAAGAACTGCTGTTGAGGGTTCGAATCAAGGAAGGAGTTATGGAAAAGGGAATTCTCGTAGAGGTAGATCAAGATCAAAAAGTCGAGCTCGAGATAGAGAAGACGATCAAGAATGCTACTACTGCAGAGAAAAGGGCCATATCCAAACAAGATGTCCTAGATTGAGGGAGGACATAAAGAGCCTTAAAGTGTGGAGATCTAAGGGCAAGGAGAACGATTATGGCAGAGATTCAGCAAACCTAGTTGAGTGTGACGATAGTGACAGTAGTGAGACTCGTTTAGCGCTAGTGAGCACAGACATTAATGAAGGCTCGAGGAAGAAGATTGACTGGGTGATGGATTCAGCAAGAACGTTTCACGTTTGCAATGATAGAGCTAGTTTTGACACTTTGCGCTTGGGTAAGAAGCTTGGATACATCACTGTTGGGAATAACCAAAAGATAAAGGTTGCTGGTGTTGGGAGAGTTCGTATGAGGCTCAACTATGGTAGTATCAAGACCATCTCCAATGTAAGGTATGTGTCATCTTGTGTGTCCAACATAATTTTGCTAGGTTAGTTGGCATCAAGAGGGTACAAGTACATTGGTGAAAGAGACTACTACAAGGTGTATTGTGAAAATGAGCTAGTTCTTGAAGGAGGAAAGAATGAGAAGCATGTGTGCTACTTGAAGGGATGCACTGCACTGAGAGATGAATGCGACAAGTGCGAAAAACCTCAAGTGAAGACTGAGAAGAAGAGAAGAGTGACGTCCTCGTCTACTGTAGAGATTCTTAACACTTCTCGCCAAGGGAGGAATTTGTTGAGTTGTGGCTCAAGTACTAAGCCCAAGCTATATTAAAAATAGGAAAGAGTAATAATAAGAGCCAAAATTTCAATTATGGTAAGAATTTTAGTTATGAAAGGATTGATAGATTAGGAAATGCTTGTCTTGGAGGACTAGAAAGTCTCCTCTATAAATAGGACTCTTGCATTAGTTGTAAGGCATGTGTCTTATAATAGGTCTAGATTGAGAGAGAGAGAGCCATTGTAAGAACACCGTGAGGGAGGGTTTACACTTTTCAGGCCGTGCAAAAGGTCTTATTGAGTGTGTACTCTTCTATTTAGTGGAGTTTTTGTGGACGTAAACAGAGAGCCGAACCACGTTTAATTGTACGTATTTTTTTCTCATTATTCATGCTTTAATTCTACTACATGAGTATGTATTATGCGTCCTAATTTCTTAACATCGCTTAATAGGTCATCCTTCTACACTTGTTAACTCAACAGTAAAATGCTAGAAAATATTCAATTTTCTGCACAAATCACTTTGCTTATCAAATTATTTTCCTACAAACTTTTGACCCTTAGAGTTCCATATTTTCCACTTTCCACGTGAATGCAATAGTTTGGCATAAATTAACAGTCTTTTCTTTGTTTTGTTGAGGCATAAATTCACAATTACCTAAATTTTGTTTGGCATAAATTCAAATTTCACCAATATTTATCTTATTAAAATATTCTTATCTAACCAGTAAATAAGAGTTTAAAAGTTGGAAATAATAAACATATGAAAGAGAGCAAAAGCCATAAGTTTGCTAGTTCTAGTGAGGTGACTTGTCAAGTGAGAAAAGTATACAAATGACATGATTTAAACCACATAGAGGACAGTACTTAGGGTCTGTTTGGATTTTTTTTTTTTTTAAGGAAAAAATTACTTTTTTTTCTGAAAAAGTTATATTAAATTTGTAATAACTAATTGATTCAACTTCTAAAAAAGTTGAAACTCTAAAAAAAGCTCAAATACAGGTTTTTTTAGAAGCCAGAATTTTTAGCTTCTAAAGAAAACCTATTAAAAAAAAAGCCAATCCAAATGAGCCCTTACACTATGCACCATATGCACAATGCTCTGTATAAGCATTATAAATCGTACTGTGTGTGAACAGTACACTTGTACAATACATAACAATACATGTGTTCTAAATTTTTATGTTATAGGTTCAAAGCTTTTATATCACAGGTTTAAAATTTTTATATTATGAGTTCAAAACTCTTATATTAAGTTGCAAACAAGTTTATAATTTTGAACTTTAACATGAATTTGTTTGCAACTTAATATAAGAGTTTTGAACATATAATATAAGAATTTTGAACACGTAACATAAAAGTTTTGAACATAGAGTAAAATTCATGAGTATATAATATAAGAGTTCTGAACTTGTTTTATGATATTATAATTTTTATTTTGTGAATTTACTTTTAAACTTTTGAACATGTTTTTAGCTTAATATAAGAGTTTTGAACCTATAATATAAAAATTTTGAACATATAATATTTATGAGATTATAAATTTTATTTTGTGAATTTGCTTTTAAACTTTTGAATATATAATATAAAAGTTTGGAACATGCTTACAACTTAATATAATAGTTTTGAACCTATAATATAAAAATTTTGAACACATGTATTGTTATGTACTATGCACAGGTACTGTTTGTCATACTGCAACAAATATTTTATGAAATTTCATTTCAGACCCTGAAAATGCTAGAATTGTTATTTCACCTTGTAGAAATTGATCTATTCTCCTTTTGTCCTTTGAAATTGTAGAATATTCGAATACAAGAAAATTCCTTCGATCATTCAGAGAACTACAAAACAATAAGGCAAGGAGTCATTAAACCTTATTTATACAATTGTTATGATGACTTGAGTTTAGTTTTAGAGGATTGTAGGATTGGGTTGGCATTAGGAGTTTTTTTAGAGGGGAGGGGGTGGGGGGAAGGAGGTGGGGAAGAGGATAAGTAACTAAACCTTATTTATACAATTGTTTGGCATTTTTAGGAAATAATCTGAGACACTTATACTATGTTCATATTTGAGAAGAAAAATAGAAGAAAATTTAATAAAGGAATGAAATAGAGATAAAAATACTTTTGTTTGGATAACAATAGTTAACTAATGTCGCACGGTTATATACCTAATATTATTATAAATTATAATATAGTACTTATTATAATAAATATTTAATGAAAAGAATTCAATAATCTTGAAGGAAGTTAGAAAAGTTTTTTTTTTTTTTTTTTTGCGTAAATTGCCATGGACCTCTTGTGATTCACCAAAAGTGCATGGGATTTCCTTGTGGCATAAAAAACCCCTTATAGTCCATTAAAAGTGCATTGGACCCTCTACTTTTGAAAAATCTAATATCTTTAACCATAACTGCATTGCATGCACCCAAATTGCATGTGGTGGGAATTTTTCCTATACAGATTAATTTTTGTTGGTTCAAAACTACCCTTCCTTTTCCAACAAAAATTCCCATGACATGCAATTTTGAACCAACAAAAATTAATCTGAACAATAAAAATTCTAAAGATGTGTAATTTGAGCATATGCAATACATATCATGGTTAAAGATGATGCACTTTTGACAATAAAGGGTCCGATACACTTTTAATAGACCATAGGAGAATTCTTAAGGACTTTAAGACTACAAGAGGGTCTGATACACTTTTGATGGATCGAGAGGGGTTCCTAGCAATTTACCCCTTTTTCTAAACCCCTACCCCATAACCCAACCCCCCATCCCCATGTGATTCGCTAATAATGCACATCACTAGTGAGTATCAAATGGTTTAGGATTACTACCATAAATAGTTATGACTTGAGTTCAATTTTCGAATAAGCATGGGATTGGATTATGGGGAAGAGGAGTAAGGAAAGGGGGTGGAGGATAAGTAACTAGACCTTATCTATATAGTTGTTTGGCATTTTTAACGAATAATTTGAGATAGTTATACTGTGTTCAGATTTGAGAGGAAAAATTTGAAGAAAAGCAAGATAGAAGAAAAATTAGTAAAGGAATGAAAAAGAGATGAAAATATTTTAGTTTGGATAGCAAAATAACAACAAAGGAAATAATTTTATACTCTTTTCATTTAGGTTAAACAATGAAAATAAATAAAGTGATATTTTAAATAAAACTTACTTAAATATCCGTTACATATTCAATGGTAATATAAGAAAAAGGTAGTTTTATAGCTTGAACTTTGCAAAATATAACCTTTAATAGAAGGGCTCCAACTTATGAAAAGTAGCATTTTACGCATTGTCAAGTAACGATGTAAGTTTTTTACCTTTTTTTCTTTTTTTTCCGAATCCCCCACCCCCACGGGATTTGAACCTAGGACCTCATGCCTGGGCAAAGATAGTCTTAAGCACTTGAGCTACCCCCAATCCCAATGTTAGTTTTTTTTACTTATGTGGCATTTTTTTCTTTCAAATCATAGATGGCTTTTTTATTTTTCTTTCATAACTTTGGTATATTTTCTTGCTTACCTATCCAGCTCCTATGTGGTATATATACACAAACTTATAATATATAAGTCTATTATCATATATATGTACATATATAAATTTTGAAAATTTTTTATCATATAAATTAATATATAATTTTTTAATTAATATATTTTTTATATATTTAAATTTTAAAAATATAAATTAATTATGCATTTTAAATATTATAAAATAAAAATTTAAATAAATTACAATAAACCAGCAAAGAGAACTTGTAAATATATGATCATCTTAGAAATTAGAAATAGTAGCATGATGACACATATATACCTTTAAAACCATAAGACATTAAGGAAAAACCACCTAAGCTATAAAAGAAAAAATAAACTACCACATAAGATTTCGAAAAAAAAGAATGCCATGTAAGTAAAGAAATTAACACCATTACTTAATAGTATATAAAACATCACTTTTTAATAAGTTCAACCCTTTTGATTAAAGGTTTTGACGTCTAAGCTCTTTATTCTATATTTTCAAAGTTCAAGCCTAAAACTATCCTTTTTCTTTTTTACCTAATATCAAGTTCAAAATTCTCTCATTCATATTTCATATGCAACTTTCAAGATTTTAGATTTAAGGAGCCCAACCAATTATCTAACTATATATATATATATATATACATGCACGCGCACATATATATGTATGTGTGTGTGTGTGTGTATATATATATATATATATATATATATATATATATGAGCTGCTAAAGCAAATATCTAAACCTTAGGGATATCTAAAACAAGGTTATTTTTCTTCAAAAATCTCTACTGCCTCTCTAAAGAAATCTAAGGTTTAGTTGAGATATAAAATAATTATCATTTTTTATTTGTTAAAGAGTTAAAAAATTGAGCCATCATATTTTTATTATTTGCAAAACAAGATATAAAATGAAAAGGGAGTTTGGGAAAAGTAAAGCAAAAGGGTTAATTACATAAAAGTTCAAAAATTGTTATAACTTTATCAAATTAGTTTTTATTAGTTAAACTGCTCAAATTATTCCTCAATTTTTTACAAAGATTTTCAAATTAGTTTCTATTGTTTAGAAACATTTATATTAATAATCTATGTTTTGCAAATTTCTTTAAATTAGTCTTTAGCTTTAATCATTTTTTTCTTAAGACAGGAATTAAGCTAGAATAAGTTTGTAAAATATTGAGGACTAACATAATATTTCTAAATCTTAAACTTATCAAATATTATGAATCAATACGAATATTTTAAAATAATCAAGACTCGAAGGGCCTCCTCGGATCTAGACCATTGGATGTTGTACTTTTTTAGGCCTAATCTCATGCCATGTTAGTGTGCTAGTGTGCTCGCTCTTTCTTAAGGGCTAAGACTTATAAGCACAGGTAAGAGGGCAAAGCTAGAAAATAGTAGAGTTTTGTCTTTTTCATTTAGATGTCAAAGTATTTAGAGTTTTTAAAATAATAAATAATTTTTAATATTATTTTAGATGAAAAATTATATTATTAGTTGGTGATTAAATATATATATATACACACACACATGTGTAAAATATGAGCTAATTCCTTTGTGTCATTATAAGAATTAATGGCAAATAGTTACTAAACATTCTCAAAATTTGGAAATGAAACTTAGAGGCAAGATCTTCATATACACATTAGTGCTTATGTGACGTGAAGATCTTTAATTTATTATGAGTTAATGTATTGATATCTTATGTATTTTAATATTTATTATTTAATCTCATTATCAATATACAATTACTAGAATGTCTTCCCGTGCGATGCATGGGGTTTGATCTTCATGTAATATAATATTAAAATTATATAATGATTTTAAAATTAAAAAGTATTTTTGATAATTATTTAGATATTTATATGATATTTTTATATTTTTATTATTGTTAATTGTCAAATTTGACAATTAATGTGAGGGATAAAATATAAATATATTTTGTCATATTAAATTTCCTACATTGGTTACAACTTTTATATTTTTATAAAATTTAATTTACTAATTTTAGAAAAAAAATATGACGATGTAGCATAGAGAAATAATTTTGCCATTCATTTTATTTTATTTATTTATTTTTTTGGATTTTCATGGCTAATTTTGTAATTATTACAAATTTTTTAAAATGACAACCCACTTATATAGCGTGTAATAAATGGCAACAAACAATTTTAGCTTATTGTAAAAGGCAAGCAATAAATTAGCTTGTTGTAAATAGCAACCTATGTGTAGAGCTAAAATAGTACTTATCTTTTATTAACTTATGAAATGTCTGATATACTAAATGCGTAATAGGTGTAAATGAAGAATAAATGGGCAATATTGTCTTTAATGAATTTTTAGTAGCTAAGAATAATGTGAACGCGACGTAGCAAAAAAAATAAACATTAGTTGAATAAGATTCGCCACATGGCAAACAAATAGAGGCCAACAGTATAAGCGGGAACCAATCTTATGCATCTGGTTCTGTTTTATACTATAGTATAGATTATTATTATTTAAGTTAGAATTTAATTGTCAACAAATCAATACTTAAAAATAAAATCAATTTATCAAGTCTAAAAAATCCTTATTTATCATAATACGGAAATTATATCATGCACTTATAGGAGCATAGAGCGTGATGTACTAGACTATTTGTTCAATATCCATAAGCTGTTTGTCTAGTAAAATCTACAGAAATATCTACGCATAAAAATTGTCACAAATGTTTATTCAGTTTTCATAAGCTGGTTGTCTAGTAAAATCTATAGAAATATTTATATATGAAAGCAATCATTGATGTTGTTTAGAATAAAAAGACTATTTATTTAGTATTCATAAGTTGTTTGTCCAATAAAATTCACAGATCATCACAATATCTATTGACAAATGTAAAATTGACAAACATCTATACATAAAAACGGTTACAGATATTTGTTCAAAACAAAAAGACTACTTGTTCAGTATTCATAAGCTGTATGTGTATGTCCAATAAAATTCATAAATTATCACAATATCTGTTGAAAGTTTAAAATTAATAAATATCTATACATAAAAACAGTCACATATGTTTGTTAAGAATAAAAAGAATATTTGTTCAGTATTCATAAACTGGTTGTTCAATAAAATTTAAAGATTATCTTTGTTCAATAATGATAAGTTGTTTGTTCAATATATTTACAACTCCAGGTACACGTTGTAGGTGCACAATATAAGTTCGGGTGCACAATATAAGTTCCTATCATAATACGAGATACGAAAACACTAGTTTAATTATTATCTACACGTTTTTATATTGGGGTTGAAGTGCAATTAGCCCAAAATATTGTAGTCTCCCTAAAGTGCAATCAAATACTGTAAATTAAAAACAAAAAATTCATTCACACAACCAAACACACAGCATTATCTCTGCTCTATCATGCCATCTGTTTCATCCATTGGTCACATTTCCTAAATCCCCCGGAAGAAAACAAAAGCCGCCCACAATCTGTGCACTGACAACCTTGCAGTAAAAGGTCAAATCTCACTTGTTTTTCTTTCAAAACATTCTAAGATTTTGCCATAATCTTTGTCCTTTACATACTCCACTGTCACAAAATCTTTTCACTAGATCTTCGCAAGTCTTGAAGAAGAACATGTCCAATTGTTTCAGCTTCGCAGCATCAAGAGACCGTTGCTTTAGATACTCTTTCACTTATGCAGGCCTCAAATCATCCACCACAGACCTTGGTGATGGCACCATCATGCACTGTTGGGTACCAAAAAAACACAAACCTCACAAACCCAACTTGGTTAGTTAAAGTTCCCACCTCGTGGCTTTATTAATTTATTGCACTAACAGGCCGCGCACGCGAAACATGATTTGTTTAGAATTTTTTACAAAAAAAATTTAATATTTTTTAAATGAATTACGGTAGGATCAAACTTGAAGCCCTTTGATTTATTAATTTATTGTACTAACAGGTTCTCATCCATGGCATTGGAGCCAACGCAATGTGGCAATGGAACGATTTCATCTCGCCTTTATCATCAAAGTTCAACATCTATGTTCCAGACTTGTTGTTCTTTGGTGAATCATACACCACCAGGCCTGAAAGAACCGAGGCCTTTCAAGCTCAGTGCGTGATGAAGACCATGGAGGCTCACGATGTGCGTAAAATGATTGTGGTGGGGTTAAGCTATGGCGGGTTTGTTGGGTATAGCATGGCTGCTCAGTTCCCTGAGGCTGTTGAGAAGTTGGTGATAGGTTGTGCTGGTGTGTGCTTAGAAGAGAAGGATATGGAGGAGGGGATGTTTAAAGTGAAGAGTGTGGAGGAGGCTGTTTCTGTTTTGTTGCCTCAGACTCCTGAGAAGTTGAAGGAGTTGCTGAGGCTTTCGTTTTACAAGCCGGCCAAGCTTGTGCCTTCTTGTTTCCTCACTGATTTCATCAATGTAAGTGTCTGAATTTTGATTACCATGTTTTGTTTATCGCGAATTGGTCCTTTTGCTTTAGTGATTGATGAGATTGGAATGAAGATTATGTCGAAATTGTTGTGTTTTTTTTTTGTCACAATTTAATCCCTGGAAAGAGTAAAGCTAGAGTTGTGATTCGGTATCATATCTATTCTTAGGCCTGTGGGAAAAAATTTTTGAGGACAAAAGTAAAGTGTGGTGATCTTGTGATGAGTGGATGTTTATATGGATTGTTGGTAACACCTCTCTGGGAGCAATTGCTTTAGGGAATGGGGAGAAGAACAGAGGGGCAGGGGAATTGCAGGTTGACCTGAAATTACATGTTTAGCGTGTCCCCATCAAGAATTTGGTTAGCATATATTGGGGAACGAAAAAGGACATTGCTAAGCCTCTTGCCAAAACTTTTCTACCTCAAAGCCATTGTTTTGTTCTTCTCTTTGTTCATAGGGATTCTGTTAGTGCTCATATGGGGCCAAACAGGGGTTTACCCAGGCGGAGTCAGCGCCGATGGAACTGTCTTCGTGATATTTGCCTTTTCGCCCTTTCTTTTATTGCACGGAGTTCCTCTTTGCTCTATGATCCTAAAACTTGCCTCTGCAAACATGGCGTATGGAGCAATTTTTCCTTTCTGTTTATTAATTGTTTTCATGTGCTGACGAGTTGAAATGGCACATTACTAATTTTCCTACTTGTTTCTAGTAATGACTATGAAGTTGATCTTACACGCTTCTCTAAATCATACTTCCGTTATCCATCATTTTGGTTGCATTTAAGATTCAAAAGGAAAGCTCTCCAGATAAATTTCTTGATTCTTTACATTTCTGCATCAAATATTTTAAATTGCCTCGGTGATAGTAGTTTACATGGTCAAGAGAGTGAATAGATTATGGAACACTTAATAGGAAGCAAAGAAGTATGTAAGATTCAAATTTACTAATAAGTGGATGTACTAATGGTAAGATTTTGCCGTAAGGCAAAAATTCCTTTGATTGATCAATGAAAAGAAGAGAATGAAGGTCTGCCTCAGTTGATTTTCTAGTCATTAGAAGATTGTGGCCCTAGATATTTTTCTTCAAGTATCTTATGCACACACTGCTCTTCTACAGAAACCTTTTCCTTTTCTTGTACAGGTCTTTTGGACTTAAGAAATTAGCATATTTCCTTTAAGAAAATTCTTTTTCCACAGTTCTCTATGCCAAGTAGCATAATGTCATAGAAGTTTTTTCAGAATTTTATAATTATCTCAGAAATCAATGCTTACTAAAGCATAAATTGCATATGATATTCATAAAACAGCCCAATGGAAATTATAAGTGTTTTTCATGAAAGAAGTAAAATTTACAATCATATTGTGATCTTAATTCCGCAGAGGTGCTCCTGGAATATGAAGGCCATCTATGTGGATTATTTTACTTTCTCTCATCCTTCACCAAAGTGTACATATCTGATAAAAACATTATGAATTTCTTTATGTTACTTAAAGCCTGCCATGTTTCAAAAATGAAAAAGAAATTGAGAAAAAAGGAGGAAATTTGAGCATTATCAGTGCATTATAAGTGGTGTTCTGATCCATGTTATTTTCTCAGATTATGTGATTGAGTTTTGCTGTGATTCTAAGCCCTTGAAGATGGTACTGTTATACTTAGAGTTGGTAACGTACATTTTTATGTTTGTGCAGGTTATGTGTAGAGAATATGTCCAAGAAAGGAAAGAGTTGATCTTAGCATTGCATAAGGATAGAAAGCTCTCAGATCTTCCTAAGATTAGACAGGTCTGGTTGTCTTAAGCTTGGATTTTGTTGCTAAATGAGTCATACATGAGCTTTCTATAATATATGCTGTCTCTCTGATGTAGCCTACATTGATCATTTGGGGGGACAAAGATCAGATCTTTCCACCAGAACTGGCACAGAGATTGAAAAGGTCAAATCTTCACAATGTTGTCTAATTTTACATGTTACATCTAGCTTTTTCCTCATTTAGGCATATAAATAATATGAAATACTGCAACCTTTTTGGAGTAATTTGTAAGATTCATCATCTGGTATAAGAGTCATGCGCCGACCTCCATCTAAGAGCTGAAAGCTGTCTTTCTGAGTAGCCAGCTCTTCATTGGTTGGACTGCTTCCCTATTACATGAATATCTGGTGCTCCCTCAATCAGGAAGAAAGAATTTCGTCCTCATCCCTATCGTTCATTACTTAATATATTTGGTTAGGACAGTCTCTTTGGAAGCAAGTAGCAAGCATGTCATGAATGACACGTTGATAATTGGTCTTCTTTACTTGATTAACAGAAATTCTCCTTCTGATATTGTGGCACAGCTGGTCTTCATTTTTTCTCAATGGCTTTATATATATCTTATGTCCAGGCATCTGGGTGAAAATGCAGAACTGGTATTTTTGAAGAATGCAGGCCATGCGATCAATATAGAGAAAACCAAAGAAATGTACAAACATCTGAAATCACTCCTTGTTGATCCTCTTCCTTCTGCTAAGGCACAAAGTAATAGCAATGGTAGCAAGGAAGACTAAAAGGTAGGATAAGAGAAGGAAAGTCAATTAGATAAATATGGTAAATTTAGCGTAATTTTCTTTAATATGCTGATTGAACATTGCAGCAGAAAAATATGATCAGTGAGGAATTGAGAAGAAAATCAGAAGGGCAACCAATGTTTATTATTCAAGTTTTCCCCTCTTCATTGTTGTTTTCTTCTCCTCGTGTGTTGCCCCTCTTCGACAGAAATACAGTTTCAGGTACGGACCAAGTTTTTCAGATTTTGCATCTCGGAGTCCTGTTTAGAGGAAGGAAGCTCCTCCTATAGCAGTGCAATTGATACAATGAAAGTGTATGTGAAAAAGTTTTGTATCATTGTCAACATCAGACCTATATTCATTGTGTGTTTTGAGCACTTTTTCACATTGCTGGTACGGATGATATCTTTGAAGACTAAAAATTCTCCCAGCATTTATAGTGTATGATATCTTCAAAAAAAAAAAAAATGAGAAGGATGGATCATAAATTCTCTGTCTCTGGTCACAGATAACTGCACAGCAGTGTAGAGAATTAAACTGAAAGGTACAATGAGACCCTGAGGCTCCACCTTTTGGGTTTTGTGGATATGTAAGGTTAGAAGAATTCTGCTTATTGGTATCAAGGATAACTTTAATGCAACCTGACAAGGCTTTGGGCTCGTTTGGATTGGTTTTTTTTAAAATCACTTTTTTTAACAACTTTTAAAAAACAGCTTATTTTGAGAAGTTGAAAATTCTGGTTTCTAAAAAAAGGTATATTTGAGCTTTTTTCAGAGTTTCAGCTTTTTTGAAAGCCAAATCAAATAGTTATTACAAATTTAATGTAACTTTTTCAGGAAAATAAATACTTTTTCTTGAAAAAAAAGCCAATTCAAACAGGCTCTTTATCTCTTGATCTAGCTTCTCAACCATGCTTGAATTCATCATTATCTCATACTCTGAGCAAAAACATTCACCATGTGAATAAACTAGTTTCCTATTACTGATGATGCTAGTTTCATTTTCTATCTTATTTTCCTAGTTACACTTGTTCTGGCTTTTATTGAGGCACAAGATCAGGATCCATTGTTTAACCATTGATGCAGAATACTAGAGTAATACTTTTGCAAATTGTTTGGTGTTTCGTTGAAGTCAATTTTTTTAGTTTTATATCGAATATAATCTGTAATTTTTTTTTCCCCAAAAAAGCGGCTGCAGTAAGCGCACAGATAAGATTTCTTATATTCCAGGTGCCAGGATCATCTTGGTAATTTTGTTAATTGCAATAAATCACTTTATTTGGAAAATCCAAGAATCTCTGAATTAGTAAATGTTATTTATACTTGGGGTTCTAATTCTCTTAGGAAAATTCAAGATCATTGCTCAACTATTAGGCATTGAAGAGACTACAAGGTGACATCTAAGAATATGCATATTGAGACATGCACTGAAGAAAGTAGTGTTTTTTTGCCCTTTTTTTTTTGGGGGGGGGGGGGGGGGAGGGGGGCAGGCACCTTTTTTATTTTTATTTTTATTTTGGGGGTCAAAAGGGGCCAGGTACTGAAGAAAGTAGTGTTAACTTCAAGGAGATCAAAATGGCCTTTTATGGCTTCTGTCACCCTAGATTGTTATCATAAGCATACTGGAAGCAAGTACCATGTTACACCATATGGCTGCAGATGCCAAAATGCGGTATAATAGATCGGAAAATTAGTTCACAAAGAGAGACTAACTTAAACCGGGGATACATGGTGATAAAATATTTAGAGTGTGAGTAGGATAGCTGTTTATATCTGAATTTTAAATCAAGGAAGTTAAATTTTACGAGCGAATTTTTGTAGTACCTCTAGCTGGAGAACTAATTTCAATCATGCATCCTTTATCTAAGGGTTGTGTGTCTTGGAATTTGATACCTCTGGTCAAGTGAGTTTAGAAGACTTCCTAGGTAGATTTTCTATCATCAAGAAGAAAAAGAAAATGTGACAGCATTCTGGACGTGAACAACATGATCATTCAACTATATCAAATTAAATTGTGGCTAGAATGCCCAAGTAATCATGTACATTAATTACGCATAAAATGCAGGGAAGCATAAGTTATTTCAGAGTTATTGTTACCTTGTAAAAGAATAATTATCCCAGAAATTCAAATTAATTCTGAAGCCAACGCCATTATATATCCCAACAAGCAACATTTGTTAGTGGAATTGAAATTGTTGTTTCAATGAATCCAAGGAAAGCAGAATGTAGATAGCACAAAATAATACGATTATGATGTATAAGGTGTCGAATTTAACAATTATAAACTATTCATATTATTTTATATAGTTAAATTAATAATTTATAGTCATTAAATTTCATTCATAACTGTAGTAGCAATATTAATTAATCGGTTCTCTTCAAGGGCATAAACAATGGTTAGCATTTAGCCACATAAATGTACTTGGAAAGATGCTCGAGCTACAGAGCCACCTTTATTCCCTCCATTCTATGGATGGGATAAAATTCTCTTTCTTTTCACATCCTTCTCTCAACCACTAAAGAGTTAATTAAAGGAGAACTTAATGAGAAGAAAGAAGCTTAAAGGGTCACGATGTTGAAAAAAGTAAGATTCTCTGCTTCAATGACCTGTTACACTCATGAAACTTACAATAGCCAAAATTCCGATCCAAGCTTTCCCTTAAAAAACATAATGATAAGAAGAAGTTAATATTTCAAATTTAACATGTAATTTCGGTAAAACACAAAAAATAGTACGACGGAATTGAAAAATTAACGTAGAAGGCTTACAGTTTGATCGATAAGCCGAGGCTGCAGCAGTAATCCACTGGCCCTGGCTGTAGACATGGCAGTCTATGGTGGTGTTTACACCATTAGGACAAACACAGACGAATGAATTCTGTGGAGGAGTATAACCACAAACCCCACCGCTGAATTCACAAGCATGGCAGCTGGGAGCAATGTTGTAATCATCCAGGCCACCCAGTGTGTACTTCAACTCCACCCCATACTCCCACCGGGTTGGATCGGTCGGAACATCGCCCAGTGACACCACCGATGTATACCCCGCGCATTTCATCGCGCGGAGGTCTAGCTCATCCCTGTCGTCAAGATTTGCCGGCGAGTAGACGCAGCAAGTGTTCGTCGGAGGGAAGAGTGGCAAGCCAAGAGCGGTCACGCCCGGGCATGTGCTGTAAATTGAGGCACAGAGGTAAGCTGAAGAAGGGTCGCAAATTGGGGAGCCTTCTTTCGTGGTGAGGGAAGAGGTCTGTGGTGTACATGACACGAGTATGAACGATGATGTGCTGAGCTGAAAAGGGCTGGCCCAGTCCAGGCCAAAGTTTGTAGGAGAGGGTTGCATGGAGGTGCAGTTGGACATGCATGGTGGGGTGATAGTTATGGTGGAGGTGGCATAAGATACGGAAGTTATAGGGTAGGCGTCGGTGTGGGTGTTGAGGAGGAGCTGCTCGCCGCCCGGTGAGCAGACTACGTGAGGGTGGAAACGGGGAGAGCCACAACCATGGCCGGTGCCTAGAGGATACTTTACCTCTAGTGAGCCACACTTTGTGTGGCATGCTGGCCCTAGAGCATCAATTGTGTGTTGAAATGCGAAGGATATGATGATCATGAGATTGAGGATGAAAGAAACCATTATTTCTTCCACTCAAGCTGAGAGAGGTATTGATAGCAATAGGGGAATTAAGTGTTTAGTAAAGACCTCTTGTTTAGTGTTTATCAGCATGTTTATTTAAGCAAGTAAAAGACATATTGGGGGTTCATGTAGTAATTCAAATAGTTGAAATTATGTATCATGATTTAGGGTCAAATTTTTTTAAAGTCTAGAGTTGCATTAGGAGGGGTTAAAAAAAATTAGAGGACTTTGAAAAGTAGATAATTATTGTTGATAATAAAGGAATAACAAAAAGATACAAGAGAATTAGAAAAGAAACTAAAAAGGGGAAATGGATTAGATTCCGGCATCTGTGACATAATCCGGCATCTATGACATTCTTTACTTGGTATCTGGTTAGAGAGTGTTGTTGGATATCACCATCTAATTATCCATACTATTAAAAGAATCCGTGCCATGCATGTGAAATGAAATAAAATATAAAATATTCAAAATAATAATAAAATATCTTAGTCTTAATAAGAACTTGTTAAATAATTCACAGCTTGCAATCTAAAAATAGTATTTATATGCATAGTAATTATTTCTTCCCCGATAAACTTTTTCGATCATATTTTCGATTGAGCATAAGTAGACTTTTTGACTAAGTGATGTTCAATTACCTTCACAAAGTAACATTTATTATTATTATTATTATTATTATTATTATTATTATTATTATTATAAGTGTTTAATCTCTAACATAAAATGTTTCCGTTATATGAACCAAGATAACCATTAATATTGTTGGAATCTCATAGGAAGGCGGCCTTGTAAAATGCTTTTTCAGTATATGAGCATATCCTTACAGCCTATAGGCACCATATTTTCATTTGTTTATTGCTTTCACATAGTATGAGTTACATGAACAAACACTCAACTCTTAAATTTCACACATAGGCAAAGAATTATAGCGAATACGTGACCTATAACATGCAAATTAACATAAACATACCAATAAGCAAGCAACAAATGGCAAAATGGCTTTTAGGCGAAAAAACTGTTATTAGTGGAGTTCAACAATAACAAACACACACACACACACAAGCGCGCGCACACACACACACATATATATATATATATATATATGTATATTAATTTCGATAAATAGTCTTAATTGATATAATAAAAAGAACAAAGAGAAATGAAACATTTTATGCAATTATATTCTAATTACTAGAGCTTGGTTGACATATTATATGATGGATTCCATGGAGATTTATGAACTGTTGATAAGATTAAAAATTCATGCAATAATAGAACTATTATTTGGATATTTTGTCGAGGCACAACCATACCATATTAACTTTGCGGGTGGCAAACGCTTTATGGGGTGAATAAAGCATATCTACACGGTTTTGCTTTTTCGAATGATTGGATAATTTTATTGAGCGTCTCGTTTGGAAAATAAATTCAAAGAAAGAGTCGACAAAAAGCAAGTAAAAAGAAGACACCACAATTTCTAGTCACTACCACATTTTTTCCTCTCTTGCAACACTTGAAAACTGTTATAAAAAAGCTATAAATCGTTACAAAAGATTTTATAAAACAACTTTTTAGCCATTGTGTAAAGTTAGTATTGCGAATACTATATTGCAATGGTTTTTGCAAATCAAATGTAACGGTAAAAAACCATTGCAACATATACTTTTTGCAATAGTTTTTTTTTTTATGTGAGTTTTCTAATTTGTAACGGTTTTAAAGAGTTATTGCAATAGTTTTTCATATTTTAAGTGACACCTTTTATTTATTTTTGCAATAGCTTTGAATTATATTAGCAACGTTTTTTTATATAAAACAATTTTAGTAAATATAAGCAATATTTTTCAAAAGTATTAGCAACACTTTTCATATTTTTTGTGATAGTTTTGATAAACTGTTGCAGTGGTTTTTTATTTTCTTGCAATAATTTTGATAAGTTATTGCAATAGTTTTAAAATTTATGCAATGATTTTGATATACTATTGCAATGGTTTTTTATTTTCTTAAAACGGTTTTAACAAGTCATTGTAATAGTTGTAAAAGTTTATGCAATAGTTTTTATAAACTATTCTAATGTTTTTCAAAACTACAAGCAATAGTTTTTTCATTTTCTTGCAACTGTTTTGGCAAGTGATACGGACCGACTGGAGTAGCCGAAGTGATCAGGAACATCTAGACCACAAAGCCCTAGGATAGGCCTCGTCGATCAACCCTAAGATACCTCCTGATGGGATTCTCATTGCGTATGATGACTACCCGGCTGACTGAACGAGTAGGACACTTGTCCCCATCCATAGACTATAAATAGGACCCTCTCATATGCAAATAAGGCAACTTCTCTATTCTGAAATATTCCATACCATAACTTTCCGAAAGAAGGAAATTTGAATTAGGAATCAGAGGTTCTTTGGCCGGTACTACACTGATGCCTAGTTTAGCTGTTTTGCAGGTAGAAGTTTGCCACAAGAAATCATCAGAGACACTATTTGATTCTTCGCCGAATTAGATTGATGTCGTCTATGGGAAGTATCGATTTGATAATCCCATTGAGTTCACATGGCAATCACTTGGAGTAAAGCTACTGCTAAATCTCGTGCTGGAGCGGCTGGCAAAAAAGACGTTGAAAGAGAGCAGCAACACCACCGCTACTTAGACACCAACCATTACCACTCAAACATTAGCTAGAATTGTCTCATGAATCTTTTTTGTTTGCTCTATCAACCTCAAACCAACACTCCCTGCAAATATACAACCACCAACTTGTTCACTAGCTCAATGGCAGAAATAGCCAATATGTTTGCCAACATCCAAAACTATATGAGCTAAATCTTCCTGGCACAAGCCCAGTGGTCAACTTATTTGTACACCTTCTCTTTCCTAAACCCACCACCTCATATAAGCACCGAAATCCCCATAAACCTACAACACCTTACCCATCATCAACCTACAGATAACCAAGAGGAATCCCAATGCTGCGGAGACACTGCACTAAGGCCCCAACAATGGCTATGGCCAATACCTAAATCGTCTCTACCTCAATACCCTTATAGGTTACCAATGTTGAGGAGTTTGCCAATAGTCCTTTGTCAGAGGACATCATCAAAGAGTTAGTGTCGAAAGACTTTGTTATCCCCAAGCTGCCTTATTACAACGGATTGGGAGACTCACACACTCGATACATTCTTTTAAGTAGTTAGCAGTAGCCTTTATGAACAAGTTTGTTAGTGGAAAAATAGCAAAAAGGTCTTCAGCATGGGTCATCGGCATAAGACAGAGAAGTGGTGAAACTATTCAAGCATTCATTAAACGGTTTAATGAAACAATTCTCTGAGTGCCCAATCTCGCAATCTTAGTAGCAATGGAGGTTTTCATACATGGGGTAAGGGACGATAAGCTATCCAGCAGCTTGACATGGAAAAAAACTACTTCATTGATCGATTTGATGGTAAGGGTCAAGAAGAACATTCCGGCAGAAGATGTGATTTTATCAAAAAAGGAGTGGAAAAGAAAGTACGAAGAGGAGAAAGCAGCAAAAGTAGAAATAACCCGAGAAATTTCAGGACCAATCGAATCCAAAGCAAAGTAAGGAGAATGCTGAGATATTTAGGAGGCGCTTTGATATCTACACACCCTTGTATGCCTCTCAGGTTGATCACCACATTAAAGTGTGAATAGGATGTCAAATGGCCAGAGAAAATGAAAGGCAATCCCAATAAAAGGGATAAAGTATTGCCACTTTCACAAAGACCACAATTACGCCACCAATGAATGTCAAAACTTGAAGGATGAAATTGAATCCCTGATTAGGAAAAGGAGATCGACTCAATTTGTTAAGTGATAGGAAGAAGCCCCCGAAGGACACCTTTGCAGTCCAAGGACAGAAAAGAAAGTCCTTAGGATAGTCGACATGATTTCGAGAGGACTAGCCATAGGGGAAGAGTCCACTACCAAGAGAAAGTTATATGTCTGCTTACTATAGGCGGCCCTGACAAACAAAATGAGGCGAATGGAGGATGTGATCTTTACTAGCAAGGACCTTATCATCATCTCGGTAAACCACGATGATCCTATTCTAATAACTATTATCTTGGCTAACTATAAAGTTTGCAGGATGCTAATGGACATAGGCAGTACAACCAATGTGCTGTACTTTGAAGCGTTCAACTAGTTAAAGCTGGACATGTCCATGCTCACTCCATTAAAGCACAAGCTGGTCAGACTTTCAAGGAATGGAGTGTGGGCGAAAGGAGTGATAAATCTTCCTTTCAACATCGGGGATGGAAATAAATATGTTGATCTTTTTACAGATTTTATGTTGGCAAATTTCCTGACAATAATCAATGACATTATCAATAGAGTAATCCTTAACAAGCTAGGGTGATAGTGTCAACTTACCACCAGATGATGAAATTCTCGACAGGAGATGGAGTGATGACCGTGAAAGGAAATCAACACGAGGCCAAAGCATGTTCTACAGCAGCGTTAAAGCCGAAAGACGACCAGAAAAAAGTCGAGAACATGATGGTAGAACTCAGCAAAGATGATCCCAGGAAAGGGAACCCAGCCGAGGAGCTCATGAAGATCAAGTTCGGGCGTACTAATTAGAAAACATCTATAGGAGCTAAATTAATAGAAGATCTCTGACAAGGTATTTTCGAGTTTTTAACTATTAATTCAGATATTTTTGCTTGGGATCCTGCTAACATGACACCGATTGATTCGAGAATCATCGAATACCTGAATATCGACCCCAGTTATAAACTGGTCAGGCAGAAACAATGACCATTTAGCATCGAGAAGAATCAGGCTATTCACGGAGAAGTGGAAAAACTGCTAAAGGTAGGCCACATCAAAGAAGTAAAAAACCCAACATAGGTGTCCAGCATAGTATTGGTAAAAAAGGCTAATGGGAGGTAGAGGCTCTATGTAGACTTCATTGACCTAAACAAAGCATGTCCAAAGGAAAACTTTCCATTACCCAAAATTGAATAAATGGCATATTCAACTACAGGATTCGAAATGCTTCCATTCGTGGATGCCTTCTCGGGCTACAACCAAATCAAGATGGCACCAGCCGACTAGTAACACATATTTTTCATCACAGATCATGGCCTATATTGCTACAAAGTGATGCCTTTTAGGTTGAAAAACGCCAAGGCAACTTATCAAAGGATGGTCAATATGGCCTTCAAAAATCAAATCGGGCGCAGCATGGAGGTGTATATTGACGATATGCTCGTAAAGAGTGAAAAACCATTGGACCATGTGTTTGACCTAAACAAATCCTTCCAAAATATAAAAAGCTTGACATCATGCTAAATCTAGAAAAATGTGCCTTTGGAGTCCACACAAGAAAGTCCCTAGGCTTTATGGTAACCCACAGGAGAATTGAGGCAAATCCAAAAAAATTTAAGGTCACACTCAATCTTGAACCTTTCAAAACGATTCATGACATGTAGTCATTATCAGGAAAAATATCAACACTGAGCAGTTTTATGTCATGGTCAGTGGATCGTTGTGCCCTATTCTTCAAAATTCTACAAAATCCAAAGGATTTCAAATGGACAGCAGATTGTCAAGAGCCATTTTAAGGGATTAAATCATACCTCACAAAACCACTGATCCTGGCCTAACCAGAGGAGGGTGAAACCTTGTTGTTGTATCTGTCTAATTCTAACATTATAGTCGTGGCAGTCTTAGTTTAAGAAGCAAAAGGTAGCCAACGACTAGTGTGTTATATCAGTAAGGCATTGAAGAGAGTGGAGCTCAAGTATAGTAGCTTGGAAAGTTGGTGCTAACATTGGTAACATCTACTTAAAAGTTGAAGCCATACTTTGAAGAAACATCCGATCATAGTAATGACTTATCAACTATTGAGACAAGTATTTGTACAAACCAGAGTTGTCTGGAAGATTACCCAAATGGTCCATCAAGTTGGTGCAATACCATATAAATTACCAGCCTTAAATAGTAATCAAAGCCTTAGCCTTGGTAGATTTTGTGGTGGAATGCACCCATTCGGTAGATGAGATACTCAGGCAGTAGACGTTATATGTTGTTGCAGCATCTAGCAACGCAGGATTGGGAGCTGGAATTGTCATCAGGAAACCTAATGGAAGTGAGTCAAAGTATGTAATCAACCTTAAATTTAAGACTACCAACAATGAAGCAGAACATGAAGCATTATTGTCAGGCATGAGGCTGTTGAAAGAGCTTAGAGCATGAACAGTGAGGGCCTATATGGACTCACAATTAATCAAAGGTCAGTGAACGGGACTTTAAAGCCAAAGGAGACAAAATGCGGGCATATCAAAAGTGAGTCAATGAAGTACTCACAACCTTTGAGTCTTTTGCATTGTGATAGACTCTAAGGAGGACAATAGTCAGTCTAATGTCTTGTTTAAAGTAGCTTCTGCCTTCAAGAAAGGAGAAGTTATTGTTACTGAACGCTTACCAAACCATCAGTCAATATTGTGGTTATAAACATTGTCGATGAGACAAATTGGAGATGCCCAATAGTGCAATATTTGCAAGATGGAATCATATAGGATAACAATCGGGAAACACAAAAGTCATGAACCAATCTCCACGATTTATCATCCTAGAAGATCAACTATATAAAAGGATGATTAGAGGACCACTTTTGAAATGTGTTAGTCATTCAAGAAGGGAAATGTGTGCAGCCATTTAAGGGTAAGGGCGATGGCACTAAAAGCAATTCGACTAGGACACTATTGGCCGACTATTGCCAAAGTGGCTAAGGAAATTGTTACAAAATGTCACCAATGCTAAAAGAATGCCAATATTCAGCACTTTTTGCTAGTGGGTCCGACCCCAATAATAAGCGCATGGCCTTCACTAAGTAGTGACTAGACATTATTAAACCGAGGCCCATGGGAAAAGCACTACAGAAGTTTACTTTTATAGCTGTTGATTACTTTAATGGGTTGAAGCAGAGGCAGTGGCTACAATAATGAATAAAGCAGCATGGAGTTTCATATAGAAGAATATCATAAACCGATTCAATGTACCTAAGGCTATTATCACACATCATAGCTGACAATTTGATTCAAAATATTTTCAAAGAAAGAACTAAAGAATTGAAGATTGATCCTTGGTAGCACATCTTTAAACAAATGGTCAAGTGGAGGTTACCAATTGAACTATTGTTAATACACTTAAAGTAAAGCTTGAAGAGGCAAAAGGCCTATGGCCCAAAGTATTTCTAGAGGTTTTATGGGGTTACCGAACAACGGTTCAGGGTAGTACAAGGGAAACATCGTCTAGAATGGCATATGGGTCATAAGCTGTGATCTCAATCAAAATCATCTCCTCGATGTTATGAGTGAAGCACTTTGATGAAGAAATGAATGACGAAGTCTTGAAGACGGAAATGGAGCTCCTCGATGAGGTAAGAAAAGAAGCCCGAATCAGGAATAAAGCAACTGAAGAGACTCTGAAGTGACATCTGACCGACAAGGTGAAGCCAAAGAATATTGGCCTGGGGGACGTAGTCCTCGAGGCACCAATTTGCCAAAGGCAACATGAACAAACTTGACAAGAATTGGGAAGGCCCTTATCGAGTCGTGAGAGTAATCTAACCAAGAACCTTAAAATTGGCTAAAGCTAATGGAATGCTTCTTGCCAATCATGGAATGTCGAGTATCTCAAAAAGTACTATGTATAATGAAGAACTCATAAAGAATCTTCTTATGTGCTTAGCAAAAAAATTTCAATTAATGAAAATTTTGTTCCACTCTGGCAACACAATTATTCTATAATTCTACATTTCATGCACAATATCTGATCACCAATGTTTGGTGTACCCATGAAGTAAATTACCGAAATGCTTTCAATCAAGAAAAAGTTGATAAAGATTGCATACTATTATAAATACAACAGATATACCCCACGTACGATCAAAAGCAAAGAGCACAAACAATGAGGCAAACATGAAACAGACAATTAAGCTTCACCACACTAAGCTGTTAAGAAAAACAATATGATTCAATAATGGAAAAAGCATATATAGCTATCCTCGGGCTATGACAAGTCAACTACCGTTGTCGAAATAAAAAAAAGAGAGAAAATGCAAATTAAAGTTGCCCAAAACAAAAAAAGAAAAAATTACAAATTTTCAAATAGTGAAGGCATCGAGAGCCAACACCTCTGTCCCATCAACAAGGGTAGCAGCTCGATCTTCAACAAGAGTAAAAGCAGGAGTAGAAGTATGAGCTGGAGCAACACCATCCTCAGGAACGGCTGTCGATTCGACTTTTATGGATGTTCCTGTAAGAGCATCGGCATCCACCTCCCTAATCCTCTAGCAGCACTATTAGGGGTAGGGAGAAGTAGTTCATCCAGACTAGTGCTGATCAGTGCATCTAGAGCAATAGGAAGGTCTTTCTATAGCACCTTAATGGCCTTCTTAAGGCCATCCTTGAAACCCAACTCATACTGCGTGATGGCGTCTTCAAGAACTGCTACCTAATACTCTGAAGAAGCCTTGAAGTCAACAGCAATAGTGTCTTGAGCATTCTGTAACTCCCACTCTAATGCCTTGATACACTTGGTGGCTGATCGGTTCACCAATACGTAGGCCTCCCGCTCAGACGTCACCTTTTCAACGTCAACTGTAGGTTCTTAAGCACCTTCCTCTAATTGGTAACATAGGTCTTCAAGGATTCATTAAGATCTTTCTACCTCTGCAGCTCCCCGTCCTTGGTATTCAGCTCCCTAAACGCGAAAGGCCTTCACGTCTTTGAGGTCTGTAAGGTGTTTGGCTCGAGCAGTGTCCTTAGCAGACCTTAGCTTCTTTATCTCTATCTTGAGCCTTCCCAACTCAATAGAGCTAGAAGTTTCATCTAAAGATCAACTAATTTGACCGAATGTCTAGCTAAATGGACAAACTCAAGGGCCTCCTTCAGTATGGCCTCTAGCTAAAACCAAAGAGAGATAGCTGTAAGAGAAAGTGGGCTAACAGGCAAAGAACAGTGATATGGGATCGGCCAAAGTACAGTGAAGCATGTTTCTACAGGAAAATGGCTAACCAAAATATAAAATCTCATCAAATGCAAGTTTATCATGCACTCAAGGCATTAAATGCATATCTATTTTCAAATTTTGACTTGAAATTATTGCACATGTATATATATAAGAAAAGATACAAGATAGGAGGAGAGCCAAACCAAGGTCTACTATTTTTGCTCCTAGATGCTACGATTGCAAGACTGTGGTTAGAAACTTGCTAAGAAAACTCCTAACTTGATCAATCCATCAATAATTTTCCTAAGACCCCCATGTTGAGCCTTGAATTAATTGGATCGCTACCAAAGAATCCATCTCAACCCAAGTGGATTGAGCCTCCAACTACTCACAAATGGAAAGGCCATGCACTAGTGCACGTAGCTTCACATTAAGTACAGATTTCTCCCCGAACTACACCATGAACCCGCATACCAGGTTGTCGTCTAATTTTGAACAAGATTGCACCACCAAACTGGATGCATTCTTTGGACCTCTTTCTGTGTTAACAAACATTGGAACAATAAGGCGACACCTTCATCTTCTCACCGTTGTTTAGTTTAAATACTGACCTACTATAACTGAGCAACTAGTCTTTGAACCTACCATATGATTCTCTCACCATAAAAACCCAGGTTTTGGTGCGTAGTGTCGTTCTATCCTGACCATATTCACCAAAGAATTATAAGGGGCAGCAGAACTTGTATTTGCCTTTTACAATATAGTGTAAGCTGTAAACGTAATATAGGATCGTATACATGAATTTACAATATAAAATTCAAAGACATAATTGATAGCGGAAGCACATACCTGTTTGAGTCATTATTGTTAAAGAATTGTTGTTGAATAAATAACTGTCACCCAGTCTAGGCTTAGATCTTCCTCTCCCTACTCTACTCAATATTAACAGACGCTTATGAGAACAACTGTTAGGTTAAGAATAGGAGAGGGGACCTAGTCCTCTTTATAATAAATTCTGACAGTCCTATCCATAAAAGGATTTATTATAATATATAGGCCTACGCATAAAAGAATCGTATGGATTTATGAGGTGGGCTAAAACCAATATGCTCACAAAGCCCAACTTGTGAACCAAATATTCAGTCTATTTAATAAAACCAAAAATAATTAACGGTAACCCATTTTAAAGAGAAATTTTCCAACAGTCTCCCACTTAGGCAATGTTAATTGTTTTATTTATTTTCAAAAAAATTTTAAGAAAAATATTTACTAGGCTAAATAGGAAACAAAATGTGGCCACAATTTTAAAACATTCTGATTCACAAGATTATACCTCGAACGCATATTTGGACCAACAAGATTGTCAAATATCGAATCATGGCAGTCATAGTGTTCCTTATTGATATAAGGCTTTCCATGGTCACAAATGCCATCCAACCTTATGGTCATGGACCAAACATACAATAGCATAGCAAGAAACTAGCACCAATATGTGATCAAAATGTGCTATTTCTTTGTCAGTCCTCGACATGATTTCTCCAATATCGGCATTTAAAGTAGGAGAAATCTATTATTCTTATCCTCACAAAATAGCATTTAATATGCTAGAAGAAAGAACACATATCCTCACAAAATGGCATTCAATAGGCCAGAGGATAAATTATTCTTAACCTAACAAAATGGCGATCAATATGCCAGAGGTAAGAATACATATCTCCAACCAAAATGTGTCCTTATGGAGATATTAAACTCAATAGGGGATCTTATCGCAATGGATACCAAACATTAGATCCTCAAAAAAACGTGAATATGAGTAATCACAATATACAATTATATTGTAAACTATGAAACAACATACTATTATATGAGTGCACTAATGTGCAAAGCAAAACATAAAAAAATGGGAACATCCAACAGTACATAATAATATAAAGCTCCCACTAGACAATAGCATAAAAAAGATTGTAAAATACTCATATTCCTAACATGTTTCACAAAAATCATAAGTCAAAGACCCTTGGACAAGGAGTCAATTAATACATCATCATTAGCAATTCGTTCTATATGAATGTCATCATTTTTTGACAAAGTCTCTGACTGCCAAGAACTTGATATCTATATGCTTGCAAGCTTTAATTTTCTTATTATTCTTTGAGAATAGAACAACAACTCTATTATCACAATAGATCTTAATAGATCTAGTAACAAAATTTATAATTCTTAAAACTAGATATCATGTTCTTAAAACATATAGCAGAAGATGAGACATCATAACAAGCCACAAATTCATATAGTTGAAGAGGCATTAAGCTGTTATTCTGCACTTTTCCAAGACATGGCCCTTCTAGTTAACACAAAGATATACCTAAAATTAAATTTTCAATCATCTGAGTATCCAATATAGTCAGAGTTAAAATATCCAACCAACTTTAGATAATCCACTTTATAGCAAACAAGCGTATAACTTTTGGTCTTTTATAGGTATTTTATTACCTAATTAACAAAAACCCAATAATTCATTTCAAGATTTATTATCAACCAAAACTCTTATTGCAAAAGTGATATCAAGTCTAGTGCATACTAGATCATACAATAGGCTCTCAATAGCACTAGCACAAGGTATATCTTTCATAGAATCCATCTCTATATCGTTTTGAGGATATTGCTTTAAATTGAGTTGATCACCTTTTACAATATATGCACGCAAGACTTACAATCCCTTACATCAAAAAAGTTCTAAAAACTCAATCAATGTAAGATTTCATAAAAGATTTAAAAATTCTAAGAAACCTATTTCAACAAAACTTAGTCCCAAGAACAAAAGAAGCATCCGCAAAATCTTTCATATCGAAAGCCTTAAGTAAAATATTGTTTAGCCTCATGGAGCATACCCAAGTCATATATAACTAGCAAAATATCATCAACATACAATATTAGGAAGACAAATTTACTCCCACTAATCTCGAAGTATATACATGGATCAACTCTGTTTTCCTTAAAATAGTAAGAAGTTCTATTTCATCAAGCTTCAAATATTCATTACTTTGAGTCCTGATTCAAAACCACAAATAAATTTTCTAAGTCTACAAGCTATATTATCCTTACTAGTAATAGTAAACCCTCAAGCTATTTCATGTAAACTTATAGATATATATCACTATAGAAGAAAACTATTTTCACATCCATAGGAGCCATTAATAGCTCAAAGAATATTTTATAGAAACATGTGAAAAAGATTTCATTGTAACTTATACCTTTTCTTTGGGTAAAGTCTTTTGTAACTAATCTCACCTTTGGCCTCTCAATCTTCTCTATGAGATCTCTCTTGTTAAAGACCAATTTGCAACCAATAAGATTATCTCCTTTAAGAAGATCAACAAGTTCCCAAATTTATTTTCATCATAGGTTGCATCTCATTTCTCATAGCATTCAAGTAAATGCGATAATCATTATAGATAGAATGTCTTCTTTCTCTAATAGACCTTTTAAATGTTGTTCATTATTAATCTCATAAGGTTGTGAGATCTCGACATATAGATTGTCATTAGCTGTAATATCATCATCTATTATAGGGTACCCACTAATATCTTGTCTCTCAATGTGAGTAGAGTACTAGCCTGACTACTTATTAGTAGTGGAAATGAGACAATTTCTCTATCATTATCCTCAGTAGTAGATTGAGGACATACGACATTACCAACATCCAATTATAAGAATTTGGCATTTGAGATTTGACAATCTTAAGAACACATGCAGGAGAGTAAAATTTATATCACTAAAATGAGCCAAATACCCAATGAAACAACGAATAGTCTTAGGGTCAATGGTTTCTTATTTGAAAATCCTTACTTAAGCAGGACAACACCAAACCAAAAATCAGTCAAACTGGGTTTTCTCCCTAACCAAAATTTGAAAAATGAGCCTTAGGGACAAACTTGTTGGGAACATGGTTAAGTATTTAACAAGAAATTTTAATAGCTTCACTGCAAAGGTACTCTAATAGGTTAGTAACACTTATCATGCTTCTTATCATATCCATAAAGGTGTATTTTTACCTTTCGATCACACCATTTTACTCAGGGATACTAGACATAGTATACTGGGCAACAATCTCATAATTCTATAAGTACTTAGTAAATGACCCTATATGTTATACGGAGATCCAAGCCTACCACAGTACTCATCTCTTCTGTCAGATCCAACAATTTTGATAACCTTCTCAAGTTATTTTTCTACCTTTGTCTTAAGAATTTTAAGTTTCTCAATAGCGTCAGATTTCTCTTCAATTAAATAGAGGTATTTATAATGAGAAAAAACATCAATGAATATAACAAAATATTTATTACCACACAATATAACAGAATAAGGTCCAGTAGTATCTATGTTTATTACTTCTAAAAGGCAAAACTGCGGGTAACATATTTCTTTTAACTTCAGTGCTCTTACCCCTTATACACCCAATATAAGTTTCAAGATCATCAAAAATTTAGAGAAGGTAAAATCTCATTGTTAAAGAGTCTTTCAACTCTTTCCTTAGAAATATGACCTAACCTTTTATGCCATAGCAAAGAAAAAATTTCTTATAATTAAACTTCTTTTAGAAGCAAAATTTTCTATATGAAAAGAGTTATGAGAACTTCCTAGGAATAAACACAATTAGTATAAACCATTTGATAAAACACATTCACCAACAATTCTGGAATTGAAAAACAATTGTACTTGGTCATTTCTAAAGTGAAAATCATAACCAATCTTGTCTAAAAAAGAAATAGGAATCAAGTTCCGTCTAAAACACGACATATAGAAAATATTTTCTAAAATAAGTTCAAAACTAATTTTTAAATACAGACTAACAGTCCCAATGTAAGACTCTAAACCACTTGCCCCTCATCTATTTTTCTCTTTCTTTAACCAAAATTGAACTTGTGCAATGAGCTCTTTTATAACCTTTTATTAAAAAAGTAAGTCAAACTTAATGATATCAGATTTGGGACCTCTTATATTGTGATTTTAATCTACGATCTAGATCTGACCTTTACCACCCTTTTTAAAACTATGACCTCTCTTAGGAACATGACCCTTAGAATTTGAGGTATTAACGTTATAAGAATAGGGCTTAAGATTGGAAACAAAACCTTTGGGTTTTTACCTTTAATTTTGTTTTCCTCAATAACATAATGGGTAAATTTTTGTCATCAATATTTCAAGATTCCTTGGTATTTCTCTCCTATAGCTATTAAGAGTTCTTTTACATTCTTAGTTCAAGACAAGCCATTCACTAAATACTCAGTTATGGTCTCTTTAAAGTCATTAAACAAGACAGTTAGATCTCTCCTATTGCCAATTATATTACCCTTTCTTCATCACCGTTTTTATCAACCAAAGCAGCATGTGCATCAAATGTAATATCAAGTCAGTATTGACTATACTCACATAAAACCTAATATTTGCTTTCATTTCATAATGGTTTTATCTATTCAAGACATCTAAGTAATGATTGTTCAAAGTAAATGAAACAATCCAAGAAAAGAATGCAATATCAATAAACATTATGCATACATACTATATTACAAGAGTAAACATTATAAATAAAAGAGTCCAAGCATATCGTTGTCATATCTGCCTTTGGGCAAATAATTTAACATGTAAATAGGCACTCTTTTAACATAAAGTAATATATATAAGATCACCTCACTAAAAGAAAAGTTAATCACCTTTGGGCAATTGAACTCCCTAATAGCATTGTAATCTTGTTCCATACTTTATGGTTACACTACCGGCCATATAATGATCTCCTTTGGGAGAATATTGCGCACTTTACCATGGTAATTTTCCAAACAAAATGAGAAAAGCCATAGATTGAATTAAGCAAATCACTTTGGCAAATTTGCCTACTTAAATCTATGCTATCAACTCATTGAGAAAAATTAATGTTTAACTTTAATCAAAAAATGCTATGTGTGCGATTGACCACACAATATGAAACAATTCAATATGATATGTCTCAGTGATCAACTTAAAATTATATTCTTCAACAAATTTCACGAGCACATATGAATAATCTAGTAATAGGAGATATATAAAATTTCAAATTGAATAAAGAAAATAAATATTTTCATTAAATTCAGAGGACTAAAGAAAACATCAAGATCAAATCTTTATTTATAAAACATAGAAATTGCCATAGAGAAAAACATAAAATTTCAATGTTTAATTAAATTTATTTTCATAACAAAGCTAAAACAATTATTACTGGTGCCAAAACCAAATATTCACTTGATCCAATAGCAACTCACTTAGCAATAGAATTCTATTACATTTGCAAAAGTAAATAAATGATGGCACTGCACTTAAAAGTGCCCTAAGGGCTCGTTATAGTAAACAATTAATGATATATTAATTAATTTAATACTTTAAAAGGAATAAGACAGAAGTAATAATTATAAAATATCCATTGCAAGAACATGTCACCATTAATGACACATCTTAGGATATAACAAAATATATTTCAGTTTGTCAATATACAATCAAATTGAGAATTAAAAAAAAAAAGGAAACTAATAATAATTATTTATTATTATTATTATTATTATTATTATTATTATTATTATTATTATTATTATTATTATTATTATTATTTTAACGAGCCCCAAATGCATATATCATATGTATATATATTTATTTATATAATAATGGATAACCCAAAAAAAAAAAAAAACTCGGCCATGATGGTTTTTTGTTTCCCTCTCAAAAGACTAATACACACACACACACACAAAAACAAAATTTAAAATAAATTTAACATTTTAAATTAAATTTGATTCCATTGTAGCAAAGGCATTGTTTGGTAAATATAAATTATGCAATGCTATGTCTTTGGTAAGAAAAAACCTTTAGCCAAACAAGACCTTCCCAACTTAAAAATAAGGTTTTGGTTTGGTTATGCAAATAATCCCAAAGACCAAAAAGCTAAAGAAACTAAGTTTTGCCAAACGTAGCCCTTTCTAGCTTAAAACACAAGGGACTTGTTTGGTCGCGCTTATATATAACAAAAGCTTAAGTATCCCAAAAGGCTTAATTGTCAATCACACCCCATACTAATGTCATAAAAACCTCAAATCTAATTCGATTTTGTAATCAAACAATCTAATCCTAGTCTTTTTCATCTAGAAATTCAAATTCAACATCAATTTTACCAAAAAAAAGTTGAATTCTTTGCTCAATTATGCAAATAGTTTTTTTATTTATTTTATTAAAAATCAATAAAATCACAAAAATTTGAAACACAAGACCAAAACATGGGTCTTTAAAAAAACAAAACAAATCATGAATATTCCTTTTTTAATTTTAAAAAATGGCTATTTTCTTGATGTGACTGGCGATTGGCTTTCTCTAAATAATTCAGTGGAAAAACTCAAAAATTAAAATAGATCATAAAATAAATCAAGAACGACCAAAAAGAGTTCTACGAAAGCACTCAATCAATTTTATGAAATAAAATTTAATAATAATATAAAACAATCATCAACAACTTTCATAGTTTATTTACTCAAACAAGTATTCCAATTTTTCTTAAAAAAAAATACATGTAAATCCATGTATAAGTGGCTCTAATACCACATGTAAGCACAATATAGGATCGTATACATAAATTTACAATATAAAATTCAAAAACATAATTGATAGCGGAAACACATACCTGTTTGAGTCATTATTGTTAAAGAATTATTGTTGAAGAAATAACTGTCACCCTAGTCTAGGCTTAGATCTTCCTCTCCCTGCTCTACTCAATATTAACATATACTTATGGGAACAACTGTTAGGTTAAGAGTAGGAGAGGGGACCTAGTCCTATTTATAATAAATTCTGACAGTCCTCTCCATAAAAGGATTTATCATAATATATAGGCCTACACACAAAAGGACCATATGGATTTATAAGGTGGGCTAAAACCAATATGATTACAAAGCCCAACTTGTGAACCAAATATTCAACCTATTTTATAAAACCAAAAATAATTAACGATAGCCCATTTTAAAGAGAAATTTTCCAACATAAGCTAGATGCAAACCAACTTACCAGGATTAAATAAAATATGCTACAAACCTGAGATGTCAACATGAATCATAGATCCAAAATATAGCTACACTTGTCATACCACAGCATTCTCCACGAAAGGTGCCCGATATTCTCCTTGTTAGCACAGCACTGGCATTTGGAAGCAATGTAGATGCCCTTATCTTTTAGACTAGCATCAATAGGGAGCTATTTATATAATGCTTACCAAAAAAAAAAAACATTATACCTTTAGAGGCAAACTTTGATGCCAAATGTTCAAAAAAATGAAGAACTTCTGACCCCTCTGTCTTACAAGATTCCACACGCTCTTCAAGCTAAACGTCTCATTGCTAGATAGGTCCCAGAATGTCCTTGACCCCTTTGTGCATCTGAATGTGCTTGATCGTTTGTATCATACTATTGGGCGCTACATTCTTGAGCTTGTTCTTATCCTACTAGGCATTTGTTAAACATTTCTGAGAGTTTCAACAGATCTCCCCCAATCACACTATTAGGATGTAGCTGCTGAACTTCACACCAACCATCATGCCAAAAATCAATTTCACCCTCGCTTGCCCTCCAGTTGATGTGACTCTCTGTAAGGATGACGCATAAATTGATCTCCTCCATACTACAGAACCTGAGGGCTTAATTTTAACCAAGCTTGGGCGCTATGCGTGAAAATATTTGGTCAGTCGGTGTTACATATATAAGACCTGATATTGCTTGTCCTGGAAAAAGGATATAGATATATGAACATATACATATTTGCGGTATTTTTCAACCAAAAGGAGTTGTTTCAACTTTACTAATTTGTTTCAAAAAAATCTATCGTTCTCGTGAAATTTTAACTCTCTCTCACACATGTTCTTTCTCTCTCTCCCTCTCCTTATCCTCTTCTTTCTCTCTCCCTGTCTCCCTTCCTCTCTCTCTCTCTCTCTTTCTCTCTTTATATACACACACACAAAAGATATATACAAATACATACATACATATATATCTTTTGTATATATCTTTTTTTTTGTGTGTGTATATATGTGTGTATGTGTATTGTAGTAAATTTTCAACTTGATGCTATTTAACCTTGCATTAAACGCTTTGAATGTACAACTCAACTTACATCTTCTTGAATATATATATATATCTATACTATATTATATAGAAGAACCCAATTTAATATAATACTGACAAGTATTGCACAAATACAATGACAAGTGTCACACAAATATAACCCTTTGTTATGTACTCCTATTTTCAAGGCTCAATCTACGGTTATTCAAGTATCCAAACTCCAACTACACCTCATCCAACCATTAAGATTTATATTCAAATTTATTCAAAATTGCCTTACTTAGTGAGATTTATATTGATTTACTAATTTATTTTAATATTTACATATTACAACCAAAAATCATGACATGCAATCTGGATTGATTGTATATCTATGGTCACTCACTAATTTAGTTCATATCAAATCTTGACCTATTTTAATTGATTTCTTTTACTATAAAAAAAAATTAGTGCTATATATGGCAAAATACAATTCATTGCAATGTTTAATAATATAAAATACTGTTTTAAGAAAAAAAATAAATCATATATTTTGCAACCCGTGCATGGCACGGTTGTTAGACTAGTATATATATATACACCAAAATATGAAAATTGATCTTACATTTAATGCCTTAAGCGTTTGGTTTGCATTTATGAAACTTGATGATAATGCAAGTGGGTGTCTTGATCAACCCATTTTTTCTGTTAAAAACGTGCTTTCACTGTTGAGTTGGTGTAAAGTTTGCTTTTTGCAAAAGTTAAACAACTTTTTATATAGTTTTGGTTGGCACCGACTAATTGTGCCAGTTGACCCTTGATATCAGCTAAGTGGCTTCAACCGATAAGCATCATCTGGAATGGTCAATGAGTTTGGTTCTTCTTATCAATTGAGGCATCTGTGGACAGGTACGATCCACCAGTATGGTTAGAGAGCTTTGTTGCTCTACTAATTGAGGCACAAGTGGACCGGTAGTGCTGATCACTTTTCTAAATATAACCGTTGGAGTTTTTACTTTTTGCTATTATCAATACATCCTTTCACTCCAACATTTAACAACTTGATCTGAACCTTTTATTACAAGACAATAACATCAAAAGTTTCTTCTTGCATTTACTGTTGCATTCAGTATCATTTGATCAAGTTTGTTGAGTTCACAAATTTGCTTATCCACTTTGATCAATACAAGAAGATATTTATACCTTTTATATCACTAGCTCTTGAGCAGTATTGTAAACCTAAACCTTTCTTTTTCACTACTTGTATATTCACTCTTGGGTAGACTAGATTGAGTGTTCAACGTCGTGATATTAAGAGCAAAGGGCTAAAATTCCTCAACTGTTACATTAACACTTGTGATTCTTGTGGTCAAATAAGGTTTTTGAATGTTGTTCTATGCTTTGAGAACCTACTAAGCAAGAAACTGGATCATTAATGAAACTTCTAAAATCCTAAGGGGAGACTTTAAGTGGTGGACCAGGTCGAACGGAGTTTGGACGACCCTAAATCACTGCGTTTGATCTTCTCACCCCTTGAACTCTTTACTTTGAAGTGTTGTCAAGGAGGAAAATTCACATTACTCCCTTATGGTTTATTGGATTAGCTATCTACCATATTTCTTTAAAAGCATATTAAAAATTCTCTTGTATTTTTTAATACCTATTAAAAAATACAAGAGAATTTTTAATATGCTTTTAAAGAAATATGGTAGATAACCTTCTTCCATTATATTTTTTATCCAAAGGAGTGTGCATCACATGCGCATTGTGTAAGAATATAAGTATAAATCAATTCAAAATGGTTATGATTTATACAAAAATGCCACCAATATTTATGAATTAGTAGCTTCTAACTCTGTGGTTCTTTTCAACTAGCTACTAACCCCTTAAATAATTATTTTTTTTTTGGGTAATTTTCTTCGTAGATCTGAGAAAACAATATCAAAGAGATAGATTTATCAACTTTTTAAAAAAATATTAAAGAATTATGCTTACATGGATGGGGTCAATTGATGATCAAGAAGGCCCATGGCCTAGATTGCTAACTTGCATTGCATTTCAAAAAAGTCACCCACCTAAAGTCAGCCTAAGTCACTGGGCCAACATCATAATTTGTGATAAATGAGGCCTACATTCATACCCGTCCCTATTGAAAAAAAAAAATTATAAAAGAATTGAAAGAAAGATTTTGTAAGATCAAGTAATAACTAATGAGCAACCAATTAATAAGTAAACCACAAGACTAACATATTTTTATCCTTTGTAAAATTGCAATAAGCTACTCATTTACAACACCAGCCACAAAACGACATGGTGGTTAAATCCGTTATGAACCCAAACAAAACCTCAACCCCTCCTTTGTTTATCCGCCAGAAAATCAATCAACAAATCCAAGCTCACTGCCTTCACCACTCAACTCCACAGCCATGGCGTGTTGCGCCATGATGCTACTCTGCCCACCACCCAACGCTTCCCTCGCATCTCACACTCACCACCCTCTCTTCTCCCTGAAAACCAATCCCACCATCTCCGTAACCACCACCATTTCTACCAATTCAACGAGAGCAAGAACAGCACTCTCGGTCTCTGCAGCTGCTGCTTCTGGTGCACTGCAGGCGTTGATTTTCGACTGCGACGGCGTTATATTAGAGTCTGAACACTTGCACCGCCAAGCCTATAATGATGCCTTCTCACATTTTAATGTGCGCTGCCCTTCTTCTTCGTCCTCCTCTGCCTTTTCGTCTGAGCCCCTCAACTGGAGCCTCGAGTTTTATGATCAGCTTCAGAACCAAATTGGCGGTGGAAAACCCAAAATGCGATGGTCTTTCTCTCATTTTTATCAAACATGTGTATGCTTGTTTTGATTGGCTTTCTTGTTTTCAAAAAAAAAACTTTTTTGTTAATTTTGGAAAAATATTTTTGAAGAATTTCAATCGTTCTTAAAGTCAATTTAAATACTTATTTAAAAAAAAAGTTATTTTTCAGGAAAGAAAGCTAATCCAAGCAAGTCCTATATGTATATATTTAGATATATTTGTTTGTGTATTTAAAATTGCTACATACCGACACATCTAAAAGTTTAAAGATTTCGCAAACCGTTTAGTTTATTTAGTAATAGACAGTGGAAATCCCGAAATGCGATGGTTTCCATCTCAAGTTATAAACATCTCTAGATGGGAATGCATTTGAACATTACTCTATTATGTAATGTCTCGTTTAAAAGTTTAGATTGTTTGCGGATTCTTTAGATTATTTACTTGTTTGTTTGTGTTTTCTTACATATTTTTTCAAGCATGTATGAGTATAAAGAGCTTGTGCGTCAGAGAGACTTGAATCCTGGCATGGCCAGATTCTTAAATTACAATGTGTGTGTGAATGTGTATGTTAATAGTTTCAATTTGTTAGGTATTTTAAGGAGCATGGCTGGCCAATTTCGACAGTCTGTGAGAAGCCTCCCGAGGGTGATGAAGATAGAGAGAAGTTAATTGACATTCTTCAAGTTGCGTACCATAATGTCATGTTTGATTTACAATGATTTATTGGTACTCCAAGTGAATTTAACTTAGTATATATGATGTAGCATAATTATAAGTATAATAATTTCTAGTTGTATTCTTAAATTTAACAAATTAAGTGGAGAACTTTGGAAGTTGGACAATGCATTTCTGGATATCTGTTCTGAATTTAGTTCTTCAATGGGAGAGTCTGAGTAAATTTGGAATGAGCCTTGCAAATGTGTTATTGAATCTGATTGCTACTAGCAGAGCATTTTCTTTAGAATAGAACATAGAGAGATTGAAATAATGGTGTAAAATGTAAATTGCCTATTTGCGTTGCCCGGCCTGCTGTGGCTTAAAAGTACACGATATAAGAGTAAATCTTTGCTGTAAGATTAATACTGCCCATCACTTTAAGTGTATTGGTGATCCTTTGAAATGTGGAGAGGTTTGAAATGGGAATTAATAGGGAAGTATTGGGTTTGTGGAGCTTTTTTATTACACCTTGTGGGAAAGAGATAGCTTGTCTGAGCCATAGATGTTCAGATCCACTTATATGATGTTACTCAGACCTTCCATCTGATCATAAAAACATTAGATAGGTTGCCAGTGAATTAGCAGGAAGGTTGTCATGCATAAGGTTGGGATTGACAAACATTTTGTTCCCTTTTGCGAATTTAGCTGTCAAAATCAATTGGCAGTTCCATAGAATCAAGCGGAAGGAGAAAAAACTAAATTCATTGATTAGTTGGTGACAACTAATAAAAGGGAAAGTCAGTGGTGATTTCCTTATATTTTGGGTAGGAAAGAATCATATTTTGTATCAGAAGTTTGTCCCTCTTACTCTCATCAAGTTTTATAATTTTTATCACCCCATATCAAGATATGGATATTCGAGTGTCCACTTAGAGCTCTACTAGCTAACTGTGCCGACTGTCTGAAGGTTCATAATGTGATTTTAATGGTAAAAGAGGCTCATTGTGGTGTATGATAAAACAATTTCAATGACGCAGCAAAAAGTAGGAAATTCTGAAGGACTGCTTGATCTCTGTCTCTAACAATGGTGATGTGGCTTTTTCACAGGATTGGAAGACTGAGAGGTACAAAGAAATAATTAAATCTGGAACTGTAAGACAAAAACTAGTTGGTTTAAATTGTGATTTCTATTTAAGATATTGTTCTGTCACCATTATGATTGGTGTTGTATTGGCTAGGTTGAGCCTAGACCACGAGTTCTGAGGTTGATGGACGAGGCTAAGGCTGCTGTAAGATAGAAGTTTAACTTATAAATGCAATTATATTGTCATTATCATGTTACTTGTACTCGACTCATCTGTTCTATGTGTATACATCAATCACTTAATTTCATTCTGCACCAGTTTCCTTCATGTCCACTTATATTTCCTTTTCTCTTTTCTACGCATCAAAAATCAAATCCTTGTACTTCGTCGGAAAGATTACATTTTTAACTTTTTCTTTGTCTTCATTCTAGGGTAAATTGTTGGCGGTTTGCTCTGCTGCAACTAAAAGTTCAGTCATACTCTGTTTAGAAAACCTTATTGGCATTGTATGTTGTTTCTTTGATAATATCATCTGATCTTTCTCCCTATTCCTTCAGTGGAAAAAAGTTGTTAGTCTGGATTTTCTGTGTTTATTGTAGGATAGGTTCCAAAGCTTGGATTGCTTCCTTGCAGGTATCACTAACAATTTATATAACTGAATATAAAATTTGCTTGTTTTCTTTTTGGAGAAACTCAAATTTGTCTCTTAAAATAATAACTTCATATTTTAGCCACTTGTTATGCAAATTCTCTGATGCACTTATGGCTCCATCCAATTATTTCTTTTGATGTAATTAAGAATACTCAAATCAGATATAGAAATCTTTTCATCTCTTTACGATTGTGGTTGTTTTATCTTTATCTCTCACATTCATCGAATTCTGTGCATGTAAGTTTGTAATGTGTTGAACAAACACATAGACTAACATTCAAATTGCTAAAAAGCAATTTGGTTGATATTTTCCTTTACTTCCTGGAGAAAGTCTTCAGCTGAAATAGGTGTTGGAACTTGATTGAACTTTTAATATGTTCAGCTGGCAAATTTAATTCACAGTAGTTACCATTAGCAATCTGCAGAAACCAATGATCTAATTAATATTCTAGAAAGATATCCACTACATTCTTCTGTAGAAATTTGTTATCAAAGCCACTTGCCACTATTCCAGATGGAGATAGCAGATATTTTATGGATTTCTCAAAAAAATAACAGTTAATTAAATCTTTCTGTAACTTAGAAGTATAACCTTTCTGACTTTCAAGACTGCAAAAAGCAGTTCTTGACTTCAAGATTCTTATGAAATTATGGCATAAACGAGTGTGGGGTTGATTGTGTTTTACCATTAAGATGTCACCGGCCTGCTCAGAGCTCACAAATTTGGTACAGACTAGAGTGTATCTTATGAGCTTCTGTTCCTCCCTGATATATGGCTGATACTCTTAGCTACTAAGGTTTGTATTAGCCTGCTGTTGTTGAGGCAATGGTGATGTCTTGTCTATTATTCCTTGTAAATACTACTTAGATTATGATAATATTCTTTTGTGAATCTCCAGAATGCAAACTTCACCTAATCATACTATGGAATTCACTTTTATATGGTATTTTTTGATTATTAATTAGGAATGATATTTTCTTTTAGATAAAGCACGGAATCCATTTCAAGGCCAGGATTTATTTCTGACAGTCTTCTCAACCTGACAGATCTAATATCATTTCCATTAATTGTTTGTCCAACAGAATAAACAAGCTTAGATTCAATACCATCACAGTAGAATCTTAAAATTGCTTGTATAGTTTACTAGAAGTTGACATTTTCTTTGAACTAGAATTGATAATACTTCAAAGATTTCTCCCTCTCAATCTGTTTTTAGATATTGACAGTGATTTTGCGACAAGAATGTGAAGGAATAACCCTGGTGAAGTTCACGTTGTTTCTGACAATTTCTGCAAGTGCTTCTATAACTGCGGTGTCAATGATACCTACTTTGTCTAACATCTTAATCAGTTGGTTCTAGCTTGATACATTACTGATCTCTAATTTGCCTTTTATATTTTTCACTTTTGAAGGTGATGATGTAAAGCAAAAGAAGCCTGATCCATCAATATACATAACAGCAGCCAAGGTAATGAATTATTGCAAAACTTTTGTTGTATAATACTACAAGGTATTCATTTACTATTTATTACTGAGACATCCTAAAATCATCATGCAGAAGCTGGGTGTGTCAGAGACAGACTGTTTAGTGGTAGAAGATAGTGTGATTGGTCTACAGGTTAATCTCTATCTCATTAACATCATAGAATATCTGAGATTCCTTTCACTTTTCTCTCCGTGTCAACTGTTATTTCCACCTAACTTTCTTAGTTTGTTTCTGCTATACATCTTTAAAAGTGAAGTCAAACTTCTGTTCATTTTCTACTGTTGTTTCTCAAAGTTTGCCAACTTTTTTGGAAATGATAAAAAGAAGAATATTGTTGTTAACACTAGGAAAAACCCCCCCTATTTTGTGCCAAAGCCCTTCCTATCTGATAGAAAAGGATCCCATGATCCTTAACCGATCTTATGACCTTTTGATTTTACCCTCTCTTTCTTTGTTTATCCAAATTGGAGTGGTTAGTTTTAGTAGAGCACTTATGCTGGGGTATTTGGCTGGCATATGGAATGTGTTGTTATAGTTCATTAAAATGGTCGGCCAATAAATACAATGTGTAAAGTTAATTTCCGGACCTCCCCTCCCCTGCCTCTTCCAAATGAAAATAAATAAATAAAATAAAACAAGAAGAGAGAGAAAATGTTTCACCATTTGTCTCGTACCACATTATTTGTGCTTGAATTGAATGTTTGAACATTTGTTTTCAACCACATTATTTGTGCTTTAAAAGATACTTGGTCAATTGCTGTTAGTGAGTAGTTTCCAAGGTTAACTGAAAATTTCTATAGGAGAAGTTTTCAAGATTACCTGAAAATTTCTATCATGAGAAGTTATTACAAAATATGTAAAAACTTCTTACCTCAAAGCAAAAGTCGAAACTGAATGACAGACTAAACTGAATTGATTCATGCAGGCAGCAACAGGAGCTGGGATGTCATGTGTGATTAGTTATACAACATCAACTGCTAACCAGGTAAAAGCCATCTTGCAATTCTTCTATCTTCAGATATTGTTACAAAGCATTATAAGTTAAGCCGAACAAGATTCACCCACATATATCATAGATACCTAACTGTAACATCGTCTGACTGATGTATAGGATTTCTCAGATGCATTGGCAACATACCCCGACTTGAGTAATGTCAGGTATGATGGTCGTTATTAAGTTGTAAAGGAAAGTAAAATCTGAAGCTTATGACAAACTGTGTTTGCACTCCGTTGCAGATTGAGTGATTTAGAGAAGTTGCTTCAGAATGTTGTTGCTGCCAAATAGGAATGCTCTCAGGACATACAGATGGAATTCATACAAAATTTTTCATTAATGAACTTCTAGCCACCATCACACAGATGATTGGAGGTATGTTCATATCACAGTAATGAGGAAAATATGTAAATGGAAAGGTTATATACCCACTAAACAAATTACTCCTCTTGTTTTTCCATCCATTGAAAGACCTTGGAAACATCTTGAACAGTGTCTCTGCATTGTGTTCGTTCTAATTTATTCATTTGCAAGAAACAACGTTTTCACATTCTGGGAATGGATCTACTTATATTATTACATCTTTACTTCATTATCAGTAGCTCTAGTAATAATAAAATGACAATACAGTTATGGGAAAAAGGAACTCTTAATAATTCATAAATATTGGAACTAACTTACAAATCTCCTTCCTACTTATTATTGTAATTTTGCTAAGTTACACACAACTGCTTTTATGCTTTTGGTGCTTACAAGCACTATGTAGTAAGTGCAAAATTCATTTTTCTTCTACATTAAAGGAGTAGCTAATAGATACCTTTTGGTCAAACTATTTAAATGTTAAGCACTTACACGACAAGAAGAGCTTTCAATATAATACGCACAAGAAGCTCTAAGCACTATACAAAGCAATGCCCGTAAGCATTTTTGGGAAAATTATGGAACGCAATGGATATTTGCTTTCAACATGAATCTCTCTCGTATCTAACTCTTTATTTTCCTGTTATTTTTTCACATTTGCTAGATTTTTCTAGATTGAGGTAATCATGGGAAGAATTTTTGTTAACTCTTCTGAGTAAGGCATTACCATCTCTATTGGTGAGAAGGACAAAGACACGTGTATTAATGCAGCAAAAATGTGCACGCTCGCGCACAATACACAACATATGTGTGTGTGTATATATATATATATATATTTTTTTTTTTTTTTGTGTCGGCTCTTTATTTATATCCAAGATCTAAAACTAAAAGAATCTATGAACAATATCTGATAATTGTTATAACAAAAGTAATTTTATATATTAACAAGATCTAAACCCTTTCTCGCACGATTTTAAATATAGGTAACCAAACCAAAACCATACTGCAATCAACTTATCAAGCAAAAGCACGAGAAACTATTAAGTTAGTTTTCAAAAGACTGACACAATACAAAACGTTCAGTATCACATGCTCATATTTAATTATTATAATATGTGACAACTAATTGATCATTATACAATTTCATTTATCCTTCATAACTTAATTCTCATTGAACTTTTACTTATATTAAGCATTGGCTTAAATATAAATTTTGAATGAAATAAAAGTGAAATTATGATTAGAATCCATGGAATTTGTCAAATAAATATAAAAGTTGATGGTAATAGCACTGGGGTGGTGGCGCAGTTGGCTAGCGCGTAGGTCTCATAGCTTCTGAGTTATCCTGAGGTCGAGAGTTCGAGCCTCTCTCACCCCATTCAATTTTTATCTCATTGAGTTTTAGGTCTAATTTGTTAGAGTTAATGTACTAGTCAAATAATTATTCGATCTGAAACTACTAAGATAATTCCCTTTAATTGTGTGAAGCCATCTTTTAATCTAAAAAGTAATTTATAGCTATTCGGAATGCATGATAAGAAAATTTCTTATTTGAAGATATTTATAATGTGTTTGGAATGATCTTATTTTAAGATATTTATCCTATTGAAATTTGGAGATATCTTATAAGATTTAAGATATCTTATTACATATATCATGCATTCTATAATTGTAAAAAATAAGATAGGATGCATTGCTTATTTCTTATAAGATAAAAAGTATGGTTTTGTTTTGAATTTTCATAGAATACATGATAAGATTTCTTAAATCTTATAAGATGTACCCTCATTTCAATAAGATAAGCATCTTAAAATAAGAGTATAACAAACAGAGCATTAGTGTGATAACCCTGAGTAACATGAGGTTTCGAGCTAAAACCCAAAAGTTCTAAATTGGAGTTTTTTAAAAAGGATTTTTAAAAAGTTATTTTATATCGTGTTAAAAATTAACTTTTAACCCTTTTTCAAAAATATTATCCCATATTTTTCAAAATTCAATATTACCCTCTAAACAATTAAAAGTTTCACTACTAAAATACTAGGTCAAACAATTAATAATTTTTGTTCAATAGTATTGTTACCCGAAATTCTACTACTAAAACTTTACACTTTAATAGTTGAAATCTCTTTGCTAGACCAAATAGGGCTCTAATATATCTATCTTCATATCGGTATATCTATATCAATAATGTTTCAAACTCGAGACTCATAAAAAACATTTTACGTTGAATATTTTCAATTACCTATAAAGAAAAGAATTTTTAATTTAGAATAAGAGTTTTAAAATTCTAATTTAGAATTTTATTTGAATTTTGGAATGTAATTGTAATTTGAATTTTTTATAAGAAGACTACGACGTAATAAAAGAATTGACCCTTACAAAGCACGAATTTGAACGTAACTAGGATATCTCAAATGATGCATGTCCTACTTTTATTATGACTATTTTAGTATATGCTTACAAATTGATAATCTTCAAATCATTATTCAATGGGATTTCTTTTCTTTCTCGCTCTTCATGGTATTGTGTAATGTATTAAGAAAACGATAGGTGATCAAATTTTTTATGTCTTATAAATAGCCATTATAGCAGTATATTTCTTGGTATCATGATATTACATCAATTTTATAGTAATCCTCACCTAATAATATAATTGACAATAATCACTTGGGAAAATTCTTTTGTGATAGGTGAGATGGTTATATAACAACTTAAAAAAAAAATTCCTTTTTCTTTTTTGTGATTGTGATATGGGTTATATAAAAAAAATCTTTATAGGGAGTAAAATGATTAAGTGGATAGCATCCCTTCAACTCATTCTACTCTTTTAATTTTTTTTATATATGTATCATAATAGAGTAAAAATGCATGATATAAATATATAAAATTTAATATTAACTTATATATTATATTTTTGAGACTTGACAACTTCTTAGGTATTTTGAAATCTTTTATATTATGGGTTTTTGCGTGTGCCAAAGTTCTTATCAAAGATGGAGGAGAAGGTGATCACAAATTATATAATGCACCCTTATTGCCGTATTTTTCCTCAAGCAGCATGCTCATTCATGCTCTTTTTTTAATAAACACACAAACAAACACTCATGCATAGAAACACATACTCGTGCACACACAGACGCACCAACACACTCACATGCACACACACACTCATACATGGAGACAGTCACACACAGATGCACTCACACACATAGCCCTGCAACTACATACACATATACCTATAGGAATCAAAGGAGAATGAAAATAGATGAATGAAAACACCAAAAAAATAATTTTTTTCCTTTTTTTTCCCTTTTTTAAAAAAGAAGGATATAGAAAACCAAATTGAAGGGAGACACAGATTTACGTGTATGTGTGTGAATGAGTTTTTGTGTATGTGCATGTGTGTGCATGTGTTTTTTGTGTATGTGTGCATAAGAGTTGTAGACAAATATATATTAAGTGGTGAATTAATAAATTATGAACAAATAGTAAAAAAAAGTTGTAATAATTTAATTGATGTGTTTGTTCATAAATTTATATAAAAGTATATGTACTAACTTGTTTGTTCACTATTTTTATGGTATTTCTTCACCATTTTATGGTCTCTGTTTATTATTTTTTGCCCTCTGTTCATTATTTTATGGCTTTTGCTCACTATTTTATAGTCTTTGTTCATTATTTATGATTTTTGTTTACTATTTTATGCCTTTTGTTCACTATTTTATGGTCTTTATGCATTAGAAGGTAAAGAGTGAATTGAGGATGCACTGTGCTATGAGAGCATTATATAACCTCTCGCTGCATAGAGTTGATTAGAAAAGGTGACCAATTAATATTTGCAAGTGATGACTCAACAAAATGATTTGAGGTCAAACATAGGAAGTAAGGCTTGTTTGGTTTCTATTTTTGTGTTTTTTTTTTTTTTTTTGCTTTGGAAATAGTTTTTCAAAACATATTTTAAAGTGCTTGTCATTATAATAGTATCTTAATTATAAAATTTCCATTAATAAAATATACTCTTACTTAATTTTGTCTGAGTTTTTGAGAACAAGATGTTGATAACATCTTCTTTTGTCGTTCTCTGTATTCTTTTTTTAAAATAATTATTCAAAGAACTGTTTTTAAAAAAAATTAAAAGAAAAACAATCTTTCCAAACAATTTTTTTTTAAAAAAAACTAAAAACTATTTTTGAAAAACAAAAACCAAACGGACACTTTAAATAATAATTTTAACCAAATAAGTCACAACTACTTTTTTATGAACAATAATTTTACCAAACATTAAATAATTTTTTTCAACAGGGCGTTTGAGTTCAGTACTTTTAGAATAGCAATACAAGACAAAAATGCCAAACTAGCCCTACATGACATGCTTGGTTGTGTCTCTGTTTTTATAATAATAGTTATTCTATTTTTTTATAATGTCAATAAATATTAAAAAAGATTTTCAAAAGATAAATTAATTTTCTAACTTTTAACTTTAGTGTCACATAGAAGTCCGTGATTTTTCCTTCAATTTCTCAAGTTTTTCATAATGGTATATATTATTTTAAAATTTTGAGAAGTTGAGTGCCACATCAATGTTGTTTTTTGTTTGACACGAGGTTAAGAGTTTCATTTTTTCATTTAATGCTTGGATTAGATGTCATTGGCGTCACGTGATTAGTTCTTTATTTTTTAAATATCTTTTTTTTTTTGGTAGTTGATCTCAAATTTTTACAAAATTAATAAAACGTTTCAAAAAAATATTAAATTCCTGACTTTAATATTTTTGTTTTAAATCTCATGAAAATTTAATTTTATAAAAATTATAACTTCAATATGTTATCAAATTTTATTATTTATTAAACTTATTCAACTGCCACGTCGCTTGGGTTAACATACTAGTAGACGCATGAACTGACTTTTTTTTAAATTCATAAAAAAGTTTTTTTCCCCCTAAAACAATCATCTTGTTTTCTCAATAAATATTTAAATTAAATTTTCTAAAAAACTGAAGCTGTTAAAAAACCTCTACCTCATCTTTTTCCTAAAAGTTATAAACTTTAACTTTTTATTAAATTTTTTCAAAAATTACATAAAAAAATTTTTTATAAAAAAATCAATCTAGACGAGGCCTTCATGCTAGGTGAGGTTTCAAAATCAATCCAAAAAGTCAAAAGTGATGCACGTTGGCCGGAGCACGGACTCCACCTAGAGCTAAGATATTGAATAGATCTAGAACTAAGCTATTATCGAACACCGACCTTAGCTCAGTTGGTAGAGCGGAGGACTGTAGTGGGTTACTCGTAACAGATATCCTTAGGTCGCTGGTTCGAATCCGGCAGGTCGGAAAAATTATTTTTGAAGTCATAATCATTTTACTGGTCTGACAAAAGAATCCACATCCCTTTGCTGTTTATCTTTTCTTTTTCTCCAGCTTCAACGATTCCGTGTGCCATTGGGAGTATGGGACGTATTATGATGGTGAAATGATAGTGGTGTTATTTGAAAGTTATAAGATAGAATCGTGAAAGTGTTTTTCAAAAAATAAAAGATACAATTATGCATAATCGAACAAGATATATCATTTTTTGTTGCACATCCAATGAGAGTTTTAATCAAGTAAGTGGATGTGCCTTAAATTGTGGATAAGAATTGTGTTCTCTTAAGCAAAGAGGAAAATTTGTGTTCACATAAAATTGGTTGCATAATCTTGGAAGGCAAACGTGCAAGCAATGCCACAAGTTGACAGTTGACTGCATTTTTTTTTTTTTTTCACTTCAAGAGAGACCAAAGGTCGATTACATATAACTTGCTAAAATTGATCTCTGGACCACTCACACTAAATGTGAGATATTAAAGAGTAGATTGTATATTGTGTTGATTTTTCTCGAGTATAGAGTACACAATTTATAATATTACAAGATATACAAAACTAACTACAGAAAAATATGTGAAAGACTCGTTAAACAATCAACAGAAAAAACAAAAGTTTAAAATTCAAAAAAGTTCCTCTCATTATTAGATATATATTACTTAACTACTAGGTCTTTCATTGTTGACTGTATTTTTTTATTTCCATTTTTGTTGTTTCGTCTGCTAGTCAAAGATTTTCTTCGGACAAAGCAAAACACGTGGCGGAGACTAATAGGTCATGCAACATCGACAGTTGATGTGAAGGGCTCAATGTGTATGGTAGGATGACATTAAATCAAACTGAACCAAAGTAAACAAAGTTTTATCCCATTAAATAGTGTTTGTTATATGATTTTGACAACATTATCCGTTCTTGTTCCTGCTGCGATTGGAATGAGGCAGCCGTGAATACTTGACAGATTCTTAAAATCATCAATTTAGTAAATAAATTCTTTTCCATGGATTATCAATCAAGTCTCCTTAACAAAAAAATATTTAGCAGATTACGGCATAAAAGCTGGCTTCCTAACAAAGTCTATGTGAGAGAGAGTGTGTGTGAGTGTGTGTGTGTGCGTGTGTATTCTTCTTTCTTTCCCCGTCCTCTTCTTCTCTTGAGTAGCATTGATCGTGATCTTTTGTTCACTGATCTTAGTTCGGTCGGCAACTTTAAACTACTCGAAATAGTAATACAAAACTATAAAATAGTAATACAAAACTATAAGGCCATTAACTGAAAACATAGTTAACTCGGAAGATTCAACTTTGCCTATTTTCCCGACTCCAATCCGTAATGGCCAAATAGTACAATGGATTAGAAAGTGGGCAATTGATGAATGACTTCCGAATGAAAAATATTGAACAGCTGAAACTATTGTCCGACCTGCCGGATTCGAAGCAGCGACCTAAGGATACCTGTTAGAAATGCTCCCACTACAGTCCTCCGCTCTACCAACTGAGCTAAGGTCGGTTGACATTATACAGATCATCCACATACTTTCTTCAACTGTTCAGTGGCATAAATTAGTTGAGTAATTCATGGAAACGTAGCAAAAGAAGCCTGGCGCCGACATTGAATTGAATAAAACAATGACAGGCTGTAGAAAAACTTGGATTCTCTCTTATTGTTGATTCTTTCGGATACATAGGAGGGATAATCTCAACCATTTAAATAAGATCAAATTAATCTTTAACCTTTTATTCAAAACAAAACAAGGGGAAACAAAAGATATGACAAATAATTTAGATTTTGAAATGAAAGGTCGACTTATCTAAATTTAAAAATAGGAGAAGATCCAAGGCTGCAGTTTAGAAATGTTCTCCTTGTCCAACTTAAGGGAGAAAAAGGAACAACAGCAAACGTAGGTGTTCCTGCAGAATGTGATACTAGTAATGAATTTTCAGTTTTTTTGTAAACAATTTAAGTTATATTTCCATGTCTATTCTTGAGCCCTCATTGGTTGATTTCACCAGAAATGCAAGCGATCTCCACCTACTTAAAACAATGAATGAATGAATAAAAATATTGTGGGAAGGAGTATAGAAGGGGTGAATGAAATTATACCATGAACTAAAGCTGTTGGATATCTTTTGGTAATTTTCTTCAGTTTGAGGTTCCAATAGCAAATATCTTATAAAATCCCTTAGCATAGCATAATATAGCTTTCCTTATCATACTATAATGCTCTGACCAAAAACACAATATGCAACTACATATACCCTCATTAAGTTCTAATTAAAATTAACTCATTACCATACAACATGTCAGTTACTTCAAGCAAATAGCAGACCTGATGAAAGGAAAGTGCCATGCATTTCAAGATTCTGACAGTAAAATTCTATTTATTTTCCTACTTGTTACAGCATATTCACAGCTTTATTATATCACACTATTTTTCCAGAAACATGTACACCTTGAATTCCTACAATGCTAATACTCAGTGCATTTCCATTGAGTCATTGTACAAGATGTCAATAACTAATATCTGACCGGCAGAAGGAAAAAGATCAGGCCTGCATCCGACCTGCCGGATTCGAACCAGCGACCTAAGGATCTCTGATAGGTTGGTACCTGCTACAGTCCTCCGCTCTACCAACTGAGCTAAGGTCGGTTCACATGACACAGCTTCCTCATGCTCTTTTTCAATCTTCATTTGTTTATGTGCAGCACTCAGATTTTGAGTTTTGAACAAAGTCAAAAATCTGAATTTTGTATCAAGTTGGAAGTGTTGGGATAGTACTATTTGAATAAGCTGGCATTTTGGGGCAATGGACATATAATAACCACTTGTGGAGCAGTTAAAGTTAATCACACAAATAAACTAACTTCTCCCCTGACCAGATCTTAAATGGCTGACACTGACGAATTATATAAGCAAGAAATAAGCTGCGTAGACATGTGGAAGTACTTTTCGACGTAATTTTTATTAAGTTGAAACTGAGAAGGCAATTTGGACTTTGAAGGTCTACAAACACAAGGAGAACTACTACTACTACTACTACTACTTATGCTGAGGAATATATTCTATTTATACTTGTTGTTTATGATGTTTAACCTGGACAGGTTTCATCCTATAAATTTTGTGGCAGTGGTCTCAAAATGAGGCAAATCAGGGACATATATGTAGATCTACTGACCCTTTATTGGAAAAGTTCAGTTCTTTTTGTATATTGTATGGATGATCCGATCCACAAGAACCACGATTAGGAATTGTTTGATCGTCTTTCTCTGAGAAATGGGTGAAATGTAATCAACTTGAGTTTGGGACTTCTATTTGAAATCTTAGTGAAACACTGGATCTCAATTCCGTTGCATAATCACTAGGCAAACACTTGGCTCCGGGTGAGGAAAATGATAAGAGATCCTCGCTCAATTGCCTAATTTGTCCAAACTCACAACCTTTAACTACTCAAAGAAATAGTTAACTTGAAAGATCAAATCTATACTATAAAATAAAACAAAATAAGTTGTAATTTCGTGCTGCCAAGTGGTGCTATAACTCTACAACTATAATATATCCAATCACATATGTCGCTCCTCGTATATGGCAACGGGTGTTACACTAGTTTAATTACAATGCCTACTCTACAAAAACACAGCCATTTCAGTAATTTATGAATCTATTCCGAAAGAAAAATATTGGATTCATGAAGGTATTTTCCGGCCTGCCGGATTCGAACCAGCGACCTAAGGATATCTGTCAGGTATACTTCCACTACAGTCCTCCGCTCTACCTACTGAGCTAAGGTCGGTTGACATTATAGAAGGATACACGTGGACTTTTCAACTTATTGAGTTGGACATCTGACATAACCACAGAGTATTATGTGGACCTTTTTTTTTTATTCCTTTTTCTTGGTCAAAGTATTATGAGGAGTAATTTACCATAAGTTGTGGAGAAGCCTGGAGCTGGACTTGTGATATATCAAGAGAGATGGTTCCCTTCCCTATAGTTACTCCTCATTTGAGCGCCCGTGCAAACTTCCCACCGAAAGATGCTCTTCGTGAATTGCAATGTTTAGGAGTCCTATGGCTGCCTATATATCCCACATAATTCCTGTTGTGCCGACGAGTGGTTCGGCAAGACCTACGTTCACAAAGCAATAATTCCAACCATGAATATTGCAAATACTTACCATCATCAGTAGATTTCACAATAAATGCATACAGTCACCACATCCTTGCAAGACAGGACCAAATATATCAAAATATTGTGGGATGAAATAGAGAAGAGCTTGGTGAACAAAAAGTATGTATACCATGAAATTGGTTGATATCTTTGCTCATCAGCATTTTGAGGTTCCAATAGCAAAATTCTATTCAACCCCTCTTACTATTTAGTGTCATACAACCTCTAATCATAAAGTCATGCAATTACATATAATCCTCACTGTAACCATTTTATCACTTTAACATCTCAATTAGCAGAAGCTAATATATCATTCCTGCTGAAATCACGAGAGAAAAAGAAAATTTCCTGCATTCTAAGATTCTGACACCAAATTTCTATTAATCTCTGCTTGTTACAGGATATTCTTAGCTTTTCTATACAGTGCTAATGTTCCTTACAGAGGCATAAACTGGGTCACCACACAAATGCCAATTAGCGGAAGCTGACATCAAAGAGCTAATGAAATCACAAAAGGGGGAAAAAAAGAAAAGAAAAAACAAACAAACAAACAAACTTGAATAAATCACTAAGCGAAAAGAGAAATGTCATGCATTTCAAGATTCTGATAGCAACGTTATGCATTTCAAGATTCTGATAGCAAAATTCTTTTTGTCCCTTATATCATATTATCTTCCAGAACACGTAGTCCTAGAATCAGGTTGAGTTGTGTTACTTAAAGGGCTATAAATTCGGCCGTTTGTTAAGAAAAAAGAAAAAGAAAACATTACTTTAAAAAAAAAATAAAAGCACTTAACTTATTCGAGAGTTGATCAGTTAGACCTTTCAATTCATAAATATAGATCTCGAACCTAATAAATGGGGATATTCTCCAAACCCACTTATTTTTTGATAATTATTCTGACTTTAAAAATAACAAAAAGTACATATCCGACCTACCGGATTCAAACCACCGACCTAAGGATACCAGTTAGGAATACTCCCACTACGGTCCTCCGCTCTGCCAACTGAGCTAAGGTCGGACTACATCACGGAAAGTTTCAGAAAACATTTTATTTAATATTGAATGTGGCCCGTATTCTTGGACAACAAGAATAGCAGATTTCCTTGTTAGCATATTACCTTATTTGCTTGTTACCTTTTGTAGCACATAATTAATTAGTTGCTTTTTCTGCTTAATAGGTTTAGGAAACTTTTGCACTATAAATATGTGGCAATACTCATTATATTATGTGTGAGAGAGAAACCAAAGTGAGAGCCTTGTAGCATTCGTGATCAATAATAGAATTATTCTCTACTGCCCGTGGACGTAGGCTTCAAAGCCGAACCACGTAATTCTTGTGTCCGTTATTTCTTCTCGTATTCTTCGTGTTTGCATGTTTTTCCCCAACAAACTAGTATCAGAGCTTAGGTATTAATCTGCTGCTTGAGGGAAAAAGGAAAAATCAAAACTCACTGTGAAACCAAAATTTCTCAAAACCAAACGGTGCCTAACCAAACAAAGGTCTTTGTTCGGCGAAGAGTGCTCCGGTGCTATCTACGTTGAGCGTTGGTGGTTGGAGTGGAAGCTTGCGTCGGTGGGTCCTGGTTCGTGTTTGGGTTTGAAGAACAAGCGAAGAAGATAGAGTTCGCGTGCTCTTGAGGTTGGTTTTGGGTATTCAGGTATTTTTTTTTTTTTGAGAATTGGTTCAAGTTTGTAAAGCAGGTTTAGGGTTAGTGGGCTTTGGGTCTGGGTTTTTTTTGGATCGGGCCTGGGTAGAGGCCTTGTCCAAATTTGGTTAGGTCTTTTGGGTCTTGGGTCTTGGGCTTTGAATTTTTTTTTTTTGTTTGGGTTTAGTTGAATCAAAAGATAAAAGGAAAATATTTTTGGGTTGGGCTTTTATTTTAAGACCAAAGAAAAAAATATTTATTTCCCTTGGGACTTGGTGTTGAGTCCAAAGAAAAAAAATTCTGGCCAGTTTGACCAGTTTGACCGCGTTGACCAGTTGACCCGGGTTTGACCGGGGTTGACTTTGACCGTTGACCATTAACCGAGGGTTGACCGCATTTGACCAAAGCCTTACCCCACGTTTTTCGACATGCTGAGTCCGTTTTTGGGCTCTGTTTTTCTAGATTCTGCTCTGAAGTACGTGTTTAGGAACGGTGTTGACTTTGACCAACAGGTTTGACTTTGACCGGTGTTGACCAAAGTTGACCAGGGGTGTTCCTAAGGTTTTTCGACGTGCTGAATCCGTTTTTGCGATCCGTTGAGCCAAATTCCATCACGAAGTGTGAGTTTTGTGCAAACGAAGATGTCTTCCACAGGTGGAAAGTTTGAAATCAAGAAGTTTGATGGGAGAATGAGTTTCAGTCTTTGGAGGATTAGATTCAAGGCATTTATGACAATGCAAAGACTTTGGAAAGTCATTGAAGAAGTGATCCCGGAAAAGACGGAACCAGCAGTGAGAGAAGAACTCGAAGCGAAAGCCTTGAGTGCAATACATATGTCCGTGACAAATGAAGTATTGCTGGAGATTGCTGAGAAGACGACAGTAGTTGAGGCTTGGAATACTTTGGTGGAATTTTATGCATCTAAATCTCTCACCAATCGCCTCTACTTGAAGAAGCGATTGTATCATCTTAGAATGAAAGAAAGTACGTCACTAAAACAACACCTTGATGAGTTTACCTCTTGTTTTATTGCTTTGAAGGATGTGGGTGTTAAAATTGATGACGAAGATCAAGCTATGATCGTATTATGCTCCTTACTGCCTTCATATATGAACTTTGTGGATACTATGTTGTACGGGAGGGATAAAATTACCTTTGAAGATGTGATTACTTCATTAAAATCGAAGGATCTTCAAACACATATTCCGGGACATAAGGAAGAAGTTCATGGGGAAGGTTTAGTGAGTAGAGGGAGATCGGAGAATAGAGGGGGATCTTCGAATAGAAAGATAAGCAAGTCAAGGTCAAAATCAAGAACAAGGAAGTTACGCTGTTTCGAGTGTGGTGAAAAGGGTCACATTAAGAAAGAATGTCCAAAATTGAAAAAGGGAAAGAAAAAGGTGGATAATTCAGCTAATGTGGTGGAGAGTGCTGACAGTGATGGAGATAACTCGAGTAGTACCGAGGAAGTTTTGACTGTGAGTGGATCACAATGATATAATCAATGGATTCTTGATACTGGTGCAACGTTCCATATGTGTCCTAGGCGCGACTGGTTCTCTTCTTATTCCAAAATAGAAGGGAAAGTCTTTTTAGGCAATGATCTTTCGTTGAAGGTGGAGGGAATGAGCATCGTAAATATCAAGATGTTTGATGGTATTACAAGATCTCTCGAATGTTGGCATGTACCGGAGCTAAAGAAAAACTTGATTTCTCTTGGGCGTTTGGATTCTCATGGATACAAATTCCGAAGTGAGAATGGTGTCTTAAAGGTGACCAAAGGTGCAATTGTTCTCTTGAAAGGGAACTTGACTGGCGGCCTATATGTCCTTCAAGGTAGTATAGTTACAGATGTTGACATTGCGCAGTTGTGGCACAAAAGGTTGGGCCATATGAGCGAGAGGGGACTGACCGAGCTGAGTAAGAGGGATTTGCTTTATGGACAAAGAACTGGAAAGCTTGAATTCTGCGAGCATTGTGTTTTTGGAAAGCAAACCAGGGTGAAGTTCAGCAAAGGGCAGGAGAACACCAAAGGTACACTTGATTATATTCATTCTGATCTTTGGGGTCCTAATAAAGTTCCTTCCAAGAAAGGTGCCAGGTATTACATCACTTTCATTGATGCATACTCTCGGATGGTGTGGGTATACTTCTTGAAAACTAAAGATGAGGCGTTTCCAACATTTGTCGAGTGGAAGACGTTGATTGAGAAACAGACTGGTAAACAAATTAAGCGTCTTAGGACTGACAATGGGTTGGAATATTGCAATAAAGAGTTTGATGAGTTCTGCAGGAAACATGGCATTGTGAGACACCGCACATGTGTAAGGACACCACAACAGAATGGAGTTACAGAACGCATGAATAGAACTCTAGTGGAGAGAGCTTGTTATATGCTCTCCCAATCTGGTTTGAGTCTAGACTTTTGGGCTGAAGCCGTCAATACGGTATGCTACTTGGTGAATAGGTCTCCATCCAAAGCTATTGAATTGAAAACTCCTTTGGAGTTATGGTCTGGTAAGCCTGCTGACTACTCTCGATTGAGGGTGTTCGGTTGCCCTGCATACGCTCACGTGAAGGATGGCAAGTTGGAGCCGAGGGCAAAGAAATGCATATTTCTAGGCTATGCGTCCGAGAGGAAAGGTTACAGGTTGTGGTGCACAGATCCAAAGTCTCCAGGTTTCCTCATCAGCAGGGATGTCATATTCAATGAGTCTGCTTTATTAGACCAAGAAAAGGAGAAAGCGGTAGCTGGTTTAGACCACGGTGTCAAAGAGCAGGTAGAGGTATTTGCTGATGTTCCAAATGTTCCATCTAGCAATAGTAGCAGTCAAATTCAGCCGACTCAACCAATCGAGGTACATGATCAAAATGTGCCCGAACAATGTATACAAAGATTGCCATCGGGCGAGAAAGGAGACAGATTAGAGAGCCTCAAAGGTACGGATACGCTGATCTTGTTGCTTATGCTTTGATCATTTAAACAATTGAAGGACATAAGTCGAATTCATACAAAGAGGCCATATCTGGGAAAGATTCTGCTCAGTGGGTGGATGCCATGAGTGAGGAGATTGAGTCTCTTCATAAGAATCAAATGTGGGAGCTTGTTGAATTGCCTAAGGGACAGCGAGTTGTCGGTTGCAAATGGGTTTACATGAAAAAGGAAGGTACTCCAGGGGTTGAAGGTCCTCGATACAAGGTACGGTTGGTGGCAAAAGGCTATACATAAAGGGAGGGTGTTGACTTCAACGAAGTGTTCTCTCCGGTTGTGAAGCATAGTTCCATCAGGGTTTTACTTGCTTTGGTTGCTCTTCATGACTTAGAGCTTGAGCAGCTAGATGTGAAAACGGCATTTTTGCATGGTGATCTTGAAGAGCAAATTTACATGAGTCAACCAGAGGGGTATATAGTTCTTGGTAAGGAGAACCATATTTGCAAACTGAAGAAGTCCTTGTATGGGTTGAAGCAGTCACCTCGGCAATGGTATAAGAGATTTGACACATTCATGGTAGGTGCTGGATACACAAGGAGTGCCTATGACAGCTGTGTGTATCTCAAAAGGCTTCCAGATGGTTCGTTTGTGTACTTGTTGTTGTATGTTGATGATATGCTTATTGCTGCTAAAAGCATGTCTGCAATTGATGAATTAAAGAAGCACCTAGGTGCTGAGTTTGAGATGAAGAATCTTGGAGCAGCAAAGAAGATTCTTGGCATGGAGATTCACAGATATAGAAATGCTGGGAAACTGTTCTTGTCTCAACAGAGTTATATTGAGAAGGTGCTGGAGCGTTTCGGGATGCTTAAAGCTAAGCCTGTAAGTGTGCCGCTTGCTGCTCATTTCAAGTTGTCTGCAAATTTTTCACCTAAAACTGAGGAGAAGGTGGAGCATATGTCTCATGTTCCATACACGAGTGCTGTTGGTAACTTGATGTATGCTATGGTGTGCACTCGACCTGATATTTCACATGCAGTTAGTGTTGTGAGCAGGTATATGGCATCACCTGGGAAAACACACTGGGAAGCGGTGAAATGGATAATGAGATATTTGCGTGGTACTGCGAATATAGGATTGCTATTTAGCAAGATGACTGGAGATTGCGCGAGGTTGGTAGGTTATTGTGATTTAGACTTTGCGAGTGACCTTGATAAGAGAAGATCTCTGACGGGTTACGTGTTTACTCTCCGGATGTGCTATCGGTTGAAAGCGACATTACGCCATCGTGGCATTGTCGATCATCAAGCGGAGTACATGGCAATTACAGAAGCTGTGAAGGAGGCCATGTGGTTACAAGGCCTAGTTCGTGATCTTGGACTGCAGCAAGATACAAGTACAGTCTTTTGTGATAGCCAGAGTGCAATCCATCTGACGAAGAATCAGATGTATCATGAGAGGACTAAACACATTGATATCAGATATCATTTTATCAAAGATGTTATATCACAAGGAATCATATTGGTGCAGAAGATATCTACCCATGAGAATCCAGTAGATATGATGACTAAGGTGATTCCAATCAGCAAGTTTAAGCATTGCTTGGACTTGGTTGCTATTTGCGGTGCGGAGCATTGAGCTCTTGGAGGCAATTGGCTGCAGGGATGATGGTGTATTGATTGGAGCGAATACGTGTCAAGGTAGAGATTTGTTGAATGTGACCCGTATTCTTGGACAACAAGAATAGCAGATTTCCTTGTTAGCATATTACCTTATTCACTTGTTACCTTTTGTAGCACATAATTAATTAGTTGCCTTTTCTGCTTAATAGGTTTAGGAAACCTTTGCACTATAAATATGTGGCAATACTCATTATATTATGTGTGAGAGAGAAACCAAAATGAGAGCCTTGTAGCATTCGTGATCAATAATAGAATTATTCTCTGTTGCCCATGGACGTAGGCTTCAAAGCCGAACCACGTAATTCTTGTGTCCATTATTTCTTCTCGTATTCTTCGTGTTTGCATGTTTTTCCCCAACATTTAAATATCTCAATTTTTTAATTATTATTATTACTTTTGTTTTTGAAGTCAAGTGAAGGTTTCAATTGATTATGCATATGCTCAGACCTACTCTGATTTTCAAACATAGTTATTTATCTGAATATGATGTCAATATGGAATTGTTTGACTTGGTATTATGTCAATGAAGTTACACGTTGGCGAGAACTATGTTGCATATTCGTTGGCAGCGACATAAATAGCAAACGAAACAAAATGCTTGGATGTGTGTAATGATTTTTCATAATGGAAATTTCACTTCTTTATGGGCAGTTCTTAAATTTAAAGAATTTTTTTACTTGAAAGATTCTTTTTAGGTGAACTCTTCCTTTAACTTAAGTTATTACAATGTGATAATACTATAAGTGGTTGAAGGGTTTGCCATATGGAGCAACCCTTGAGGAGTTGCACATTTGAAAGGAAAATAAAGGGTGTCTACGGTTTGCTGAGATTTCATAAAAAATTTAAAGTAAATTTTTAATATTATTGATTTAAAGTATAATTTTTAATAATAACATTATTAATATTTTAATTATATTTATCATTAAATGTATAATTTCAATCATATTTCATATATTAATTCAAAGTACAAATTTTAATATTATTAGTTATATAAAATTTGATAAAAATAAAATTAACATCATAATTCGTGCATCCACGGGTCATCAACTATTGTGCATGTGTGTGTATATATATTGTTTTGAAAATAATTATAAAATATAAAAGAAATATATGAATAATATAATAAAGATTGTGGGAAAATTAAGAGAGAAGGAGAGTAATTTATTGTTTCTCTTGGTACAACGTCTACAATATAGAGTGCCCTATTTGTAAGAATAGTTACATAAGGTTAGAATTTATTTAGACTTAATTAAAATATATAAGCCAATCTAATTTAATCATATGAGAGTCTACATAATCATAAATTATATCTAGAGTTTGGATAATAATAGAGTATCCTAAAGATGAAAATCAATAGTAATAATTCATTAATTTCACAATACTCCTCCTTTGATATTCATCTTATTAGAGTATTTCTCATTAAAAAGATTACTATGTTCTTGTCATACGCTTTAATCTGCCTCATTAAAAAGTTAATCAAAAAAACCTAGTGGACAAAACCTAGGCTATGGGAAAAGGAGTTAAGTGAGTATCATATAAAGAAGCCTTTGAGTATATATGCTAATCTTGTAGTTTCTCAAATATTATTATAGATGATATTATTTCAAATGAAGTTCTCACTTGAAAAACAACTATTTCACATTTCTTTCGGAGTTCATGCATTTCAACATAATATGTGAGATTCAATCACTTTCAATAGAATTTCCTTTTTGCTCAAACAATACATGTGATATCATTTACTTGTTTGAGTAACCCATTGGTATGCTTTGAAGAAGTAATAATAATAATAATAATAATAACAATAATAATAATAATAATAATAATAATAATAATAATAATAATAATAATAATAATAAGTCTCTACGAGTATCAATAATTGATAATTTTAGCATATATAAAAAACATTTTGCTCATTGTAAATCAAACAAGTATTCAAAAACTTTCATACTGAATCAGCTTTGATCCGAGTGTCTTGATATAATAATCTCACGCTATTGCTTATAATGATAATAAAATTTATGTGTAATACCTCAAATGACTTTCTATTGGTGCAGAACCAAGTCTTGCTAATAAAATAAGAGATAATAGTGCCGAAACATATAGTATAGCCAGATATATTTTCTCTTATATTATAACAAGATATGTTAATATATAAATAACATTGATGTATGACACTTCATGACCAATATTTTCATTATCCTCGCAAATCAAAATGGTCCATCTAATATAAAAAATAAAAATATTACGACACTTAAAGTATGAGCATTTAGCTTCTAAAATCTTGAATGGATAATCGTCTGATTAACCAAAATAATACAAAGGAAAAGAAAAGTTCCCAAACTAATATATTTTGAAACTGACTTCTCAAAATAGTATTTGGCAACTAACTTTTGCCAAATCATTTGGCAACTAACGTTTTGGCACCGAAGACTTTTGCCAAATCCTTTAGTAAAGATGTGTTGCCAAATCATTTGGCAAAAATCTTAATTTTCTTTTTTTTATTAATTCTCATTCGATTTATTTATTTAATTTTTGTTTTTTTTCCAACTTTTTCTCGATCAATAAAGAGAATGAATATATTTATTTTTCTGATGGGGGACTGTTTTTCTATTTTTTAAGGGTGAATTACTCAACTTTTCCCTGTGGTTTGACAAATGTGCACAATAATACCTTGTGGTTACGAAATTAGCTAAGTAACCCCTATAGTTTCAATAAGGGTGCACATAGACCCCCTCCGTTAATTTTTCCATCCAAAATAACATGTCATCTTTTTTTGAGTTTCAAGCAGCTATATTTCAAAATCTCCGTCTTCGTTCAGAGATAGATCAAATAGAGCTAACATTTCGGTGTCCAACTTACTTCGCTGGCCCATATGTACGTTATAATGCAATATCAATCAGCGATGATAATGATGTTCAACGTATGTATGAATTTGCCTCCAGTAATCCCAACATAAGTGTTGTTGAAGTGCATGTTGATATTGTGCATACTGAAGTATCTCCCACTAACTTGGTTGGTTTGCCTGACCTTAATAGAGAAGAAGTTGGACATGGCGATTTTTCACAATTCACCATTTTCAACCAAGGTGAGATCAATGTTCAGACCACAACGGCCCAGTTTGGATCATTATATGTTTCACAGCAACCGACATTCTATGAAGTGGGTACATCTTCAATAAACTTTTCTATCTTTAATTTGTTTAAAAAATAAAAAAGTAATTAAATTAAAAAAAAGACACCATCCCTACCACCCCCCAACCCACCAGCCCCTACCACCCCTGCCACCCCACCCCCACGCCTAGCTAGCCCCCACCCTACCAACCCCCATCACCCCTGCCACCCCACCCCCAGCCCCAGCCAGCCCTCACCCCCGCTACCCCTTCCCCCCACCACCCTGCAGCAGCCCCCTCTCTCATCCACCCCACCCCTATCGCCCTACTCCCAGCAACCCGCACCCTAGCTACCCTACCCCCAGCAGCTCCCACCCCCCCCCCCGCTGCCCCTACCCCTGCTGCCACGACCCCCGTCACCTCGACCCCCAGTAGCCCCCACCCCCGCTGCCCCCACCCCCGCCACCCCCACCCCTCATCCTTCATGTTTTCTTTTTTTTTGTGTTTTTCTAATTTAATTTTTTTATTTTTAATTTTTAAATAAAATAAAAGTAAAATAGATATTTTATTTAATAATTTAGGGGCAAAATGGACTTTTTACTAAAATCCGTTAAAAAACTAACGATAGTTAGCTTTTGGGGGTCGTGTGCACTATCGTTGAAACCATAGGGGGTCAAGTAGCTAATTTGTAAAACATAGGAGAAAGTTGTGAATATTAGTCAAACCACGAGGGGGAGTTGAGCAATTCACCCATTTTTAATGAGAGAGTTGAGGGAGGGGAGGGTTTAATTAGGAGAAGAAAGTGGTTGGACATTAATTCATTTCATGGTTAGCAAAGGGAGAAAAAGAGACACATCGGAAAGATTTAATAATTATCTTTAAAAGATAAATGAAGAGATAGAATATGTGCATCTCGAGCTGAAAGCATGTACAAATCAATATGAATTTTTCCTTTCTTTTTGTAAAAGAGCCTAACCATTAGGCGTAGGTATCTGAATTTTTTTCTCTTTCTTTTTTTTTTTTTGGTAGTTGCTAAATCGTTAGTTTGCTTACAAATTTTTTTGGCACCTAACCATTTTACACCAATTTTTTAATTTTTTTAAAGGCGTCTAATTATTAGGTACCAATTTTTTCTTTTTTGGCAAAACATTGTTATTATATTTTTCGCGCTTTTCGCAAAGTAGTTTATCAATAGCTTACCAAACCTATACATAGATCGAATTGTGGCATAAAGAATATTATATGATAAATAAATTTGTTATATCTCATTAAAGAATTAATTTTGGTGTTGAATAGTTAGGTGCCCAAAAAAAGAAACAAAATTACAAGCACATAATGAATAGACAATTGCAAAAAAAAAATATCGTTGTGCCAAATGATTTGGCAAAAATTAGTTGCCAAATTTAATGGCCACCGATTTGGCAAAATTTAGTTGCCAAATCATTTGGCAAACATACTATTTTGGGAAACTCTTTTTGAAGGGAGTTTAGTTTTAAAACTTTTCTTCTTTTTTATATTATTTTAGTTAATTCTCCTGAATAATCTTACATTTGAATAATACTTTATTTTCAAATTGAGTAAAAATTGTCTCAAACTAACATCTAGCAAATCATCTGTTAGTAGACTTTTGCCAAATCATTTGGCCAAAAAAACTGAATTTCTTCCCCCCTCCCCTCCTTCCCACCCCCCCGGTCCCTCGCGCAAATGCCTATTAGGCTATTTTTGTTTGTATTTCTCTAGCTTTTCTCAATTAGTATATTCATTTTTTTCTACTTTTCAGGTTTAATAGTAAAGATTCTTCAGGTTAAATAGGTAGAATAGTAAAGATTCTTAGGTTAAATAGTAAAGATTCTTCTAGTTGAATCTGAAAAGTAAGAAAGCATAATTGATTCTTCAGCTGAAGTTTTTTATTTTTATCATTTGAGGTGGAATTGCAGAGATTGTACTAAACATGATATGAACATCCAACCACTTGCTTCTCTTATATAAACTTTTCCCTCCCTTGACTTCCCTAATTAGAAAAGAGGAAAACACTTCCCTGCATCAGAAACATAAAATCATCTCATCTCAAATCCTTCATTCAACATACTCTTGGAAGTCTTTATTCAACTTTCATCATTCATTATTTTTTCAAATAGTAAGCTCAATAAGTGGACGTTCATCTTGAGTTGAGAACATGTACAAATTAATACGAGATGTAGCAAAAGAATACTTCTGACAAAGTCATCAATTCTACTAGACCGAGAATCTACCTCTACCATTTCATTCAAATATTTTGAATACAATTTATCAAATAAAGCAATACTATTGATAATTACCACTCTTGAGCCTACTATTTGAAAAAATAATGAATGATGAAAGTTGAAGAAAGACTTCTGAAAGTATGTTGAATGAAGGATTTGAGATGAGACAATTTTATGTTTGTGATGCGGGGAAGTGCTTTTTTCTTTTCTAATTAGGGAAGATGAGTGAGGGGGAAGTTTATATAAGAGAAGAAGCATGTGGTTGGGTATTTATTTCATGTTTGGCACAATCTCTGCAATTCCACCTGAAATGGTAAAAACAAAAAATTTAGCTAAAGAATCAATCATGCATTCTTACTTTCCAAATTCAACCTGAAGAATCTTTACTATTGTACCCATTTAACCAGAAGAATATATACTAATAATCCTAAAAAGGTAGAAAAATGAATATATTGATTGAGAAAAGCTGGAGAAAAACAAACAAAAGTAGCCTAATAGGCATGGGACTTTTTCTTGGGGGGAGGAGGAGGGGAGAGGGAGGGGGATTCAGTTTTTTTTGCCAAATGATTTGGCAACAAATTTTTGTTGAATGATTTGGGAAAAGTCTGCGGCCAAAAAAGTTAGTTACCAAATGATTTGGTAAATATGGAAAAATTTGTTATCAAATTATTTCGCAAAAATACTATTTTGAAAAACTGAGTTCAAAGTATGTTAGTTTGGGAATTTTTATTTTTTTCATATTATTTTGATTAATTCTCTGCCCTATTTATAAGAGCAATACAAGAGCAGTTACATATGTTTAAAATTTATTTAGATTTAATTAAATACATAAGCTAATCCAATTTCATCATATGAGAGTCTAGATAATCATAAATCAAATCTAGACTTTGGATAATAATAAAGTAGCCTAAAGATGAATATCAATAATAATAATTTCATAATTTCATAATACTCATTTTTTTATATTCATCACTTCAGAATATTCCTCATTAAAAATAGTACAATGTTTTTGTAATACGCTTCAATCTGCCTCATTAAAAACTTTGTCTGGAAAACCTAGTGAGACAAAAGTAGGCTAAAGAAAAAAGAGTAAAGCGTGTATTTATTTTCCCTCATATCATCATATCAAAAAGTCTTTGAGTATACATGCTAATCTTATAATTTCTTAAATATTATTATAGATGATTTTATTTCAATTGAAGTTCTCATTTGAGAAATATCTATTTCACATTCCTTTGGGAGTTCATGCATGAATTTCATCATAATATGTAAGATTCAATAATTTCTCTTAACTCAAACAATGCATATGATATCATTTACTTGTTTGAGTAATTGATTGGCATACATTGAGGAAGTAATAATAATAATGAGCCTCTACTAGTATTAATTCTTGATAATTCTAGCATATATATAGATATTGCTTGTTGTAAGTCAAACAAATACTTAAAAATTTTCATACTAAATCAACTTTGATCCAAGTGCCTTGATATAAAAAACTCACATTATTACTTTTAATGATAACAAAATCGATATGTAATACCTCAATGGCTTTCCATTGGTACAGAATCAAACCTTGTTAATAAAATATGAGATAATCGTACAGGCACAAATACTATAGAAAGATATATTATCTCTTATGTTATAACAAGATACATATATATATAACATTGATGTATGACACTCCATGAATATTTTCATTATCCTTGCAAATCCAAATTGTCCATCTAATATTAAGAATTAAAATATTCAGACACTTGTAGTACGAACATTTTGCTTCTAATTCCTAAATGAATAATCTTACATCTGTATAATACTTCATTTTCTGTATAATACTCGATTTTCAGATCGAGTAAAAAATTTGTCTCAAAATTCTATATGAATACGCAATCGAGAGCTTTTAACGATTCCCTCTTATATATATTTCTTCACTGAAACATTTGAACTATTCAACCATTTCTTTAGAAGATTTGCACTAAAACAAATGTATTTCAATTTTCTAAATTGTCAAACCATACAAAAATCTTTTGTAATTCAATTGAATAAATTTTTCTAAAGATTTTATGCTTCAAATATTTTCAACCCTTTAGGGACATGTATACTAATGAACATATATATAAATTATTCCACATTCATAAGATACATATTTAGTCGTTTGAGAAATTGTCAGACTAATTAAATTAATTTCATCCATCACATTGAAACATATCTCCTTATATTCAACCCTAAGTCTCTGGTGCTTGGTTTATATAAGAATAGTACAATCAATCTAAGTATAACTACATAACAAACTATCTCATTCCCTGACTAATATTTAGCAGTTTAAGCTAAAAAATTGTAAATATTAGCCTATTCCCCTAGAACCCAATTTAGGTGGCACCACAAGGAAGTACTATTCTGAACTGGAATCACCAACAGTCACTTTCTGCCCTTCAGGTATAAATGCTGGCTCCAAATTTTGGAACTTCGCCCGATATAAACCCTCATCTTCAATTACTGGTGGTATACACCATGTTCCTAGAGAAGGACCTGAGGTGTTGCCACCTACAAATAATTTCAGCAGGCCTCACATTACATACACGGGGGAGAAAATGGATAAAAAGAAAGCCAAGCAATAGGATGACAAATAATAATTTCCTTGTCACTCGCATATAAATAGGAATGCATTGTGTAACCAACAGAAATGGTATTTATGCGATGCGACCAACAAAGAAAGGGTATCTTCTTCTGTTTTCTCTTCGAAGAAGTAAAATTGATGCAAAGTCAAATATCCTAGTGCGAGTCTCTTTGGAAGCTCAATATAAAACTTTGTAGTTTTATCAAGGTAAAAGTTCACCTTCTTTAGTAGCTTCTTCACATCTTCTCTGATAGTTCATAGACAGTTCAGGATCCAAAGCTTTCAGCAAGGCACCGTACTTCTCTTCAGCTTCAGATATAAATTCTGCCTGGCAAAAAAGAACTACTTTTAACTTCTAAATGAGACATGCCTGGACTTCAATGTTATCTTCCAGTACTTATCAAAGCAAAATTTACTTTGAAAAGTAACAATATAGTTATTTGTATACAAGAATATGAAAAGTAATCAAGAAACTTCTCAGAATAGATAGTTTGTCAATTTCAAAAATACACTAGTCACCAAAGGGTCATATAAAGTAGCAGTTTAGGAACATATATCTAACATATGCAATAGAAGCCGTGAGGGAAAACAAGAAAATTAAGCTGTCACTTAATTTTCTTGTATATTCCCTGTCTCACAAGCTACTTCCTGGAAGCTTTTTTGGTTATTAACTGGAAAAACTACAAGTGCACTTCCCTACTTGCCTGGTCATACTCATTGGATGTCTTACCAGTTATAATCAAGAAAAATGGATTTCTAACATTTTCTGCTTTCTGTAAGCAAGCACTAAAGGCTTATGGGTTTCAGAGGTTAACTTGGTTCACTGGAGGAAAGCTAATTATATAAATCAATATCATTTCAAAAACTTTTCTTTTTGATCTCAAACAAATTCTTTTCTTTTTTTTTTTTTTCTTTCTCCTGGCAGAAAGCACTAAAAGGCATATGGATTTTGGAGGTTCACTGCAGGAAAACTGGTTATCTAAATCAATATCTTCAAAACTCGAATGTAAAGATTTTGGCATTGCAGCTTTCTTACTTATTGGCATGGCAGATCTACAGACAACAAAGTGACAATTGAATTGATCACTAATTCATTATCCATTTAGTTCTCTATTTCTCCTTCTACAAATGTTCCTACGTCCTAAATAAGTATGCACCTCTACATGGGCCAAGGCAGGTGAATTGCGCCTTCTGATCTCCTGTCATGTTATCTGGTCCATGACCAGTTTTTGGAGTATATGAGGGGAGGTTGAATTGTAATTCTTCTATTTTGTCGGGTAGATAGCAAGAAAGCATGACTAGCCCTTTGCAAGATGGGAAGAGAGAAGTACTGAACTGGCAGAACATATGTGGAAACATCTGGGGAAGATTGAAAGCAGATCAGGAAGTTTCTCTAGCGGCTGGCCTTCTCTATCTAACTAGAGAACCTCTCTTTCTCTACAAGGCACTAGAACGTTCACCCATGCTTTGAGTTTCCCGAGCAAGTTTCTTCTAGTGTCAGGTTTTAGCACCTCTGCAACGCTAAAGCACAAAAGACACCACTGGAATAGGTTTCATGTCCTTTGACAGTCACCTGCTTATCTCTTGGGGTCCTCACATGCTCTTTGATGATCCAGATTGATTCTTATTGTTCTTTTCCTGTTTTAGTAACGTTATTATTCTGTGGTTCCTTACATTGAGATGCCTTATTGTGGAAGAAAACTTCTAATGTTAAACAGAGGCATCTTTTGTATATATTTTAATGAACAATTACTAACCAGGATTGCTGGTGCAGCAGAACTTCCATATATTTTGACGAACATACGCAGAATATTAAAATTATTCTCCAACACGTCCTCCTGTTAAAGGGAAGAGATTACAGATGGAGTTCATCGAGAAAAACCAGGATAGGAGCAGGGACTGACAACAAAAGAGTTACTCACCTCATAGTCAAACCTATGAAATCACCATGTAACCCTCCAGTGAGCTCATATGCATTTAGAAAACAAGAAAGGGAAAACAGTCTTAGGCTTAACCATATATCATAAAATGAGAAATGCAAAACGGACAGAAAGGAAGAATTCCAAGCAAGACTATATACCAAGCCAAAAAACAATATATATATATATATATATAAATGGAGCAGGGAAGAATTCTTTTGTGTATCGGGGTTGCAAAAGTTCTACACCTCACAATAACTTTTTCGGTACACAATAGCTATAATCAGGATGATCAGCCAAAGTGTGAATTAGACATGTACTGAACTCCTATAGAAGTCAAAAGATATATATATATATATAAATGGAGCAGGGAAGAATTCTTTTGTGTATCGGGGTTGCAAAAGTTCTACACCTCACAATAACTTTTTCGGTACACAATAGCTATAATCAGGATGATCAGCCAAAGTGTGAATTAGACATGTACCGAACTCCTATAGAAGTCAAAAGACATATAATTGAATATGGGTATACGCCACGCTTAATACCTCATGCCTGGACTCCAAAAAATTTTCAAAGAATTCAGATTTCGAAATCGAAAGAAAGATTTGTCTTCTTTTAAATTCAAATTCCTATTCCTATTTTGACCAAAAGACAAATCTTTCTTTGAATTTTTAGTCATTCTATTATTCATGGAATAGGTGATGATCCAATGGTTCAGGGTTCAGGGTTCAGGGTTTAGGGTTTAGGGTAAGAACATCACCGGATAGGATAAGGTGAGATAATGTTTTGCACCCTCCTAGTAGGCAGCGTTCTAGTATTCTCTACCCTATACCTAGGGCTGGAAAACGGGCCGGCTTAGGTCAAGCAACCCATTTAGGCCAGGGTAAGTGAGTTGGTGGGTCTGGTCGGGCCATTTTAGTGGCTCTGCAAAGTGCCAACCCACACCCTCCCCTTGGAGGGTTAGCAGGTCGGCGGGTTAGGTGGTTTGACCATCCATATTTTTCTAAAAAATAAAGGTATGCATTTTTAAAAAAATAATTATGAGTCAAATACTTAAATTTTTAAATCATACTGTAGGACCATAATCAATCACAAAAATAGTAATTAAGCTTAAATCACATGAGTAGTTATACATGATTTTTAAAAGTAAAGGCAGGTTGGGCAAGATAAAAGGGTTGGGGGTTAGCTTGTCACCTGCGGATCAGCCTAACATAACCCGCATTGTTTGCGAGTTGGGTCAGGTTGACCCATTTGTATGGCAGGTGATTAGCTCAACCCTAATCTCCTTTCTTGGCAAGTTAGGTAGGTTCACCCGCGGGTTTCAACCTGTTTTACCAGCTCTATCAATACCTACCTATCACCTTTATCAATCAGCTTTACTATAGCCTTACCCTTACCCTTTAATGAGCTGGATGAGTAAAAAGTAACTCCGTAAATTTCCTCTCTCTCTCTAACTCTTTACTCTCTTCAAATCTTGAAAACATGTAAGATGATTGAGAAAAATAATAATTTGAAAGAGAACTAGAATAAATGTAATTCTAAAATTGCCAATCCTGGAAAAACATACAAGTTTCATAAAATGGTACTTGAGAAAAAAAATAGTTGTGGTAAGATGAGATATGATATGGCGCTTCCAAATGTTAACCTGAATTCTATCAAAAACAATCATCTAACCAACAATTGCTGAATAGGGAGTAGATTAAGCAAAAGAGACTCGAGGGTGTCTCAGATTTTTATAGCTTTACAAGTGATGAAGTCATTTAATGCATTTTCTGCCATTCTATTGCGCACAAATTTTAAAACCATTATCTTCCATGAAGCATTTTTCTTATTTACATACTGAAGCAGCCAAGCCCAAGCCCGTAATTTTTACTATGCTCCAGAGGGATAGTGCTCCTGTAGAGCACTATACATCATACTGTGTGTGAAGGGTATGCGCACACAGTATGTAGTGGTACATGTATTCAAAATTCTTCTATTATAGGTTCAAAATTTTTATATTATATGTCCAAAATTCTTATATTCTATGTTCAAAACTCTTATTTGTGGCTTAACATAAGAGTTTTGAACATATAATATAAGAATTTTGAATAGGTAATATAGGACTTTTGAACACAAAGTATAATCTATGAGCATGTAATATAAGAGTTTTGAACATAAAATATAAAATTTATGAGACTATAATTTTTATTTTGTGAACTTGCTTTAAAACTATTGAACTTATAATATAAGAGTTTTGAATATATAATATAAGAACTTTTAAACATATAATATAAGAATTTTGAACATGTAATATAAAAGGTTTGAACAAAACATAATCTATGAGCATGTAATATAAGAGGTTTGAATATAGAATATAAAATTTATGAGATTATAATTTTTATTTTATAAACTTGCTTTTAAACTTTTGAACTTATAATATAAAAGTTTTGAAAACATAATATAAGAATTTTGAACATATAATATAAGAGTTTTGAACATAAAATATAAAATTTATGAAATTATAATTTTTATTTTGTGAACTTGCTTTTAAGCGTTTGAATATGTAATATAAGAATTTTGAAAAAATTTGCAACTTGGTATAAGAGCTTTAAACATATAATACAAATATTTTGAACCTATAATATAAAAATTTTGAACTTATAATATAAAACTTTTGAACACATGTACTGTTACGTATTGTGTACGCGTACTGTTCACACACACAGTACAATATGCAGTGCTCATGCAGAGCACTATGCATATGGTGACCAAAGTAGCCCAATCCCAAATTAACTTTGATTGTTTTAGTTAGTTTTTTGTTTTAAATTGTTACTGTTCATATGTTTTATTCACGTGTTACTGTAGCAATATTCTGGATTTTTATTTATTTCCATTTTTAGATGGGTAAGATTAGAATTCAGTCAACGGTCAAGATTTCTGCTTTTAAGAGGGTTTTCTTATATATATAAGGTCTCCTCAACTCAAGAGACAACTTTTCTAGAAATTACTCAATAATATTTTATTCTCTACTAGGGTTTTTTATCTTAGGGATTTCTTGGCAAATTTCAGCCTTGAAATTGAGCTCTTTAATTCATCTTTTTTCTTGTTACGTTCTCCAAATATCCGCTGCATTGCATACTTACATATATAGTTAGCTGAAAACCAAACACATGAAAAGAATGCCTGGTTGGCAATTGCTTTTGATTGAAGTTGAGTAACCTGGGTTCAAACACCATAACTATATTTAAACCTGAGCTGCGCTGCCATATATTTTTCACAAAAGAGAAGACCGGTTTGATTTACATTGTTCACTATCCTGACAATAGTTGTTCAATTGGATATCCAATTCAAGCAGATTCTCTACCTTAATGGATTTTCTGACATTCTGTTGTGCACCAATTTTAAAAAACATTATACTCGTATATATAGTTAGTTGAAAACCAAACACATGAAAAGAATGTTTGGTTGGTAGTGGCTTTTGATTGAAGTTGAGCAACCACGGTGCAAACACCATAACTATACTTTATTTAACTTGAGCTGCCATATATTTTTCAGGAAAAAAAAGATCGATTTGATTTACCCTGTACACTACCCTGACAATACTTGTTCAATTCAGTATCCAGTTCAGGCGGATCCTCTAGCTTATGCATTAAGTTTGGCCAAAGAATTTTATACCTTATATGTACTCAATCTACTGCTTTCCTAATCTCACCCTGGCCTAAGACCAGGCTAAAGTATTATATTAATTTAACTTGTCCAACCCCTAAGACCAAGAAATGGCCAGATTCAAGATCACATGAATAAAGTCATTACATGCAAAGGCCTATAGGATAGCAAATAGGAAAATGCAAAGTTGCAAGCATAGAAGTCTCCCATAAAAGAGAGTTCATAAAAGACTTAAGAAAAAGAATTCTTTATCATTGATGAGAATATCAACCGAAACAGACATCTATACCTCAAATCATCAATGAATTGATCAAGAGAAAGTGCTTACAAGTCATCAGATACCTCCACAAGCAACTCCGAGATTGACAGAAATTCCAAATGCAATTCATTTACCTTCAGAACAGCTTCAAAGAAACAAACTCATAATGAAATATTTGACACTACAAGCAAAAAATCAGTATCAGATTGCATCTCAATGATAATTCACTGTGATAACAACAACCGCTAATCTTTTTGTATAAAGTTGAAAGACCAAGGAAAGCAATGATGTTGACCACCCTATTTATGGACAGAATACATTCATCCACTAAACAATCTTGACAAAACAAGTGATGCAACATCCACAGACCACACAGAAAAAAAGAAACTTTTAGTGAAGAACTCAGCAACCAGACAGCTGTTTGTAACCTCAGTACCATTTTCTCCTTAAAAGATGAACATCAATCTCAAAACTACATTACGAGCCTTTTTTCACACTATATTCCTAAAGATAAAAGGCTGTAGCAGCAGAGAATAATTCAAAGCTGATAACCACATTGTATATTCTTAACATACATGGCAGAATAATACCTTTTCACCTCTCAGTTGATACAAGATAAGATTGAGCACTCGGTAATCAAAGGACTTCAAACGGATTGCCCTTGTCACGTCATCAACTGATATCTGTGCAGATTATTTTTTGCCAAAGAAGATAACATGTTAGGATTTAAAGCCAATTTTCACCTGACACCTACATCGTAGAACAGTGAATGATGAAATTCCTCACTCATTAGATCCTAGAAGAAAAATCTCTTACGTGATGCTCAAAATCACTTTCCTTAGGCAAGAAAAGATTGATCTTCCTTTCCGGATTAGACTAATTTATAAGATTTTCGGCTTATGTCGCTTCAAATCAAGAGTTTGCAATTACTGCTAGCACATTATATTCTATCAGCAGCACTGTGAACTTTTATCTACCCTGTTCCCTATAGAAGTTCCCTCTGAGTCCAGGCATCTAGGAATCAGATAATCTGATGTGTAAAAGAATTCATTTGATTTCTTTTATTGGCCTCTAGGCAATAAGACTGCATAGCTTACAGAAAAGTAACAAAGTTAGGTTGTCGATACATGCTACATTGGTGTGAGAAATAAACTATTCAAGTACCGAAGATTTATATAAGAAGCTCACTTTCTTCTAGCATCTCTTCCACAAATTAGAAAGTTATTGCAGGTTTATCAGATCACAGACAAATGGAGTCCTGTAACCAAAATAGTCTGAAAGAATGCATAGCATTGAAGAAAACTATACCTCCTCATTACTCGTCAATGCAGAACAAAGCTTTCTTTCAAGAGCCCAATATTCATCGCCAGAGTTCAATTCTTCTCTTATCCTGTAAATACAAATGAATAGAGAGAACAGAACTCAGAGGTCATGCTTCAATAGAAGCACTCATACAACCACCACGCCAAGTAAAAAAATTAGAAGACATTGTACAGAAAGGACAAAATCAGAAAGGAACAGATGAGAGAAGGGGCTGACCTCCCGGTCAAAAGCCCGTGACTCTCAAGCAGAACAATGAGTGGCCTAAATGGATCAGTTGTTAACATTCTAGCTGCCTTAAGAAGCCAGCTATTGTTAGCTTCCTGCAGAAGGACAAAAATTAGGGGGAAAACTTTTTACTTGCTAGTTAAAATAGTTTCACCCTAATTCTCTCAAGCTCTCAAATCTGACTATTACCATGTTAATGCATCCATTGGAAATTGGAAGTCCAACAGACGGTAACTGCAGCAGTTTCTCATTTAAGCTATCCAACTGAACTACCAATACATGAGACAATCAAGATAAAGGTTATCAACAAATTAGTTGCTGGAGGTGCACTTGTGAAGAAAACATTCCCTTGAAGACAATGCTGTACATTTTCGTCTTGGAAGTGTTTGATGAGCACAAAAAATATAGTTAGATGTCTTACAGAGAAACTTTAAGCTAGTTTTAGGAGGGAAAAGAAGAAAAAAGAAGAAATTAAAATTTTTACAGGCATCTCAAATAAAGGGAACTCTAGTAGGCAATTAAGCTTCCAGATGGAAGTATGGAATAATATGTCCAAGTGACATAAAGTAGATTATGTTCTTTCTGCACCAACTTCATATATCTGATCAGAACTGTATAAACAAGTTCTGGTCATCTTGTTACCTGATATATATAGCTTTCTGTAAATGAAAGAATAGGTAGGTATCTGAAAATCAATTGCGGCTGCTTTGGATCCAATTTATGAAACATAAAGTAAGATCTGCACTGTAGAATATGATATTATCAGTACATCATGATCATAAAGGTAGAGTATATATTCAAGTATACCAATTCTTAAGGTACTAGTGAAGAAAACATTTTAAAGAAAGAAAGAGTGATATACCTGAAGGAAAAATTTATCAAAAGGGAAATTAGGTAACGAAAACAATATTTAGGTGTAAAGGGCTGCCACACTTATTATTATCAGATAGGAAGATTCAAAACTGTACAAAACATAAATTGCTTCCCTATAATTTCAGCAACCATTTGCGAATCCAAATTGCAGCAGAAGTTTGAATTACATTTTATTAAAATTGATTGGATTGCCAAATTTACCTTATGCAATTCAAAAGTGAAAAAGTCTAACGTGTTTACGATGGTAGTGGTCTGCTGCCTAATGCCACTTTCCTCCTTTGTCCAAGTCTAGTTTGACTTGGTTCATGCAATACGAAAGTGGTAACTCTAATTATGGGACAAGGGTTAAGGGTTAACTTTCAGATGTGGGACAAAAGCATATCGCTTTCGGGAAGGGGATCCTTTTTGGGGACAGATCAAAAAGGAAAGGAGGACAGTAGTTTTGGTTAGATTATTGCACAAAGGCCATAATTCAGCCAGATTTATAACACTATTGGTTCACTCAGTTTGGGAAAGTAGCATTCACTGACTGCATGGACCCAATTGCTATTGTTTATCAGGTTGTGGTAGCACATCAATTGATCTAGAGTCAAGGAAACCAAAATTTGAATTTTATATATATATATATATATATATTCCTGCTGGTCCCTAAGAAATCAAAGTAGAGCTGACAGCATGAAAAGCCGCTGAGAAATAATAGCGAAATGAAGGTCTGCATAGAGATGCAGTGTGACACAGCAAACAGAACAATTTTCAAGCAATGCATTTTGGACATTGTTTTAACCAGATGCCCAAACAAACCAACGATCATGAAAAAAAAAAATGTAAATAGCTGCTTGAAAGAAATTGTTACATAGTGTTTACCATCACTGCTCTGACAAATAAGGACTAGTCCATGTTGAATATGGAAGTAAATAAATGGCTAGCTATGTCTGTATGCTAAGGACTATCTATTAGATTTTCCATAACTGTAATGCATATAAACAGGGAGGAATAGAATTATTAAATTTCTATCAAGCCAGATGCATCAGAGTATAAGTCAAGCTCACAAAATCTTCCAAGGTAGAATTTGCTCGTTGCATAGCATCCAGCCCTATCATTGCCAAGTGTTCAGAATCAATTTGCACCAAATCAAAAGCTTCCTTACAGCAAAATTGGATGGTTTCTTTATGCCCTGCAAGAAACTTAGTTTAGTTACACATATCATTCAGTTGCAGTCTGCAGATGAATGAATATAAGAAATTAAAAATGATAGGAAAAGAAGAATAGGCTAGTTGCAGCACTCCGTCAAAGTTAGTGTAACACATACCAATAGGACACCCTTGCAGTTTACCTCGCAAATATTTCAAAAATGTCTGAGTCTAAAAGAATTTGGCAAACAAAGGTAAATGCGTGAAGTTGAAAAATACACTTCAATTCTGCACTCTCTAAAATAATGACAAATAGTGAAAATAGCCATCTTCAAAAATTTCTGAAAAGAACCAACATGCTGTCACTTTCTTTTATCTAATGCTTTAGCGTGAAAATTTTAAGATACGAGGACAAATGAAAGGAAGCTACTAGCTTCGTTTCCACCTTACATCATCTAATCTCAAAGTTTGGTGTCATTGTACAAGGAAAAAGTAATTCTCAAGCACAAGCGGAAAGCCAGGCAATCAAAAGTCAATAAGAAGGAAATATAAATTAATTGAATCTGCTTCTAGATAATCACTTGTGTTTGATTCAAGCCACAATATACCTTTTCCATCAATTTGTTGTAGAGCACGAGCATCCTCAAGGAATGGAGCTGAAATCTGTAAAAGAAGAGACATAAGTAGACCATTGACTTTCTCTCTGCAGCCATAGGAGTGGAAGCAGATTGATCAACAATATACTAACCTTCGGTATGCATTCAGATATCAGTTGGCACTTTGCTGAAAGGTCAAGCCCACCGCACGGTTCCATCTTTCAGAAGAAATATGCGGACATTCAAAAAAGTGACACAAATGCAACAATTAAGATTTCTCCCAATACAGAGAAATAGTACAAATGACAGAGGTGAAGTGTTACACGAAGAAAAGCAGACCCTCTGCCATGTAAACCAGAAACCAAAGTTTCAGATGAAGCAACATAGATCACTACCCAACATATACAAGCATTATTTGTCTTTTTTCTCCACTGAGATTCAACCAGTAAATAAAGCATTACCCAGAAACTTCATGAGTACATAATGAAGCACTCTGACACCCAAAAAGAAAAAGAGAGCAAACGAGCTTGAGGCATTGTGGATGTGCTATAACAAAGGGTATTTCGTATTACCTCTGTGCCTATAGCTTCAGAATTACGACTCTCTTCAAACAATAAATTCTTCAGCTAATAGGTCCCATAAATACTAAAATGTTTATCCACATTAAGTAGCGGAGAGAACTCTACTCAAAATCTACATTACAAGTTTGTGGCAAACAAGGGCCGCAACCCGCGACCACAACATACATCCTGCAGCAAGTTGCTGTTAAAGCCATATACATTTCCTCTCCATTGATTGTCACTATAGAATTCATACCACAACATAGACACACATACATATATCATATTTCCTGTCAGATTCAAACTATATTACCAATTTCAATGGCTTTATTCAAAGCTTAACGACTTGGGGCTTTATCATTTGATAACATTGTGTATATATACATGGAGATAGAGCGAGAACCCATTCCCGATAATAATCTATATTTTTTCTTTATTTTTTTTTCTTTTCCCAAATTCTTGTTGAATTGCATAGAATTAACATTTGCAGAAGTGGGTTTGGCGAAAAGAGCAAAATGAGTACCAAAAAGAGGATGAAATTTGCAAGGAAACGCTGGGAGTGGACAGTGTCGTCGTTGTTGATGGAAAAATCGATGATGGCATCCGAGTGCATCAGCTCTATCATCCTCTGGACTTGTTCTAGCTTCTGCAATGCTTCCATTTTAGCACTCTGCGTTTGATTCGAGGTGTACACAGTCTTTGCAGAAGAAAAACGAGACCAAAAATATGGGGTTTTCTGTTATTATTCTTTTTTCTCTTCTCCAATGTAATTGACCCGAATATATGGTATCTACTTGAAAACAGGTGTGCAAATATTAAGGGAGCAAATTATAAAATAACTTAATGTGGTATAAAATAATTTAAATAATAAATTTTTTTATTATAATATAATATCACTCTTGTTTTTTTTTTTAATTATCTCTACTTCTTCTTTTCTCTACTACTTCTTTTCTCTTCTTCTTCGTCTTAAGCTTTTACCATTCCAACTCCTTTTTATAGCAAAAATGAGGAAACAATGCATTAAATGAGATGATATTAATATCTCCAACTTGTTGCATAATATGTAAGAAAAATCTCCAAGATTTTCAAACTTTGCATGCTATAACAATTTCCTAAGCACTTTATAGACATCAAATGTTGGCTTATTAGAAAAAGTAATTTATGCAAGTTGCGAATGTCCATTTCACAACACTCCCCCTTGGACATTCATCGCAAGAATATCCCTCATTCAATTCTTACTTGGAAAAACCTAGTGGGAAAAAATCTAGTTAAAAAAAATACAATATTCTTGGTATACGCTTTATACTGCCTTATTAAAAACCTTGCCAAGAAAACCTAGTGGGACAAAACCTAGGCTAAGGGAAAAAGAGTACAGCGCGTATAATACTCCCCCTCATGAAGGTAATCAAAAGCAATCTCTGAGTCGTCACATACCAATCTAGTGTACCAATTTCTCCAATATTGTTACAGGTAACACTTTTGTAAACACGTCTATTAAATTTTCACTTGAGCGAATTTGACAACCATCGATCTCCCCTTTCTTTTGGAGTTCCTGTGTAAAAAAGAACTTTGGTGAGATATGTTTAGTTCTGTCACTTTTGATGTAGCCTCCTTTAACTTGAGTAATGCATGTAGTATTATCTTCATATAGTATAGTAGGTCTTCCGTTGTTAACTGAAATGTTGCATTCTTCTTCAATATGTTGAGTTAAAGACCTTAACCATACACATTCTCGGCTCGCTTCATGTAGTGCAAGTATTTCAGCATAATTTGAGGAAGTGGCAGCACTAATTTGTTTTGTTAAGTGTTAAGAAATAGCAGTACCACCATATGTGAAGAGATATCCAGTTTAGGATCATCCTTTATGCGGGTCAGATAAATACCCAGCATCTGCATACCCTATTAATGCAGGATGTGTACGCTTTGAATACAATAAGCTCATATCAATTGTTCCACGAAGATAACGAAATACATGTTTAATACCAACCTAATGTCTTCGTGTTGGTGCAGCACTAAATCTTGCTAATAGATTTACAGAATTTGCAATATCTAGACATGTATTGTTAGCAAGATACATCAAAGCACCAATTGCACTAAGATACGGTACTTCAAGGCCAAATATTTTTTCGTTATCTTCTCGAGGACGAAAAGGGTACTTTTTGATATCAAGAGATCGGACAACCATTATGGTACTCAATAGATGAGCTTTGTCTATATTAAATCTCTTCAAAACTTTTTCAATATAAGTCTTTTGGTGGACTAAAATTCCACTTAACAGATGTTCAATCTGCAGACTGAGACAAAATTTAGTTTTGCCCAGATCTTTCATCTTAAATTCTTCACACAAATAAGCCACTACTGCTTTAAGCTCTTCAACAGTCCCTATGATGTTTAAATCATCAACATATACGGCAATAATAACAAACCCATTTTTTTGATTTCTTAATAAAAACACATGTGCTTGTGGGACTATTAACATATCATGCCTTTAGAAGATATGTATTTAGACAATTGTACCACATTCATCCAAATTGTTTCATTCCATACAAGGATCTTTGCAATTTAATGGAGTACATCTCCTGAGGATTTGATCTATATGCTTCAGGCATATTTAGTCCTTCAAGGACTTTTATATAAATATCACTATTAAGTGACCCATACAAATATATTGTTACTACATCCATGAGGTACATATAAAATCCTTAACAAATTGCGAGGCTGATTAAATACCTGAATGTAATTGCGTCCATCACAGGAGAATATGTCTTCTTATAATCAATTCTAGGCCTTTGTGAAAAGCCTTGTGCTACAAGTCGTGCTCTATATCTCACAACTTTATTGTTTTCATTCTGTTTCCGCACGAATACCCACTTGTAGCCTACAAGCCTTACATTTTCAGGTGTTTGGACTATAGGTCCAAAAACTTTACGCTTTGCAAGAGAATTTAATTTAGCCTGTATTACGTCTTTCTATTTAGGCCAGTCATTTCTATATCGACATTCTTGAACGGACTTTGGTTCATAATCCTTATTTTCTATCATCAATTTAGATGCTACTGCATATGAAAATTTTTTATCAACAACAATTTTATTTTGGTTCCATCTTTTTCCTGTAGAAATATAATTAATTGAAATCTCTTCATTTTCAATATTGTCGCTATTTTTCTCATACTCAGGTACCTGATTCTCTACTGGTGTTGCCTTTCCAGCAATTTTTGTGACATCTACAGAATTATTAAGAACCTTGAAATTGCCAACTTACTTATTCAACTCCCTCCTTTTTGAGGATTTTTATCTTTGGAGTAAATTGGTCTACCACGTTTTTGATGTGCCGTAGACTCATTTGCTAAAGTATTAGATTCCTCTTTTGAAATATCAATTCTAGCAGGGGCATTTCGAGCTAGAACGTGTGACTTAGTCACTCTCTTTGTATTAGTGAATGCATCTGGCAATTGATGAGTAATCCTTTGTAGATGAATAATGTTTTGAACTTCTTGTTCAGATAGATTTGTGCGAGGATCAAAATGAGCCATCGATGATACATTCCATGTAATTTCTTTCTTTTCCAGCTTTTGTTTTCCTCTCCCTAATGTTGGGAATACTATTTCGTCAAACTGGCAATAAGCAAAATGTGTTGTAAAAAGATATCTAGTTAAGGGTTCAAGATATTTAATGATTGATGGAGATTCAAAACCAACATATATTCTCAATCTTTTTTGTGGTCCCATTTTTGTACGCTGTGGTGGGGCAATTGGAACATATATTGCACAACTAAATATTTTTAAATGGGATATATTTGGTTCTTGACCAAAAACCAATTACAAAAGGGAATATATATGATAAGCAGTTGGTCTTATCCGAACCAGTGCTGCAGCATGCAATATGACATGTCCCTAAGCAGAACTGGGCAACTTAGTTCTCATAAGTAGTAGTCTAGTAATTAGCTGTAGACGTTTAATAAAAGATTCTACTAAACCATTTTGAGTATGTGTATAAGTCATAGAATGCAACTATAATCCCTATTGATGTACAATAATCATTAAAAGATTGGGATGTAAATTCTCCTGCATTATCAAGACAAATTTTCTTAATTGTATAATCCAAAAATTGTGCACGTCGGCTGATTATTTGTGCAAGAAGTCTTGCAAATGCCATATTTCGAGTAGATAATAAGGAGACATGTGACCAATATGTGGAGGCATCTATTAATATCATAAAATATCAAAATGGTTCACATGCTGGGAAAATAAGCCCACATATTTCCCCTTGAATTTGTTCTAAAAATGCAGGATTTTCAGCATCAATTTTAGTTGGGGATGGTCTTATAATCAATTTCCCTTAGGCACAAGCAGTACATGGAAATTCATTTGACGAGAGTACCTTTTGACTCTTTAATGAGTGCCTTTTGTGAATTTTCAATAATTCGTCTTATCATTATTGCGCCTGGATGTCCAAGGCGATCATGACAAAGAGTAAAACTCTTTGGATCAATTATCTTCTGGTTAATCATAGCATGTGATTCCACAGGATTTATATAAGTACAATATAGTCCAGAAGATAATGCTGACAATTTTTCTAATATATGCTTTTTGCAAGATATAAGCAATGTGATATAGAAATATTCTTTATTGCCTTCCTTCATGGTTATAATATGATAACCATTTTCTCTTATAACTTTAAAACTGAGTAGACCTTTGTGAACTACTTGAGTACAAAGCATCGTTTATTATCATCTTTGTTCCTTCAAGAAACAAAACACAAGCTCTACTAGACCCTTCAATTAATTTTGCAGAACCAATTATTGTATTGACATTTGCATCAGCTAATTTCAGCAGGGAGAAATACTTCTTATTCTTGAGAATAGTATGTGTTGTAGTGCTATTAGCCAAACATATTTCTCCATCATTGATATAATGCAAATCCATATTTCTTCACAATAATAATAAAGAAGATAGAAAATATTAACAAAAATATGACATTCATTTTATAAAAGATAGATATTACATTTAAGCTAAAATTAAACATTAAAATGACAGACAATCTGACATAATAGAAACATTCTACTTTTACATAAAGATTAATTCAGATGGATATTTGCATCACCGATCAATTGCTCAATATTTTTAGTGGCATCTTCAAAGAAGTCAGAGTAGTCCAGGTACGTGTAGTTCATTTGAGTATTCTGTTCAACAAGATTTGTCTCTACACCTTTTCCCTTTTCTTTCAATGAAGCTTGAAAAAGATTAACGAGATGTTTAGCAGTATGACATGTTTGATGCCAATGCCCTTTCATGCCACATATAGAGCAAGTATTTTCAGTACATTGGAAAGATTTATTTCGTGGATAATTTCTTTTGTCGTGGTTTTTTTGTCTTTTGAAATTTGGTCTATTTGACTTGTGAAAATTATGACCATTACCATGTCTATAACCACGGCCCCGACCACGACCACATCCATGGCCATAATTATTTGATGATGTAGCATTCACCTCAGGCAATTTCACTCATTTTAGGAAATGGTTATGAGCCAGTTGGTCATGTTTGATGGTTTTTCATCAAGAGCTCATTATTTTGCTTAGCAACAAGAAGACATAAGATTAGCTCAGAATATTTTTTGAAACCATGCTCTCTATATTATTGTTGTAAGAGCATATTAGATGCGTGGAAAGTAAAGAATGTCTTCTATAACATGTCTTTATTAATGATCTTTTCTCTACATAATTTCAATTGTAAAGTAATTCTAAATATAGTGGAGTTATACTCGCTTACAGTTCTAAAATCCTGCAATCGCAAGTGAATCTCCTCGTAGTGAGCTTTAGAAAGGATCACTATTTTATGATGATCAAAACTTTCCTTCAAATTTTGTTGAAGGATTTGTGCATTCTTTGCTGTAGAATACTCAGCTTTAAGCCCTTCATGGAGATAATGACGAAGGAATATTGACGCTTTAGGACGATCCTGTAAGGACACGTTATTTCCTTCTTTAATTGTTTCTTCAAAGTCCTTGGCATTGAGATGTATTTCGGCATCTAGGATCGATGATAAATAATTGTGTGGGTGCAAATATCTTAAGAGGGGGGGTGAATTAAGATATTAATACTAATTTTTATTTTTTAAAATTTTCAGAAAATTTACAACTTCTAACAAGCAATATATCAAACACAAGATAAGCAAGATAAGAATAATAAAAATAGAGATGCAAGGAGAAGAGGGACAAACGATTTTAAGGTGGTTCGCCCAAGCCTACGTCCACCGCCCAAGGAATCTCCCCTTAGGACTTCAAAGATCTCCACTAAAATGCTTCTTCAAAACTTGGTGAAGCACAAACTAAGTTCTTTACAACCTCTTTGAAATCTTACTTCAAAGAACCCAAGAGATTCTCTCTATAGGATTTCCTCACACTTTACAAGCTTAAATGGATATATCTCACAATGATTAAAGCTCTCAAAGTGTGTATATACTCAAGATTGAAAAGAGATTGAATCTGAAATCTTCCTCAAGAAGAGAAAGAACAAGCTCTTGAAAGCTCAAATATATTGCAAGAATAGCTCAAAGATGGATTGAATTATGATAAACACTTTTGCACACTTCAATTTATGTTTAGAAAGTGTATTTGAATGAGTATTTAAAGAGATTTGGGGGTTAGGGATTTGGTAGGAGAAGAAGGATGAAGATTTTCGGCCAGAACGGTAATAAACGGCTAGTGCATTTATTACAGCCCCCGTTTAGCCGGTCGACCGGCTTGGTCGTCCGGCTTGCCTTTCTCCTTCTCTGACTAGGCCGGACGCCTTAGCCGGTCGACCGGCTAGGGGGTCCGGCTTTTCCCTTCACCTCTCTGATTAGGCCGGGCGACCACCCAGGTCAGCTGGTCGATCGTCTGGGGGGTCCGGCCACTTCAGAATGTGAAGTAAAGCCAGATTTTTGCAGAAAAATAATATAAGTGCATTTTCACAACTCCAAGTCATTTTGAATAAATATGTAAACACATGTTGTGAATTGAAACACCCCAAAAACTCATTTTATCTCAATGTGTGTATTCAAATACATTTGTGCATATGGTATTTTCAAAAGTGTAAGACTTGAAAATTTTTCAATGACAAAGAAAAATATTTTGAGCCAAGTCCACACAATATATAGGCATTTCACAAAAAGAGCAAGAAGAAAAACAAATCCGGTACCCCTTATGTCTTCTCTTCTCCTCCTTATGCCTTCTCATCTTTTCTCTTCTTCAAATAACCCTTTTGCACATCTTCATATCTTTCCAAGCTTCATATTGATGACATCTCATTTCACAAGAAGCTATTTAGTTAAATAATGCATATATATATTTTCATCATCAAAATCAATAATGAATATTTAGCTAACAATCTCCCCCTTTTTGATGATGACAAATTTTTAAGATTTGAGATAAAAATACCCCCCCTTAATATATGCATTTCTTTAAAAGTGCCTTTTGAGAAAATGTTTTGATTATCAAATTTAAACTCTTTTGCAAGAACAAATACCATTTAAACTAATGTGAATAGATAACCATATATCATCAAAGCATAAATACCAATACCACATCATAACTTCATCATCCATATATCATAGATAACCATATATCATCAAAAAATGCATAAATACCACATCATAACTTAATTCTCCCCCTTTGGCACCATCAAAATCAATATAAAGGCAGGAAAAGAAATGTATAAAAGAGTTAATTTTGTAATCAAAGTTGAGAGCGTAAAGATCAACTAAAAATTGTTTTTAAGTGGAAAGAGGAAAATCAGGGTGCGCGATCATGATGATCCTTGAAGTAGTTTCTCATATCGGATCTCATAGAGGCCACTACTGAGTCAATGAGTAATCTCCAAATAGTGAGCTCGTCCCATTGGCTTGTCATGGTGGCCCTCATTTCGCCCATACCAGTGTTTAACGCTTGCAACTGAGACAAAATCTGAGCCATCAAAGAAGGGTCTTCCTGTTGATCCATCGAGCCAAAAGTAGTACCACCCATTAAGCTGGAACCTGCACCGCGAAGAACCTCTCGTTGACGTTGCTCATCAATATGCGCTTGCTCCCTGGATTCTCTCATCACTTGCCTAAGAGTAGCTTCCTCATTATCTTCAGAGGAACTAACAACCATGGGTATGGTTCCTGGTATGCCTATGTTAGGATTTCCCTCAATTTCTGGCCCTTCATCTTCTTCAAGGTTGATATCTACCCCACCAACTATGTCATCAAGGTTTTCTGCTGTGGTGCCAAAAACAGGGTCGGTGAAAGTAGTCCCCTTCTTAGTTCTATTCCTAATTGCAGCTTGAGTGCTTTGGGCCAAATTTTTGAAAGTTTCTCTATTTATAGGCTCCATATTGTACCAATAAATACCCATGAAGTTCATATATAGCATATCAAAATTCCAAGCAAACATCTTATATGGAGCATTTGAGGATATGTTGAAATACGAGAAAATGTGCATTAAGGCCATACCATAACCAGGAGTGGTCGTTTTTCCTTCATCCTTTCCACTAATATGCAACATATGCTGAAGGATAAGGAAAGGCAAGGCTATCTTCTTTTTCTTCCTAAGGCTATAAAGGATATAAGCATCCATGATTGGAATTTTCCCATCATTGATATTCCTAGGAAGAATCACTTCACTCATGATTTTAAGAGCAAGCCTTGTATTAACATCAACATCTCTTAATAGTGGAAGAATCAAATTTGGATCTTTAGGCCCTACTTTCTCCCACATAAATCTTATGACGTCACCCGGGATGGCGGTTCCCTTAATTCCTTCTGGCCATTCTTGACTATTATAATGACATTCCCCTTCAATAGGTATATGAAATATATTATGCAAAATGGCCTCGTTAAGCACAAAGTTTACCCCACAAACTATTGAAGCTAATTCTAGTCTTGGGCTTCTACAATGTATCTCAAGATTTTCATAGAACTCAATCACTAACTTATCTTGTACATCACAATGCAAATGAAGAAAGGCATTCCATCTATCAAATAGTGGCAAGATATCAGTGCCAGCAAAGTCAGAGTCCACAATATATTTGCCATAGAGAATTGATTGCTTCCCTTGAATCTTGGATGCCGGAGGTGGTGGTGGTGGAGGAGATTGAGTTCTTGCCCTTTTTCCTTTTCTCCCACGTGCTTGACTTTTTCCTCTAAGATTCACCATGATTTCGCGTTGTTTTTGTGAAAATAATCGGTAAAATCTTTGTTTTTTGAAGTGGGCAAGCCAATTTTAGGAAGAAATTTGGAAGAAAACGGTTGAAAATTGAAGATTTTGAGATGGGTTTGAGCGAATTTTGGTTAGGGTTAAAAAGAAATTGAGAGAATGTGGTGAAATTGGGGTGAAAACCCCCAATTTTTAACCCTGTCCGCTTTCAGTCGGTCGACCGGCTGGTCGTGGGGGGTCAACTGGCTAGGTCGACCGTCTGGATCAGAGAGCTCATTAAAAAAATCCTTTCAACCAAACGCCTAAGGCATCAGTCGGTCGACCGGGTTGGTGGACCGGCTTGGTCAGAAAGTGCATAAATTTCTTATTTTTCATACCCAAGCCACATAAACACATATATATGCCATCTAACTACATTTTATCATTCCAATTTCAAAATTGATCCTCATGCAAAGGTTTAGTGAAAATATCAGCAACTTGATGTAAAGTATCAACAAATTCAAGAATTATATCACCTTTTTGTACATGATTTCTAATGAAATGATGTCTAATCTCAATATGCTTAGTTCTTGAGTGTTGAATTGGGTTCTTAGTAAGATTAATTGCACTAGTATTATCACAATATATAGGAATATGATCATACTTCAATCTATAATCAAGTAAATTTTGTTTCATCCACAATATTTGTGCCACACAACTACTAGCTGCAATATATTCAGCTTCGGTGGTAGAAATGGCAACGCTATTTTGTTTCCTACAAGACCAAGATACTAAGGAATGTCCTAAGAATTGGCATGTTCCACTAGTGCTCTTACGATCTATTTTGCAACCAGCATAGTCGGCATCAGAAAAACCCCATAGATCAAATGACGTTCCTTTAGCATACCAAAGCCCTAAATAAATTGTTCCCTTAAGATATCTAATTATTCTTTTTACAGCTGTTAAGTGACTTTCCTTAGGATTGGATTGAAATCTAGCATATAAGCACACTGAGAACATGATATCAGGTCTAGAGGCAGTTAAATATAATAGGCTACCGATCATACCTCTATATTTCTTCTCGTCTATTGATTTACCTTTCTCATCTTTATCTAGCTTAGTTGAGGGACTTATGGGAGTTCCAATCTCCTTTGCATCTTCAAGTCCAAATTTCTTGGTGATTTCCTTGGTGTATTTGGCTTGATTTATGAAGATCCCTTCTTTTGCTTGTTTGATTTGAAGTCCGAGGAAGAAAGTTAATTCTCCCATCATGCTCATCTCGAACTCCTTGTGCATGCACTTTGAAAAGTTCTCACACAAGGAAACATTAGTAGCACCAAAAATTATATCATCTACATAGATTTGGACAAGTAGAATGTCATTGTCTTTTCTTTTGATAAAAAGGGTTGAATCAAGTTTCCCTCTTTCAAAATTGTTTTCAACCAAAAATCCACTAAGTCTTTCATACCAAGCTCTAGGAGCTTGCTTTAAGCCATATAAAGCCTTTTCTAATTTAAAAACATGATTAGGAAAACATGAATCTTCAAAATCGGGGGGTAGTTCAACATAAACTTCTTCTTCAATGAATCCATTTAAAAATGCACTCTTCACATCCATTTGATAAAGTTTAAAGTCCATGTGACATGCAAATGCAAGTAACATATGAATGGATTCAAGTCTAGCTACAGGAGCATAAGTTTCATCATAATCAATTCCTTCTTCTTGATTGTATCCTTGTGCAACTAGTCTAGCCTTATTCCTAGTCACTATTCCGGCTTCATCTAATTTGTTTCTGAATACCCATTTGGTTCCAATTACCGGTCTATCTTTAGGTCTTTCAACTAGCTTCCAAACTTTATTTCTCTCAAATTGATTGAGTTCTTCATGCGTTGCTATTATCCAATTTTCATCTAGTAGAGCTTCTTTTACATTTTTGGGTTCAATATGAGAAATAATGATGCTCACAAAAAGTGCTAATATTACACCTAGTTCTTACACCTTCATTTGGATTACCGAGAATAAGATCTTGAGGATGGTTTCTCACAAACTTCCAACTCTTTGGAAGATCTTCATGAGGTTCTTTGGTTTCATCATCTTTGTTTGAGCAATGTTTGATTTCCTCATTTGCTTGAGACCTCCTTTCTTGAAATTCTTCTTCTTGCTTTGTCAGTTTTTCTTTGTCTTTTGGAGTTGGATCTTCAAGCGTTGTCTTTTCAAAAAGATAACCTACATCATCAATTTCCTTTCTTGGCTCAAATGGATTAGTCTCATCAAATATAACATGTATTGATTCTTCCACAACAAGATTTCTCTTATTATATACCCTATATGCTTTGCTCTTTGCGGAATAACCTAAGAATATTCCTTCATCGGATTTAGAATCAAACTTTCTTAAGTGGTCCTTAGTGTTTAGAATAAAACATTTACAACCAAATACCTTGAAGTATGATACTTTAGGTGTTTTGCCATACCATAGTTCATATGGAGTTTTGTTTAAAATAGGTCTAATCAATACTCTATTTTGCACATAGCATGCAGTATTTATGGCTTTACTCCAAAAATATGTTGGCAAGTTGTGTTCTTTTAACATAGTCTTTGCCATTTCTTGTAACGTACGATTCTTCTTCTCTACTACCCCATTTTGTTGAGGAGTACGAGGGGCCGAAAAGTTATGCACAATGCCATGTTCATCACAAAAGTTCATGAAAGAAGTATTCACATATTCGGTGCCATTATCACTACGGATGCAAGTTATAAAATAGCCTTTCTCATTTTGCACTTTTCTACACAAGCTTGCAAATTCATTGAAGGCATCATTTTTATGTGCAAGAAACATGACCTATGTAAATCTAGTGTAATCATCAACTACAACAAATGTATACCTAGATCCTCCTAAGCTTGCCACATCAATGGGTCCAAACAAATCCATATGTAGTAGTTGTAATGCTCTATTTGTTGAAACCTTATTTAGGGATTTGAAGGATGTTTTATGTTGTTTTCCTAGTTGGCAAGCATCACAGATTTTATCTTTTTCAAATTTTAGTTTTGGTAGGTCTCTAAGTAGATCATGCTTTGATAAATCATTTAATAAGCTCATGCTAGCATGTCCTAATCTTCTATGCCATAACCAAGTATTTTCATGCACAATGAGATAAACACTTAACATGTTGACATATAAGTTGATCAATTTTAACAATGTAAACATTTTCATTTCTCTTAGCTACAAATAACACAGTTTCATTTCCACATTCATACACAAGACATTTAGAGGATTGAAATATGACTTTATGCCCTTTGTCACATAATTGACTAATGCTAAGTAGATTAAATTTTAGACCTTCTACTAGTAGAACATTGTGTATAGCAAGAGAATTTTCATTACCAATGCTTCCTTTTCCAATAATTTTCCCTTTGCTATTGTCCCCAAAGGTAACATCTCCTCCTTTTGCCCTTTTTAGTTTGTAGAAAAGTGAAGAGTTCCCCGTCATGTGCTTGGAACAACCACTATCCAAGATCCATTTAATTTTGCTTGAATTTCTTTCATTGCATACCTACACACATGAAATTTAGATGCAATTCTTTATTTTGGGGTCCCCAACACCTTGGGTCCTTGGCGTTAGTTTAAGTTTTGTTTTTGACCACCCATTTTGGTCTTTGCCAATATGGAATATGTGATCCTCTATCACGAATTTTCTTGTAATAACAATGAGTAGATACATGTCCTTTCTTTTCACAATAGGTACAAATAACAATTGTATTAAGTGAAGAGAGGGATGTAGAGGTAGAAGCCTTGACAAAATAGGTTTTGAAATACTTTTGATTAATACTAGGTTTGTATCCAATACCACTCTTATCAAAAGACATTTTTTGACTTCCAAGAAGTTTTTCAAAATTTTCTTTCCCATTTGTAAACTTTTGAACAATTCCATTTAAATCCTCATTTTTCTTTTTTAAATCTTTAACTTCTTTTTCAATTTTTACAAAATCTTTGGCATATGAATCATTTTCTTTTTCTAAGATGTCTAATTTTTCAATAAGAGAAGCATTTTTCTTTTCTAAAATTTCTTTTTCATTTTGAACAAGTTTCAAACTTTTATGCATTTGCTTGTTTTTTGCCAAAGCTAAGGATAGATCATCATGTAATTTAGTAAATGCTTCTTTTAGTTCATCAAAACTATATTCCTCTTCCTCCTCTTCACTAGATGAATAATAAATAGATAAAGATGGTGAAGATAGTACCTCATCCTCATTGGCCATGAGGCAAAAATTGGCTACCTCATGATGCTCTTCCTCATCTTCTTCGGTTTCGGAGAAGTCCCATGTGGCCTTGAGTGCCTTTCCTTTCTTCTTCTTTGAAAGCTTAGGACAATTTGCCTTTATATGCCCGGCTTGTTGCAATTAAAGCACTTTATTTCATCTTTTGTATCTTTTATCTTTTGAACTCTTTGCCTTCTTTTCCTTTCTTCTTCCAATTTGTGTTGCTTGAAGAAGAAGGCCCTTTTCTCATCTTTCTAAATTTCATAAATTTTTGAAATTTCGGGCTACAAGTGCATCTCCTCATCTTCCGGATCCTCATCATCTTCTTCTTCGTCACTTGATGAAAATTTTGATGCAACTAGAGCAATGGACTTCTTTGCTTTCCTTTCTTCTTCTTCATGATCTTTTATCTCAAGCTCATGAGTCATGAGTGGCCCAATGAACTCATTGAGCTCCAATGTATTCAAGTCCTTTGCTTCCTTTATTGCCGTGACCTTAGGGTGCCATGATGATGGCAAGCTTCTTAGCACTTTCCTAACTTTCTCTACATTGGCATAATCTTTACCAAGAGCTTTCAAACCGTTAGTGATTTCAACAAATCTAGAAAACATTTGTTCAACATTTTCATTTGGAAGCATCTTGAATAATTCATATCTATGTACAAGCATAGCAATCCTATATTCTTTCACTTGGCTCGTTCCTTCATAAGTTACTTCTAATTGATCCCAAAGTTCTTTAGCCAAAGTGCAGCCCATTACTCTAGCAAATTCAGTGGCATTCATATCATTAAATAAATAATGTAAAGCTTTTTGATTTAACTCAAATTATTTAATATCTTCATCATTCCACTCATTTTCTGGTTTGGGTATTCTCCTATCACCTTCTAATTTTGTAGGCAAGGTAGACCCATTTTCTATGATTTTCCAAGCTTTATAGTCATGTGATTGTATAAACACTTTCATTCTCATTTTTCAAAATGCATAATTTGTTCCATCAAAAGGGGGTGCTTGTTTAATAGAAATTCCCTCCATATTTGCTAGAAATTCTACTAGTTGTTAGACTACAATGTAGAACCCGAGCTCTGATACCAATTGTGGGTGCAAATATCTTAAGAGGGGGGGGTGAATTAAGATATTAATACTAATTTTCATTTTTTAAAATTTTCAGAAAATTTACAACTTCTAACAAGCAATATATCAAACACAAGATAAGCAAGATAAGAACAATAAAAATAGAGATGCAAGGAGAAGAGAGACAAACGATTTTAAGGTGGTTCGGCCAAGCCTACGTCCACCGCCCAAGGAATCTCCCCTTAGGACTTCAAAGATCTCCACTAAAATGCTTCTTCAAAACTTGGTGAAGCACAAATCAAGTTCTTTACAACCTCTTTGAAGTCTTACTTCAAAGAACCCAAGAGATTCTCTCTATAGGATATCCTCACACTTTACAAGCTTAAATGGATATATCTCACAATGATTAAAGCTCTCAAAGTGTGTATATACTCAAGATTGAAAAGAGATTGAATCTGAAATCTTCCTCAAGAAGAGAAAGAACAAGCTCTTGAAAGCTCAAATATATTGCAAGAATGGCTCAAAGATGGATTGAATGATGATAAACACTTTTGCACACTTCAATTTATGTTTAGAAAGTGTATTTGAATGAGTATTTAAAGAGATTTGGGGGTTAGGGATTTGGTAGGAGAAGAAAGATGAAGATTTTCGGCCAGAACGGTAATAAACGGCTAGTGCATTTATTACAGCCCCCGTTTAGCTGGTCGACCAGCTTGGTCGTCCGGCTTGCCTTTCTCCTTCTCTGACTAAGCCGGACGCCTTAGCCGGTCGACCGGCTAGGGGGGTCCGGCTTTTCCCTTCACCTCTCTGATTAGGCCGGCCGACCACCCAGGTCAGCCGATCGACCGGCTGGGGGGTCCGACCACTTCAAAATGTGAAGTAAACCAGATTTTTGCAGAAAAACAATGTAAATGCATTTTCACAACTCCAAGTCATTTTGAATAAATATGTAAACACATGTTGTGAATTGAAACACCCCAAAAACTCATTTTATCTCAATGTGTGCATTCAAATACATTTGTGCATATGTTATTTTCAAAAGTGTAAGACTTGAAAATTTTTTAATGACAAAGAAAAATATTTTGAGCCAAGTCCACACAATATATAGGCATTTCTCAAAAAGAGCAAGAAGAAAAACAAATCCGGTACCCCTTATGTCTTCTCATCTCCTCCTTATGCCTTCTCATCTTTTCTCTTCTTCAAATAACCCTTTTGCACATCTTCATATCTTTCCAAGCTTCATATTGATGACATCTCATTTTCACAAGAAGCTATTTAGTTAAATAATGCATATGTATATTTTCATCATCAAAATCAATAATGAATATTTAGCTAACAAATTGTTTCCAAAAATATCAAGGGCCACAAACTCAAGCTTCATGAGATTTGACATTATAAATCTAGCATATTTCAAAAATAAATTAGTCAGTGAAATAATAATATATTTACCTGGTGTAACTTGAAAATCAATAAATATAAGCATGTAGGAATAAATTACAAATATGGCATATCAAACTTATAAGCATGACATAATATAATATAAGATGTCTGATGTGTGTCATTTTTGCATGTTTGCATCTAGTTTGTGCATGCATATTTAAGGGTGTTCAGAGCATAATTGAGTGCGCTTAGTATAAAGTTTATGCATATTTGTTAATATTCGTACTTAATGTATTTAGGTGCATAAATACTATACTAAGTGTTATATTCCATGTTTTAGGAGTGTTTTGGAAGGGTTCAAGCGTATACGAGGAAGAAATGAGCTAACGGATGAAGACCAGAAGAAAAGAAATAAAGAAGAGAGCATTTTGATCCAGCCGGTTAGCTTAGATGAAGAGTCGGTCGACCGGCCGCTCCAGAGAATAAAAGATTTAGAGCCGGTCGAGTTCCTCAAGAAGAGCCGGTCGACCGGCCAGTCCAGAGAGCATCAAGATTGAAGCCGGTCGAGCAAGAAAGAGGAGCCGGTCGACCGGCTGTGCACGGAAGAAATCTATAAAAGCTCGTTTCAGCCCAATTTCGAGGGGAGGAACTTTTATTCTTAAATCTTAATAAACCCTAACTTCGACCCAATACATAAAACACCCTAAACCACAATCTAAACCCCACACCAAGCTAGGATTGAAGCATTAAACAAAGATTTGAAGGATTTGTACGGATTTGGAAGCAAGAATTTAGGGAAGTTCTTCTGGTTCTTTCTCTATTTCTTGTAAATATGTTGCTAGATTAGGCTAGATTTAGGGTTGATTGTTGTTGTATATTAGATTAAGGCTTTGAATAATGGATTTGTGTAGATCTTTGGCTCTTAATACATGTTTATTTACATAAATTTATGGCATGATTCAATATGTCTATGTATTGGAAATCAAACATGTCTATGTGTTTGTTAAAATGCCTAAGTGAATATGCATGTGTTATTTATGCTTCAAATGCTCTTATCTACTTATATGGGTGATGTGATTGTGCTCAATCTCGTGGCTTTGCTTAGTAGAGTAGGCTTTAGCTTTAAATCCAGCTAATAGATTACATGCTATGCTTAGTCGAGTTTAGGTGCTAGTCCTTGGCTTTAAATCCAGCCAAGTGGATAAGTTAACCTAGACTAGAGTATCCCTCACCCACGTTAGTGTTGGTTAATTGAGCCTTAATGTCACGTAGTGTTTAGGTGCTAGTCCTTGGCTTTAAATCCAGCCAAGAGGATAAGTTTTAAGCACGGATTGCGTAGGCTAGGAGGGATTGGCCCTTAGCTTTAAATCCAGCTAACGGGTTGAACCACTAGTATTGGTAAAGAGAGCCCCCGATCAACACAACGGCAATAGAAGTCCCGAGCCTTAGATAGACCTCTTCTGTTATCATAGCCCAAGTCTTGTTGCAATGCAATCGCCCTAGGTCCCCTTCTTCTTTATTAGTGTTTCCTTCCTTAGTTTGGCTCCTTTAAGTTCCTCCATAGATTAGTTTTTATTTTCCTTTTTCCGAGCTCCCTTCCATCCTAAAGTAAGTACACACACATGTAGCTAGTTTAAGGCACCTGAGCACATAGAGACTAAACTAAGGTAGCCTCCCTGTGGATTTGACCCCGCACTTGCACACACTGTACTACACACGTCCCGTGCTCTTGTGGGCTATTTAGGCTTGTGCTCAAATAGTGGTATCAATGTCAATTTTAAATAACATATTGTATAATTATTACAGTTAATCATTATATAACTATATTAGTGTTTATATCCTTAGAAGTCATCATTATTTTTAATTAAGTCATCATAATCACATATCCCAAAGTTAAGGTGATTAGGTCCTCAAAAGTCACGGTAATTAGGTCTCCCAAAAAATTACGGTATTTGTTATTATTTTATTTTATCATTATTATTTTAAGGATGAAATATTGCAACAATCTATTTTAAAAGAAATAATATAAAAGAAATTTTATTTCTAAAATAAATGCAATGTAAAATAAATAGGATAGTAAAAACTTTATACTATAGATATGATGTAATGCCAAAAATAAAATAAGAACCTTTACCGAAATTTTTGTAGAATAGTGCACCTTTTAATAATTTGCAGAACTCCTCGTCGACAGATATTCATGCTGATAACGTGTTATAAGATAACTTAAATATAATGTGGTATAAAATAACTTGAATAATAAAATCTTTTTCTATTACAATATAATACCACTCTTGTTTTTCTCTAATTCTCTCAACTTCTTCTTTTCTCTACTACTTCTTTTCTCTTCTTCTTCTTCCTCTTAAGCTTTTACCATTCCAACTCCTTTTATAGCAAAAAATGAGGAGACAATGCATCAAATGAGATAATATGAATATTCCAACTTGTTGCATAATATGTAAGAAAATCTCCAAGATTTTCAAACTTTGCATGCAATAACAATTTCCTAAGCACTTTGTAGACATCAAATGTTGACTTATTAAAGTAATTTATGCAAGTTGTGAATGTCCATTTCACAATAGGAAACAAATTATCGAATTCGAAATTTCGAATAGAGAGAAATCGGGTTTAGAAAATCGGGAAAATGACGGAATAATTCGATTGGAGAAAATTTTTGGAAACTGAATTAGGAATTTGAATTAATTTTGAATTTCGAGGAGACCCAACCATTGTAGTCGCCAAAATTGGCTTGGCGCAAGGTCGTTTATCTCAAAACACATTGTAAGGGTAATGTGGCTCATTAAGTTGCATGGCCTAAATCAGCACATATAGGGATGTGTTTGGCGTATGTAATTTGTATAACCACGTACGATGTTATTTTAACCCCTCGAAATAAGCATGTCCATGGATAGCATCTCTCTAGATACCTGCAGTTCATTTTTAGGGTAACTAAAAAAATCTCCAAAGCACCAAAGGATATGCCAATAACTTTGACGGTATCTATATGGTTAGATCGACATGGATAAGAATGGAGCTATACATGTCTCTATATCTCACACAGCTATAAATACATTCCTCCTGCCAAGGGAGTGATATGTAACCATCAACACTACATCACTATACACCTAACCTTCGTCAACACCTCTAAGGTTTACTCTTTCCTTTCTCTTCTATACAACCTTATACTGCTATATTTTTTCTCTTTTATACAAACTTATACCATAATATTTCTTCCCATAACTAACTTGGGCATCAAAGTGTCTTTGACCGGCACCACACTGGTGTCAAGGACTCACCGGCCTTTCTCGCTTTTTGTTTTGCAAGTTGTTAGTGCCCAAATTCATGATTGTAGACCTTAGTGTCTACAATCATCAAATTTATTTTAGAGTAAACACCCTAAGTAATCCCCTATGTTTGTCTTTGTTTGACACTTTGGTCCCTACGTTTCAATTTTGACATATTGGATCCCTAAGTTTTAACCATGCTAACACCATTAGTCCAATTGGCATTTTCAATCCAAAACTTACAATTTAAGAGCACGTGCAACTCACATATCCAATTTTCAAGTGATGCTCGAGGGCAGATTTGGCATTTCGTCCCCATTCCCAATTTAAGGCTCGTTATTTATGCAATTTGGGGAAAACTCTTCATTTTTCTTCCTCTTCTTCATCGAACACTTCTTGGGTGACTTTTGCTTCAACATCTTCTTCTCTTCTTTGCCCTATTGCTAGACTAAATCACCATCTTCATCATCGAACAACATTGTTCTTATTTTCTCCTCCGTGCACCATAGCTTGAAGCTTATACACCAATGTCTCAAATGTCTCAAACTTCTTAAATGTCAAGTGATGCTAGCATCCCAAATTGTCATCATAGCATAATGGGTGTGGTGAAGACCTCATAGACTGATAGTAACCCCGGTAGAAGGTTTGTTGGTTGTGAAAAGCATAGAACTGAGGCATCATGCAAAATTTTCATTTGGATGGATCCACCAATGTGTGATTGTAGTAGGTGAATAATCCTTAAACTATTGAAGAAGTTGAATAAGAAAGATGCTGAATTGTTAAAAGTGCGGATGGAGAAAGATGATAATATTAAAAGTGCTAAAATATTAAAAGTCCAGATGGAGAAAGGCACTAAAATACTAAAATTACGTATGAAGAATAAGAAAATGCTATGTCTGATTTTGGAGCTTCTTGCAGTGGTTTGTGTTTTCATGGTTTGTTTCATTTTGTTGGAAGTGCAATGGTGGTGATATTAATCAGGTGGTTGTGGATATGGTTGTAGCATGGAGTTGGCTTAATTTGGTTATTGTAATTCCTAGCAAATTTCTTTGGTATTTTTGTGGTTTTGTTGGTAATTCCAAAGCATTTGCTATGTGGATTTAATAGTATATAGTGTTTAAAACTCTGGTTGTAGTACTAATCCAAGTGTAATGAATGTTACTGAAATGAAAATGGTAGTTAATGCACCAAATGTTCATATCAAACTGCAGATTTACTTATAAATCTTTCATTATGGAATTGTGAATGAAAACTTGTAGGTACCTGTATTAAATCCAAAGACATCTTAATCTAAACATAAACTAAAGTGCACGACTTCATTCCACAAACTAGGAAATGTTTAATACAATATTACTCTAAATACATTCATCATGTACTTTTAATACATCCATGAACCATAATGAAAACACACAAATATTATTCTCCAACAATAGATAAACTCCAAACTTAAGTGGTAGACTAAGTTTAACACCCAACAAGTACCAATATATATCCATATAGTAGCAACACACACCATTAGATAGAACATCCATAACATCAAATATTTGTCTTGCCAAATACATCAATTTTCATTTGAAGGTCCCGATCCTAAACTCTTTTGGTTAGAATCGGAAGATAAGGCTGAAGTTGAGGCTGGTGCTTGTAGATTGCCAAGTGTTATAACGTTTTGACCGTTCCAAGTATATGGCGCAATTTGTAATGTCCTTGATCTTATGTTGAAGGACTATGAGCTGGTAAATGATATAGCTCCTCTTGTGTACACGTCTTTCCCAGTTGGAAGAAAAAGTGGCCTTTGTGGTTGCTAAAGGACGTCCTGCTTATAACATTGAAGAAAAGAATACTTTATTTTTGTTGCATATATTGAATTAGATTAACATGACAATAATAAGGAAGAAATGAAGAATGTAAATGTATCCTTGGTGGCCTAGCCAAAGGTGGAATCATGTAATCACAAGCCCTTCTTTCTCTTATCCATTTGCCTTAGTCATTTGGCATTGTCTTGTGGTATGCTTAGATTTCACGCGAATCCTACACTTGGCCTTCCTTACAGAAAGTTTAGGCCTTGAGGACTATCCAACATCTTCTTGTTGCATTGGAGGAGAATTCTACTATCCCACATCAAATTGATTCACAGTCTCACACACTTGCATATTATTAAAAGCAACTCCTACATTGACATTGCTTATAATTGTATCAACTTGCACATCACTTGAATTTGCATGAACATTAATGTCACTTTGGTCTACCTCTACATCAACGTCACTCAAATTCACATCTACATTAACATTACTCATGTGAGCATCAACCATAATAGAATTTTCATTTTGAAATTGCTGACTTTGAGCTTTGACGTTGACATTTTGGCCGTGTGATTCAGCTCATTGCTTTTATCAGCTTTATCTTGATTTAGACTTAATGATTAGTTCCTGTAGCTCATCTTATTATGTCCATATTGCTTACACTTCATATACTTTTGTTACAGGCCTTTCTTACCAAGTCTTTGGACTGGCATCCTTTTCCTTTGCTCTCTTTCATTTTTCTCTTTTTCTTCATCTATCTCCTTTCTCCTAACTTTTTTAGGCCTTCTTGGAAGCTTGAATGCCTTTGGTGGCTCAGGTTTATCTTTTCTATCACTAGCCACTTGTTTGGCCCATTGATTGAATGAATTATAGGCTCACAAACCCTCATGTATGCACTTTTTGTGTAGTACTCATACACATAATCCTTTGGCTCAACACCTAAATAATTCAATACTGTAATGGCATATGCACAAAGGATAAAAGAAAGTGATACCGCTATTTGAGCACAAGCCTAAATAGCCCGCAAGTGCACGAGACGTGTGTAGTACAGTGTGTGCAAGTGCGGGGTCGAATCCACAGGGAGGCTACCTTAGTTTAGTCTCTATGTGCTCAGGTGCCTTAAACTAGCTACGTGTGTGTGTGTATGTGTACTTACTTTAGGATGGAAGGGAGCTCGGAAAAAGGAAAATAAAAACTAATCTATGGAGGAACTTAAAGGAGCCAAACTAAGGAAGGAAACACTAATAAAGAAGAAGGGGACCTAGGGCGATTGCATTACAACAAGACTTGGGCTATGATAACAGAAGAGGTCTATCTAAGGCTCGGGACTTCTATTGCCGTTGTGTTGATCGGGGGCTCTCTTTACCAATACTAGTGGTTCAACCCGTTAGCTGGATTTAAAGCTAAGGGCCAATCCCTCCTAGCCTACGCAATCTGTGCTTAGAACTTATCCTCTTGGCTGGATTTAAAGCCAAGGACTAGCACCTAAACACTACGTGACATTAAAGCTCAATTAACCAACACTAACGTGGGTGAGGGATACTCTAGTCTAGGTTAACTTATTCGCTTGGCTGGATTTAAAGCCAAGGACTAGCACCTAAACTCGACTAAGCAAAGCATGTAACCTATTAGCTGGATTTAAAGCTAAAGCCTACTCTACTAAGCAAAGCCATGAGATTAAGCACAGTCACATCACCCATATAAGTAGATAAGAGCATTTGAAACATAAATAACACATGCATATTCACTTAGGCATTTTAACAAACACATTGACATGTTTGATTTCCAATACATAGACATATTGAATCATGCCATAAATTTATGTAAATAAACATGTATTAAGAGAGCCAAAGATCTACACAAATCCATTATTCAAAGCCCTAATCTTATATACAACAACAATCAACCCTAAATCTAGCCTAATCTAGCAACATATTTACAAGAAATAGAGAAAGAACAAGAAGAACTTCCCTAAATTCTTGCTTCCAAATCCGTACAAATCCTTCAAATCTTTGTTTAATACTTCAATCCTAGCTTGGTGTGGGGTTTAGATGGTGGTTTAGGGTGTTTTGTGAAGTGGGTAAAGGGTTAGGGTTTATTAGAATTTAAGAAATAAAAGTTCCTCCCCTCGAAATTGTGCTGAAACAAGCTTTTATAGATTTCTTCCGCGCACAGCCGGTCGACCTAGCCGGTCGACCAACTCTTCTTTCTTGCTCGACCGACTTCAATCTTGATGCTCTCTGGACTGGCCGGTCGACCGGCTTCTTGAGGAACTCGACCGGCTCTAAATCTTTTATTCTCTGGAGCGGCCGGTGGACCGACTCTTCATCTAAGCCAACCGACTGGATCAGAATGCTCTCTTCTTTATTTCTTTTCTTCCGGTCTTCATCCGTTAGCTCATTTCTTCCTCGTATACGCTTGAACCCTTCCAAAACACTCCTAAAACATGGAATATAACACTTAGTATAGTATTTATGCTCCTAAATACATTAAGTACGAATATTAACAAATATGCATAAACTTTATACTAAGCGCACTCAATTATGCTCTGAACACCCTTAAATATACATGCAAAAACTAGATGCAAACATGCACAAATGACACACATCAACACCCCCAAACCTTCCCCTTACTTGTCCTCAAGCAAGCCTAAATGAAGTCTATCCTCATGCTTTTCAAAGAGTTGCCAATTGCGTTGACTTGCTATCTTTTCGCATCCAAGGGGTACAAGGGGTCATTCTTTTCATGTAAGGGCTTCCCTAGTCTTTTTCGGATCCTCCCTTTGATCACAAGGGGTCTCACACCTCTTGGGAATGTCACCAAGTAGCTAGAACCACCACAAACTTAGGATTCCAACTCACGCACTCGGGATGTTGATACTTCATGCTCTATCAACTAACATGGCCTCCCAATATGCACTTAGCCTCAAAGATACAAGAATGAGAAGATACATCAAAATGGCTCACATTGACGTAAGAGCCTTATTCGCAATACATAAAAATAAACAAAATAGATACTTGTGTCAAATTGACATTATGTCACTTGACACTTATTCAACATACTTCACTTTTCAATCTTTTTGTTGCCTTTTGGCTTTTCCCTTTTTCTCTTTTTTTTTTGTTTTTGTTTTTTTTTTTTCAATACATAATTAGAACAAAAAGAAGGGAAAAAGAAGAGGCTAAGGCAAACTAAAAGAACCAATCAAGGAATAGGCACTCATATCAACAATCCTTTAAAAACACTTTTTCCAACCAAGTTGTGGGGAAACTACAAGGTGCATTCTTAGAAATACTCACTCCCCACACTTTCAAAAGAATTCTCTTCGAAGTCTAGATCATACCCTACACTCCATTTACTCTCCACAATACACCTTTATCTTCTCCAATCAATTAAGTCAATAACAAAAGCCAACTCTCCAACCAACGTGGAGATAAACTAACTCAAAATATGCAAAAAAAAATTGAAAAATTTGAACACATTTTAAGCAAAAAATAAGATATGGCAAGCAATCTATCCCATATAAACAATAAATGAGCAACCACACCCCCAAACCTAAACTTTGCTTGTCCTCAAGCAAAAATCACAAAACCACACGACAAGCAATCAACATGAAATACATATGGGGAATGCGGAGAGGGATAGATAAGGACAAGTAAAAGATGGATAGATGCAACCTTGTTTCCATGTAGTCCGCAAATGCCAAAGACAATCCAATGATCTACTAGCCTCTATCTTTTGTGGAAATCACTAATGCTCAAAAAACAAAGAAGAGATTAGAAGATATGCTATGCAAGCTCACATTGACATTTGAAATGATAAACAAGGATGTAAACACGGGGTAAGGGATTGATGCACAAATGAAGGAAAAGGAGCAAGAACAAGTACGGGAGTAAAAATCTAACCTACTAAGAATGAAAATAAACAAAAGAAATCCTAAAATATAAAAAAGGTAAGATAAACAAAAGCAATCTAATCTATTATGTATAAAAGCAAATAAATACAAGAAAAACAAGAAAAATATGAACAAGCCTAGGGTGCCTCCTAATAGCGCCGGATTTAACGCCTCCAGCCGGGCGCCAATGTTAAAGTAAAATATGTTTAAAGTTGCGTGGCGCAAATTGCCGGATAATCATCAAAGCACAGAACGTAGAAGGAAAAGGGTCATGCACTAAAGACTAGGGCAATGAACAAACGATGCCCCCCTTTTCAAGATCCCACCCTAAAATATCAAATGAATGCGCAAGTGTGGAATAAAGCATGCTCAAACGTGAAGAATCATGTCCCGCTTGCTCTTTAATTAGCCACCCCAATGCCTTCTTTTCATAATCAAGGGCTAGGGACACACTTTCCCCAAAGGTCAAAGATAGGTCTAATGCATGCAACATGGGAAATGTGTTTTCGACCTAGATGAAAATATTCTATGCATGAAGGCACAAACGTGAGCTCCAAAAAGGAAGACTCAATGGAATGGGAAATGGGGGTTGGAACGACATTTGGAGAAGAAGGAGCAATGATATAGGAAGTGGATGTACTACACTCTTCTTGTCCACAAGATATATCATGATCAAGCCTAGGTCGTTCTAACTCCTCACGAAGGGTGGATTCGATCTTAATGGGCTCTATTTCCATTAATGAATCATCAAACATCCAAAGAGACCCATAGATCTTTCTTCCAAGCACATCAATTCCTTTCTTATGTGTCTTCTTAGAGTTGCTATTCTCTTCAACATCGTGATTCTTAACTCCAAGAAACGAATCATCTAAAATCTCTGAAATTGATGTCTTGTTTTCCCCAATGTATGACTTTAAGCCTTCACTAGCTACAGTCTCTTTAAATTCATCAATACATTCATCACTAGTGGGTGTCATCTAGCCATCATGCTTTTCATACGGGGTGGACACTAATGGAGGGGGTAATGGTGACTCAACGGATTCCTCATCATGTATGCATGAATGCTCAAGGGGAGAATGTGCGCTAAACTCCCTAAATGCCGACTCGGAATGCAATTGAGTACTATCGACACAAGACTCAACCTCCATGTGTACAGAATGTGTGGGATGAGGAGAAAGAAAAAGCTCATGTGACTCCATGGGAGACGTTAAAAGCTTAGGAGGATAGGGTACTACTTCCTCTAAAACATAATCACAAGAGTCATCAAGAACCAAGTTATCATTAAGCTCATCTTCATCCTCACTACAAGATGTTATCTCTCCATCAACCTCTCTTTCTAGTTGTCTTTCCCATACATCATCATTTCCACCACTAGTCACCTCATCGTTAGGTCTCATCTCTATCCCTTCAACTCGTTCTAAAGATATATCAACATTCTCACTCATGAGTTGCATACTCTCAACCACTCTCTCCAAGGACATACCAAAAGATTTGGTGTCTCGCTTCAAACTATCAAGTTGTTCTTGGTTAGATTGGATGAGGGATAAGAGATAGTCAAGTGTTTCCTCTTGAGAAGAAAACCTAAAAGAAGAGGGCTCAACCGAGTGAAAAGGGTAGTCATGTTGAAAATCATTCTGCACATAACCATCAAAAAACTCGGGAGAGGAATGGGTGGAAAAAGAAAGTGTTGGAGATGGGCAATTGAAACTAGAAGGTGAATGGAATAAAGAGTCATCTTGACCCCATTGTGAAAATACATGATGTTGCTCCCTAGAATCATGATAACTAGATGTAGACGCATGCATGGGCATATGATTGCTAGGGGCATAGGGCATTGCATGCAATTGGGAATAAGAGTGGAAGGTGGGACAAGCACTAGATAAATGAGCACGGCTTCCATAATGATTGCAATAACAAGAATATGTATCCCTATAGTCATGATTACTAAATGAAGATGCATGAGATGTTGCATGACTATAGGGGTCATTAGTAGCACTAGCCCTAGGTGGGGAATTCTCGTGGGGACAGAAAACGGTAGGATGCATGAAACTTCCACGCAAGCGACATGCATAAGGGACACGTTCAAGTGGTGGGGAAGAGGATACAAGTGACCACCAAGAAGCATTAGGATCAGTCATATTCAATGAATCACAAGTAAAACCTCTTCACAAACAATTTTCTTTTTAATTAATTTTTTTAATTTTTTTTTAATTTTTTTTTTAAGTTTTCGAAAAAATGGAAAACAAGTAAAAATAAGCCACACGCAAGCAACCAATTGCAAACACAAAAGCACACAAAAAAAAAACCAATACCGTGCCTTCCTCGGCAATGGCACCAAAAACTTGATACCGCTATTTGAGCACAAGCCTAAATAGCCCGCAAGTGCACGAGACGTGTGTAGTACAGTGTGTGCAAGTGCGGGGTCGAATCCACAGGGAGGCTACCTTAGTTTAGTCTCTATGTGCTCAGGTGCCTTAAACTAGCTACGTGTGTGTGTGTGTGTACTTACTTTAGGATGGAAGGGAGCTCGGAAAAAGGAAAATAAAAACTAATCTATGGAGGAACTTAAAGGAGCCAAACTAAGGAAGGAAACACTAATAAAGAAGAAGGGGACCTAGGGCGATTGCATTACAACAAGACTTGGGCTATGATAACAGAAGAGGTCTATCTAAGGCTCGGGACTTCTATTGCCGTTGTGTTGATCGGGGGCTCTCTTTACCAATACTAGTGGTTCAACCCGTTAGCTGGATTTAAAGCTAAGGGCCAATCCCTCCTAGCCTATGCAATCAGTGCTTAGAACTTATCCTCTTGGCTGGATTTAAAGCCAAGGACTAGCACCTAAACACTACGTGACATTAAGGCTCAATTAACCAACACTAACGTGGGTGAGGGATACTCTAGTCTAGGTTAACTTATCCACTTGGCTGGATTTAAAGCCAAGGACTAGCACCTAAACTCGACTAAGCATAGCATGTAATCTATTAGCTGGATTTAAAGCTAAAGCCTACTCTACTAAGCAAAGCCACGAGATTAAGCACAATCACATCACCCATATAAGTAGATAAGAGCATTTGAAGCATAAATAACACATGCATATTCACTTAGGCATTTTAACAAACACATAGACATGTTTGATTTCCAATACATAGACATATTGAATCATGCCATAAATTTATGTAAATAAACATGTATTAAGAGCCAAAGATCTACACAAATCCATTATTCAAAGCCTTAATCTAATATACAACAACAATCAACCCTAAATCTAGCCTAATCTAGCAACATATTTACAAGAAATAGAGAAAGAACCAGAAGAACTTCCCTAAATTCTTGCTTCCAAATCCGTACAAATCCTTCAAATCTTTGTTTAATGCTTCAATCCTAGCTTGGTGTGGGGTTTAGATTGTGGTTTAGGGTGTTTTGTGTATTGGGTCGAAGTTAGGGTTTATTAAGATTTAAGAATAAAAGTTCCTCCCCTCGAAATTGGGAAAAACGAGCTTTTATAGATTTCTTCCAAGACAGTCGACCGGCTCCTCTTTCTTGCTCGACTGGCTTCAATCTTGATGCTCTCTGGACTGGCCGGTCGACCGGCGCTTCTTGAGGAACTCGACCGGCTCTAAATCTTTTATTCTCTAGAGCGGCCGGTCGACTTAGACGGTCGACCGGCTCTTCATCTAAGCCGACCGGCTGGATCAAAATGCTCTCTTCTTTATTTCTTTTCTTCCGGTCTTCATCCGTTAGCTCATTTCTTCCTCGTATACGCTTGAACCCTTCCAAAACACTCCTAAAACATGGAATATAACACTTAGTATAGTATTTATGCACCTAAATACATTAAGTACGAATATTAACAAATATGCATAAACTTTATACTAAGCGCACTCAATTATGCTCAACACCCTTAAATATGCATGCACAAACTAGATGCAAACATGCAAAAATGACACACATCAGACATCTTATATTATATTATGTCATGCTTATAAGTTTGATATGCCATATTTGTAATTTATTCCTACATGCTTATATTTATTGATTTTCAAGTTACACCAGGTAAATATATTATTATTTCACTGACTAATTTATTTTTGAAATATGCTAGATTTATAATGTCAAATCTCATGAAGCTTGAGTTTGTGGCCCTTGATATTTTTGGAAACAATTTGTTAGCTAAATATTCATTATTGATTTTGATGATGAAAATATACATATGCATTATTTAACTAAATAGCTTCTTGTGAAAATGAGATGTCATCAATATGAAGCTTGGAAAGATATGAAGATGTGCAAAAGGGTTATTTGAAGAAGAGAAAAGATAAGAAGGCATAAGGAGGAGTTGAGAAGACATAAGGGGTACCGGATTTGTTTTTCTTCTTGCTCTTTTTGAGAAATGCCTATATATTGTGTGGACTTGGCTCAAAATATTTTTCTTTGTCATTAAAAAATTTTCAAGTCTTACACTTTTGAAAATAACATATGCACAAATGTATTTGAATGCACACATTGAGATAAAATGAGTTTTTGGGTGTTTCAATTCACAACATGTGTTTACATATTTATTCAAAATGACTTGGAGTTGTGAAAATGCATTTACATTGTTTTTCTGCAAAAATCTGGTTTACTTCACATTACAAGTGGCGGACCCCAATGGTCGGCCGGTGACACAGGTGGTCGGCCGGCCTAATCAGAGAGGTGAAGGGAAAAGCCGGACCCCCCTAGCCGGTCGACCGGCTAAGGCGCCCGGCCTAGTCAGAGAAGGAGAAAGGCAAGCCGGACGACCAAGCTGGTCGACCAGCTAAACGGGGGCTGTAATAAATGCACTAGCCGTTTATTACCGTTCTGGCCGAAAATCTTCATCTTTCTTCTCCTACCAAATCCCTAACCCCCAAATCTCTTTAAATACTTATTCAAATACACTTTCTAAACATAAATTGAAGTGTGCAAAAGTGTTTATCATCATTCAATCCATCTTTGAGCCATTCTTGCAATATATTTGAGCTTTCAAGAGCTTGTTCTTTCTCTTCTTGAGGAAGATTTCAGATTCAATCTCTTTTCAATCTTGAGTATATACACACTTTGAGAGCTTTAATCATTGTGAGATATATCCATTTAAGCTTGTAAAGTGTGAGGATATCCTATAGAGAGAATCTCTTGGGTTCTTTGAAGTAAGACTTCAAAGAGGTTGTAAAGAACTTGATTTGTGCTTCACCAAGTTTTGAAGAAGCATTTTAGTGGAGATCTTTGAAGTCCTAAGGGGAGATTCCTTGGGCGGTGGGCGTAGGCTTGGCGAACCACCTTAAAATCGTTTGTCTCTCTTCTCCTTGCATCTCTATTTTTATTGTTCTTATCTTGCTTATCTTGTGTTTGATATATTGCTTGTTAGAAGTTGTAAATTTTCTGAAAATTTTAAAAAATGAAAATTAGTATTAATATCTTAATTCACCCCCCCCTCTTAAGATATTTGCACCCACAATTGGTATCAGAGCTCGGGTTCTACATTGTAGTCTAACAACTAGTAGAATTTCTAGCAAATATGGAGGTAATTTCTATTAAACAAGCACCCTTTTGATGGAACAAATTATGCATTTTGGAAAATGAGAATGAAAGTGTTTATACAATCACATGACTATAAAGCTTGGAAAATCATAGAAAATGGGTCTACCTTGCCTACAAAATTAGAAGGTGATAGGAGAATACCCAAACCAGAAAATGAGTGGAATGATGAAGATATTAAATAATTTGAGTTAAATCAAAAAGCTTTACATTATTTATTTAATGATATGAATGCCACTGAATTTGCTAGAGTAATGGGCTGCACTTTGGCTAAAGAACTTTGGGATCAATTAGAAGTAACTTATGAAGGAACGAGCCAAGTGAAAGAATATAGGATTGCTATGCTTGTACATAGATATGAATTATTCAAGATGCTTCCAAATGAAAATGTTGAACAAATGTTTTCTAGATTTGTTGAAATCACTAACGGTTTGAAAGCTCTTGGTAAAGATTATGCCAATGTAGAGAAAGTTAGGAAAGTGCTAAGAAGCTTGCCATCATCATGGCACCCTAAGGTCACGGCAATAAAGGAAGCAAAGGACTTGAATACATTGGAGCTCAATGAGTTCATTGGGCCACTCATGACTCATGAGCTTGAGATAAAAGATCATGAAGAAGAAGAAAGGAAAGCAAAGAAGTCCATTGCTCTAGTTGCATCAAAATTTTCATCAAGTGACGAAGAAGAAGATGATGAGGATCCGGAAGATGAGGAGACTGCACTTGTAGCCCGAAATTTCAAAAAATTTATGAAATTTAGAAAGATGAGAAAAGGGCCTTCTTCTTCAAGCAACACAAATTGGAAGAAGAAAGGAAAAGAAGGCAAAGAGTTCAAAAAGATAAAAGATACAAAAGATGAAATAAAGTGCTTTAATTGCAACAAGCCAGGGCATATAAAGGCAAATTGTCCTAAGCTTTCAAAGAAGAAGAAAGGAAAGGCACTCAAGGCCACATGGGACTTCTCCGAAACCGAAGAAGATGAGGAAGAGCATCATGAGGTAGCCAATTTTTGCCTCATGGCCAATGAGGATGAGGTACTATCTTCACCATCTTTATCTATTTATTATTCATCTAGTGAAGAGGAGGAAGAGGAATATAGTTTTGATGAACTAAAAGAAGCATTTACTAAATTACATGATGATCTATCCTTAGCTTTGGCAAAAAACAAGCAAATGCATAAAAGTTTGAAACTTGTTCAAAATGAAAAAGAAATTTTAGAAAAGAAAAATGCTTCTCTTATTGAAAAATTAGACATCTTAGAAAAAGAAAATGATTCATATGCCAAAGATTTTGTAAAAATTGAAAAGAAGTTAAAGATTTAAAAAGAAAAATGAGGATTTAAATGGAATTGTTCAAAAGTTTACAAATGGGAAAGAAAATTTTGAAAAACTTCTTGGAAGTCAAAAAATGTCTTTTGATAAGAGTGGTATTGGATACAAACCTAGTATTAATCAAAAGTATTTCAAAACCTATTTTGTCAAGGCTTCTACCTCTACATCCTCTCTTCACCGAAGACAAATGTTATTTGTACCTATTGTGAAAAGAAAGGACATGTATCTACTCATTGTTATTACAAGAAAATTCGTGATAGAGGATCACATATTCCATATTGGCAAAGACCAAAATGGGTGGTCAAAAACAAAACTTAAACTAACGCCAAGGACCCAAGGTGTTGGGACCCCAAAATAAAGAATTGCATCTGAATTTCATGTGTGTAGGTATGCAATGAAAGAAATTCAAGCAAAATTAAATGGATCTTGGATAGTGGTTGTTCCAAGCACATGACGGGGAACTCTTCACTTTTCTACAAACTAAAAAGGGCAAAAGGAGGAGATGTTACCTTTGGGGACAATAGCAAAGGGAAAATTATTGGAAAAGGAAGCATTGGTAATGAAAATTCTCTTGCTATACACAATGTTCTACTAGTAGAAGGTCTAAAATTTAATCTACTTAGCATTAGTCAATTATGTGACAAAGGGCATAAAGTCATATTTCAATCCTCTAAATGTCTTGTGTATGAATGTGGAAATGAAACTGTGTTATTTGTAGCTAAGAGAAATGAAAATGTTTACATTGTTAAAATTGATCAACTTATATGTCAACATGTTAAAAGCCTTATTTGCAATACATAAAAAATAAACAAAATAGATACTTGTGTCAAATTGACATTATGTCACTTGACACTTATTCAACATACTTCACTTTTCAATCTTTTTGTTGCCTTTTGGCTTTTCCCTTTTTCTCTTTTTTTTTCGTTTTTGTTTTTTTTTTTTCAATACATAATTAGAACAAAAAGAAGGGAAAAAGAAGAGGCTAAGGCAAACTAAAAGAACCAATCAAGGAATAGGCACTTATATCAACAATCCTTTAAAAACACTTTTTCCAACCAAGTTGTGGGGAAACTACAAAGTGCATTCTTAGAAATACTCACTCCCCACAGCTTTCAAAAAGAATTCTCTTCGAAGTCTAGATCATACCCTACACTCCATTTACTACCCACAATACACCCTTATCTTCTCCAATCAATTAAGTCAATAACAAAAGCCAACTCTCCAACCAACGTGGAGATAAACTAACTCAAAATATGCAAAAAAAATTTGAAAATTTTGAACACATTTTAAGCAAAAAATAAGATATGGCAAGCAAATCTATCCCAAATATGATATAAACAATAAATGAACAACCACACCCCCAAACCTAAACTTTGCTTATCCTCAAGCAAAAATCACAAAACCACATGACAAGCAATCAACATGAAATACATATGGGGAATGCGGAGAGGGATAGATAAGGACAAGTAAAAGATGGATAGATGCAACCTTGTTTCCATGTAGTCCGCAAATGCCAAAGACAATCCAATGATCTACTAGCCTCTATCTTTTGTGGAAAGCACTAATGCTCAAAAAACAAAGAAGAAATTAGAAGATATGCTATGCAAGTTCACATTGACATTTGAAATGATAAACAAAGATGTAAACACGGGGTAAGGGATTGATGCACAAATGAAGGAAAAGGAGCAAGAACAAGTACGGGAGTAAAAATCTAACCTACTAAGAATGAAAATAAACAAAAGAAATCCTAAAATATTAAAAAGGTAAGATAAACAAAAGCAATCTAATCTATTATGTATAAAAGCAAATAAATACAAGAAAAACAAGAAAAATATGAACAAACCTAGGGTGCCTCCTAGTAGCGCCGGATTTAACGCCTCCAGCCGGGCGCCAATGTTAAAGTAAAATATGTTTAAAGTTGCGTGGCGCAAATTGCCGGATAATCATCAAAGCACAGAACGTAGAAGGAAAAGGGTCATGCACTAAAGGTTGGGGCAATGAATGCATGATGCACCCCTTTTCAAGATCCCACCCTAAAATGTCAAATGAATGCGCAAGTGTGGAATGAAGCATGCTCAAACGTGAAGAATCATGTCCCGCTTGCTCTTTAATTAGCCACCCCAATGCCTTCTTCTCATAATCAAGGGCTAGGAACACACTTTCCCCATAGATCAAAGATAGGTCCAATGCATGCAACATGGGAAACGTGCTTTCTAACCCTAGATGAAAATGTTCTATGCATGAAGGCACAAACGTGAGCTCCAAAAAGGAAGACTCAATGGAATGGGAAATAGGCGTTGGAACGACATTTGGAGAAGAAAGAGTAACGATATAGGGGGTGGATGTACTACACTCTTCTTCTCCACAAGATATAACATGATCAAGCCTAGGTCGTTCTAACTCCTCACGAAAGGTGGATTCGATCTTAATGGGCTCTATTTCCATCAATGAATCATCAAACATCCAAAGAGACCCATAGATCATTCTTCCAAGCACATCAATTCCTTTCTTATGTGTCTTCTTAGAGTTGCTATTCCCTTCAACATCATGATTCTTAACTCCAAGAAACTTATCATCTAAAATCTCTAAAATTGATGTCTTGTTTTCCCCAATGTATGACTTTAAGTCTTCACTAGCTACAGTCTCTTTAAATTCGTCAATACATTCATTACTAGTGGGTGTCATCTCGCCATCATGCTTTTCATACGGGGTGGACACTAATGGAGGGGGCAATGGTGACTCAACGGATTCCTCATCATGTGTGCATGAGTGCTCAAGGGGAGAATGCGCGCTAAACTCCCTAAATGCCGACTCGGAATGCAATTGAGTACTATCGACACAAGACTCAACCTCCATGTGTACAGAACGTGTGGGATGAGGAGAAAGAAAAAGCTCATGTGACTCTATGTTATCATTAAGCTCATAGAGTACCACTTCCTCTAAAACATAATCACAAGAGTCATCAAGAACCAAGTTATCATTAAGCTCATCTTCATCCTCACTACAAGATGTTATCTCTCCATCAACCTCTCTTTCTAGTTGTCTCTCCCATACATCATCATTTCCACCACTAGTCACCTCATCGTTAGGTCTCATCTCTATCCCTTCAACTCGTTCTAAAGATATATCAACATTTTCACTCATGAGTTGCATACTCTCAACCACTCTCTCCAAGGACATACCAAAAGATTTGGTGTCTCGCTCAAACTATCAAGTTGTTCTTGGTTAGATTGGATGAGGGATAAGAGATAGTCAAGTGTTTCCTCTTGAGAAGAAAACCTAAAAGAAGAGGGCTCAACCGAGTGAAAAGGGTAGTCATGTTGAAAATCATTCTGCACATAACCATCAAAAAACTCGGGAGAGGAATGGGTGGAAAAAGAAAGTGTTGGAGGTGGGCAATTGAAACTAGAAGGTGAATGGAATAAAGAGCCATCTTGACCCCATTGTGAAAATGCATGATGTTGCTCCCTAGAATCATGATAGCTAGATGTAGATGCATGCATGGGCATATGATTGCTAGGGGCATAGGGCATTGCATGCAATCGGGAATGAGAGTGGAAGGTGGGACAAGCACTAGGAAAATGAGCACGACTTCCACAATGATTGCAATAACAAGAATATGCATCCCTATAGTCATGATTACTAAATGAAGATGCATGAGATGTTGCATGACTATAGGGGTCATTAGTAGCACTAGCCCTAGGTGGGGAATTCTCGTGGGGACAGAAAACGGTAGGATGCATGAAACTTCCACACAAGCGACATGCATAAGGGACACGTTCAAGTGCTGGGGAAGAGGATACAAGTGACCACCAAGAAGCATTAGGATCGGTCATATTCAATGAATCACAAGTAAAACCTCTTCACAAACATTTTTTTTTTAATTAATTTTTTTAATTAATTAAATTTTTTTTTTCGAAAAATGGAAAGCAAGTAAAAATAGTGCACACGCAAGCAACCAATTGCAAACACAAAAGCACACAAAGAACCAATACTGTGCCTCCCCGGCAACGGCGCCAAAAACTTGATACCGCTATTTGAGCACAAGCCTAAATAGCCCGCAAGTGCACGGGACGTGTGTAGTACAGTGTGTTCAAGTGCGGGGTCGAATCCACAGGGAGGCTACCTTAGTTCAGTCTCTATGTGCTCGAGTGCCTTAAACTAGCTACGTGCGTGTGTGTACTTACTTTGGGATGAAAGGGAGCTTGGAAAAAGGAAAAATAAAAACTAATCTATGGAGGAACTTAAGGGAACCAAACTAAGGAAGGAAACACTAATAAAGAAGAAGGGGACCTAGGGCGATTGCATTGCAACAAGACTTGGGCTATGATAATGATGATGTCCATCTAAGGCTCGGGACTTCTATTGCCATTGTGTTGATCGGGGGCTCTCTTAACCAATACTAGTGGTTCAACCCGTTAGCTAGATTTAAAGCTAAGGGCCAATCCCTCCTAGCCTACGCAATCCGTGCTTAGAACTTATCCTCTTGGCTGGATTTAAAGCCAAGGACTGGCACCTAAACACTACGTGACATTAAAGCTCAATTAACTAACACTAACGTGGGTGAGGGATACTCTAGTCTAGGTTAACTTATCCGCTTGGCTGGATTTAAAGCCAAGGACTAGCACCTAAACTCGACTAAGCAAAGCATGTAACCTATTAGCTGGATTTAAAGCTAAAGCCTACTCTACTAAGCAAAGCCATGAGATTAAGCACAATCACATCACCCATATAAGTAGATAAGAGCGTTTGAAACATAAATAACACATGCATATTCACTTAGGCATTTTAACAAACACATTGACATGTTTGATTTCCAATACATAGACATATTGATTCATGCCATAAATTTATGTAAATAAACATGTATTAAGAGCCAAAGATCTACACAAATCCATTATTCAAAGCCTTAATCTAATATACAACAACAATCAACCCTAAATCTAGCCTAATCTAGCAACATATTTACAAGAAATAGGGTGGTCCTTATGAACTAGGGCACGGATTAGCTAATTACGTTCCTAGGTGATGACAATTGGTCTTACCCTAGGTTCTAACTCATTGGCTGGGTTTAAAGCCAAGAACTAGGCTTCCTAAGGTCATTTAAGCTAGCTCGACACCTATTGGCTGGGTTTAAAGCCAAAGGAGACTAAACTAGGCCTACTTACTAGTGAAGCACCACCAATCATAGCATCACGCAAGCAGGATTTAACAATGAAGCACATCATACATGTTCTCGAGCATGGTACAAATGAATATAAAGCATATTCTAGTCCTAAATACTTAGACATATTTAGGTCATACCAATTTACACATTAAAATCCAACATGTATGTCATAGAAGCTAAAATTGATATTAAGGTATGTAAAAACACACATAGACATGTATAGCTACAAGACCCACTTCATGGGATCACTACATAAACACCTAGACATGCTCATATAATGATTTAAAAGTCTTAAATAGCAATCAAGCCTCTAAATATATATGTTCTTTCACCTAGGCATATCAACAAACACATAGACATGTATGTAAGTAGCCATTGAAGCATTAAGAGCAAACATATATATTAAACCATCAAAATCTCATAGCAAAGTAATACTCAATCAACCCATAATACAAGCCTCAATCACCCATAAAAGATCTATTCTAATATAGAGAAAACTAAGTACAAAAGGAGAAAGATGAACCTCCCTTTCACGCTTAGCTTTGCTCTTCAAATCCTTGTCTTGATCTTGCAATTACAAATGTTAAAACCCTAATTACAAGCTTGGATCTAGGTGTATTTATGTGTGATTTAGTGTGTGAGAGGTGGTTTTAAGTGGATTTTGGGTTTAGGGAAAATGAGTGTTTGATTTGGGTGTTCTCTCCCTTCAAAAAGGGCTGAAAAGTGGCTTAAATAGAGCTTTCAGCGCGTCCAGCCGGGGGCCCAACCGGTCGTCCAGCTTTGGGGCTAAGTCGTCCGGCTAAAATTGGCCCAGATTCTGATCCAGCCGGTTGACATCAGAAGGTCGACCGGCCTTGAAAGGAGGTCGACCGGTCTTGTCAGTAAAATGTCCATATCTTCTTCATTTTGGCTCCGATTTGCGCACCATTTTTTTTCATGGCTTCGTATCGTTGTGGGAGATCTCCCAAGCCATATTTTGCACCCTAAAACATGTCCAAAATTTGTCCATGTCCTTTTTAGGTTTCAAGCTCTGAATTTGGCTTACGTTGCGCTCGGTTTCGCCCCGATCGCTCCTTCTTTCACTCGGCCACTTCCAAATGCACTTTTCTTTATTCCTTTATGTATAAAACACCCTTGGCTTAGTTCCACACACCAAATACCCTCAATTAAGCTCTAATTATCTCTCCAAATCACACGTAAAACAAGTAATAAACACGCATTAGTGTAGCATTTAAGTCTTAACTTCAACTATGAACATGTAAACTCTAATATGCATAAGTATGACCTAAATGTTAAACTAATACATCAAATGAAGCTCAAAACACCTCAAAACAAGTATATAATTGCAAAATATAAACACACAAAACAAACACATCAACACCCCCAAACCTTCTCCTTGTTTGTCTTCAAGCAAGCTCAATCTTAAATTTATTTCTATAGCTGATACAATGGATTGCCTAAAGGACTGACTCGCTATCAAGATTAGTTTAAGAAGCATGAAGGGGGGCATTCCTATTGTGAAGAGATCCCTAAGCCTGTTTGGATCTTCCCTCTACTCATAAGGGGTCTCGTTCCTCATGGGAATTTCCCAAGTAGCCAATCCACCACAAGCCTAGGATTCTAACTCACGCACTCGGGATGTTGATATTTCGAGCTCCCTCAACTAACATGGCCTCCCTAACATACACTAAACCTCAAAGATAAGAAGAGAGAGTATACAAACACAATGGCTTATAAAAAGCCTTATTCACGTGTCTACAAAGATGATAACTTGTGCTAAGTTGACATTGTGCCACTTATGCACTTATTCATTAACTTTTGGTGCCTTTAGCTTTTTCTCTTTTTCACTTCATTCATCATTTTTTTTATATAGATTTTTGCACCTTTTTGCCTTTTTTTTTCATCATTTTTTTTTTCAATTGCTTTGTATTGTATTCATAAAAAGGAAGAAAAAGAAAGGCTTAGGCACATCAACAAGAACCAATCAAAGAAGGGGCACTCACATCAATAGCCTTTTTCCAACATTCTTTCCTACCAAGCTATGGGGTGGCTACAATGGTTATTCTTTCAAGGTTCTCATTCCCTACAACTTTGAAGGGCATCCCCTCCAAGACTTAGTTTTCAAACCACTCTATTTATTTCCCCACAATGCCTCTCATCTTCATAAATCAATAGAGTCAATCACAAAAGCCAACACAATGATCAACAAAGAAATAAATGACTCTACATGCATCAAAATTGAAAAATTTTCACCATTTTTAAGCACATAATGCAATCTACCCTAAGCAAGAAAAATTTTCACCATTTTTAAACACATAATGCAATCTACCCAAAGCAAGATATATAACAAGAAAACCAAACTCCCACACCCCTACACCCCTAAACCTAAAATTTGCTTGTCCTCAAGCAAATAGATCAAAGCACATAAACAAGCAAATTGGCATTACAAAACAAGTAAGGGTGGCGGGGATGGGGTAAAAACATGGGGAATAAGTGGAGAAAGGATAGATACAACCTTGCATTTTCTTCAAAGCTTTCCATGCCAATGATAAATCACCATACTACTAACCCTATGACTCATAATTCACAAGCACTCATAAAGAAAACAAGATTAGTAGTATTGCCTATGCATGCTTGTAGTGGCATGTGCAATAATGAGCAAAGGTGTGCCTTATGGGACAAAGGATCAGGGTTCAACACTTTGGTTTGGGTGTAAGAAAGAGAAAGAAAATAGAAGAAAGGAAAATGAACAAGTGCAAAATTGCAAAAAAATTTAACCTAGGTTGCCTCCTAGTTGCGCTAACCATAATGCCGTTAGCCAGGCAATCATCAACTCATCACTAAATATCTAGGGTGCCTCCTAGTAACGCTGGATTTAACGCCTCCAGCCAGGCGGTAATGTTAGGGCCAATGATGCTTGTAGTCCTTGAGCACAGATTGGCATACAAACCTGTCAAGACACAACTCAGAAGAAAAAGGATCATGTGATATTAGATCAATTAAATCATGCATATCATAATCCTTTTTAAGCACACATGAAAAAGGGATAAAAAAGAAACCCGACACATCAAATAGAGAAGAAGAATGCTCCAAGGTATCATAGGGCATGGAAAAATCTAAAGATCTAAGTCCCTTGTTCTTCTCCAATCCTATCCTAGCAAGCTCGGTTTCCACCACTAACCATCCTATTGCTTTCTTTTGATGATCAAGGGCTCCCAACACCCCGTGCCCATGGGTTGATGAAGCATGTAAAACATAAAGAATGGGGGGAGTTTGAACAAGCCCTGCATGAATGTGCTTCAAATGGGATGGCATAAAAATGTGCTCACTAGGGAAAGACTTAATGGGAGGGAGGAGGAAAGAATCATTAAATGAAATGGGATTGGATGAGATGAAATCAAAGGGAGAGCAAAAAAGAATAGGCCCGGAAGAGGAAGAATCAAAAGTAGAGGTCATAGGTTCTCTCTCACTAAGGGCCGACTCGTGTTTATCCAAGAAACGGTTCACCTTATCAAGTAATTCCCTAGTAGAGAGTTTAGAAGAAGGTTCCAATAAGGATTTATCAAAAACACCTAAGGACCCATATATCATAATCTCTAGTTCCTCAATCTCCTCTTTAAGGGTCTTCATGTATTTATCATTTACTCCAACATCGAAATCTACAACTCCAATGGACCCATCAGGCCTAGAATCAAAGATAGGCATGATGCTCTCCTCAATGGGTGTCTCTAAATCCACTCTAGCTAATATCTTGTCAAATGCTTCAATAAATTCATCGCTAGCGGATTTCTTCTCACAACTACATTCATTAATACAAGATTCCATCACATGCACCTTAAAACCTCTATTTTCATCTCCTCCTTCAAGATTAATACTATGTGTGCAATCATAATGGTCTATGCCTCTCATATCAAGATTGAAAGAATTAACCTCAAAGGAGTTATTAAGCCTAGAATCATTATCCCTAGAAATAGGGGTTACACTTTCCTGCACAAAAGTCTCTCGATCAAGGTTAGGTAAGATGCCCTTAAGCTTTCTCAATTCATCATTCTCGATCATGGACTCCTTAACATTGCCCTCAACAAATGGGTCTATCACCTTGACCATAAAGCAATCTTCCTCATTATTTTCTCCACCTATACTAACCTTGTTCACTGCCTCACTTTCATGGAAGACCTCAAATTCCCAAATTTCATTTCTAACAGCCTCGACCTACAATGAATGATAGCATCCGCAGTAGCAAGGAAGGGGCGACCTAAGAGAACAGGAGTGGAATGCCTAGAGTCATGACCCACATTTATATCAAGCACTATGAAATCTACGGGGTACACAAACTCTCCTACCTGAACTAGCACGTCTTCTACTACTCCCCTAGGTCTCCTCTCAGATCGATCAGCTAGCTGAAGGGTAACATGCGTGGGGGACAAGTCTCCTATACCTAGCTGCTGGTAGACTGAGTAGGGAATGAGGTTCACACTGGACCCTAAGTCTAGCAAGGCGTGATTAATCTGGGTCTCTCGAATCCTACAAGGAATAGTGAAAGCTCCGGGGTCACTCAACTTGGTCGGAAGGCCTGAAGTACAAATGCTACTCACCTTCTCCGTGAGCTTCACCTTCTTCGGCATAGTTGATGTCCTACGCTTCCTTGAACAGAGGTCTTTGAAAAACTTAGAGTAGGAGGGAATAGAACGAACTGCATCTATCAAAGGAAGATTGACCTTTAGGTCTTTGAGATGCTCTAAGACTCTGAGAAACCCAGTATCCTCATTAGGTGAAGACTTCGCTAAGGCAGAAGGATAAGGAACTCTAGGCTCAATACCCCTAGACTCATTGGAATCAATAATAGGCTCTTTTCCCACCCGATGTGGGCGGGAAGTACTCTCTCCATGCTCTCTAATGGGCTCAACTCTCTCAGCAAAACTCTCTCTATGACCTCTCTCAACAGGGCTATGGCTAAGCTTTCTAGACTCAAAAGGACCACTAGGTGCTGGCTCTGCAAATTCAACTCCTATCTTATTGTCCATTATCCTACCACTCCTAAGAGTGGTGACAGCCTTAGCCTGGTCTAGATGGGGATAAGTGGGGTCATAGGAGGAACAGAACTGCTCTCTAGGGTTAACCTTTGGCTGGGAAGGCAATTTCCCAGGGTCTCTAGTGCTCATTTGGCTGGCAAGTTGCCCTAATTGTGCCTCCATCCTAGCCATTTGTTGTTGATTTTGTTGAATAATCTGCATCAAAAGGTCTACCCTCTCATCGTGAAAAGACTGTGGAACGGGTGCAGACTGTGCGGGAAGGGCTGGGATGGGCGGTATAGGGAGTGCCTGAGGCTGAAGAACACTAGGAAGTCTAGCCTGGTTCTCATTATAAAACCCTGGAGGTTTAGCAAGATGAGGTCTCTACTGGAATAGGGCCTGGGACTAGGGATGGGAAGACTCAAACCGACTTCGATGCCATGAAGATTTTAGGTTGTCCCTCCAACCCAGATTATATGTGTTCGAGTAAGGATTGTACTCTCGTGAGTACCCCTATGTGGCATAGACTCGCTCCTGAATAAACTCGGGAAACTGCGGTGCTAGGGGGCAAGCTACGGTCTCGTGAGTAGACTCAGAACATAATGCACATACTTCAACCACTGATGGGATGGAGGATGAACCTATAGGACTAGTCCTATGACCTTGTGAAAAGAGGCTCAATGTGATGAATTGATCTAGCTTACGCGTCAATGCTCTAACCTCGTGGCAAATCGGAAGAAATCCCTACCTCATGAACACCCTTTCCATTAGTTCCTCGATTAGACCTATCCATAGCAGTGTTTTGAAAAGAGTTCTCGGCCAATAAATCCATTTTATCCCAAGATTCACTTGGTCTCAAATTATAGAATCCACCACCGAATGCGGCATTCACCATCATTCTATTTTGCTCATTTAACCCTCTAAAGAAATATTGAAGAAGGTCATGAATGCTATACCCGTGATGTGGACATTGCCTAAGAAGTTCATTAAACTTCTCCCAAGCCTCATGGAAAGTCTCTAAGTCATGTTGGGAGAAGGTCATAATGGAAGCCTTAAGGTCGGCGGTCTTAGCTATGGGAAAGAACCTTTGATAAAACCTAGATTGAAGCTCATTCCAAGATGTAATGCAACCGTTAGGTAACGAATGATACCATGACCTAGCCTTGTCCTTAAGGGAAAACGAGAACAACTTAAGGCGAATGGCTTCTTGAGACACGTTGGGAAAGTGAAGAGTGGAACTTATCTCTACAAAATCTCTAATGTGGTCCAAGGGGCTCTCATTGCTCCTCCCATAAAAGGAAGGAAGCATCGCTAACATGCTATGCTTAATCTCAAAATTAGCTTTCCCTAACCCCGGAATATGGATAGCCAAGTTAGGCTCAAAGGCATTGGGGAGGAAGAATTGCCTAAGCGTGGGCTCATCATCTATGGGTGGGTCTGGCCTAAGGGGCTCTTGTGCACATGGGTGTTCGTGCGGAGGAACGGGATGCATAGGGGGAAAGGGAGGAGGATTAAAAGGATCAGCCATTTCTCCTAAAAGATCTCCTAAATTCCTAAAGTGACGAACAATTCTCTCAGGCTCAAGATGTAAAGAAACTAGAGGATTCCGAAGAGAACGCCTACCAAGCATACAAAGCTAAACCTAATCTCCTTCCACTTCTTGCAAGCCTCGAAACTTCACACATCCTAAAACTACAACAAACAAAACACAATCCTAAAATTACTAAAACAAGAAAGTAAACTACTCAAAATAAGCAAAAACAATGAGCAAGTAAACTAGGAAACAAAGGTAAATTCAAGATAACAACTTCTAAGCAAACTAAGCAAAAGAAGCAAAACAAAAAAATAACTAGCTAAAGGACACAAATAAAGCAAACAAACCACCGTGCCTCCCCGGCAACGGCGCCAAAAACTTGATGCTTCTTGCTAATTAAGCACTAAGCCTTAATTAAAAGCCTGCAAGTGCACAGATCGTGTAGTCTAATGTGCAAAAGCAAGGTCGATCCCTCAGGGAGGCGGGAAATGGGGAATGAAAGCTAAATGTGTGTCCTAGAAAACTAGAAAGAAGATAAGCTAAACTAAGAATTCATTTTGGTCATTTTAGATGTGAAGGTAGATCAAAGTAAATTAAACTATTCTAAACAAATTAAATAAAATAAAGGTAAGAGAAAACAAGCAAGTAAAAGGAATTAACACAAGAAATAGGACAATGGGTGAAATCCGCTTAACTATGGGTGATTTGGGTACTAACTTTGCTATAGGACTACCTTTGATGGTTTTCCTAAGAAGGGTGCTCTAAGCTAGGAATCTAACCAACCTCTCCTACAATCCCTAGACTCGGTGCGGGTCTATCCCTAGGTGCTAGCTACCTAGAAGTATAGCATGGTCCTTATGAACTAGGGCACGGATTAGCTAATTACGTTCCTAGGTGATGACAATTGGTCTTACCCTAGGTTCTAACTCATTGGCTGGGTTTAAAGCCAAGAACTAGGCTTCCTAAGGTCATTTAAGCTAGCTCGACACCTATTGGCTGGGTTTAAAGCCAAAGGAGACTAAACTAGGCCTACTTACTAGTGAAGCACCACCAATCATAGCATCACGCAAGCAGGATTTAACAATGAAGCACATCATACATGTTCTCGAGCATGGTACAAATGAATATAAAGCATATTCTAGTCCTAAATACTTAGACATATTTAGGTCATACCAATTTACACATTAAAATCCAACATGTATGTCATAGAAGCTAAAATTGATATTAAGGTATGTAAAAACACACATAGACATGTATAGCTACAAGACCCACTTCATGGGATCACTACATAAACACCTAGACATGCTCATATAATGATTTAAAAGTCTTAAATAGCAATCAAGCCTCTAAATATATATGTTCTTTCACCTAGGCATATCAACAAACACATAGACATGTATGTAAGTAGCCATTGAAGCATTAAGAGCAAACATATATATTAAACCATCAAAATCTCATAGCAAAGTAATACTCAATCAACCCATAATACAAGCCTCAATCACCCATAAAAGATCTATTCTAATATAGAGAAAACTAAGTACAAAAGGAGAAAGATGAACCTCCTTTCACGCTTAGCTTTGCTCTTCAAATCCTTGTCTTGATCTTGCAATTACAAATGTTAAAACCCTAATTACAAGCTTGGATCTAGGTGTATTTATGTGTGATTTAGTGTGTGAGAGGTGGTTTTAAGTGGATTTTGGGTTTAGGGAAAATGAGTGTTTGATTTGGGTGTTCTCTCCCTTCAAAAAGGGCTGAAAAGTGGCTTAAATAGAGCTTTCAGCGCGTCCAGCCGGGGGCCCAACCGGTCGTCCAGCTTTGGGGCTAAGTCGTCGGGCTAAAATTGGCCCAGATTCTGATCCAGCCGGTCGACATCAGACGGTAGACCGGCCTTGAAAGGAGGTCGACCGGTCTTGTCAGTAAAATGTCCATATCTTCTTCATTTTGGCTCCGATTTGCGCACCATTTTTTTTCATGGCTTCGTATCGTTGTGGGAGATCTCCCAAGCCATATTTTGCACCCTAAAACATGTCCAAAATTTGTCCATGTCCTTTTTAGGTTTCAAGCTCTGAATTTGGCTTACTTTGTGCTCGGTTTCGCCCCGATCGCTTCTTCTTTCACTCGGCCACTTCCAAATGCACTTTTCTTTATTTCTTTATGTCTAAAACACCCTTGGCTTAGTTCCACACACCAAGTACCCTCAATTAAGCTCTAATTATCTCTCCAAATCACACCTAAAACAAGTAATAAACACGCATTAGTGTAGCATTTAAGCCTTAACTTCAACTATGAACATGTAAACTCTAATATGCATAAGTATGACCTAAATGTTAAACTAATACATCAAATGAAGCTCAAAACACCTCAAAACAAGTATATAATTGCAAAATATAAACACACAAAACAAACACATCAATAAACATGTATTAAGAGAGCCAAAGATCCACACAAATCCATTATTCAAAGCCTTAATCTAATATACAACAACAATCAACCCTAAATCTAGCCTAATCTAGCAACATATTTACAAGAAATAGAGAAAGAACAAGAAGAACTTCCCTAAATTCTTGCTTCCAAATCCGTACAAATCCTTCAAATCTTTGTTTAATGCTTCAATCCTAGCTTGGTGTGGGGTTTAGATGGTGGTTTAGGGTGTTTTGTGAAGTGGGTAAAGGGTTAGGGTTTATTAGAATTTAAGAAATAAAAGTTCCTCCCCTCGAAATTGAGCTAAAATGAGCTTTTATAGATTTCTTCCGCGCACAGCCGGTCGACCGGCTCCTCTTTCTTGCTCAACCGGCTTCAATCTTGATGCTCTCTGGACTGGCCGGTCGACTTAGCCAGTCGACCGTCTTCTTGAGGAACTCGACCGGCTCTAAATCTTTTATTCTCTGGAGCGGCCGGTCGACCTAGACGGTCGATCGGCTCTTCATCTAAGCCGACCGGCTGGATCAGAATGCTCTCTTCTTTATTTCTTTTCTTCCGGTCTTCATCCGTTAGCTCATTTCTTCCTCGTATACGCTTGAACCCTTCCAAAACACTCCTAAAACATGGAATATAACACTTAGTATAGTATTTATGCACCTAAATACATTAAGTACGAATATTAACAAATATGCATAAACTTTATACTAAGCGCACTCAATTATGCTCTGAACACCCTTAAATATGCATGCAAAAACTAGATGCAAACATGCACAAATGACACACATCAGAAAGGTCCCATCTTCCACAAGAACAACTCATTGCATTCAAATCCACAACATATTGATCTATTCCAAGGCACCTTACTTGGAATTTGTTTCCTTCACTGAAAATTGCATTCCAAGTTGAATTATCAGTTTTTTTCTAATTTATTAGCTTTTTAATCTTGGGGCAAATATTCCCTTGATAACTTCTCATCCATTCCCTTTTACTTTGTAGCTTACTCATAAGAGAAACCCTTATTTTTTCCAACATCATTAAAATGGATTTATCTCTAGCATCAAGAATAGCTACATTAAAACTCTTACAAAGGTTATTCAACAAGATATCACATTTAGTAAATGTTCTAAAGTGAGATCAAGTCTAGAATTTATCATCTTGGTTAGCTAACCAATTATAAGCACCTTCATCCATGTCCTCTAGTTTAGCCATTACATGATTGAACTTCTCAACATAAGGTGCCTTTGCTGCCATCCACAATTTATCCTTTAAGGCCATTCCACCATATTGTTTCTTGAAATTGTTATACAAATGGCGCATGCAATGTCTGTGCTTGACATTTGGCATAATCTCAAAAATGGCAAGCATAGGACCCTAGGAACAATAGAAAATAAAGATCAAGTAATAAATATGTTAGAAAAGAAAGATCAAGTAATATATATGTTAGAAAAGAAAGATCAAATTATATAAAAGTACAAGTAAGATTGTAATACATTTACCTTTTGCTTGTCTGTGATTATAACCCATTTTTCTTGATTCCAAATCTGAAGGTCTTGCACAAGCAAATTCAAGAACCAACTTCGTGTTCTTTTATCTTCTTTTTTAGCCACACAATACACCACTGGGTAAATGCAATTATTTGCATCAATTCCAATTGCAGTAAGAATGACACCAGCGTGCGGCCCTTTCAAATAACAACCCTTTAGTCCTAATACACATCAGCATTCTTCTAGAAACCCTTTTCTTAGTGCTTCAAGGCAAACATACAATCTCAAAAACCTTGGTTTCCCTATTTCTTCATCCTCATTAGTCTCCAGTACAACTATAGAACCTGGATTAGTTCTCATTATCTCCTCACAATAATCCCATAGCCTTTTGTACTGATCTTTATACTTCCCTTCTATGTACTTTCTGGCTAGATTGGAAGTGCTATAGACTTGCTTGCTAGTAATGTTTACACACAAGTCTTTATGAACCTTAGCCTTAAAATTAGGAACCTTACAGTATGTATTCAATCTCAAGTCATCAATGTACATCCTACACAATTCCTTGCAAGTCAGATTTTTTAGATTCAAAGTTTTTCCACAATTATGTTTGTTACACAAGCATCCGATTTGAAATGAACCTTGCTCTTGCATCTAATATGCATTCAGAAACCACCCACATGGTAGACCCTGGCATTCAAGTCTAAATCTTTCTTTATCATTCTTTATAAACTTAATGTCCCTGCACTTTTTTACTCTATGTGTCCTAACAACTGTTCTCAACTCATCTATACTTGTAAACAACGTCTCAACCTCAAATTTAGGCTTATCCATATCAATGGCAACCTTAAATCTCTTAAATTTTTCTCTTTTTTCCAGCGTTTTCATCATCAGAATCATTACCACTCTCAAGTTCTTCATTAGAACAAAGGTAATAATCACTAGCACTACCTAATTCATTGACCCTTTCATCTTTATCCACATCTAAATCAATGTTCTCTTCAAAAATATGGTCATCATCAACAAAATTTGTTGCTTTTTCCTTTTCGCTCATGTTATAGTCACTATCATCCAAGCTTGAGTGCTCACCATCATCTTCTTCATTATTATGCTTAATCACATTTCTCTTTCTTTTCTTTGCTCTCTTTTCTTCTACCACCTCCTCTTCAGCCTCAAATAACTCATTATCAATTCCTAGTACTATATCATCTCTTCCACACTTGTTGAAGGCATAGCCATATCAATGCATGACTTTACTTGACTATCAAAATCCAATGGCAAGACATCGTATTCCCCACACATATAAATATCAATCCCCATATTATCAAAGTAAACTTTAGACATTTCTAACAAATCTTCATCATTCTTTAAATATTATGTTCATTATATCATATAATTTTATGAATTACATGGTTTTGTTATCTTAAATATTTTTGTACAGAACAATATGTCAAGGAACTATTCTAGTGTTCATAAATCTAGTATGATTTAGAATCATGAAAATGATAATGGCAGTAGTCACAGTAGCACGAATAGTGAAGAGATGGAAAATGAACTAGGCGATATTATTATTGTTCAAATGATTTTGGAATGTCAAAGAAGTTTTATGGTTAGGTTTCTTGTAGAACTTCTAGCTTGACTGGAAAGATGTATACTCTTGAAGTCTTAGCTAGTCATCCAACTAGATGTTATGAGAACTTTCGGATGCGGAAGCATGTATTCTTGAACTTTTGTGCTAGACTAAAAAATATGAATTTGTTGAAGAATGGTAAAAAGGTGTTGATTGAAGAGGCAATAGCGATGTTTCTAATGATCATTGGTTAACAAACAAGACAAGCAGTAGTTGTTGAACACTTTCAACATTCACATCATATCGTTAGTAAATGGTTTCAAAGAGTTATTAGGGCTATTTGTTCATTTGAAGTTTAACTAATTCAGCCTAGGAATGTGAATGTTACACATCATTGTATTCATTACAACCATAGATTTTATTCTTATTTCAAGGTACTTTTTAATTTTTTAATTAATATTTAGAAATTTTGTTTGTATTAGAATTGTCTTGGTGTTATTGATGCTATTTCTACATAGGCACCTACATCAAAACAAAAGCTTTTCCTGGCAAAGAATCTTGACCACACAAAATGTAATGATTGCATGTGACTTTGACATGACGTTCACTTTTGTGTATGCGAGATGGGAAGGAACAACAAATGATTGAAGGGTCTTTTTAAATGCATTAACAGGAAGAGAAAATGAATATTGTATGCCTTTAGAAGGTACATGTTTAGTCTACATTTATTTTAATTTCATTATATAAATCTTTAAATTTAATTATCTTATTTATTTTTATGTAGATCATTTTTATCTTGTTGATTATAGCTATCCCAATATGCTTGGATTTCTCGCTCCATATAGAGGGCAAAGATATCATCTGCGTGATTATTGAGAAAGAGGACAACCACGAAGCAAATTTGAATTATTTAATCATAAGCATTCTTTATTGCGTAATGTAATTGAACGAAGTATTGGAGTATTGAAAAAAATAAGATTTTCCATTCTAACCTTGATGTCAAATTATCTAATTAGAAGGCAAAGACAAATCCCAATAGCTTGTTGCACAGTACACAATTTCATTTAGATGGAACATGCTGCAAATGAACTATTTGAAGATGTTGGCTAAATACTAGATTATTAATTTTGATGATGAAATTTATATGTATTCATAATTATTTGACTAAAAGCATCTTGTGAAGATAAGTGCTTAGATATATAAGTAGATGCTTGAAAGATGGAAGAAGATGAACAAAAATGCATTGTTTGAAGAACAACAAGATGGGAAAGGCATAAGGAGGAGAAGAGACGTCATAAGGGGTACCGAACGTTTTTGCTCTTTTGTGAAATGCCTAAATATTGTGTATGTTTGGCTCAAACTTCTTTTTTCATTGTTTAAACATTTTTTAAACTCTTGCATATTTGATTTCATAAAAGCGCAAATGAATTTGAATGCACATCTAGAGTAAAAATGTGTCTTTGAAGTGTTTCAAGTCATAAAAAGTATTTACAAAATGTCTCAAAGTGCTTTGGAGTTATGAAAATTGCACTGAAAGTGTTTTTGGCTAAAGTTTGGCTTTACTTCACTTTCTGAAGTGGCCGAAGCCCCAGCCGGTCGACCGGCTGACCTGGGTTGGTCGCTCGGCCAAGTCAGAAACTGAAGGACAAAGCCTGAACCCCTAGCTGGTCGACCGGCTGAGGCGTCTGACCTAGTCAATGAGGGCTAAGAGGAGGCCGGATGACCTAGCCAATCGACCGGCTGAACGAGCCGCTGTAATAAATGCACTAGCCGTTTATTATCGTTCTGGCCATTTTCTTCCTCTTTTTCTCACCTACCAAATCCCTAACACCCAAATCTCTTTCAATACATATTCATTACACTCTCAAATCATTAATTCAAGTGTGCAAAATCTCATATCATTATTCAATCAAGCTTTGAGCCATTCTTGCAATATTTTTTAGCTTTCAAGAGCTTCATTCATTGCAATATCTTTTTTTGAGAAGAAAACTTTCAGATTCTCTATCATTTCTTATTCATTTGATTATATACACACTTTGAGAGCTGAAATTCTTGAGAGATTCATTCATTAAAGCTTGTAAAATGTAGGGAAATCCTAAAGAGTGGAACTCTTGGATTCTTTGAAAATGGGCTTCAAAGAGGTGTAAGAAATTGGTTTTTGCTTCATCAAGATTTGAAGAAGCAATTTAGTGAAGGTTGTTGAAGTCCTAAGAGGGGCATCCTTGGGCGGTGGACTTAGGCTTGGCCGAACAACCTTAAATCATTTGTTTCTCTTCTCTCTATACTTTAGTTATCTTATTTGCTTAAATTGTTTACATTGTGTTTGATATTTTGCTTGAAAGAGATTGTTAAATTTCTGTGAATTTTTAAAAACAAAAATTAGTAATTATTTCTTAATTCACCCCCCTTAAAATATTTGTACCTACAGAAGAATATTCAAGAGAAGATATGGCGATCCTAAATGAGCGAGGGTTAGGCACAGAGCAAGCAGATATACAAGTTGATGTTACCCAATCAACACAAATTGCTCAGTTTAGGGATCAAATTGTGACATAAATGTGGAGTGATAGATGCATTTGATATAGTTAATGAGGAAGGGAATATCATTGAGTCTTATTTTGCTACTATGAATGATGTATAATGCTATCTATAATTACATATATGTGTGACATGAAATATATTTGCTTTTTGGAGCTCTTTAACCATATTATGGTTTATGAAACTTCTTTATGAATTAATTTTAGGTTTTGTTTTATTTTATTCAAAAAAATTATTGTGTTTATTATTATATCTTTTTGTAAAACCTTTTGACATAAAAATCTTAAGTGATATATGCTTAGAAAAGCTTTTAAACTATAACAATATATTAGTATCAACTAAATTAAGAATACAAAGAAAATGATTTAACCAAATGCATTTTCATAATTTTCTTAGTTTTCATTTTCTAGAAAACAGTTTTCACTTTTGTTAACCAAACACATTCTTAAAATTTTAGAAAACAAAAAATGAAAACTATTTTTAGAAAATGAAAACAGAAAATGAAATCTAGAAAATGAAAATAGAAAATAAACAAAACAAATGCAATCTAAGTTTTTCTATTCCAAATAAATTTTGTAATTCTTTTTCCTTCTTCAACCAAGTTGATTACTTTTTTTTTGTTAGAATTATTTAACTTGTAGTTTTCTGGTAATTAGACACTCTTTTCCATAGGTTTCTTTCATCTATTTTTTAACTCTCTGACAATTTTGTAATTTTCAATTCCTATATGAATTTTTGATGTGACATTTATATGATTTAGACATCTATTTTCGTTTTCCTTTTCATTTTAAGTTTTTATATGAATTTTTCTTTATTTTTCGGATTTTTTTGTTTTATGCAATATTTTGTTTATCTTTTGATATTTTTTGTTGTTGAAGAAGTGAAAATATAGATCTTGAAAATTGGCTTCTCAACTCCAGTCACGGCACCTCATGGGTGGCCAAATGCAGCAAAGCAATGCTATTGCAATTGCTATCATTAAGAATATTCCCAGAATTTATGTTTATAGGTCAAAGATTATGTGTATATGACGCATGTATTGTGAGTGGTGTGGTGGTGAAATGGTGGCAATGATGGGTGGATGGGTAGTGGCTGTGGATTTTTTTTTTTTTTGGTTATAAATGTTGATATCTATTCATTATAACAAAATTAGATACGATATTATTTGTAGTCTAGTTAGTCAAATGCATATAATTTTAATCCAAAGGTCAAGGATTTAAATCTTTCTTCCTACAAATTTTTTTTGAAAGAGAAGGGTATTTTTGACCAAGGTTAAGTTTATCGCACAACAAAAGAAGTCCAGCTACAATTTGGATGAGTAAGTTACACTTACTATTAGAAGTAACAAATTTTTTAACGAAAGGAGATATTGTGCTTTATTTTTTAAGACTATAGGAGGTTTAGTGCCTATTTTTAAACAAGAAGGACAAACTATACATTTATGGCTAACCACATGTAGTACCGTACTATTTATCCTATATTTTATTTATGTATTAGAATTTAAATTATATATTGTTGCTTACATTTTAGTGTTATAATTACTCAAAATGGGTTATGTTAAAATTAGCTAATTAAAAAAATTGGGGATTCCTCAATCCTTAGGAATTACTCCCAATTTTCCATTTTCCCAAATTATATTCCTTAGTGGTGAATTTGGGTGGGGAACAGAATAAAATCTCTGTTGGATTTATACATTTTAATTATGTTTTGATGATGTCATTATTATGCTAAAATTATTTAAATTACTTTTTCTTGAGTATAATTGAGCTTAGCTTGAAGATTTGAGTATTATGAAGCCTTGATGATCAAATTGGAGGCATTTGAAGATCTTGATCTTGAAAAACTGGAAAATTCATAGAAGGTCTGTATAGATTATATCTTGTCAAATTGATCTTAGTAGATGGACCTTATTATGAGCTCAAATGCATATGCAGTGCACTTGCATCTTTGCATTTTAGATCATCCTTTCTCCTTAATGTGTTTTTCATCAAAATGAATTTATTTGTATACTTGCATTTTGTTCTCTACAGATTTTTTTCCACAATTCAAGTATATATTAGCCATAGCATGATCTTATGTCTTCTTACTACTAGTATATATGTGCATATATGCATTAGTATAAGTATATAACATGTATTTAACTTATTCCATGCAGTAAAAGCATCTTTAACCTATAAGTATAGCTTTACATGTTGGATAATTCTATTGCATGTCTAGTAAATTGTATTAGCATGAAATCTAGCATGGTTTTAACTCTAGTCTTGCAGTACTTTCAAGACTATTACATTGCTGTCATGATTTAAGCTTAAGTTATTGCTTTACTCATTGGTCAATAGCTTTGCATTATGTATATATCTTTTAGTTTGCAAGGACAAGTGCTTTTAAGCTTATTAAATCAAATTCCTATAGAATTCTTAAATAAAACAAGTTATATTTGCTTCATACAACTTGCATGAGGCATATATGATATGTGTATATATATACAAGTATATATGCAAGTTGCTTGACCATTGCAAGAAATCTTCTCTTTTGCATAGAAAATCTACAGAATCTGCCAGAATATGTTGTTTAGCCAAGTTGAACATTGCATTTAATGTTTAGTTGAAATAGATAAGTTACATTTATGAGATATGATAGATTGTGTGTTTGGTATATGCATAGAGCCTTGCAATTTGCAAAAAAACGACTATGTTTGGTGCTTGAGTTGTCATTGTTGACTTTTAGTAGCTTTTATCAGTTTTGCAGTACCCGTTTCTAAGTACAAGCTAGTTGAAACGGTAGCTGGTAAGGGTCTCCGGGAGTTACCGGCTAAAGTGTTGATGCCCGGTTTGCCTAGCTTTTTTTTTTTTTCAGAGAGCCTTTTTTTATGGTAGCTGAGGTATCAACTGATCGGTAGGGCCAACCGGTAGATGTAGAGTGCCTGGCGACTAAGGGCACTGGCTGACCAGTGGGGTCAGTCAGTAAATGTACTTTTCTACAGTACATTTTTTAAACGTTGGAATTTTACTTTTTGGCTATTATAAATACATCCCATATCCCAAACTCTAGACATAACTTGATCATGAGCATTTATTCAAGCTTTCTAATATTCAATACTCTCTCTTGCAATATTCCTTCATTTATTTCATCTTCATTGATTGCACATCATTGGCATTGTTTGATCAAGTCTTTGAGCTCATAAATTGTCATCTACTTAGAGCAATATAGGAAGGTTTATATACCTCTTGTACACTTGCTCAATAGAAGTTCTTATAAAAACCATCACTTACTATTACACTGGGTGTGCTCTTTACTCTTGGATAGCATAGTTATGACACACTTTCTATCAAAGAGTGAAGGGTTGAAATCCTCAAGTATTGGGTTAACACTTGAGGTCCTTGTGATAAAGCAAGGGTTGTTATCATTGTTCTACACTTTTACAACATACTAAGCAAGAAGCCAATTCACTAGTGAGGTTTTCGAAACTATAAGGGAAGACCTTAGGTAGTGAAGCAGGCCCCTCGGGAGCTCAAACCATTCTAAATCGTTGCGTTTGATCCTCTAACTGCAAGCTTTTTATATTTCAAGTATATTGTTCATATACTATATGTATTGTTGCTTGAATTGGTTGTTAAAATTTTTTAAATTCTTTTTGTGCCATTAATCCAATTCAACCCCTATTGGATTCATTCTTTGGGCGACACATGGCATCAAAGCCTAGTGCTCTACACATTAATTGCATAAGTTATGTGATTATTTGCATTATTGTGAGTTTTTAAAATTCTTTTTGTGCCATTAATCCAATTCACCCCCCATTAGATTCATTCTTTGGGTGACACATGGCATCAGAGCCTAGTGCTCTACACATTAATTGCATAAGTTAAGTGATTATTTGTATTGTTGAGTGCTTTTGACTTAACTGTCTAACGCTAAAGATCATGGCACATAGAATTTAAGAAGGTCTTTCCACAACTAGAGTCTCATACTTTGATGGAACCAATTATGCATTTTGGAAGGTTAGAATGAGAATATTTTTGCAAGACAATGATTATGTTGCATGGAAAACCATAGTAAATAGACCTAGTATCCCCTCCAAAGAAGTAAATCGTATAAAGGTCTCTAAACTGGAAGAAGAATGGGATAAGGATGATATAAAATTAGTTGAAGCAAATGTTAATGCCATTCGTTACCTTTACCTTGCATTAGATCATTCCGAATTAAACAAAATCATAGGATGCATCATGGCTAAAGAGATATGGGATCAACTATAGGGCACACATAAAGGCACTAATCAAGTTAAAGAAACTAGGATTAGCATGCTTGTGCATAAATATGAAATGTTCTCTATGCTTTCGGATGAAAATATTGAGTTTTCAAGATTTATTGAAATTGTTAACTCCTTAAAGTCTCTTGGCAAGAACTATGAGAATGCCAAACTTGTAAGGAAGCTCTTGAGAAGCCTAACAATGGCTTGGCTATCGAAGAAAACAACCATCAAGGAGTCCAAAGATCTCAACACCTTGTAATTAAGTGAACTTGTCGAATCACTCATGACTCGTGAATTTGAGCTCATGGAGCTAGAGAAACGACCAAAGGCCAACAAAACTATTGCTTTCAAGACCACACCACAAGTGAATCAACAAGTGAAAGTGAGAGTGAAGATGACGATGAAATGGCCATGTTCTCCAAATTCAAGAGATTCATGAGGAAGCAAAGAAAGAGATAAGCAAAGGTGAGACTAGTAAAGAATTAATTTTTTTTAAATGCAAGAAACTGGGACATGTCAAAGCCAAATGTCCATTGAGGAAGAAGGATGAGAAGAAATTCAAAAGGTAGCCTTTGAAGGCTACTTGGAGTGACTCGGAGTCAAGTAATAAAGAAGAAGATTCCATTGCAGAGGAAGTTGCCAACCTATGTCTCATGGCAAAAGGAAAAGATAAGATAAGTCCAAACTATGTCTCTTGTGATGAAAATAGTTCTTATGATGAATTAAAGGAAATATACAATGAGATGCTTATAGAGTTCAAGAAGATGGTTAACAAAAACAAGAAACTTAAGAAAAATGTTTTGTCTCTTGAAAGTAAATTGCATGAAGTTTGCATGGAAAATGAGAGTTTGAAAAATAATTTGGAAAAGAAGAAAACCAACATTGATTTATAAAAGGAAATTGAAGATTTGAAAACAAAGGTCAATAATTTAGAAAATGTGGTTCAAAATTTACAAATGGAACAGGAAATTTGAATGCCTTGCTTGGAAAACAACGTTGTGTCTTTGATAAAGTTGGGATTGGTTACAATTCGTCTTCAAAACAAAAGTCTTACATGAAATTCTTTGAAAAGAAACTAAGCTCTTCCAAGATTGATTCTTTAAAAATTAAGAATGTTTTTCAAAAGAGGCATGAGCTTTACCAAAAGTATTTTGTAAAAACATCTTCTTCAAGAGTTACACGCAACTATTGTTGTAGAAATGGACATACTTCACATAAATGCTTTATTAAAAGATATGATGAGAAAAAATACAACTTAATGTAGGTTCCAAAGGGAACTAGAGCTAATGTTCAAGGACCTAACAAGCCTTGGGTACTAAGTTATGTTCGATTTAATTGTGTAGGTTTGCCTTGCATCCTTTAGAGATAATGGAAAATGGTTCTTGGATAGTGGATGCTCAAGGCACATGATGGGAGACAAATCAGAATTCTTGTCACTCGAGAAAAAGAATGGAGAACTTGTTACATTCGGGGGCAACTCCAAAGGAAGAATAATTGGCATTGGAGATGTCTGTAACAAGTCTAAATTATGTATTGAGAATGTTTTACTTGTACATGGCTTGAAACAGAATTTGCTTAGTATTAGTTAATTATGTGATAAAGATTTATCTGTTAATTCTAAAGCTTCTTAGCGTGAGATAGTTGATAAATGTGGTAATGTTGTTTTTGTTGGCATAAGGCATGGTAATGTGTATACTTTTGACTTTAATGATTTGCATGATCAAAATGTTAAGTGCTTGAGTGCTATGAATGAGAATACATGACTTTGGCATGGGCGACTAGGTCATGCTAATGTGGATTCCATAAACAAACTTGCTAGTCTAGATCTTGTTAGAGGTTTGCTTAAAGCTAAATATATTGGTAATAATGTGTGTCGTGCATGCAAACTTGGTAAACAAACTAGGGAATCTTTCAAAACCAAAAATGTGATTTCAACCTCTAAACCATTATAACTTTTGCATATGGATTTGTTTGGACCCAATAGGGTTGCTAGCTTGGGTGGTAAGATGTATGCTTTTGTGATTGTCGATGATTTTTTCTAGATTTACATGGATAATTTTTCTTGCACATAAAAATGATACACCAAACGAGTTTATGAAGTTTTGCAAACATGTTCAAAATGAAAAAGCCCAATTGATTTCAACTATAAGAAGTGATAGAGGTATTGAGTTTACAAATCAAACTTTGAAATCTTTTTGTGAAGAAAATGGTATCTTTCATAATTTTTTGACACCAAGAACACCACAACAAAATAGAGTTGTTGAAAGAAAAAATTAATTTATACAAGAAATAGCAAGAACAATGCTTTGTGAAAACAACTTGCCTAGCTATTTTTTGGCTGAGGCCATTAACACCGCTTGTTATGTGATCAATCATTGCATCATGTGAAAAGGTCTTGACAAAACCCCTTATGAACTTTGGAAAGGGAGAAGACTAAATATTTTATATTTCAAAACTTTTGGTTGTGCATGTTACATCTTGACAAAAAAAAAGACAATCTTGGCAAATTTGATGCAAAATTTGAAGGTGCCATATTTCTTGGCTATTCTTTATCTAGTAAGGAATATAGGGTTTATAATAAAAGAACCATGGTTGTTGAAGAGAGTATCAATGTGAAATTCGATGAAGGTTGTCTTGATTCTAAATGTGATGATGTCGATATTATTACTATTCAAAAGAATTTGAGCAATCTTGACCTAGATAAAGGAAATGAATCTGATGATCCATGTCATAAGGATAAACAAGATAAGAATGTTGATGTGTAATATGATGATGAAAATGTGGTATATGATAAGCATGATAACTTGTTGAGAACTTATGAATTTGTTGGTTATCATCCCCTTTCCCAGATCATTGGTGAACTCTTAAAAGGTATTGAAACTAGATCTTTTTTGAGAAATGTATGTAATCATCTTGGCTTTTTGTCTCAAGTTGAACTAAAAATTTGCATGATGCTTTACTTGATGATAATTGGATAAATGCCATGCAAGAGGAACTTAATCAATTTGAAAGGAACAATGTGTGGAAACTTGTTGAAAAGTCTAGAAATCAATCTATAATTGGAACTAAATGGGTTTTTTGAAACAAGTTAGATGAATCTAGCATTGTAACTAGAAACAAGGCTATATTAGTCACACAAAGTTATAAATAAGAAGAAGGTATTAATTATGATGAAACCTTTGCTCTCGTTGCTAGACTTGAATCAATTATAATGTTACTTGCCTTTGCATACTTTATGAACTTTGATGTATCGCCATATTTTGCATGTGATTACATAGACCAAAGTGATTAAGTGATTCATTTTGTAAATTATTTGATCTAGTCTCGTTCAAGAGAAGAAAAGATTTTTTATAGGCCTACAAGAGCAATTTACAGAAAATTCTAGGCACTTGAAGTTGAAGATGGGTCATAATGCATTGGACTAATTTAATGGAGAAGTATTGGGCTCAAATATATGGATCAAGGATCAATTTCTCATAGAAAATAAGGAACTTTGGTCTTTCTTGCAAATAAAGTCGTCGGTGAATGAATATGACAAGTGATTTTGGTGTTAATTTTTGGGAAGTTTTTCCCTGTCAAATGGTATTTTGCTCATAACTCCAACTCTAGAGGTCAAAATCATGTGATTCTTGAGCCATTGGACTCCTAAGAGGCAAGACTACAATTCTTATGAAGACCATCTTTCCAAATTCAAGAGGGATCAGGGTGCAAAATCAGTCACAACATGTTTGACAAATTCCTATCACCTGCTGGACATATTTTGGTTTTTTGGGCATAACTCGGGCTACAAAGGTCCAAATAAGGTGGTTCTTGAGGTTATTGAAGGTTAATTCATAGAGATACAACTTTCCTATTTTGAGCTCAGCCCAGATCTGCTTTTAAGATGGTCAAAAACATTGGTCAAAGGAGAGCATAAAAACTAGCAGTGGTTTCCTAATCCAGGTGGGATTTGAAAAGGAATTTGATACCATTATAAATACCCACAATACACAACAGAAAAAGGAGGACTCAACCTGAGAATTTGAAGAAGATTAAATCGAAAAAAAAAGTTGGGGAGCATCTCTTGAAGACAATTGAAGACAAAGAACTTCATCAACTTATTTGTCTAGGAATAATACGATGAGTTTTTCTGTTCTTAATTCTTTTTCAGTTTTTGCTTTGAACTTAATTATGAACTAAACCCACATGATTCGGGGTGATAGTTTGTGATTATTTTTATTCATGTTTTGGATTCTCTTGGGATTTATTTGACTATTCATATTTGTATTTTATTGCTATTAAATTCTTGGTTAATTATTATGCTTGTAGCTAATTTTCGTTAGTGAAGAATTTATACCTTTTATGGGAATCTTGAAGGTTCTTGTGGGTATGAATATAGATCAATTAACAGAACTATATTTAATTAATTATTTCAAGATTGAGATAGGTTATGCCACTGAGATAACCTATGCCTTTGTAGTCTCAATTAATTTTTTAGGGTCTATTAGATTAATTAATTAAAGAAAAGTGAGAGATAATTTATGCCATTGAGATAAATTATGCCTCAATAGCTTCAATTAATTAATCTAGGTGAAATAGAGCTTGTAGCTTAATCCCTTGTGCTTAATTGGAAATCCTAGAGTTGACGAATACGAATAAAATAATTTTTTGGCTATCACCCTGGATCGCATATTCCCTAGAGTTAAGTCTCACAATTTTCTTGGTTGATTTTTGCAATTATTTTTCTTTTAGTTAATTTAATTTCTTTTCTTTTTTTGATTTCATTTAATCTAAAAATCATTTCACTCGTAGTATTTAGCTTAGTTATCTTAAATTCTTAGTTTTAGTTTTTTTTTTAGTTATTTTTATTTCTTTCCAATTTCTAACAGTAATCCTGATTCCCCGTGGTTTGACTCTCAAGTTGCATTCGTGTTATAAAGAGGAAATTTTTCATATTTTGTCATTGACTGTTTTAATTGATTTTATTTGGCCATACAACAACGTGGTGAAACTTCAAATTGTATCCAACGGATGAGAAAAAGTACTTTCTTGAATGACTATATTGATGAAGAAGTTTATATGGCTCAACTTCCAAGTTTTGAGGACCCTATATATCCTAACCATGTTTTTAAGCTTGAAAAAGCATTGTATGGACTAAAGTAAGCACTTAGGGCATGGTATAACTAACTGGATTCTTGGTTGAAAATGGCTTCACAAGAGGTAAACTTGACTCAACTTTATTTGTAAAGCATGATGGTAAAGATATACTAGCTATACAAATATATGTTGATGGTATTATCTTTGGTGCCACTAATTGAATCTCTTTGTAACTAATTGAATCTCTTTGTGAGAACTTGTCAAAGTGTATGCATAGTAAATTTGAAATGAGTATGATGGGAAAGCTCACATTCTTCCTTGGACTTCAAATCAAACAAACAAATAAAGGAATTTTCATCAACCAAGCTAGGTACACAAAAGGACTACTCAAGAAGTTTGGATTTTATGGAGCAAAAGGGATTGGAACTCCAATGAGTACCTCCACCAAGCTTGATAAAGATGAAAATGGTAATCCGGTGGACGAAAAGAGGTATAGAGGTATGATCGGAAGCTTACTTTACTTAACCGCCTCTAGACCTGATATTATGTTTGTTGTGTGCTTGTGTGCTCGTTTTCAATCTTGTCCTAAGGAATCTTATTTACTTGTTGTTAAAAGAATTTTTAGATACCTTAAAGGAACACAAGAACTAAGGCTTTGGTATCCTAAAGAAACTAATTTTGAACTAGTAGGCTATTCCGACGCCTAAAGGAACTAATTTTGAACTATTAGGCTATTCTGACGCTGACTTTGTCGGTTATAAAACCGATAGAAAAAGTACTAGTGGAATTTGCCATTTTCTTGGTAATTGCTTAGTTTCATGGTCAAATAGGAAAAAAAAAATAGTGTAGCACTTTTAATAGTTGAAGAGGAGTATATTGTGGTAGGAAATTGTGTTGCACAAGTCATTTGAATGAAACAAACTTTGCTTGATTTTGGTATTATATTTGAGCATGTTCCTATTATGTGTGATAATACAAGTGCAATTAACCTCACCAACAACCCAATTCAACACTCTAGAACTAAACACATAGAGATTAGACATCATTTTATTCATGATCATGTGCAAAAAGGTGATATTGTGCTCAACTTTATTGATACCTTGCATCAATTAGCTGACATTTTCACAAAACCCTTGCATAAAAATCAATTTTTAAGCATTAGAAGGGAGTTGGGCATGTTACAGCTTTGAAAAATCTTGTTTGCAAATTTTTTGGGCACCAATTATGGGTATTGATTGACGTTCGTCAATCGGTAAAGGCAGAGAGCAACTTCTCTTACTAGGGGAGGCAACGGCTAGTTGGTAGGTTAGTCGATAATGATCTCTACTCTCTAGTTTTACTGGCTGAGAGTACCAGGGGATCCCCCATTTGTACCAGCTAACCGGTAGGTAAGTTTTTTATGCCTATATATAAGCATCAGGTAGTCGATTCCCCCATTTTTAGACCCTCTATATCAAAACCTCTCATCTTCTCTCTCAAAATCTTTCTTCCAAACCTAAAATCCTTCTATTGTCTCTCAAATTTCTTCCATATCAAACTCACTTCGTTAAACTCATCTTTCACTTGAAATTTCTTTCCTAAATCACACTTAATTCATTCTCTCTTTTCTTTTTAATACAAATCCCTAAAACTTCATGGCCAATACAAGAGAAGGAAATATAGGAGGTAAAGAACGTGGCAAAGCCTTGAGGAGCGTGTATGAGGTGGGTCCCTCATGTTCAAACATTTCACGTGCTCTAAGTAAACATAGAAGAAGAGATGATTCGCCTCCATCTTTATCACCAAGGGATTCTTCACCTACACCATTGGTTGGACAAAGAGACTACTCGAGCAAGCACATAATTTCGGGTAAGTGCATCGTCTAAAATGAACTTTAAAACATGAATATTATGAAGTTTGTGAATGATCAAGGCTGACTTACATACATGACTACTGAGGAATCTATTTATTCTGGGTTAGTTCGTCAATTCTATAAGAATATGGAAGCTGATGATTTGTATAGTACTAGCATTGACACCACTGTAGTTAGGGTACACTTTACTTTAGATACTGTGGACATTCTGACCACTTTTAATATTCCAAATCATCAAAATACTGTCCAGCCTTATGATTTTAGGAGTTTTCCATGAGAGGTTGAGAGGCAACCAATATATATATGACTTTGTGTAGAGTAGGCCAAATGCTCGTACTGACTGTTTACCTAAGTTGAAGTAGCTATCTCCTGAAAATAAGGCTTTGGTTAAGTTGTTAATGGCTACTACATTTCCTAGAGATGTGCATGATGGAAATTTGTATCAAGCTGAGGCATATATTCTATATCTCCTACATTAAGATAACAAAATTGACTTACTTGACATTATCTTGAGCTATATGAAAAATGTGCATGGAAGGAAATCGGGTTTCCATATGGAATGTTTCTGATCAAGATTTTTAGGAACAAGGGTGCGTTATTACTAAATCATGAATTTACTCAATTTGATATGAGTTAAAGAATGGACTTGCATGCTCTTAAGTTTGTTGACATCTTTTATTGGGGAGGTGGATGTATGTATAAAAGTGAATTTGATGACCTTTCTCTTACCACTAGAAGGCTTATTATTGAAAGTATTAGAACCAAGACTACTTTTGACTTCCCTAATGAGGATGATAAGGTGGCATTTGAAGGGGAAATGAGAGGAAATAAAGAAGAAGAGGATGAGGATGAGGAAGAAGAGGAGGAAGAAGAAGATCTTGAAGCACAAACCGAGTATGATGAAGAAGCGGGTCAACGCTCCGAGCTAAGATCCAAGAATTCTAATAATAGGGTGATGAACCACATACTTGATCATGTGGAGGCAATGAGTGAAGCGATGCAATTTGGATTTAACATAGTGAATGCATGGGTTGATAGCTTAGCCGAGGCATGGCAAACAAGAATTAAAAACTTAGCTAAAAATGTGCGGAAGATCAAGCTTCAACTAGGAATTGTGGATGACCAGCCCGGGCTGAGTCACTAGCTTGCCTATTGTGTCCCTCTTTCTATTTTCCTAAATTCCCACTCCTTTAGGATTTTCTAACATTTTCTTCCATTTGCATTACTTTACTTTGCTAATTTTTATATTTATGAATGCTTTCTTTCTATTTGCTTGCTTGTTTCTTAGTATTGGTAGTTCTTACTATTTCTTTATATTGTTATTTGCTAGGATTCTATGTGTTCATGCTTGTGTGGAGCCAAATGATGATATCTCTTCGTATTGATGGCTCAACTTTCTCTCTTCCCTATTGAGGCTGTGTTTTTTATAATGCCAAAGAGGGAGAAGAGGTATTTATATAGTGTTTTTAAATATTGTGAGGTGTTTACATAGCATTTATATACACTGTGAGGTGTTTACATGTATCACTTTTCTTTGTTTTTGGCTAAATATACTTAATGCATATGTTGAGGGGGAGCTATGATTAATTATGTTCAATTTATAGCAATTTTGATATAATAGGTTGTCATCATCAAGAAGGGTGAGAATGCTGGATTTATATGTTTTAATTATGTTTTGATGATGCCATTATTATGCTGAAATTGTTTAAATAGCTTTTTGTTGAGTATAATTGAGCTCAGCTTGGATTTGAGTATTTTGAGGTCTTAGTGATCAAATTGGAGGCATTTAAAGATCTTGAGCTTGAAGTACATGGAAAATTTATAAAAGGTCTTTATAGATTATATCTTGTCAAATTGATCTTAGTAGATGGACTTTATTATGAGCTCAAATGCATATGTAATGCACTTGCATCTTTGAATTTTAGATCATCCTTTCTCCTTAATGTATTTTTCATCAAAATGACTTCAATTGTATACTTGCATTTTGTTTTCTGCAGTTTTTTTCCACAATTCAAGTATATATTAGTCATAGCATACTCTTATGTCTTCTTATTACGAGTATATATATGTATATATGCATTAGTATAAGTATATAACATGTATTTGACTTATTCCATGTAGTAAAAGCATCTTTAACCTACAAGTATAGCTTTACACTTTGGATACTTGCTTTATATGTTGGGTAATTCTATTGCATGTCTTGTAAATTGTATTAGCATGAAATCTAGCAAGTTTTTAACTCTAGTCCTGCAGTATTTTCAAGACAATTACATTGTTGTCACGGTTTAAGCTTAAGTTATTGCTTTACTCATTGGTCAATAGCTTTGCATTGTGTATATATCTTTTAGTTTGCAAAGACATGTGCTTTTAAGCTTCTTAAATCAAATTCCTATAGAATTCTTAAATAAAACAAGTTATATTTGCTTCATACAACTTGCATGAGATATATATATATATGTATATGTATATGTATACAAGTATATATGCAAGTTGCTTGATTTGATCATTGCAAGAAATCTTCTCTATTGCATAGAAACTCTGCAAAATCTACTAGATTATGTTGTTTAAGCCAAGTTGAGCATTGCATTTAATGTTTGGTTGAAATAGATAAGTTGCATTTATGAGATATGATAGGTTGAGTATTTGGTATATGCATAGAGCCTTGCAATTTGCAGAAAAATAACTATGTTTGGTGCTTGAGTTGTCGATGTTGACTTTTAGTTGATTTTTAATAGCTTTTGTCAGTTCTACAGTACTTGTTTCGAGGTACTGGCCGGCCGATTGGCAAGCCAAGTGTTGATGCCCGATATGCCTAGCTATTTTTTCCAGAGAGCCTTGTTTTGTGGCAACTGAGGGCACTGGCTGACCGATAGAGTCAGTCGGTAAATGTACTTTTTCTATAGTACATTTTTTGAATGTTGAGATTTTAGTTTTTGGCTATTATAAATACGTCCCATACCCTAAACTCCAAACATAACTTGATCAAGAGCATTTATTCAAGCTTTCTAATATTCAATACTCTCTCTTGCAATCTTGCTTCATTTATTTCATTTTCATTGATTGCATATCATTAGCATTCTTTTATCAATTCTTTGAGCTCACAAATTGCCTTTCTACTTAGAGCAATATAGGAAGATTTATATCCCTCTTGTGCACTTGCTCAATAAGAGTTCTTGTAAAAACCATCATTTACTATTATATTGGGTGTGTTCTTTACTCTTGGGCAGCATAGTTGTGAAACACTTTCTATCAAAGAGTGAAAGGTTGAAATCCTCAAGTATTCGGTTAATACTTGCGGTCCTTGTAATGAAGTAAGAGTTGTGATCATTATTCTACGCTTCTACAATGTACTAAGCACGAAGCCAATTCATTAGTGAAGTTTCTAAAACCCTAAGGGAAGACCTTAGGTAATGGACTAGGCCCTCAGGAGCTCAAATACTCTAAATTGCTACGTTTGATCTTCTAACCCTGAGCTCTTTATATTTCAAGTATATTTTTCATATATTGTATGTATTTTTTGCTTGAATTATTTGTTAAAGTTTTTTAAATTCTTTCTGTGTCATTAATCCAATTCATCCCCCTCTTGGATTCATTCTTTGGGTAACAATCTCTTTACCAAAATTATTTATATGAAAAAAATTCTAAAATTTATTGATTCGGGAGGGGATTCCCCAAAAAACTCCCCTAGTTCAGAAAACGAGATAAATGTCATCATTTCAGAAAGTTCAAAAAGGTTAAAATATTTTAGAAGTAAATTAAACTATTTTATCAATTTTATTTCGGCTATCAAGCTATTCTAAAAAGAACATTAATTTTTTAAAGAGGTCTCTTTTGACCAATTCTATTAACTATACTAAAAAACATAACCAATTTTATTAATTAGTTTTTTTTTTAGAGATGCCTATATTTTAATTAAATGATGATAGCATACTATTAATAATTCGTGTATATTAATTGAATTTAAAAAACTAATAGTTTAGTAAAATAAAAATATCATTATTATAAAAAAATTCTAGCGTTATCAGTAAATGTTTATAAATAAACATGATCATTTGAATCTTAAAACGAAAATAAGAATAGCGATCAAAGAGTGATAATAATTTAAATTTTAAAATATGAAGACATGAATTACTTTTATATTATCAAGATTTATTTATTGATTAAAACTTTATTTAGATTGATATAAATATTCTTGATATATAAAAATCTAAAACTTCAACATAAATAAGTGAATTAATAATTTGATACTTTTTGTTTCAAGTAATTCAATATAAAAATAATTTGAAAGAACAATTAAAAAGAAGACAAAATATTATAAATTTGAATTCCTAAATCCATTTGCTTGAATGGTTATTTTATTAATTTATAACTTTGAAGAGCCAAACCCACGTGCAATAGGCTTGTTCTTTTTCTTTTCTATTTTTTTTTTTTTGTGGGTTCAAAAGCAATGCAACTTGTGTAATGGGAGCATCATCCATATGGCAACAACGGCTCAAGGTAGGAACACTAGTCTTCCTAGCTTTTAATTTGATATGATCAACATTTATATATAATAATACTATAAATATTCATATCTATCCATCAATTAAGTGTATTTGAAATACAATAAAAATTGTTGGTTAAATAAGAAACATAAAAAGTATATGTTAATAAGTACACCAAAACAAAAATTCAATATTTACATGTAATGATACAAATTTAGGATGTATTAACTAAAACACTCAATAGAAATGTAAAAGAATAATCTATATCATATTAAGCAAAATCAATAGAAATATGTTAATAAGTAAACCAAAACAAAAATTCAATATTTAGATGATGATACAAATTTAGGATGTATTAACTAAAACACTCAATAGAAATGTAAAAAAAATGTTTTTGCGAGTGTTTGCATTGTTATTTGTCTATGTTTAAGAGGTGTTTTGAGCATTAGAAGACGCATTAGTATAGTGCATATGCTAGAGTTAGGCTTAAGCGTAAGCAAATGTACATAGTTGAGTTTAAAGACAAATACTACACTAATGCATGCATATTTCTCGTGTTTGGTGAAGATAGGTCAAAAGCTCAGGGCTTGAATTGATGGAGAATTGATGATAGAGTCAAGCTCGAGGTGTGCTGGATATGGGAGAAGCATAAAAGAAGTGTTTGGAGGCAACCGGGCAAAGAAAAGAGAAACTGGAGCAAAACGGACACAACGCGAGAAAATTGGCCAGCTTCTGACCTGGCCGGTCTAGCCCCTCTCCCAGGGCAAATTGACTGGCCTAGGGGACCTACCGAAATAAAAAGCAACCTATTTGGGCGAATCAACCTCAATGCTAGGCTGGTAGACCAACCAAGGCTTTTAGCTGGATGCGATTACTGCACCATTAAAGCCCTTTTCTAGCCCATTTTTAGTACATTTTGATCCCTTTTTCACCCTCCATTCACATACCCACTTCTCACACACAAAACCCTACTTCCACTCACCTCTAATTCAAATACTAACACATACACCTACTTGAAATTAAGTTGATTTTGGAGGATTGTAACATCAATTGGTGAAGATTTACTCAAGATTGTAAAGAGACAAACAAGGATGGAAGTGGAGATTTCTATAACCTCTTTCATTCTTATCTATTTCATGCAATAGATTAGGGTGACTAAACTTGCGTAATGGAATGATTTTTTTGTTCTTCGCTATAGGATTTGATTGGCTTATATATAGATACATACTTTGTTCTTATTATTGAAAAGATTTATATCATTTCATGCCCTGTGTTTGATGTAATGCTTAAATGAGATGTATGTATATAGATTGATTTATATTTGCTATAGAACACTTCTAATCCTTAGATTATGCATGTCTATGTGTGTAAGTATGGATAATATGAACTAGGTTGATTCTATTCATGTCTATGTGAGTATGAAACATACCTTATAGTGGATACATGCTCAATTAATGCTACATGATAATGCTTGAATGCTTTCAATGGCATAAAACAAACTTGTGTGTGGTTGTATCGTGAATAGGATGTCATTTCATAACACTTTGCCTGAGAGCATGTAGGACTGCACTCATTAGATACCAACCCGCTTAGTGTCTCCAGAATGACGGTGTATAAGTTAGGACTAGTCTAGATTGAGTCCTCTTTAACTTTAAATCCAGCTAATGGAAGTCCGGATAGGCTTAGTCAACCTTAAGAACACTAGGTCTTAGCTTTAAATCTAGCAAATGATTTATGAACTTGGGTGGGATCATTTTAGGACACCTAAGTAACTCCCTAGTCCTTTTTATGGCCTTAGGTACATAAGGATCACGTCATAAATCTAAGTGTGCACACTTAGGGACAGACCCGCACCAAGTCCTAGGCTATAATTAGAACACTAGTTAGTTGCTTAGTATCAGAAGCCATATCTAGTAAGCCAATTCCCGAATCCCATATCAAAGAGGCATGGAGTTACCCATTCTCAAGTGTAGGTCACCCTATCACCTTTCCATTGTTTTAATCCCCTAGATTAGCTTAGTTCTTGCTTCTTTCCCTTATTGCATTTACAATGTAGTCTTTTCACTTTTCCTCTTAGCTCTCAAAAATCCAAAAGTACAAAAACATGTTGGCTCCTTTTTTAGGCTCTTATGGAGCACACTAGCATAGAATTTCTTCCACAATTCATGCATCTCTGTGGTTCGATACTTGCACTTGTACACGCTATTCAGCATGATTTATACGCTTGCAGGTCTTTTGGAGCTTGCACTGAAAAGGCACATCAAGTTCTTGGCGCCATTGCCAGACAGACACGATGGTTTGCATTCTTTGCTCGTGTGTTTTGGCAGTTGCTTTATTTATTTTCCTTGCTTTTTCCTTATAGTTAATTTAGTTTTTGCTTATCTTGATTTTTATTTATATTATCTTACTTTGGTACTTGCTTATCTATCTTTGTTTTTATTTCTTTTTTAGCTTTGAGTTTATTTTCCATTCTTGGCTTGTTTAGCTTGTTTGGTTGTTCTTGTTTATGTTTTTAGTAGTCTTTCTAGGATTGTAGCTTATTTGCTATAGTCTTAGGATCGTTGAAGTTTTTGGAGGTTGAAGTGGCCGGAGTTAGAATAGTTTGTGCATGCTTGGTAGGAGATCCCTTAAAAATCCCCTAGTTTCCCTTAATCCCAAACCCAATAGGATTGTAAGGCATTTTAGGAATTTAAGAGATCTTCTTAAGGAGATGGCCGATCCCAATCATTCTCCTAATCCTCCTATTCCCCTAATGAATCCCATTCCACCTCATGATCACTATGGGCATTAACCCCAAGATCATTTTAGACAAGAGCCTCTTAGACTGGATCCACACATAAATGAGGAGCCCACTTTTAGGAAATTCTTCTTCCCCAAAGCCTTTGAGCCTAATTTGGCTATTCAAATTCCAGGTTTGGGCAGACGAATTTTGAGATTAAGCCTAATATATTGGCCATGCTTCCTTCTTTTTCTAATGGAGAAGCAATGAGAGTCCTTTCAAGCATATTACTGATTTTGTTGAGATAAGTTCCACCCTCTATGTTCCTAATGTCTCCTAAGAGGTCATAGGTCTAAGATTATTTCCTTTCTCTCTTAAAGACAAGGCTAGAACTTGGTTGCATACCTTACCTAATAGTTGCAATACTTCATGTGCCGAGCTTCAATCTAAGTTCTTTCAGAAATTCTATCCCCTGTCCAAGATGGCCGACCTTAAGACCGCTATTATGACTTTCTTCCAGCATGATCTAGAATCTTTTCATGAGGCTTGGGAGAGATTCAAAGACCTTTTTAGATAGTGTCCACACCATAGATGTGGTAGTCATGACCTACTACAGTACTTCTTTCGAGGTTTAAAAGAACAAAATAGGATGATGGTCAATGTCGCCTCCAATGGTGGCTTCTATACCTTGAGACTGACTGAGCCATAGGAGAAAATAGAGTTGATGGCTGAAAATTCTTTTCAAAACTTTGCTATGGATAGGTCTATCAAGGAGGCACTAAGAGAAGTGTTAGTAAGGTGGGAGTTTCCTTAGATTTACCCGCTAAGGCAGAGGCCCTAACAAATAAGTCAAATCAATTCATTTCTTTGTCTCTTTCCTTTCACTGTCATAGGACTAATTCCGTAGGTTCTTTTAGTGTGTTTGGAATGATCTTATTTTAAGATGCTTATCTTATTGAAATTTGGAGATATCTTGTAAGATTTAAGATATCTTATCATATGCACCATGCATTCTATAGTTGTAAAAAATAAGATAGGAATGATTGCTTATTTCTTATAAGATAAAAAGTATGGTTTTATTTTAAATTTTCATAGAATGTATGATAAAACTTCTTAAATCTATAAGATGTACCCTCATTTTAATAGGATAAGTATCTTAAAATAAGACTATAACAAACAGAGCATTTCTCCGCCCCTTTGGTAGTTGAAGTGTTTGGTTTATGTTTTGAGTCGTCTCATGAGTCCGTGGCTTGCCCTTTAACACCCTAGTTTCTGGAATTTATGAAGGAGTAAGTGTGTGCTACTCAAGGTTATTCTCATGAGTACAATCCGTACTCGAACATGTACTATCCAGAGGGACAACCCAAAGTTTTCTTGGAGACAAGGTCAGCATGAGTCTTGTTTACATCCCTAGGCCCCACTCTAATACCGACCTCGTCTTACTAACCCTCTAGGGTTTTACCATGTCAATCAACCTAGGCTTCCTAGTGTTCCTCATCCACAGGCACTCTTTGCTCGTTCTAGTAGCCATACTCCTAGCAATGACATGATGAAGATAATGCAATTCATTTAGAACTAGCAGCAAGAATTAACAGAAAATAGGCAGCACATGGCTAGGATTGAGGCATAGTTAGGGCAGTTGGCTAGTTAATTGAGCACTAGAGACCCTGGAAAGCTACGTTCTCAGTCGGAGGTGAGCCCACGAGTCCAGTCTTGTTCTTCTAATGATACCACTTATCCTCCTCAGGCCTAGGCTAAAGCCGTCACCACACTTAGGAGTGGTAAGAGAGTGGATAATAGGGTAGGAGTTGATTATGCAGTGCTTGTACCTAGTGGTCCTTCCGAGTCTAAAGAGCCTCATTGTAGCCCTGTTAAGGGGGATTCTAGAGAGGGTCCTGTTGAAAGAGTTAAGCCTATTAGAGACCATGGAGAGAGTAATACTTCACGCCCACATTGGGAGGGAAAAAGGCCTATTGATGATTCCTATATGTCTAGAGGTGTTGCACCTAGAGCTCCCTTCCCATCTGCCTTAGAGAGGCCCACGCCTAGTGAAGATTCTAGGTTTTTCAAGATCTTAGAGCATCTTAAGGACCTTAAGGTCAATCTTCCCTTGATAGATGCAATCCTTTCCATTCCCTCCTATTCTAAGTTGTTCAAGGACCTTTGTACGAGGAAGTGTAGATCATTGAACATTCCTAAGAAGGTAAGAAATATTGAGTTGAAAGCCAAATTTTATCTTCTCGCTTTTCACGAGACAACGTTCCACAGTTTCTAAATTAGGACAACATTGGCACTCAGAAGGGAAGGCAAAGTCTCTTTTCCGCAACACATTATCATATCATAGGGTCAAGTAATCTCCAACGAAAAAAGGAGTTCTTGATGGGAATAACACAGTGCTAGGTTACGTCATATGTTAGTTGGTTGAGTCCTGCTCTTCTGGATTTGGAGCACGCTTGCTTGAATCTCCATTTTCGGTGAGCTGCTTTCAGCCACCAGGCTGTATTAAGGCCTTTTTTTTTAAATTCACCCAAAAAAAATCTTATTTTAAATATAACTGTATTGATCATTAATGACCAATTTAGCATTGTTGTTCGATTTTCTGCTCTTATTTAAAAACTATTGAATCCAATCCTACAGTTAGGAAATGTGTTCCATTTGCGGAGAAAGAACGGAAAATTGCTATCGTGTCAAAAATAATTTTTAATATGTTTACTTAAAATTGTTGTTTAAAGTTATGCTTATCTATTTAAATTTATTTATTTTTTATATTTTAATTTTCATTTTCAAACTTTTAATTTTAATTATTTAATTTTTAATTTTTATATTTTTATTTTTTTAATTTTTTACTTTTCTATGTCTAAATTTTACTTTCAATTTTTTTAATTTTCTATTTTTAATTTTAATTTTTAGTTTTTATTTTTTATTTTAAATCTTTTACTTTTTTATTATTAATTTAATTTTAATTTTAATTTTAATTTTAATTTAATTTAATACATGAACTATGTTATGCAAGCACTAATATATTAGAATGACTTAAAAATCAAAAATTTTAATATATGTTATGTAAACACTGATGTGGTCCTTCTAGAATAGCTTGGAAAAGAAGAAGTATAATTGAATTTATTTAATTTTAATTTTTCTTTTAATTTCTAACTTATAATTTTATAATTTTTAATTTTTGATCTTTTTAACTTTTAATTTTTTTTATCTTGGGATTCTTATTTTTAATTTTAATTTTTTTAATTTTTAATTTGTTAGTTTTTTTAGTTTTTATTTTTAACTTTTAAATTTTTTGTTTTTTAAATTATTATTTTAATTTTTTATCTAATACATGATGTATGTTATGCCAACACAAATATACTTGAATGACTTAACAATTGAAAAAAATTAATACATGTCATCTAAGCATTAATATGGCACTTTAATGGCTTGAAAAAGAAGTTCAACAAACATACATATATATATATATATATATATGTATATATATATATAGATCAAGTGGTTGAGACTATCTTTCTCGTGAGTAAAGTCCTGGGTCTAAATTTCTTGGGAGTTAGAAATTTTAGATCCAGAGCAGAAAAAAAAAAAAAAAACATAGATCATGGAGACAAGGACATTCAAATGCAAGTGACTATTACAAACCAAATAACACCAGTATGGTCTGTTTTGATTTAAGTCGGACCAATTTTGGGACAAATCAAATTAGTTGACTTTTGTTTTTCTCTTTTAGACTCCTAGATACAATCAAATCTTCTGTTTGTATGTGATTTAATCTTAGGACGTTAATTATGAGAGTAACCTCAATTACTTTATTTGTATTTTAATTCAAACCGGTTGATTTTTAATTAAAAATGACTAATTGATTCTCAACCATGAGCAATATTCAAATTAAACCAACACCTCCATCGTTGGTTCAATTTGGTTTAGTTTCCTTTTTCTGAAAGAAACAATAAGAAAATAAAAATTTATTAGAAAATTCTGAAAAAAATTGAAAAAATAAACATGCTACCAACAGCCAAAAAAAGAAGAAATATCTAAAAGACAACATTAGTTGAATTTTATTTTTCTCTTTTAAATTCTCACATACAATCCAACCCTCCTCTTTTTATGGGATTTGATCCTAGGACATTAATTATGAAAATCATATCAACTAATTGATCTATATTTTAATTCAAACCGATTGATTTTTTATTGAAAACTAACTTGGTATAGGAATCTTATCTCTCTCTCCTTTTTCAAAGAGGGTTAATTAGGTGGAAGAATATTCTTGTTTTTTCCCATTTCTTTTTGGCTTTGGGTCAATCTGGTATAGGATTACTATCTTTCTTTCTTTTTTCTTTTTTGTCAATTTTAGTGTATGATTCTTATCATGTGTCATATCCATAATTAGATATATATCAAGCAGTGTACTAATGTGAAGAAGCAAAGTAAATTACAATCCAACCCTCCTCTTTTTATGGGATTCGATCCTATGACATTAATTATGAAAGTAATATCAACTAATTGATCTATATTTTAATTCAAACTGGTTGATTTTTTATTGAAAATTAGCTTGATATGAATCTTATCTCTTTCCTTTTTTTAAAAAAGGGTTAATTAGGTGGAGGACTATTCTTGTTTTTTCCCATTTCTTTTTGGCTTTGGGTCAATCTGGTACAGGATTCCTATCTTTCTTTCTTTTTTTATTTTTTGTCAATTTTAGTATATGATTCTTATCATGTATCATTTCCATAATTAGATATATATCAAGCAGTATACTAATGTGAAAAAGTAAAATAAATTACACAACACGTTCCGCCTTTTTTTTTTTTTTGTATCTTTTTGGTGGTCCACGTAGAGTGTACTGCATGGTTCGGCAAATAAACCAATTCACTTCACCAAAATTAAGTTTACAAAACATATCAGATAATTTATTGTGGTTAAAAATTTCGAATTCATATTTGTAAATTTTCAGTATAAAATTAAATATAAATAGCATGCTGCATCATTATAGTGTAAGATTTATAATTGAGTAAAATGCATTTCACCCTCCCGTTTTTACGAAATTCGCATAAAACTCTATATGTTTTCAAAACTCATTGATAAATCTTGTAATTTAAAAAATGTTGTACATTAACCTCTGTCATTAGTAATTTTCTTACAATTAGCAGAAAGTTGTTAAGTTAGTGCAAATTCTCTTATTTGATTTTAAAAATAATGCAAATACCAACCTCCCTGGCTCGCGGCCCCAAAAAAAAAGTTTGAAATAGGTGTACATACCAATGTAGTGAGAAAATAAAAATTATATCTCCTAAATTATTTTTATATTAAACTTTACTTTAAATTTAAATTATTATTTTAGAATTTAACATTAGTTTTTAATTAAAATTTTTGTTTTAGAATTAAAATTTAATTTTATGTTCTTGATTCATTTTTTAGTTTTTAATTATTTTAATATGCTTCAGTTATTTTTTTACATTCCATATTTTTAGTTATGAACTAAACTACTATAAAGGGTTACAGTGGGTCCTACTATGAATATTTAAATATCTTGTATTAACTTGATATCAATTAATTTGTTTATTTAAGAAATTAGTGCTTTCATATCTCCTGTGCTTTGCACGGACTTCTTTAGGTTATGTGTGTTTTTTAGTTTTTTAAATATTTATAGACGTGATTTTTTTATTGTTTTTTGGGTTTTTGTGTTTTTTATTATTTCTAAATATTTATAAAAATTAATTCTAGTACTTTTTTATTCTTATTTTTATTTTTATTTTTTAATTAGGATATGATGCATAAATTAGTTAAATTAATGAGTTTTTTTTTACTTTATTACTTTAAACTCTAAATATAATTAAATATGTTGTAACTCCATTGTAGTGATGAGGTTAGGAAGTAGTGCAAAAATATAATTAAACACTATAATATATAGATTTATAATAATGTAATAATATTAAAAATAAAATTTATAATGGCTTGGCAAATAGATAAGTGCTGATGTGGCACCCTTCTTTAAGTTTCTTTGGGTTTAACTCTTTTATAGATGTAATTTTTTATTATTTTTAGATTTTTATGTATTTTTTTATTATTTCTAAATATATATAAAAATTAATTCTAGTGCTTTTTATTCTTATTTTTATTTTTTAATTAGGATATGATGCATAAATTAATTAATTAATGAACTTTTTTTGGACTTTATTACTTTAACCTCATTAAAAAGAAATATATAGGTGGTGCATAAATATAATTAAATATCTTGTAATTCCATTACAATGATAATGTTAGGAAGTAGTGTATAAATGTAATTAAACACTATAATATATAGATTTATAATAACATAATAATATTAAAATAGAATTTAATATGATTTGGTAAATAGATAAGTGCTGATGTGGCACCGTTTTTTGAACTCTTTTGGGTTCGACTTTTATATATATATATATATATATATATATATATAACTAATTGGTTCTTAACCATGAGCAATATTCAAATCAAACCAACACCTCCATAATTCGTTCAAGTTGATTTAGTTTCCTTTTTCTAACAGAAATGGTAAGAAAATAAAATTTTGTTAGAAAATTCTAAAAAAAATTGAAAAAATAAACATGCTACCAACAGTAAAAAAAAGGGATATCTAAAGACGACCGTGGAGGACTTATAACCACAAAATAACATGGCCAGCTCAAGCTTTGAAATTGATGTAAAAGGTCTTGCGTTTTGACTGTTGTACATAACATTTTCTCTTTTTATGCTAAATAATCTCGTGCGGTTGTGCATAGCATTTTTACATTAAGAATTACTCACTAGACACATGGTCGATTAGTTTTGATTTGACTCAAGCCGAACTCGTTTGGTAAATAGTTGTTTGGTTTCGGTTTAACTCAACCCTAATCTATTATTAAATGGTTAATTGGTTTTGATTTTACTCAAAACCAAGCCTGTTGCTAAATAGTCGGTTAGTTTCGATTTTACCCAAATCGAACTTATTGCTAAATGGGTGGTTGGTTTTGATTTAACTCAAAACCAACATATTGCTAAACGATTGGTTAGTTTTGATTTAACTCAAATCCAACTTATGGCTAAATGGTGGGTTGGTTTTGATTCAACTCAAAACCAACATATTGCTAAACGATTGGTTGGTTTTGACTTAACTCAAACCCAACTTATGGCTAAATGGTGGGTTGGTCTCATTTTAACTCAGATGGAACCTATTGCTAAATAGTATTTTGGTTCAATTTAACTAAAACAGAACCAATTGCTAAATGGTTACTGATTTCTATTTCACTCAAACCAACTTATTGCTAAATGGCCGACTGGTTTCGGTTTAACTCAAACCTAACCTATTAATATATGGTCGGTTGATTTCGTTTTAACTCATGCCCAACCTATTGTTGAGTCAACCAAACTAACATATGAAAAAAAAAAAACCTGAAATTATTTTTTCAAATAGTTGACTAAAAACCACATCATGCCTATCCATCCTTATTATATAAGGATAAATACATGGTACGTAATTTACAATGTTGAACATGATAAGAATTATGAATTTTTTATCGATAAAATGCACGGTACCTCCTTATAATTTGTATAAATAGCTAATTACTCCCTGTAATTTTAAACATATCACGTTATCCCCTATGCTTTTTAAAGGTAATAATAATCTCCAATTCTAACTTTTTCCATCTAAAGTAACAGAAAGTATATTAAACTATCTTTCTTGCATGCATAGATGTAAACTTTTAGAATTTGCTATATTTTTATACCAAAGTACCCTTACTTAGACTTATAACATAAATTGTTTATCTTCACACTATAAAATAAAAAAATTAAATATTAAAAAAATTAATAATACAAAAATAAAAAGTTAAAAATTAAAAAAAATTCAAAAATGAAAAATAAAAATTTAAAAATTTAAAATAAAAAATGAAAATTAAAAATTCATATTTAAAATTACATTTTTTAAACTAAAAAATTTAAAAATTAAAATTTGAAATTTAAAATTTTAAAATTTAAAAATTTAAAAATTTAAAAATAAAAATAAAAAACAAAATTATAAAAACATAAAATATAACAAATTAAAAATTGATTATTTTAGGTTTTTAATTTTCCTAATTTTTAAATTTTTAATTTTAATCTTTATACGGTGCCATCGAGTTTTCAAGTTTTTGGGTCAAAATTAATGGACAAGAAGCCAAAGCAATAAAAGTTAATACGGATAATTTGGTCATTTTGAAACCTTATTGTTAACATATTAACGAAAATGGAGAAATCGTCACTTTTTAAAAAGTATAGGGAGATAATATGGTATATTTTAATCCATAAAGAGATAACCAACTACTTATATAAATCACAAGAGAGAACATTGATTTTACTTAATTTTTATTTTAAACTATTTCGTGTTAAGTGAAATAACTCAACATTTTATATGTTAACCTTATAATTAATGATTTATTCGTAAAAGATCGTTAAATTTTCTAATAGAACAAAAGTGTACCGTTATCCTAAAATGAAAATGACGATTGCTTCCCTATGCAAGAGAGCTTATATTTCCTTGCGGCTAATTATTTTTGTTTGCTAGTGGTGAGAAAGCAACAACAATTAACATACACGTGCCTCGTATGTATAATTAATTATGCTACGTCATATTCCACCCACAATTAATCAATTATTGAGGGTTTGCAATTCTATAATTTCGGGCACGCATTTCACGTGTATTGTGGCTGTGCTCTATATTATTGAAACGGACAAATGATATATGAATCTGATATGGAAATCACGAGTCTATTATTATAACGGCCAAATTGTGATTTTGACTCAAGTCCCGCGTATTTCAAAAAATTGTTAAAACGGCCACATGGGCTTGGCCCACACTTGCAGAATATAACTACGAGTTCTTTAGACGAGAAACGTCTTTTGAGTCTATTTGGTCTAATTTTTAAATATTTAAAAATATTTTTTATAAGTTTAAAAATTAAAATTAATTTATTTGGTAAATTTTTAAAAATACTTTTACATGGAAGCCAAGTTGACAAACTAAAAGTTTATTACTTTTACATAGTAATATCTTTTTTGATGGTTTATTGTTATTTATTCAAAGTAGTTAGTTTTTAATACTCAAAATGCACAGTTAATTTATATTTTTACAATTTTTAAATATATAAAGTTTTTTATATTTTTAGTAACTAAAAAAAATGAAATTAATTTATATTCCCTTAACTTACAGAAAAATGTCCAAAATTATATATGTGCACATATAAGTGTTATGTAAGTAAAAAACTAACACACTTATTTAATGGTGTGCAAAATATTACTCTTTTTTTATATGTTCAAACAATCTATTAAAGGTTTTAGAATTTAAGCCCTTATTTTTATATTTTATAGAGTTTAAAATCTAAAACTATCATTTTTCTTTTTTTATTAATAAAAATATAAAGAGAGAGGCCATAGTCAGCTAAAGTAACCATCTGCTCTTGGTGTACTATATGAAGTTGGGAACCCATTCAACTAGTGACATGAATTAGTCCCTTTCTATTAAGAGGGTGTTTGAATTGACTTGAAAAATATTACTTAAAGCAATTCTAATTTTAAGTAATTTTTTTAGTTCTAATTTTAAATAGTTACTTGTTTGAATAAAATTATTAATTACAAAAATAAATAATAAATGTATTTGGTTAAATAATGTTAAAATTTAATTAATATTATTAAAATGATTATTATAGAAATAAAAATAGAATGTTAGTTAAAACATAAAATAAACATAATTATTTAATTATTTTAAAATATATTATTAAAATATTATAATTTAGATTAAAATAGAGAGACTTGGAAAAGGAGGAGATGTTTGTTCGTCTATGTTTGGAGGGTTTTTTTTTAAAGATAGTTTAGAGATTAAGATAGAAAGGAAGGATAAAATGAAAAATTGATATGGTCAAACTGACTAAAATATATTTTCAAAATATTATAATAATAATAATAATAACAACAACAACAACAACGATAATGATGCCAATAATAATCACAAATTTTTTCATATCTATTATTAATTATTTATTATTTATAATAAGTATTCTGATTGGATTCTAGAGAAAGATAAGACTCTAAAAATAATCTCAATGTTAATATCTTCCAAAAACAAAAAGCTTAACTTTTTTCCAAAATAAGTATTTTCTAAAAAATGCAAAAAAACGTTTTCAAAAAAATAAATTCAAATGAAAATGAGGCTTGATCGAGATAGTACAATAAAAAAATCCACAAACTCATAATAGAATATCTACAAAACAATAGTATAATGTGTACACATAATTCATTCTAAATAAAATCATTTTAAATTGACGAAACCTAAAACCCTTTGTCTTGTCACTAATATAACTATGAACTATCACTAACTTCAAATCCATGGCAATCTCGGAGAAATGGTCCTCATCGTTGAGACCTTCCCCGCATCCCAAAGGTCGTACAAAAGAATAAAAAATAATGGAGGAATATTGGAGAATATACTCCCAATTCTTCGGGTCTGGGGGTCAATTTGTGTGGTCCATTGCGCCACGCTGTCTAAACCAAAGCCACAAACCAAAGACACCTTTTTTGATCTGTTTTCTTTCATTGCACAATGGACCACATGCTCAAAACCATAACTAACTTCACGCACAAGTTGTGAATTACGAGTGATTTATTTGAGATATTTTAATATTGGAGGAATGTGTAATTTATTTTCTTCCATATGTTTGGTAAAATCATCTTAATATAATGGATTAGAATAAAAAAATTATAACAACTAGATAAAAGTATCTTTATTTTTAATTTATCAACGTGATATATCTTTGTAATGCATAATCATTGTCACCATCACCACCACCGTCATAAAGATATTCACGATTGACATTTTTTTTCAAAACGATTGACATTAATTATTTCATGAAACTTCTACTATCATTTTGCTCATATTAAATGCGCATCACGATTCTACTTGTTGGTACTATACATGAAATCTAAAATATTTTGAAGATCATGTTCATAGTTAGAGCTACATAGTTATGAAGACAATTCGAGTGCTAAGAAAAAAATATTTTAGTTAGCAGGATTAAGTGATTTTAAATTTTAGATTATTGCACTCAGAATTAAATTACTTTATAACTAAATTAAAAATATTAAATATTTTGTAGTGTATGTAAAAGTTGTGGTCAGTAATAATTGTAATATTTCCATAATAAGATTCTAAAGAAATAAATTTCTCTTCAAATTCAGTATAGACCAATAGATAATGAAAAGTTTACGAGCAAATAAATATGAAAAAGAGGTTTGCTTCTTCGATGCACAAGAGACATGGATTTTTTGTAAGGTGCTTGTTTGGATTATTTTTTCAAAATTTTTTTTGAACTTAAAAAAGTTTTTTTTTTAAGTTAAATTTTTTAAAAAATATTTGAATTTGATTTTTTTAATTTTAATTTTTTTTGAAAAATAAGGTAAATAGTTATTGTATAAAAGAAAAACACAAGATTAATTAAGGAATTCTAAAAATTGAAAAAAAAAAAGAGATATAGATAGATAAGAGTACTTAATTGTAGCTTTGTAAGAGATCGAAGATTTAGGAGAGGGTAGTTGAAGAAAGAGATTGTGATTTGTAAAAGGGCATATAAGATATAATTATTTATCTTATTTTATGTTTCCAGGTTATGTTGAAAAGCCCATTCCTTAGGCTAAGGAGATGAATACGTTTTTCAACTTTTTTTTGGAATAGAATTTCTTTTACAATGAGTTTTCAACTGTTATTTTGTCCAACCAAACAAAAGAAAGGAAAAAAAGAAGTTGGAAAGTGCATAAGTTGAAATGTGTGTAATTTTTGTTTCTTGTCTGACTGCTACTGATCAAATCTTTCGTATCTTTAATTTATTTTAAGTATCCAACTAGAAAAGAGCAGAATTGCATTTATATGGATATATTTGCATTTGAGGATGTTGCTGGTATAATTGCTTAAAATTGTTTTGATGAAAAAAATTACGGTGGAATAATTGAAATGCTACTAATATACATATACCTTATGAACTACCTTGTTTATGATCTTAGCTAGGTATATATGTATATATATATATATATATATATATATATATATATATATATATATGAAAAGGAAGGATGCAATGCTTGTGGCAAAAGATTTCTCATCCAAACGAAGCTTGCTTGGAACAAGAAAAGGAAGAGCTCAAGAATCATATGAAGATGGAGATAAGATGGAGATGGGGCGACATAAGGGGTGTCAGTATTGCTCACTTTTGCTTGACCTTGATTATACCTATTATAGCTCTTTACTTGCTTAACTTCCTTGAAGACTAAATGCTTTTTTGCAAAATCTTGATTAAGAATGTCAAATTATCTTGAAGATGTTCCTATTTTCTTAAAATTCTTAAAAAAAAACTTCAAAGCATTTGAAAAACATGTTGGCTGGTCTCAATCTTTGTATATAACTTGATCTTTGAATGACTCATACTTGGCCAAAACTTTTTACCTTAGCAAATTGATTTCAAAACATGTTTAAAAGGGTGAAAAATGGTTTTCTGGGTGTGCTAGACGCCCTTTGCCAGTCTACTGGCAATATGTTTAGGCTACTGGTGAAATTAGTAAAACAAGGCAGCCATAATTTAGCTTCTACAGATGCCGATCACCTTCTGCTGGTCGACTGATAGAGAGGTTATAGTCGACCGGCACCACCAGCGAGCTTAACTCTTCTACCAGACGCCCTACCGGTCGACCAGACCGTCGATCGACAAAGCCTGCTGCATTAAATGCACTAGCTGTTTTAAAATGTTGTAACCCCTTTTAAATACCCCTTCACCCACCTTCTTCAAGCAATAATCAAGAGCATTCAATCTTATTGTCTAAGCCTATTCCAAAGCTTTTCTAACGTCTTTCAAGCTTTGAAATCCTTCCTTTAGCTATAATTTGCTATAATCTTCTAAGCAAGAATTTGAGCCAATCTTTGCTATATTTGCTTATTAAAGGTTATAACCCTAAATTTCAAATTCCTTGAAATGATTGTTGTAAACACACTCTATAAGCTAGAATTTTTTTAGAGAAGCATTTGTTGGGCTTGAAAGAGTGTGAGAAAATTCCAAAGAGTGTGACTCTTGGGTTTTTTGAAGTTGGACTTCAAAGAGGTGTATTACTTCATTTATGCTTCACTAAGCCTTGAACAAACATCCAATAGTGGAGGTGTTCAAGTTCTAAGGGGAGCATTCTTAGGCGGTGAACATAGCCAAAGCCACCTAATTATCGTTTGTTTTCTTCCTTCCTCTCTTTACTTTTAACTTGCTGTATTTGATTGCTTGGTGTTTTCTTCTTCGATGATCTCGTTGCCTATTGCACATTTCTAGATATATCTTCTTTCAATATCCCTCATAGAACAAACGTATAATCTATAGCACTATCTTTTTGTGCACTATCTTTCCAAACACTAAGAGCCAGTTGCATGTGCATAACTGTTGTAAAATTCAAATGTCTTCTCTTCTGAGTCAAATGTCATCTTACATATATCTTCGCTCCTTAATTTGGAAAACTTGACCAATGTTCCATTTCAATAAGTATAGCACTGTTGTTATTCATCTTTGAAATGCTATAGTAAAACGCAATGAATTAAGATTAATATCACATTAAAAAAATTCTCATGTACAATATAAATCTTGTGTAAAGATTATATATATAAGTATACATGTATTGGTTCTACAAATATTTTTTTACAAGTACATATTTTTTCAAAGAATCTACAAATTTCTAAAGAATATTTATATCTTTTTTCAAATAAATTATAGATTTTTCTTCAAGACCTTATGAATTTTTCTATGAAATTTGAACTTCTTTGACATGTAGCAGAAACGCTTCTATCCATTTGGATTAACATTAGTTCATAAAATAATTTGTAGTAATTTTTAGAAAAAAAATTGTAAATCTAGAACAACAATTTGTAGCACATTTTAGAAAAATTTGTAGCATCATTCCATAGAAAAATTTGTAGGTCTAAAACAAAAATTCATCAATCCATATAAAATTTTGTAGGTCTAAAAAATTTGTAGGACTACAAATTTTTATAATAAGTCCTACAGATTTTGGTTGTAGTAGTACAAATTTTTATAATAAGTCCTATAAATTTTTCTTTACAGAACTACATTTTTTCCCCCAAACTAACATAAGCATTTCTTTTACAAGTACAAAATTTTTGTATAAACTTACAAATATTTGTTTCGTAAAGAACCTATAGATATTTCTAAAAGTAATTTATGTTAAACTACAAATATTTCTTAAAGAATCTACAATTTTTTTTTCAATAACCTACAAATTTGTAAACAATTTACATATTTCTGTCAAGGACCTATAGATTTTTGTATAGAATTTATAGATTTTTGTCATTACCCTACAAATTTTGTTCCTATGAATTTTCTACATTTTTTTTACAAATATATAGGACCAAGAGTCATTTATTTTCACAACAATTTTTTCTTTTATAATTACATAATTGTGCAAAGAATGTATAAATTTTCGTTTTACACTCTACAAATTTTTCATATAACCATATCTGAAAAAAATTTGCACATGTTTTCGAACTTTTTTACACATTTTGCTTTTATTAATCCCAAAACTTAAAAGAAAAATGAAAAATATAACAACTTACTAGAAATCACGAAATAAACTCAACTCTTTTTTCCTCTTTTTAGTATCTCATTCTCTTCTTCCACATCCTTTTTCTTCTAATTTTTTCTTTGAAATATGAACAACTACATAAAATTTTCCTATCAAGAACTACAACTTTTCTTTCTTTTATTTATCAAATGCAATTTCTGGTTATAATCTCTTTTTTTCATTCCAACCATTCATCAATTTGTGGTAGATAGCATTCATTGTGTAAAAATTTAATTTAATTTAATTTAATATCTAACAATTAAATTATATTTTTTATTTTGTTCTTAGTCTCCAGCACTTTTTTTTTCCCAGGTAAAGTGTCTCCAAACTTTTCTTGAAAATTGTTCTCGAGTTTCCATCACTTCATTCAGCCCCAAAAAAACAACAAAAAGCAAAAGGGTAAAATTGGTATAATGGCTTTTTCCCATACAAATTGCATCAAGGGCATAGTTGGAAAGATGCTTTTTTCATGCCCATTAGGAATACACATTTTCTTTGCCAAGCATTGATTGAGGATGGGCCCCATAGACAGATCCATACGATGGGAGCATTTCCCAAGTCTGTGGACACTGACATCTATATTTTTGTGATAATCGTCAGTTAATTGTGCCTTTTTTTTTCTTTTTTGGTCCAAAAGTTAATTATACTTTTTTTACTTTTGAAATTAATTAGTCACTGATTGAGTTTCGTCGAGTGTATCGGTGGTTGAGCTCTATCAATTAAATTTTTTTTGTTACAAAAAAAAAGAAAAGTTGGTGCATAATAAAATTTGCGTGCAAAACATCGATTTTATTGACAATTTTAATTGCACGTGCTAAAAACAATTCAGAGACTATACACCCACAGCATTGTACACCATGTCAACGTTCTGCACTGCACAATGCATAAATAGTACGTGTATTCACAATTTTTATTTTTATTTTTATAGATTTCAATTATATGTTCATAGTTTTAATACTTTATATTCAAAACTTTTGATTGTTTACAATTTTTATTTATTCATAAATTTAATCATTTACAATTCTTACACTAAATGTTAAAAAATTTTTATCTTATGTTTCATAGTTGATAAATAACATGGTCACAACCTATGACCAGCATGTTCAAACCTACGAACGAAATGTTCACAATTTGCTTACCAATTATGAATACTATGTTCACAACTTGCAAATTTTAAATTCACAAATCTCAACATAACAAATGATAAAATTTACATCAAATTTTCTTGTCTTCTACTTTTTTCATCTTCTTAATTTTTTATTTGAATCTTCCGCACACATATATGCACACAAAAACAAAATGTCTTCAAATAATGATGTTATCAATTATGGATGCTATGTTTGCCAATTTAGAAAACACTTGTTTATCTTATCCCAGAACAACTTTTTTATTTAATATTTTATTTAATTTTTTACATTGATCAGTTTGCATCATAATAACTTTAAACGAACATCGTTCAAAAACTCTAAATGATGGTTAGTATTCAATTATTCTCATTAGGTGGATATTTTGTCTTCATTTTATTTAACATTTTTACAACTCGAGAATATTGAAAAATCCTCTCATATCAAATTACTTTGTCATATTGATATAATTTTAACAATACATGAAATTTAAATTTAAAAAAAGGTAATTTTTTAATTTCTTTTCTCTCTCTTATTATCTACTTTTTTGAAATTTAAATTTCATAAACACTAGAGAATGTACCATGTGAACCATTAAAACTCCTCTTCCTACTGTGGATTCCACCCCTCAAACGAGAATAAAAAATTAGCATATCAATAGATACATTAAACATTCGAGAATATGATATTACTAGAAGTATTTTATTTATTTTAAGAAACAAACTTAAGAATATCACAATTCTTAATTTCACTTCTCCAAAAATGGCAGAGTACCAGTGTACCACCACAGATTCCAACAACCTTCCTCCCAGCCAACCCATGCTCACCATAGCACCTACCCATTCTCTCAGTGTCTTACCTAACCCCTATGCACATGAACAACTTATATATATATATATATATATATATATTTTTTTTTTTTCTTCTTTTTTTTCATGACCACCCCATATATATAGGCCCCTTGGAAACACCTTTATAAGAGTCGCGAGATTCACACCAACCCACTCTCATCTCTCTCCTTCTCTCTATCTCTCTCGCTGAATCTTGAACTTGAAAATAAAAAAGAGAAAAAGAGAGGTGAGAGGACAAGTGAAGCATCAACAATGGCGGCTCTATCAAACACTTCTTCTCTGGCTTCAAAAGCATTCAACAACCCTCAGCCACTCTTCCCATCATCCCACCCTCAACCAACCATTTCAGTCCACCCTGACACCAGAGCCCGCCACACCATCTCCGCCGTCCACTCGGCGGAGCCGGCGAAGACACCCGTTATCACCACCAAGACAACGGTGTCGCCACCGCCGACAAAGCCTGGCCAGTGGACCCTCGACAGCTGGAAGACCAAGAAGGCCTTGCAGCTTCCAGAATACCCAGATGAAGCTGAGCTTGAGTCTGTTCTCAAGACCCTCGAAGCGTTCCCTCCATTGGTGTTTGCTGGTGAGGCTAGAAGCTTGGAGGAGAGGCTTGCTGAGGCTGCAATGGGGAAGGCCTTCTTGTTGCAAGGCGGGGACTGTGCTGAGAGTTTCAAAGAGTTCAGTGCTGTCTACATTCGTGACACTTTCAGAGTCCTTCTGCAGATGGGGGTCGTACTTATGTTCGGTGGACAAGTGCCTGTGGTCAAGGTAATTATGATCCTCACCTACATTATTTTCTCAGTTTTTACATGTTTTCGTGATGAAAGTTTGATCAATTTGATTTCTTGAATTATACTAATTCAACTGCAATGCCTTCCATGTTAAATAATCTATATTTGGTTCCTTGTTTTAGTTTGTTATTGCATAGAGTAGATAAAAATGGCTATGAGAGATTGGATATTAAACTGTGGTAATTGTAAAATTTAGGTGGGAAGAATGGCGGGTCAGTTTGCGAAACCGAGGACAGAACCATATGAGGAGAAGAATGGAGTGAAGCTACCAAGTTACAAGGGAGACAACATCAATGGTGATGCATTTGATGAGAAATCGAGAGTCCCTGATCCTCAAAGGATGATAAGGGCCTACTGCCAGGCTGCAGCTACTCTGAACCTTCTTAGATCCTTTGCTACTGGAGGTTATGCTGCAATGCAGAGGGTGACACAATGGAATCTTGACTTTGTTGAACGCAGCGAGCAAGGCGATAGGTGAGTTTTAGAAATAAAAACTGGTAAACAGTTGCATTTTGGACAAGTTGTTAGTTTTCTTTACTAATTTTATGCTATTGTTGTGTCTATGTGTGTGAGTGGGAAAAGGCTAAAGAGTTATCTTTCTATAATCATATAAGAAAATGACCTTTTTGGAGTATTTCTTGTCAATTTTATGGTCATGTATGCGTTAAATATCTAAATGTCTTCTCTATTTATTCATCTTAGTCATGAGAAGAGGTACACTTAGGGAAGAATAATTAATTAGGGAACATTTTGATCTGGTTTTGTTATGTAGGGTCTTCATTCTTTTGAAATTATTGTTCAGGGAATATGGAACTCTGTAAGTAAATAATTCGGGAAATATACTAGCAGTATGATGAAAATGAACTTTATGGGAATTATTTTGATGAAACCCCAGGTCAAATATAGTGAACAATTCCAAGTGGTTGATATTGGTCTTCTTCCACAGGTATCAGGAACTGGCACACCGGGTTGATGAGGCCTTAGGTTTCATGTCTGCTGCTGGATTGACTCTTGACCACCCTGTCTTGTCATCAACTGAATTCTGGACTTCTCATGAGTGCTTGCTGTTGCCTTATGAACAAGCACTTACCAGGCTGGATTCAACTTCTGGTCTTTACTACGATTGCTCAGCTCACATGGTCTGGGTTGGGGAAAGAACCAGGCAACTAGATGGTGCCCATGTAGAGTTCTTGAGAGGAGTGGCAAATCCCCTTGGTATTAAGGTATCTTCAATTGCTTACTGATATTATTTTAGAAGAAAGCCCAACTGATATTGCTCTTTCTCTAGTATTGGCTTCTTTTTTGTCCTTGTTATCTTCTCCCACTTATCACTTTTTCGACTAAGTAAATTTTTGTGCCTTTTAATTAGACTGATTATTTTGAAGGTTGTGACATATATCGTCAAAAAGTATTTCCAGAGCTTCAAAATTTTTCACTTGAAATTTCCTCCTCAAGCGTGAGATTGTGTCTATAAATTTCGTCCTTTTTCACATTCTAGAAATCTGAATTTCACTGATAAGTGATAACTAATGTTTGCAACTTATTTCTTTCAAATTTGTGGACTTGCTTCTTTCTCAACAGAGAAGATGTGGAATCTCTCTTTCTGAGTTCTTATCAGATTTTAGTGGTGCTTTTGTCATTTTACTACGCTCTTATGTGAAGGATCGGCATTGTGGGCATATAGTTCCACGTGATTGTTGTCTTAAGTCTTCTTCCCTTGACAATGAACTTAGGTGTCAACTTCTCTTCTGCCCCTATATTGATTTCTCTTCAGGGCTTGGCTTCACATTCTTGGCTGCTTTAATTACATTGACCTTTCTTGGTGTCAACTTCTCCTTTTATCCCCTTATTTGAATTCTTCGTGGGGCTCAGTTTCACAACAGCCATCCCTTATTGGCTTGTATTCTACTATCAAATAAATTAACCATGCCTTTGTCTTAACGAATCATAAGATTATACTCATTTACGTCTCGTAGACTTATACAAGGAAAGAGAAACAACTTATTCCTCAATTGAGCTTCTCATATATGATTAGTGAATTTGTATCTGATCTACTGCGTAACCAATCAATGAGCTAAACACGGACTATGTATTGCAGGTGAGCCAAAAGATGGATCCAAATGAGCTGGTAAATCTCATTGAGATTTTGAATCCTAATAACAAGCCTGGAAGAATAACCGTTATAGTGAGAATGGGTGCTGAGAACATGAGAGTAAAGCTTCCTCACTTAATCAGAGCAGTACGAGGTGCTGGGCAGATTGTGACTTGGGTCTGTGATCCAATGCATGGGAACACCATCAAGGCTCCTTGTGGACTTAAAACTCGTCCTTTCGATTCAATTTTGGTATGGTTTCCCTACTCAGCTGGTTATCTTGATAATTTCATAAATGCTATGATTTTCTTATCCAACTTGTCTTCCAAGACTCATGACATACATGTTTTCAGGCTGAGGTCCGAGCTTTCTTTGACGTGCATGAGCAAGAAGGGAGCCACCCCGGAGGAATTCATCTTGAAATGACTGGGCAGAATGTCACAGAGTGCATTGGGGGATCAAGGACAGTAACTTTTGATGATTTGAGCTCTCGCTACCACACACATTGTGACCCAAGGCTGAATGCTTCTCAATCTCTCGAGCTTGCCTTCATCATTGCTGAGAGGCTTAGGAAAAGAAGAATTGCGTCCAACCGTCTTCTCTCTTAAGTCTATAGGCGCCTTTATGAGCCATCTGTATCTTTAGTTGTTGGCGATTTTGATATTTCGTGTCTAATAAGTTAAATTGAGGTCATCCACCTATAATTTACCATATATAATAGTGGCTTGGGATTGAAACAAGACCCCTCTTAAGCAAAAAAGATCGTATGGTAGAGCACAGAGGTCTGACTTGCAGAGAATCGTGGAACTGCAATTTACTCCTAATTTGTCAGTAGTTCAAAGTTCCAGCTATAAAATTTGGAAGGTTTTTGTCCCATGACCTGAAGCTTGAAGAATAGTCTATTAAAAGGATCTGCAAACAACCCCTGGATTGGCGCTTCTATATGTTATTGTCTATTACGCCTTTTTATGTGATACTTAACAGTTTGTTTTGTAGTCTAAAATCCATTGTCTTGTATTCTAAAATCCTATGACAGTTTGTTTTGTAGTCTAAAATCCGTTGTCTTGTATTCTAAAATCCTATTTTGCAATCCATTGGCCCTTACGGGTGTGGAAATGAAGTACATAGATGTTGCCTTGCTCTTATCATTCTTTCTTGTCTTGAACACCTGATTTTTGCGAATGGGATAAGGTAAAACAGGTTAGCAGCAATTAGTTGCGTAACAGTCTTTCTGGTTGTGCTTATTTGTACTTATAAACACCCAAAATAAAAGGTAATAACTATAAATTTTTTACAAAAAGTATTTACAAGCACCAAGCACTAATAACAATTAGTAACTTTTCCATAAAAGGTACTTATAATTAAGCACCAAGCACTACTCAATAACTTCCAAATTCGTTTAGGCTTCTTCGGTCATACAACAAAATTGATTCCATGCAATTCCATGTCAAGTCGAGCGAAAGTAGCATTGGGAGATTTGTGATTAATAAAATACTTAATTCGCAAAAAAAAAAAAAAAAATAGCAATGAGAGATTTTGTTTTCCTCCTATAGTCCATTTCTTGGGAATCTCCTGAGCTAAGTGCTTCAATGACTTGGAAGGATCTTTCCAGCAGCACCTCTGAAAATTTATTAGGAGAATCTAACACCCATGGAAATTGGCCCCTCTTATATTATGACAGACGAACATATTTCACGAATGGTTGTGTTTGTTGATGCACAAAAAGGATGGTGGGGTTCACGAAAAAGGACTGTGGGCCTCATCAGAATGGAGAAATGTAATGTGTCATTATCAGATTCATCTATTCAGAATGATCGACTGTGTAAGTAATTTATATTTATTGTGCGACATGTCTGTCAAGATAACTCATTATTTATCTTGTTCTATTTTGTATTATCAATTGTAATTTTTTTGTAACTCTTTTTGCATATTTTAATAGTGTCAGAGAGTATTTAAAACTCTTTGTATATCACTTATTTATTGAGGAATACGAACACAGAATATTTTGAGATACAAAACTCTTTTATGGTATCAGTTTATATTTTTAAAATTTTTTTCTTTGAAAATATAGTGAGAGAAGCGCATACTCAGATATATGAAACATACCATTCACTACGGCTTATGTTTTACGCCTTCTTGTACGTTTCATCTTACGGGATTCATAGACAAACCATTCACTATGGCATAGGTTTTACGCCTTGCTTCTACATTTCATCTTACGGGATTCAAAGACACCAATTGGATAAGTTGAACATGTTGGAATATATTCCTCCTACATGAAAAAATAATAAGATTCAAGATCACCTTATAAGGTCTGGACTACTAATCATATTAGCCAATTGGTTTTTATAATGGAACCTTAGTGGCTCCTAGCATGTTATTAGAGCTGGGTTGATTTTGGCCTAGTTGCTTAGATCGTGCAGGTGTAACCCATCTTTGGCTAGTTAACTTATCTGAACTCGTTGCTTGGATCGTGCATGTGTGACCCATCTTTGGCTATTTAGCTCCTCTGAACTCTTGGTTCTTGGACCATGTTTGTTTGACCTTAATCTATTCTTATTTTTCGATCACATGTGAGGGGGTTATTGGAATATATTCCTCCCACCTTGAATGGTTTGCAGGATTTTTGCTTTAGCTCGTTTGAACTTAATCCCATTTTTACTTTTCAGTCACACGTGAGGGGGTATTGGAATATATTCCTCCCACTTAGAATGATTTGTAAGATTTTTGCTTTAGCTCGTTTGACCTCAATTATATTCTTACTTTTCAATTCTGGTCACACGTGAGCGGGTATTGAAATACATTCTTTCCAGGATATATATATATATATATATATATATATATATATATATATATATATATCCTGAGGTGTTGGTCTTGGATAATAAAATTTTTGTTGAACAGGTTTTTGGGAATATTTATTATTAAATCCCTTTAGTTTATTTAAGGTTTCAGTAACCAATTGTTGTTGGTTAATATTGTCAATTAATTCTGGAACTTCTTCTTCTTGATTAATCACATTGATTTTAAATGTTTTAAATTTATTATCAAGAAGTTTTTCAAGCTCACCTAATTGTTCAAGCTTAAAATTTTTTATTTCTGGTGGAGGTTGAATTGGATTAGATTTTATAATCTTTTCTCCACTACATTCCGATTTAGATTCATTAAGAGATTTCTTAACGTCTTCGATTGCCATATATGTTTTTAATAACCTATTATTAAGAACTAAGATTTGTTCTCCTAAGGCTACTAAATAAAGATTAGAAAAATTATTTTGTTTAACTACATCATTTATTTGTTTAATAGTGGCTTGCAAAGTTTCATTTTCTTGCATATTTATAAAAGCGTTAGCATATAATCTAACCCTATCTTTTTCCATTATTATGGGTTGATTTGTTGGAGGATATGTTGATTCAACTTGTTCTCCAGATTTTAATTTCCAAATCCTATCTAAGACATTTATATGGTGTCCTAAATAGTTTTCTAAAAACCAAGGAATAAAATCTCTTATTTCATTAATTTGTTCTAAATGATTGTAGAACTGATCTTGAAGTATATTTCTCTCTGCTAAAGGTATATGCTTAACAAACCAAACCCTAAAGTCTTCATATATTGGTTTTTGAAACTCAGCTTGTATTTGTTTCCTAGCTGGGCTCCTTGGACTGAAATCAATTTTGATTTTATTATTCATTAAATAGGGAAATTAAGTTCTGACTCAGTTATTTCTGGTCTAAACTCTGGTTGTTTTTCAGGATTTTTATATATCCCTTCAACTATATTTTCAGGATTAATTCTCAAACCCTCAACTCTATTTCCTAGAGTGTCCTGATCTATAGATTTAACTGATTTAGAAGATGAACTACCTAAAGTATTTGGTAACTCAACTCTATAATCTATTGGTGAAATATAACTATGACTAGATGATCTAGAATACCTAGATGTGCCTAATCCTAAAGTACTAAATTCTGTACCTTTCCTATGAAACTGTATTTGTACATCACCTGTAGACGTTTGGATTGTATCCACCAATTCTTCATTTATTAATGGTGTTGCTGGGATTATTTTTTCAGCTAACCAAGTTTCAGGAAAATTTATTTCATCCCACCTAATAGATCTACAAGTTGTTATTTTAGATCTATTAAAATTGGTTTCAAATAAAATTGTTTCTTGTTGATTAGTATTCATCAACTTACACTTTGGATTCAAAGTATATAAAGGCTTAAAATAAACCCTATAACAGATACAAATAACTTCTGTTCCTAGTAAATAATTATAACCATGCGTCTTCACATATAAAGTCAACGCATCAAGAATATTCACATCTGACAAAGATAATTGTAAATTCGCATAAGCATTAAAATAAATTGGTCCATGGGCTAAACTAGATTCCATTATACCCATAAGAGATTGACGCCAGTTCATATTATGAGCATCACGTAAAACAGCCAAAAATGATTCAGGCAAACCAGATACAGTAAGAGGTTTAAATGCAACCTGAACAAGTCCAATATGAAGAAACTTGTATTCTGATGTATATGCATCAATATCATCTTGACTAAGTAATTTAATAGTCAATTCATCATTATGTATGGGAACGGATTCTTCATAGGTTTTAATAATTTGTCTAAAACCTATTTTATCAAAAGTACCAAAAGAATATATCATCCTAGGTTCTATTTTAGGAATTGTCCATTTATTAAGCAATTCTAAATTACGAGGAAGATCATATTCTTCTTTTTTACTGTTTTTGACAGTATTATTAATTTTTGATGAGAAAATTGAAAACACATTCATATTATGAACATGCAAATGATGGATTAAAGTAATAACACCTACCATAAAAGATTACTTACAGATTCATGTCTCCATGGCTCTGATACCAATTCTAGGCCTAGGTGATAAGATCGCAAATAACAGCAGTCCGTGGACATAGATAAGTCCTTAAGCTTAGACAATATCTCTAAATAAAGAAAAGATCAGACTATAGGATTTTACTCCATATATAATTAAATCTCCAGCGGAACAAGGAAATCGCCCAAAAACGCCTTCAAACATCAAAATGGCAAAACGGGCGGAAGGCTTCAAGAGATTTCATTATACAAAGAAACCTTAATCTGGAAGATTATAAAGAGATAATCCCTAATCTTAAGACCTTAACGATGTCAACAGAGTATTTGAGGGTTATCCTCTAGGTCTAAGATATGGCCTAAGCACGCTCTTATGGTATAATGATATTACAATAATCCATCAGGAACTCAGCCTGTCATTAGGCTGATCAAACACAAACAAAAATAAAATAAAATGACAGAAAATAAAAAGAGAAGTACCTTGAGAATTGAACTTCAAAATATTATTGATGTAAACAAAATTACAAAGGAAAGAGAAAAGAAAATTTACAATGGCACACCCCTCTCTGATCCAAGTCTTTGCTTTTTATAGACACTTGAAGGCTTGGATATGAAACGAAAATTATATCCGACTTTCCACGGACTTCACTAATTTTGAATCCGGGAAAACACAATAATTACAAACAGTAAAAAGTAAAAACTACTGTTTATCTACAGTAGGCTACTGTTTTCCGACAGTAGATATATTTGCCAAATATGACAAATCTGCTCATTGATTTGCCTAATAAGACAAATCTCCTTTTTCAATATTTCAAATTTCTCCAGCCAGCTGTCCCGACAACATCATGACCGCTTTCTCCACTGTCATCATGATATTTGGACTAACTGACACGTAATCTAAACTTTATCTAGTTTAGATGCACTAGGAGATTCTCCTTGCTTCCGATTGATATTAATCGAACCTTTCAACGCGTCCTTCATTGATTCAAATACATCATCCAGAGAATAGTCTTCTTCTTCCTCCGGATCCTGCGATTGTCCTGTAAGGCAAAAATAACGATTTCCTTGCGACTGTGATGTTATTGACATCTCTGATGGCGATGAAGATTCACCTTTCTTAGTGAACTGGACCATTTCTTGTTTTATTTGATCTATATAAGCCACCATAATTTCTTGAGAAGAAATTGTTGGATTTTTCTCCTGAAGTCTGAGTGCAGATTGCTCAAACGGTGATTTTGGAACATTCTGAAGCATTCTTGCTTGCTTTTCTTTCATCTCCTTCTTGTATTGTTGGAGTTTAGCTTCAATCTCGCTAATCAGATCCTGAGAATATAACTTTTGTGTTGATGGATCTGTCTGGAGCATTTTATTCCAAAACTTTGAGAAGAATTTCCTCTTCAAACACGGAATATGCTGATTTGTATGATCAACTTCTGGAACCCATCTGACAATCCATGGTATTGAGAATTCCAGAAAGAAATACATTGATGCCGTACCTTCAACATATTGTTGTTGGTCTTCAAGATTTTGAATTTTCGGCGAACATTCCAACCATTCTGCATACATTCCTTTGAATGGTTCTGGAAGAATTGTTGGAGATGGACCAAAGAAATTCCACCAAATGATAAACCATGTTGGAATCTTTTTCTCAGCAATCGTACCAGCTATTTTCACGAACCAAAAATGCTTATGCTGGTCATTCTCAAAATAAAATACCTTTGAGAAAGCATCCACGTAATCCCAGTATGAATATTGTACTGGACCCTGTTGTGTTGATACCACATAGGACTTCAATTTATGTGTTGAAAGTCCTCATTGCTCCGCATTTATTATGCTCTTGATGGAGATCTTGCTATAAGCAATATCTCTGGACATCATATCTGCTTTTCCATTCTTTTTGAAATGTTCAAAATCTGCAGACATGGTCTCCATGAGAATTTTCTCATAATGATGCCTAGTCTTATATGACTGAGCTGGAAAGGAAAACTCATCAAGATATTTTTGCATGAGTATCCAAGGATCATGTTTATATACAAGATCTTTTTGTGAAAGATACAGGATTATTTCCTGTTGAGTTCCCTGAACATATTGTTGGGAATCATCCAATTCTGTATTCAGAACTGAAACGAAAGGACTTATATTTCTTTCTCCTGCTTTCTTCTCCTATTCATCAATGAATTTTATTGTTTCATCGTAAACAGGAGAATTTGGATTGGGAAGGCGAATATCAAATTTTTGAGCCCTGAGTCTATTTCTCCGGACTTCTGCTTCTTCCACGGCAAATTCCAATGCTCTATTTGCATAGGAATAATCTGGGGTTTTATTTCCCTGCCGACCACGACCACGACCAGAGACATATTTTCCTTGGGTTCTTCCTCCCCTATCACGGGACTGCATCACCCTGCAAAAATTCACGAGTGAGGAAATCAGGTAAAGTATTATTTTTTCCCTGAATATGTTTGATTTCAAAATCAAAAGGTGCCAGATGTGCCTGCCATCTTGCAAACATTTGTTTAGACACATCATGTTTGAAATCTTTATTAAACATATATTTGGCAGATTGACAATCAGTTTTTATTAAAAACTTTTGATTAAGCAAATCATCTTGAAATTTCAAAACACATTTGAGAATTGCCAAAATTTCTTTAGCAACTGTGGCATATTTTTTCTGAGAATCACCCCATTTTCCAGAATGATAACGAACAAGATATTCTTGTTTTGTAACCGGATGAACTTGTTTAAGAACTCCTCCATAGCCAATTTCTGAAGCATCTGTCTCCACAATTTTATACCATGTGGGATTTGCTATTGTAAGACAAGGCAACTGTTTGACCTTGGATTTGATCACTCTCACTGCCTCAGTATGACTTTCTGACTAAGGGGAAAGGGATTTTCTATGTCAATCATACAAAATTGTAGTATTTGCAGCAAGATTTTTATAATAAGGCAGAATATAATTTAAACTACCCAAAAATCTTTGTAATTGATTTTTATCAAGCATTATATCAGGAAATTTAGAAGCAAATTCAATACTTCTGTTAATAGGAATTATTTTTCCCTCTTCAGTAAAATATCCTAAAAATCTAATTTTAGATTGAAAAAGTTGCATCTTTGGTTGAGAAACAACTAAACCATTTTTTATAACAAGGTTTTTAAAAATTTCCAAATGTTTAAAATGAGTATTGATGTCTTTTGAAAATATTAAAACGTCATCAATATAAACTACCATAAAATTATTATATGGTAAGAAAATATCATTCATTATATGTTGAAATTCAGAAGGAGCATTTTTCAATCCAAATGCATAACATTCCATTCAAAATGCCCTATAGGTACAACAAATGCAGTTTTATACCTATCTTCTTCAACTACCTGTATTTGATAGTATCCTGATTTCATGTCAAATTTAGAAAATATACACGAATCTTGAACCCTAGATATTAAATCATGTTTATTTGGAATAGGGTATCTGATCCATTTGAGAACTTTATTAAGAGGTTTATAATTTGTAACTAACCTGGGAGTACCTCTTTCAATTTCACTATGTTTATTTACATAGAAACCAGTACAACTCCAAGGTGAGTTGGAGGGTTTTATTAATCCTTTTTTAAGAAGACTATTTATTTCTTCCCTACAATATTCTAATTCCTTGCTATTCATTTGACAAGGTCTAGATTTAGTTGGAATTTAGGATTCATCAAAACCATCAATATATGGTAAAGAGACTATATGTTTTTTCCTATCCCAAAAAGCATTTGGATTATCAGCACAAATATCAGCAGTAAATTGATTATAAATCAATTTTATCTTATCCTGCAATTTTGAATTATTTAACTGATCTTTTATATTAATAGTTAATATTTCTTGTTTTAGGAAATTTAATTGATTTCCCTTAGCTTTTATTATATCAGCTAATTCATTTAAAACCCTAGATACTGGATCTTTAATGAAACTTAATATAATTTCATTTCCTTCATAACTACCTATAATTCCTTTGGTAGTTATTTCTTTTATTGGGAAAATTTTTTGAAGAAAAGGAGTGCCTAATATTACTTGATTTGTCATATTCCTAACTAAAACAAAACTAGTAGGAATGCACTGTCTATCTTGGCAAATATAAGCTTTGGAAAGTTTATATAATATTTCCATTTTATCACCACTTGCAGAAGATAAAGAATGTGTGGTTTTTTCAAAATATTTTGTAGGAATTAATCCTTCCTGAATACAATTTAAATCAGCACCACTATCAATTAATGCTATTAAATCTTTTTTATATTCTCCTTGAATTAGAAGAGTTATGTTAACTAACCATTTTTGTGAAGTCATAGATTCCATCTTTCCTAAAAATGGTTCTAATTCAGTATTATTACTTGATTGTCCTAATGATTCCTAGACTTTAGCCTTTCCTTTTTCAAGACTATCTATCCTATCATTAAGAATACTTATTTGACTCTTAATCTGAATATTATCCTGAGTTAAAATTTTTATTTCTTTTTTCAGGTTTTCAACTTCTATTTGAAGATCCTGGACTGTTGTTATTGTGGGTGAGATGTTTTATATTTATCTTCTAACCTTCATCTAACTTCTGTTAGAGTATAAGGAATAAGTTTATGTTGTGAAGTTTCTATTTCTTCAGGTTCTTTATTTTTCCCTAAAGATTCTAAAATCTTATTTCTTACTTCAGAATCTTTAACTATTCTTAACAGTTCAATGATATTATCATTGGTTAAAACATTCACTTGCATATTTTGAAATTGAGCAAGAATTTTATAATAATCATTCTCTTCTTCAGATTGTATTTTATTAATACAATTTTGACAAGGATTATTATTGTCTGTTTCTGATTCATCTGATTCATCAGTTAATATATTAATATCCTCACTGGATTGAGAGGATTGAGATATTTCAGATTCATCCAAATTATTCTAATCTGAATCCGTTATGGTAATAATTTGCAAAATTTCTTTTTTAAGGTCTTTATCAATATCTAAGGCCTTAACTTTCTTTTTTATATGAGCCTTACAATTAGGTGCTAAATGTCCTTTTCTACCACATTTAAAACAAGTTATTTGTTTTTTAACATATGGTTTTTTGGATTGTTGTCTTATTGTTTTTCTTTCTGCCCTAGCTTTTATTCTTCTTTGATATCTAGGAGAAGAAAATCTATTGGGACTAAGTTTTGGTTTATATTTGGGTTTTTTCTTAAGACTAGATTGTCCTACCTCAATCCCAAATTGATCACAGAATTGTCCTAATTGACTTTTTTCTGTTAAATGTTGTTTTTTAATTTGTTGATTAAGCTTAATTTCATTACATAAAGCTAAACCTTCTTGCATACATTTTCCTATTATTGTGCCATAAGTTAAACTACTATAATTTATGGCTGATATTCCTCCTGGCCTAAGAGATTTTTTGACTCTTTCAGCAAAAAGATGTGGAAGACCATCTATAAATTTAGACTTCCAATGAGGTTGATTAGCCTCTGGTAATTCCATTACTCTACTAAGGAATACATCTTTATACCACCTAAATGAGGTAAGAGTAGGACACTTAAGATTCATTAAAAGTGACCTAATATTCTCAGTATTAGTGGTAAATCTACCCGTAAAATGTTCACAAGTATTTAATGTGAGTGTATAAACAGCATCTTGAATAGGTTGGTTATTTTCCTGTTTTATTGCATTTAAAATTAATTGTTTTTGATTTGGATCAAGATAATTATCCCACCAGCCTTTCAATTGACTAGTAAACCCTAAAATTATCATTAGGGCTATACTCTTATCTGTATTATCATATTGTTTACAAATAGTAGAATACATCATCATTCTGTGTATAGTATTATATATTTGTTGATCTGTAAGACCATCAATATTCCACTCATATATAGTTTTTCCATTATAATAAGTTTGTTCATAAGTGGCTTCCTCAAATAATATATCCTGAGGTGTTGGTCTTGGATAATAAAATTTTTGTTGAACAAGTTTTTGGGAATATTTATTATTAAATCCCTTTAGTTTATTTAAGGTTTCAGTTACCAATTGTTGTTGGTTAATATTGTCAATTAATTCTGGAACTTCTTCTTCTTGATTAATCACATTGATTTTAAATGTTTTAAATTTATTATCAAGAAGTTTTTCAAGCTCACCTAATTGTTCAAGCTTAAAATTTTTTATTTCTGGTGGAGGTTGAATTGGATTAGATTTTATAATCTTTTCTCGACTACATTCCGATTTAGATTCATTAAGAGATTTCTTAATGTCTTCGATTGCCATATATGTTTTTAATAACCTGTTATTAAGAACTAAGATTTGTTCTCCTAAGGCTACTAAATAAAGATTAGAAAAATTATTTTGTTTAACTACATCATTTATTTGTTTAATAGTGGCTTGCAAAGTTTCATTTTCTTGCATATTTATAAAAGCGTTAGCATATAATCTAACCCTATCTTTTTCCATTATTATGGGTTGATTTGTTGGAGGATATGTTGATTCAACTTGTTCTCCAGATTTTAATTTCCAAATCCTATCTAAGACATTTATATGGTGTCCTAAATAGTTTTCTAAAAACCAAGGAATAAAATCTCTTATTTCATTAATTTGTTTTAAATGATTGTAGAACTGATCTTGCAGTATATTTCTCTCTGCTAAAGGTATATGCTTAACAAACCAGACCCTAAAGTCTTCATATATTGGTTTTTGAAACTCAGCTTGTATTTGTTTCCTAGCTGGGCTCCTTGGACTGAAATCAATTTTCATTTTATTATCCATTAAATAGGGAAATTAAGTTATGACTCAGTTATTTCTGGTCTAAACTCTGGTTGTTTTTTCAGGATTTTTATATATCCCTTCAACTATATTTTCAGGATTAATTCTCAAACCCTCAACTCTATTTCCTAGAGTGTCCTGATCTACAGATTTAACTGATTTAGAAGATGAACTACCTAAAGTATTTGGTAACTCAACTCTATAATCTATTGGTGAAATATAACTATGACTAGATGATCTAGAATACCTAGATGTGCCTAATCCTAAAGTACTAAATTCTGTACCTTTCCTATGAAACTGTATTTGTACATCACCTGTAGACGTTTGGATTGTATCCACCAATTCTTCATTTATTAATGGTGTTGCTGGGATTATTTTTTCAGCTAACCAAGTTTCAGGAAAATTTATTTCATCCCACCTAATAGATCTACGAGTTGTTATTTTAGATCTATTAAAATTGGTTTCAAATAAAATTGTTTCTTGTTGATTAGTATTCATCAACTTACACTTTGGATTCAAAGTATATAAAGGCTTAAAATAAACCCTATAACAGATACAAATAACTTCTGTTCTTGGCAAATAATTATAACCATGCATCTTCACATATAAAGTCAACGCATCAAGAATATTCACATCCGACAAAAATAATTGTAAATTCGGATAAGCATTAAAATAAATTGGTCCATGGGCTAAACTAGATTCCATTATGCCCATAAGAGATTGACGCCAGTTCATATTACGAGCATCACGTAAAACAGCCAAAAATGATTCAGGCAAACCAGATAAAGTAAGAGGTTTAAATGCAACCTGAACAAGTCCAATATGAAGAAACCTGTATTATGATGTATATGCATCAATATCATCTTGACTAAGTAATTTAATAGTCAATTCATCATTATGTATGGGAACATATTCTTCACAGGTTTTAATAATTTGTCTAAAACCTATTTTATCAAAAGTACCAAAAGAATATATCATCTTAGGTTCTATTTTAGGAATTGTCCATTTATTAAGCAATTCTAAATTACGAGAAAGATCATACTCTTCTTTTTTACTGTTTTTGACAGTATTATTAATTTTTGATGAGAAAATTGAAAACACATTATGTATATGTATATATATATATATATATATAGTATATATATATATATATATCTATATCTATCTACATACATATACATATACATATACATATATACATATATATACATACATATATATACATATATATACATACATATATATACATACATATATATACACATATATACATATCCACACACACATGCACATACATATATAAATATACGTATATATATGTATATATACATTTATGAACAAGGCCAAGGATACAATACAAAGCAAAGAGCTTTCAAATTTCTTTCAAGGCAAAAATAGGGCTTGTATTATAAACCCAAATTCCAACTTGTGCTTACACTTTCTTTGAGATTACTTGTGTAAATCTTACTTTGATCTATTGTATTTGTTGGGTATTGGGTAGATTAGTCTTGGGGTATGAAAAAGTTTGAATCTTTATAATTGGGTTTCTGGATTTGGAGATAAATTAAGGTTGTATGATTGGTTTTTGAGCTTAGCCAACTTTTGAAAAGCTCAAGTGAGATACTCGCGGAGTAGATGTAGGCTTGGCAGCCGAACCACTATAAATTGTTGTGTCTTGCTTTTTCGCTTTTATCTTTTTGATCTCTTTAATCCATCCGATTCTACTAGCAAAAAGCTTTTGCAAATTGAGAAAAACTTATAAGTCCACGATTTCATTTTTATCACTCTATTCACCCTTCTTTAGAGCATGTTTGCCACTCACAAGTGGTATCGAGAGCTTGGTCTTACGAGGTAGATTAGTTGTCTTGTAAGACGTCCCATCATGGCAAGCGGGTCTTCTACGTTTGATGAAGGTTTTTCTTCATTCAAGCCATAAAGATTTGATGGTGTGAACTATTCTTATTGGTGACATCATATGGAGATTTGGCGTATTGTGAAAAATGGTTCGTATGTTCTAATGAGACTGGGAGAAGATGGCACCATGGTCATAAAAAAGAAAATTGAGCTTACTCAAGAAGATTAGACTATGATGGCAAAGAATTCTCAAGCTTTAAACACTATTCATTGTGGTCTGAGTGAAAAAATATTCAAAAGGTTATCTTATCACAAGACTGCTCAAAAGGTCTCTGAAGCCTTGGACTTACTCTATTAAGGAGATCAAAATGAGGAATCCAAAGATGAGGAAGAAGATGAGTAAATAACCAATAATGTGTGCTTCATGGCCTTCAATGAGGTAAATATAGAACACACTACTTCTCTAATATATGATGATTCTTCTGAATGATTGTGAATTTAACTTTACTATTGATGAAATATGTGATGTAATACGCAATTTGCATAAAGATTTATCAAATGTTGCCATGTAAAAACAAAGCTCCTCAATTGGAGCTTAAAAATGAAAACAAGGTCTTGACCAAAGAAAATCATCAATTGAAAATTGACAAGAAGGCTTTGCAATTGGAAACTAAGATTTGAAAAATGAAGTGAATCTTTACAAAAGCTTTCGAAAAGATGAATCAATTGTTGATTTGCATTATCTACACTAGCAACAAGAGAATTTTTGTTTGATAAAAGAGAATGAGGATTTGAAAAAGGTTGTTGAAAAGTTTACTAAAGGAAAAGAGACACTTGATGTTTTAGTTGGTTTACAACAAAAAGCTTTTGAAAAAGAAAGAGTTCGTTTTGGTCCATCATTATAAAATTTTTTTCATAAAAGCACTTTTATCAAAAGTTCTTCTTGTAGCAATGCATCTACTTTTTTGTGAGGCATGATTTTAAATTTGTGAACAAACATCATTCTCATGTCATGTGCTTATTATGAAAAGAGAGGTCATACCTCCACTAGATGCAAAGTGAAGAAATTATGTGAATTGGAAATTCTTGTGCCAGAATGAAAAAGGCCAAAATGAACTATAAAGAGAGCTAATCCCTAAAGACCTAATGGAAGTTGGGTACCTAAGCCCAAATGATTGCTTTGATTGTAGGAAAATAAGCTTGGCACTCAATGGATATTGGATAGTAGGTGTTCCAAGCATACAATGGGAAATACTTCATTGACTTAAAGAAAGCAAAATGTGGTGAAGCAATATTTAGACATGCTTCAAAATAAAGAGTACTTGGAAAAGGAAGCATCGGAATCAAAGGCTCAATTATCATCAAGGATGTGCTTTATGTGGAAGGTTTGAAATTTAATCTACTTTCTATTAGTCAATTGTGTGATAGCAATTTTGATGTGGTATTTAAAACCAATGCATGAAAAATGGTATTGATGTGCTTATTGCAAATATGTGAAAAATGCGTATATTTGTGATTTCTGTGCTCTTGTATGTCAAAATGTTAAATGCTTGTCCTTTGTTGATGATAATCTGTGGCTTTGTCATAGACGCTTAGGACATGCTAGTATTGACTTGCTTATGAACTTGAATAAAAAGAATTTTGTTGATCGTTTGCCTAATGTGAAATATGTGAAGAATGCTATATGTGATGCTTGTGAACTTAGTAAACAACACAAAGCTAGTTTTAAACCAATCAATAGAGTCATTAGCACTAGAGCCTTAGAACTCATTCATATGGATTTGTTTGGACTTACGAGTATTGCTAGTCTTGGTGGTGCACTTATGTGTTTGTAATTACTGGTGATTATACTAGATACACTTGACTCATTTTCCTTGCATCAAAAAGTGAAACCTTCAATGAATTTGCTAGATCTTGCAAAAGAGTGCAAGATGAGAAGGGTTATTTTATAAAGAACATTTGTAGTGATAATGGCAAAGAATTTGAGAATGCATCCTTTGGGCGTTATGTGAATTATATGGCACTGAGCATATCTTTTTGATGTCTCACACACCTCAACAAAATGGGATTGTTAAGAGGAAGAACTGATCAATACAAGAAATGGCAAGAACGATGTTGAATGAACATGTGTTGCCTACATATCTTTGGGCCGAACCGGGCAATACTTCTTGTTTTGTACTTAACCATGTGTTGATTAGACTATTCTTGAACAAAACACCATATGAGCTATGGAATGGAAGGAAGCTGAACATTGCCTACTTCAAGGTATTTGGATGTAAATATTATGCTCAATACAAAGGACTAACTTGGTAAGTTTGATTCTAAATCCCGTGAAGGTATCTTTATTGGGTATTCAACTAGAAGTAATGCTTATAGGGTATTTATCAAACAAGATCGTATTATTGAAGAATCCATACATGTATAGTTTGATTAAACTAATCCTTTTCAGTTGAGAAAGGAAAATGATGATGTTGTACATGAATTGAAACTAATGAAGGAAGCTAAATGCACTACAAATCATCAAGAAGAAAGTAAAAAAATCACAAGAAGAAGTTGAAGAGGTTCATCCCTTTAAGAGCAAACAAATGAAGTAGATCAAGAAGAAGAGGATGAGACAATTACCAAAGGATACAATGACTTGCCGAGAGCTTGGAAATTTGTGAAAAATCATCCAATTGAGCAAGTGATAAGTTAGCAAAGGGCTAAGAACTAGAGGTAATGTAAACAAAACAACTTTTGTGAACATCATACAATCGTATCCCATGTTGACCCAAAATGAGTTAATAATGCTTTATGCGATAATGGTTGGATTATGGCTATGCAAGATCAATTGAATCACTTAGAAAGGAACAAAGTATGGAAACTTGTTGAAACACCATTGAATCAATCCATAATTGGTACAAAATGGGTGTTTAGAAGTAAACTTGATGAAATGGTGTTATTGTAAGAAATAAAGCTAGATTGGTTGCCCAAGGATACAATCAAGAGGAGGGCATTGATTAGGATGAAACATATGCACCCATAGCACGACTTGAATCTATCCATATGCTACTTGTTTTTGCTTGTTTCATGGGTTTTAAACTTTATAAAATGGATGTTAAAATTGCATTTTTGAATGGCTTTATCAAAGAAGAAGTTTATGTTGAACAACCACCCAATTTTGATGATTCTCAATTTCCAAATCATGTTTACAAATTGGAAAAAACTTTATATGGCTTGAAACAAGTCCCACATGCATGATATGAATGTTTTAAGTGGTTTTCTTATGCAAGGTTTTGAAAAAAGAAAATTGGATTCCACTTATCAAGCGTGAAGGCAATAATATGCTACTTATGCAAATATATATTGATGATATTATTTTCAGTGCTACTAACATGTCTTTATGTGAGAATTTTGCAAAATGTATGCACCAAGATTTCGAGATCAATATGATGGAAGAGTTACGTTTTTTTCTCAGGTTACAAATCAAGCAAATGAAGGATAGAATCTGCTTCAATCAAACAAAGTACATAAAAGAGCTACTCAAAAAGTTTGGTTTTGAAGATGTGAAAGAGATTGGTACACTTATGAGTCCATTCACGAAGCTTGAAAAAGATGAAAAAGGTAAACCGGCATAAAGATATGAATGGTAGTTTACTTTATCTTACCACCTCTAGACCAGATATAATGTTTACCGTATGCTTATGTGCACGATTCTAATCCTCACCAAAGGAATCACATTTAAGGGCCGTGAAAAGGATTTTTCAATATCTAAAAGGCACATCTAACCTTGGCTTGTGGTATTTAAGAGAAATATCTATTGAGCTTATAGGGTATTCAGATGCGGACTTTGACATATGCAAAGCAGATAAAAAAAGTATAAGTGGGAGTTGCCAATTTCTTGGGCAATTGCTAGTTTCTTGGTCAAGCTGGAAACAAAATAGTGCTGTAACATCTACAATCAAAGTTGAATACATCGCCATAGTTAATTGTGTTGCCTAAATTCTTTGGATGAAACAAAATTTGTGTGATTATGGTCTTAACTTTGATAATATTCTTGCTTATTGTGATTATAAAAGTTATTAATTTGACTTGTAATCTTATTCAACATTCAAGAACTAAAGATATTGAGATTAGATATCATTTATTCGTGATCATGTTCTAAAAGGTGATATTATTTTATGAGTACGAAAAATCAATTAGCTGATATTTTCACAAGACCTTTGAATGGAGATAGATTTTGCATGATTAGAAGAAATTTGGGAATGCTTGAACTTGATTGATTGTTGTTTGATGCTTGACTTATGCTTACTTGTGTGAATTTACATGCTTTCAGTTGAAATTGTGTAAGAATTGTTGTTGGGTTGAGTGAAATTCTATATGTATGGAATGTGTTTGTGTGTGCATTGCATGTGCATTCATGAAAAATGATTTGAAAAAAACATTTTTTCACTGATGGGAGAACCCCCACTCAATCCAATGAGTGGATAGATTCTACTTGACATTTGTTTTAGGAAATCTTCTATCAAGTGAACTTTTGGAATCCGTGAGCACTTCTCTTATGCTGTACAACCGGATGCAGTCTGTGAAGAAATAAAATTAGTTGCCTTTTTAAATTCTATTCCAAACCAAACACTATTTATTCCCTTTATACAAGACTTTTCTCTAAAAAATCCTTCATTTTACTCAAAAATCTTCTGATCAAATTGCATTTTCTCTTGATTTTTAGCAAATCCACTTCAAAAACTTCATCTTTACCAATCAAAAATCATCCATGGAAAGAGATCAATCTTTAAGGGATGAAAAGAGGAAGAAGAGCTTCACCGCAAAGACTTCAAAACCATTTGAAAGAGAAAGTGACAAAGTCTTGGATGCTAAGTTCATCAATCAACATGTTTTAGTGCCTCAAGAGTTGCATGACTTTGAAATTGTGGAGATGATCATATTTCAAGGTTGGTTGGATTGTTCCACTTTATCTAAGAATATTCATAAGGATCTTGTTTGCCAATTTTACTATAATATGTCATTTAGCATTGAGTATAGCTATAGAACTACTATGAATGATGTTACCTTTACTTTGAATGAGAAGTTGATCAGTGAATGCTTTAATATACCTATGTCTAGAGGGTTTAAGGTTGATAGTGCTAATGGTTTCCCAAGAGAAGTTTTTGATGAGTTTCAAGAAAATGTTAGAAATTATACGTGGGAAGGGATTGGTCCATGTATGCATAATGAACTCCCAAAAGCCTATCAATTGCCCATGCAAAAGGGGATTTTCTGTAATTTATTGAAATACAACATTGTCCCTAGAAGTGTAAAGGATGACATAATTGGTGCACAAGAGGCTATGGTCATGTATCAAATGCATAAGGAAAAGAAGGTTCATTTGCCTGCTATTATTCTTAGTCATATATACCATGTAAGCATGAAAGAGACTAGTTTGCCATATGGAATGGCTTTGACGTGCATCTTTGAGCGATTTGATGTCATTGCTAATTAAATGGTCATTCCACCAAGCATTTACACCAAGTATGGATTGAATGCTGTTTGGAAGATAAGGTTATACAAGTATCAAGGGACATATATCTCTAAAAGTGATTATACGGATCTTCAACAACATGAAAAGGATCATATAAGAAGAACTATGCTTGGAGATCTATTGGAAAATATTGAAAGTGAGGAAGCTATGGAAGAAAAAGAGATGAAAAATGTTGAAGAGGTTCGAGAAGATGATGTTGAAGATGAAGAAGAGGTTCGAGGAGATCTTTAGTGGATTTTGGAACTCAATATACTCGTACTAGCGGTGCCTCAAGTAGTCGACAAAGGCCAATACTAACAGATGTCTTGCTTGGGATCAAAGAAGATATTAAAGACATCAAGGAAACTCAAGCAAACATGAACAACATGAACAAGCGGTAATATACCATGAAGGCTACCTTGAAGAGCTTGGTTGACTATCACCACCACTCCTCATTTTCTCATGATGATTAAGCTTTTATCTTGTCTTATTTCAAAAACAATGTTTTAATTTTCTACACTTGAACACCTTTATTTTCTAGCATGCATTTTGTATTATCATGGATGATCTTTAGTTTTTATGTATGGATATTTATGGTTACCACAAGTGAATGTTGCTTTTACTCCCACTCTTAGTATCTTATACATGTTTTGATGATGCCAAAAGGGGAGAAAGATGATAATGTGATTGATGATTGTTGATGATTATCTTAATGATTGTTGATAATGTGATTGATGATTGTTGATGATCGTTGATGATCATGTTGATGATTGTGTTTTTTTTTTTGCGGATTAAGTGAGTTTTATTGATCGCAAAAATTTGGTACAAAACCATCCAAACCCCTCAAACCATGTGATATAACAATACAAAGCAAGGGGTTTGAGGGGCAAGAAAATCGAGACAAAAGGGATTATCCTATAAAGAAAGACATCAAAAGAAAGATCCAATCAAAAACTCAAAAACACATCAAATGGGAGCGGGAGAGGGATCTTCAAATCTGGTTCGAGTGCCTTCAAGTGTGTTCCCAACATTCCCTTCCCATTTATCTTGCTCAACACTCAACTTATCTTCATTCAATTGCACTTCATTTTGATTTTCATGTTGGTGGGTGCCATGTTAATGATTGTGTTGCTAAATGGGTTATATCTTGTCTAAGTGAAATATGCATAATTGAGGGGGAGTCTTGTTACTCCAATATTCTTTATTGTTTGAGCATATTCTTAGGAGGAGTAATTGAATTATCTTTATTATCAATGCATTCATTGGATTAATCACATATAGATTTGTCATCATCAAAAAGGGGGAGATTGTTAGCATTATTATATGATTATCCTATGTTTTGATGATGATGTTTGAATTGAGATATATGCTAGTGCTTTCATACCTCGTATTTTGCACGGACTTATTTACGTTCTGTGTGTTTTTTAGTTTTTTAAATATTTATAGACATGATTTTTTATTATTTTTAGGTTTTCATGTGATTTTTTATTATTTCTAAATATGTATAAAATTAATTCTAGTGCCTTTTTATTCTTATTTTTATTTTTTTAATTAGGATATGATGCATATAATAATTAAATTAATGAGTTTGTTTGGACTTTATTACTTTAAACTCATTAAAAAGAAATATATAGGTGGTGCATAAATATAATTAAATATCTTGTAACTCCATTGCAATGATGAGGTTAAGAAGTGGTACATAAATGTAATTAAACACTATAATATATAAATTTTTTTCAAAATGTTTTTGATGTCTAAAAAATATTTTCGAACCTAGTCTTGAAGAAAATTGATTTTGAACTAGAAAAGATTTTAATGCAACAAAATTGGTATTGACAGTTGAAGTAATCTAGGCTACTAGATGAATTAGAGTCTTCCCGACTGTGCAATATAGGCTTTTGAAATAGTGGCTATCGGGCGAGGCCATTTGGCAACTGGAATGATGGGACTTCATTTGGATCGCATAGATTTTTGAAAATTTTATCCAAAATAAGTCATTATTCGTACTATCTTTTCCCTAGCTTTTCATATAATGATCAAAAGTCAATTTTAGTAGAAAATTAGTGTGTCTAATAGCTATAGTTTTATTTGGGTATATATATATCTTTTAAGCTTTTTGAACAAGACCAAGAAACAAAACTAAGAGATATAATACAAAGCAACGATTTTTCAAATTTCTCTCAAGGCAAAAATAAGGATTGTATTGTAAACCCAAATTCCAACTTGTGCTTACACTTTCTTGGAGATTACTTGGTGTAAATCTTACTTAGATTAGTCTTGGGGAGTGAAATATGTTTGAATCTTTACAATTGGGTTTCTTGATTTGGGGATAAATCAAGGTTGTATGATTAGTTTCTGAGCTTAGCCAACTTTGAAAGCTTAAGGTTATAGTGGAGTGGTTGAAAATCTTGAGTGGGATAATTAAGGAGTGGATGTAGGCTTGGTAGCCAAACCACTATAAATCGTAGTGTCTTGCTTTTTCACTTTTATCTTTTCGATCTCTTTATTCCATCCGATTCCACTAGCAAAATGCTTCTACAAATCAAAAAAACTTAGAAGTCCACGATTTCATTTTTATCGCTCTATCCACCCCCTTGCGAGCGTGCTTGCCACTCAAACTTTACACTGCAAGAGGCTAGTTTCATTTTTCCTTTGTTTTATTTACAAATTCCAATAATTGAAATATGTTTAAAATCATTCCTCAAAAATTTGAGTTCTTTTCGTAGAGTAATTGAGAGAGTGACACTTGTCAAAGAATTGCTTAAGGTGGAATGAATTTAGTACATATATTAGATAGATATAGATATGTAAAGAGAGAGATATAGAATTTTTGTAAAACATATTTATTCATTTGAATCTAAAAGTTAAAGACAAGTATAATAATCTAAAAATATTAGTTCAAGCATTATCTTGAACTTTTTTGTAGATTATAATTTTCTTTGGTAAATTTGATTTTTCATTTGGATAAGCTAAAGATAAGAATAATAATCTAATAATATTATTTGAAGCATCATCTCTAACAAAATGAAATAATATATAGTGTTATTCTTAAATATCAATGAATTTTCAAGTCTAATGATCCAAAGTAACAGATAAATATGGAATAGTGTTATTTTTTGGTCAACAAAAAAAAAAAATTAGACTAGAAAATAATTGTAGATAAGGGATAATGTAAATGGTTTTTGAAAGAAAAAAAGGTCATGGATTAAGCACATTCATCCTTTAGAATAAAATGACCGCTTGGTTATCTTCTCCTTTAGACAAGATTCACATCAAGGTTGAACTTCAAGATCTAATAAGCTTAGAGCCCCACCCTCAACTAACCTCTAAATGCACTTTAGATTGATACGTCTTAAACACTTTGGTTTGAGAAACCTTCATTTTGTGGGAATCCACTCTCCTAGTGTTATACGTTTCAATATTTGTAGGATATAAATTGGACAAGTCATCAAGCATTCTACCATAACACATCCACTTCGTCAGTTCATTCACCCATGCTTTAAGAGCATTGGTCACCCTGAAGTAGTGAGTGTTTTGTCTTCTATTTATGACGGTAGGTTTCCTAGAAGACATACTAATGGTGGCCGTGTGCAAAGAATGACACGTGCACTAGGAGTGAAGTCTAGATAGACCCTCTAATGACCTAGGTAGATTACCCTATCAAGGAGACTCGTCCACTATAACCTTGCCCTAGTAGAGTGCCCTATATTGATATCTGGCTATAAACCTATGCATGACATATCCAAAGCTAGAGCTAGACCTAATGTGGATCTAGTCACACTGTGCACCCAAGTTGTTGGTCTATATCATTGAACCTTTACACAATATATCACACACATACACTAGAGATAATTTATGAACATGCTTATAAATATATACTATGATGAATATCAAGTTCAATATACAATCCTAACAATCTATTCCAGTAAAAGACTAAAGCTGTACTACAAGGACAATCACTAATTACTAGAGGCCTGTCAGACATAACAGTGACCTATTAGGATTCTATGCCCGAAATATCACAAGCACTTGATGATTACTGGATACTAGACATAATACACTTACGATATTGTTCATAATATTGACTTTTGCAAAGCATATTCTCTTTACTTGTGCATTGCTGCAAAGTATGAAGGTCCAATGATATAAGACCAATAACTTGGGTGCGCAATGAGATTGGACGCACAGTAGGTCTAAGTCTAGATATGGTGATATCATAAATTGGTCCACAACTGGATGCTAGTGTTGGACACTCTACCAAGACAAGGCTATGTAGGTGAGTCTCTTGGAAAGGGTTATCTATCTAGGTCATTGGATGGTTTTTTAGATTGCGCTCATAGTGGGTGTGTCACACATTGGACAGGACCACTATGAGTATGTCTTTTTACCATCACATATAGAAGACAACATACTCATATCTTCTGAGTGATTAATGCTTTTGATCTTGAGCATGTGTGGATGAACTGACTAAGTTAGGGTGTGGCACTTTAATGTACCATAAAAAGAGGTGTTGTGTGATAAGATTGTCTGTCTCATACATTGGGTGTTGTATTCTAATTAGTTAGGATATGTATATGCAGAAACAGAGTCTATGTGCCTCCTTGGATTTGTCCACTTGATCACTAGAAATCTAGTACTAGTGATATTACCCTTTAGGGGTATATCATTCATTTGGTTTGTGGGTTGATAAGTCCTAAATAAGCCTTTAATTTATAGTTAATTGTGCTTAATTCTCGAATTAGATGCTCCTCAATTGGTGTTTTTGATGTGTTTTTGCATGTTTATGTTGGAAAAAATGAGTTGGATGCATTATATATGGATTCAAAGGACTTTTGGACGTGTTTATAGATGATAAAATTAATTCTACCACCTTGGGAAATACCATGCAATTTCTACACGGGTTTGACCAAGCTTTGACCAAGATTGGAGATATTTTTGCAGCACTTATGGAAAGGATTTGCATTGAAGACTTTCCATTTTTTGAAAAGGAAGGAGATTAATTCTAGAAGACTTTTATTAAGGATTTTTACCTTTTATTTCCCTTAGCTTTAAAGAGTTTCCTTATTCGAGAAGGACTCTAGTTAGAAAGTTTTCCTATATATTTTCCTATGTACAATTTATAAAGACAGCTAACGTTATTTAGAAAATAATTTTCAGTAGACTTTTATTTTTTGAAGATGCCATCTCCACGTTTATGGAGTTCTAAACCTCTTTCTAGCCAAGGGTTAATCAAGATTTTGGTTCTTCAATTCTGTGAGATCTAATTGTTTTATTCCTTTCATGCTATTTTGATATTTGCGTATTTACTATTTTAAGAATTAATATTATCTTGTGATTATTTAATTAAGGCCTGATTATTATTCAATTGCATGACAATAGGTAGCCAATTAGATTAATTTAATTAATCTAAAAATAGTGGTAATCAGGTTTCCTGTGTGATTATGCAATCTAAATAAGTGATTACCGCGTGAGAATTGACTTTTAGAATCAGGTCTTTCTAGATTTTATTGTTACCGTTAGATAGACTCTGCAGGCATCTCCAGGGGTTAGAACGTCTAATAGGTAAGGCGATAGCGGGAAAAAATCGTAGGGGATTTGAACCGCTATTAACACTGTAAGGAAAGATGAGATTGTTAGGTCGAGCCAATAACCATAACTGATTTATCGAAATAGTTGGATGTATCTTTGCATCTAGGATTGGATTTGTTGACCGAAATTGCATGTACATTTTAGGCTAGATTTAATTCTCCGTGATTTCCTATTTTTCCAGCTTTATGTGAACCTAGGATTGCATGTCTTATTTGATTTTATTTTTATTTACACTTTTTATTCTTTTGCCCAGTTACTTGCCCATGCAGCATGGTCTAGTGTGCTGGACAGCTTTACTTATTTTGCTTTTTCACGTAAAAAATCCCCCCTTTTTGATTGTAACTTATTTGATTAATCTACTGGCATATTTGGCAAATCCTAATCCCCCAATCCCCACGGATTCGACCCTTTTTTTGCCACGTACTCTATTTAAATTCATGAGGTAAGAATTTGAATTTTATTTTTGGTGGTTTTGACGCCAATCAAATTTTAGCATTGTTGTGAGGGATTGGCTCTAAAATTTTTGCTTTTCTATGACTAGGTCAGATCGTATAAGTGAGTTGTATTTTAATCCCGAGATTGAAAAGACCACAAAGAGCTTGAAAAAAGAAAAAAAGTTGCGGAAACAACTTGAGAAACAGGCCAAAACATCACAAGCTTTGTTCGAATCATTTAGTGAGTTCGAAAAAGAAGAGGAGATGGCCGAACACAATAGAACTTTGCGTGAATTAGCTGCTTCCCTTTGAATCAACCATCCCTTTGCATCACTTATCCAGAGCTTAATATCAATTTTGAGCTAAAATCGGGATTAATTTGTCTTTTACCCACTTTTCGTGGGTTGGAGAATGAAGATCCCCATAAACATCTCAAGGATTTCTATATAGTTTGTTCAACTATGAGACCTAATGGTGTAACGGAGTACCAAATTAAATTAAGAGCGTTTCTTTTTTCCTTGGCAAATGTGGCAAAAGAGTGGTTATTCTATCTTTTAACCGGTTCCATCGCTACTTGCGGAGATATGGCTAGAGCTTTCCTTGACAAATTCTTTCCAGCTTCTAGAGCCATGGTAATTAGGTGGGAAATTTATGCCATCAAGCAAAGGGATTCAGAGTTGCTTTATGATTTTTAAGAGAGATTTAAAAGACTTTGTGCAAGTTATCCCCAACATGGGATTTCTGAACAATCTCTTATTCAATACTTTTATGAAGGATTGCTTCTAATTGAGAGAAGAATGATGGACGCCGCTAATAAAGGAGCAATCATCAACAAAACACCTTGAGAGGCTAGAGATTTGATTTCCATCATGGTTGCAAATTCACAACAATTTGGAAACAGATACGAGCCTTTAAGAAGAGTTGATGAGGTAAGCGTTTCTTCTCTTGATTCAAAGTTAACTCAACTAACTTTTCTTGTTCAAAGTTTGGTAGCAGGTGGTAGAGTTCCAATTCAAAAAGTTTGCGGAATTTGTGCCATGGCAGGACACCCAATCGATATATGCCCCACGCTCCAAAAGGAGGATCCACAACAAGCCAATGTCATAGGAGGACATATGATCCTTTTTCGAATACATACAACCTTGGTTGAAGGGACTACCAAATTTAGGCTATGAAGCAAGGCCATAAAAGTTTAATTTTCCAATTTTGCAATACTTTTAGCCACGACCAACTCCACAACCACAGCCTGCACCTTTAAATTCACATACTTCTCTTCAGGATATTGTGAAATCTCTTGCTTTTAACACTCAACAATTTCAATAGGAAACAAGGGCAAGCATAAAGAATTTGGATATCCAAATGAGCTAATTAGCAATATTCATGGGTAGTCTTATAGTAAATTACCTTCTTAGACCATCATTAATCCGAAGGAGAATGCATGCGCAATCACTTTACGAAGTGAAAAAGAGCTATTGGGTAGCCACTATCAAACTAGGCATGGGCACGCAAAAGTTGACAGCACCTAAAGCAGAGAAAGAAATTGAAAAAGAGGGTGCGAAACATGATGAAAAAGTGGTGGATAGCAATGAAATAGAGCCTAAAAATGGCACGGAGCTAGTGGTTAAGCCTCCTTTCCCTGAAAGATTCACAAGGTCCAAAAAAGAGAAGGAAAAGAATGAGATCTTTGAGATTTTTCACAAAATTGAGGTAAATACTCCATTACTTGATATGATTAAGAGAATATCTCGCCATGCGAAACTTCTTAAGGAATTGTAGATGAATAAAAAGAAACTTGCTAGTAATGAAAAGATAAGTGTGGGGGAGAATGTCTCTGTCGTGCTTAAAAAGGAGGTGCCACCAAAATGCAAGGACCAAGGTATGTTCGCTATTTCATGTCAAATAGGTTCTCTAGGTATTAAGAAAGCTATGTGTGATCTAGGAGTATCTATTAATGTCATGCCTAAGTCCATTCTTCTACCTTGAATGCAGGGCCCTAGAAAGCAGGACCTTTGAAAGAAACAAGAGTTGTTATTTAATTAGCTAATAGGTCTTTCGTTAACCCTGAAGGTGTCTTAGAGGATATCTTATTTGAAGTTGATGATCTTGTCTTTCCTGTTGAGTTTTATGTGCTTGTTATGGAGGAAGATTAATCTTCTAAGTCTTTTGAAATCTTGCTAGGAAGACCATTCCTTAGTACAACTAGGACTAAAATTGATGTGCATGAAAGTATTCTCACTATGGAGTTTGATGGAGACATTATTAAATTTGATGTTTATAATGACATGCAAAATCCTAGTGAGATGTCTTGTGTTTTTGCTTTAGAAACAGTTGATGATATTTAAGTGTTACCTCTTATGAAAACTCCTCTTTCGAAAAGCTGAAAAAATTTAAGAAGACTTTTGCAAGTAGCACTAACTTGTAGGAACCAATTGACATGCGAAGGAATCAGAAAAAGCCAATGGAAGAAACTTTAAGCTGATCGAATCCATCTATGGTGGACAAGAGGGGTGCACATAGGAAGTTGTAGCCGCAAGAGTTGAAGAAGAGGAAAAACAATGTTCATAAGAACACAAAAATCCGCAAGAAAAAGAAAAAGAGCTTGGACGAAAAAGTTATCGATGGCAAAAATTTTTAGTTGGACAAAAAGTGTTATATCATCACTCTGGTTTTAAATTATTTCTTGATGATCCACAGACTAAATGGGCAGGTCCTTTTATTATTATTAAATTGTTTTCTTGTTGTGCAACTGAAGTGAAGAGTTTGAGTAATGACAAAGTCATCAAAGTTAATGGACATCATTTAAGTCCATCTACGAGAAAATTGAGCAAAAAGCCTTCAGATAAAACTTAGATGAATTGGCTACGTCGAGCTAACGACATTAAACAAAGGTGCTGGTGGGAGGCAACCCACAGAGTTAGAAATTTTAGTTTTGAGTTTTCTAGTGTTTTCTAGTTAGTTTATAATTTTTATAAATTTTTGTTTAGGAATTTTTCTATTATTTTTTTATCATCTTCTTCTTTGGAAACCCTAATTGTTCATTGATTATGTTTTATGCAGGTGTTGATGGTTGCAAGTACAAGTTAGTTTGGAATCTTAGGTGAATTGAGCTAATTTTTGGAACAAAAATAGTGCATTAAGGTCTAAGCATCGGCATGTAGGAAATTGGGGTCTGTTTTCACAATCTATCACTTTCAGGTCATAACTCCAACTTTCCCTTATTTGTTAAAAAAACCCCAGCCCCAATCCCAAATCATCCCAGCCCTAATTTTTCTCCGTCTCCCCCAATTTCTCCTTATACCCGTTGCCCCCTTCTTTGCCCAAGTAAAAACAAAATGCCATCACCACCACCGAACACCATTAACCCGCAACAACCTTCCTCTTTTCCATTTGCTAATGAATTACAGACCACCAAGACCCACCAGCCACCGTCTCTCTCTCTCTCTCTCCATTTTAAAAACCACCACCTTACTACAGGCGATAGTGACGTCGCAACCCTCCTAGCACCGTACGCACACCTATCGAGCTAAAAACCCATCCTTGCCTCGAGAAAACTGCCCTCATAAACCCCCTACTCATCCTCCCTACAAAAAAATCCACCCACCCACAACCCCCTATGCAGCTTCGGTGAGCATTGGCAATCCAAACGTGGCGGTGACGTGCAGCCAGAATCCCCTCCAGCTGCCAATTGTTCCCCAACTCACTTTTTCACATAGTGAGTCCTGGATTTAAGGTGCTCAACCTCGCGAGCATTGGATTCTGATTTTTGCAAAGGATTACACTTTGTTTTTCAGATTAGGTGCAACAAACAAGGTATTTCAAAATTTTTTCATGTTCTTTTATTTCTTGAAAATTTTTACATGATGGGATTTTGGAAATTTTATGCTTCAGGAATGAGGTTGATAGATTTTTCAACAATTTTGGTTAGATTTTTCACTTGGGGATTGTATATTATGATTACCATGAATTTTGTTGGAAGTTTTATGCAAGCATTAGTTATGTTTATCATGAAAAATACATTTTTAACACCCCATGTAGATTTGTTTTCAAAGATTTGGGTGTTATTTTGGCTTATAAATCATTAGAGTTAGATGAAAAAAAATCTTTGATGAATACTTGCATAGCTTCCTAATAATTTTTGAGATGAGAATTGACTTGATTGCATGATTGGATTTAATCCAGAAGGGAAGGAAGGTATGTTTCTTTGTTTATACAGATCAAAGCTAAAAAAAAAGTGATGAATCTCATTGAGTACCATGGCCCCCCACTTCGGATGAATGATAACTAGTTCCACCACCTCCCCTGCCTGTCTTAAGGAAAGTTGTCTTGCTTTGTTTCGTTCTCTTAACTTGTTTTATCTTTCTTTTATTTTGTTGTTTTCTTTTCTTTACACATTGAAGACAATATGCATGATAAGAGTGGGAGAGGAATGCTTCATTTTAGTCTTTTATGTTTGAGTCTTTTTGATGTTTAGATGTATTTTTAATGTGGTAATTTGAGTCGTGTGAATATATGCATTACATTTAATATTGTTTGAGTCTTCTTGAGTCTTTATGAATAGGAAAAAAAGAAAAGAGAAAAACCAAAAAAGATAACAATTTTTTTTTTATTAAGTGTTTTGTAAAAATGCTTTTTTTTTTTTAAGTCTTTTAATATCTTTAATTCATGTTTCTTTGAGTTGAGCTTTTTAGAGTCAAACAAGTAAGTCTTTGAAAGCTCTTTTGTCAAATCTTTTTTCTTTTTTACTCAACTTTCTTTTTTTGTCAACTTGACATCTCTCTTGGGAAAAGTGTAGGCACCACGCGTGGGAAACTTGTTTCTGCAACGGTAACTTAGTAACTGCGGTAAATTCATCCCTATTGAATTTAGTTCCTTGATAGTTACTTGAACACGCCATGCTTGAACCTTGCTTAATCTTAATTTGTGCTTAAAAATGTGCATGCGTCTACATTGAAAGCCAATGCTTAGCTTGAGTTTGATAGGTACTTGCCTTGAGTTATTTTTTTTTGAAAGTCAAATTATGAAAATGTACATGCCTAGGAAAGTTATGTCGGGGTTGAGGTTATTCCTGCAAAAGTGCTGAAAGTCAAATTGTGAAAAAAAGGTGCAAAAAAAGCGAAGGAAAAAAGAAAAAATTTAATAAGCATCTTTTTACTCCGCTGGCCCTCTAAAAAACACAAGAAAAAAAAGAAAATAGACCACGAGTAGAGTTAAAAGCCACCTAGAATTGTGACCAACTGAATAACTGAGGGCATTCATCATAAATGTTTGTCATCGCGTAAAAAAGTTGATTGACATTCTGGGAAAATCATGAAAGTTATGTATGAAAATGAATAAAAGTAGTTGAAGTGATCCGATTTTTTGGTAGTTGGACCTAGGCACAATCTTTTTTTTTTGGAGGAAAATTGCGCATCAAGGTAGTGCTTTTGATTTCTCTTCTTTGCATTGGCATAATTATACTTGGCTGTAATCTTTTGTGTGTGCTATAACTGGTGCAAGGTTCACTTACATAGTGTTTGGGTGCTATTTAGGTGACTTATATGTGTGGTGTGTGTGGTGGTAATTGTTTTGTCTTGCTAGAAACTAACTTACCTTTGTTTTCTTTCTCGAGTTTCTTTAAGTTGTGGTGGAATGACTTTTGAAGGTTTGTATGCCTATGTTTGCTTTGTGAGGAGGTTGGGTCATTTTGAAGCTTGCTAGAAAATTTTGGTGGAATTCTTTTTGGTGAATCCCAACTGTGACCATGTTTTCTTGCTAGAAAATATTTGTTTTAGAGGGAATTCTTTTGCTAAAAGTTGGGTTTTTGAAATATTTTTGGTTGAGTGAAATCTTGTTGATTGAAGTGCTGCAAAAGTTTTTGAAGTCTAAAGATTTTTTTTGTGTTGAAAAGATTGGAGCTTTGCATGATTGGTGAGAAAGAAAGTAGCTTGGCTTGTGCATTTAGGAATTACTTTGAGATGTTCTTTTGGTGCAGTATACTTGAGCTAGCTTGGATTACTTCTTGTATTGAGAATTGAGTCTAGAATGAATGTATTCTTGTGTTGAATAATGGTATAAGTTAAAGGATGCTTAATTGTTGTAATCTCTAGTTTGTTGATAAGTTGAGGTCTTGATGCTGAATATTCTACATGTGCTTTGCAATGTGTGCTTTGTGAAATGAGTTACTGATTGTGAAAAGAAAAGTACAGAACATGGATTTTATGCTAAGGAATGTTGCATTGATTATGTTTATTCCTTGGTTATGAAAAACTAGCATTTGACTTTGCAAAGGAATACCTATGGTCATCTTGCATATGGATTCTATATTCTTAACTGTTTTCATGCTTGATGGCAAGTATGGTCTAAGTGTGGGGGAATTTGATAAGTCCTAAATGAGCCTTTAATTCATAGTTAGCTGTGCTTAATTCTCGAATTGGATGTTTCTTAATTGGTGTTTTTGATGTGTTTTTACATGTTTATATTTGGAAAAAGGAGTTGGATACATTATATATGGATTCAAAGGGCTTTTGGACTGTTTATAGTTGATAAAATTGATTCTGCCACCTTGGAAATACCATGCAATTTTTACACGAGATTGACCAAGCTTTGACCAAGATTGGTGATATTTTTTGCGGCATTTATGGAAAGGATTTGCATTGAAGACTTTCTATATTTTGAAAAGAAAGGAGATTAATTCTAGAAAACTTTTATTAAGGATTTTTACCTTTTTATTTTTCTTAGCTTTTAAGGAGTTTCCTTATTCGAAAAGGACTAGTTAGGAATTTCTCTTATATATTTTCTTATGTACAATTCATAGAAACAGATAGACTTTATTCAGAAAATAATTTTCAGCAGACTTTTATTTTTTGAAGATGACATCTCCATGTTCATGGAGTTCTAAACCTCTTTCTAGCCAAGGGTTAATCAAGATTTTAGTTCTTCAGTTCCGTGAGATGTAATTGTTTTATTCCTTTCATGCTATTTTAATATTTGTGTATTTACTATTTTAAGAATTAATATTGTCTTGTGATTGTTTAATTAGGGCCCGATTATTATTCAATTGCATCACAATAAGTAGCCAATTAGATTAATTTAATTAATCTAAAAATAGTGGTAATCATGTTTTTTGTGTAACTACGCAATCTAAATGAGTGATTACCGTGACAGTATCGACTTTTAGAATTAGGTCTTTCTAGATTTTATTGCTGCTGTTAGATAAACTTTGTAGGCATCTCTGGGGGTTAGAACATCAAATAAATAAGTGACAGCGGGAAAAATCGTAGGGGATTTAAGCCGTTTAACACTGTAAGGAAAGATGACGTTGTTAGGCCAAGCCAATAACCATAATTGATTTATCAAAATAGTTGGAAGTATCTTTGCATCTAGGATCAGATTTGTTGATCGAAATTGCCATTATACTTTAAGCTAGATTTAATTCTCAGTGATTTCTTGTTTTTTCAGCTTTACGTGAACCTAGGATTGTGTGTTTTATTTTATTTTATTTTTATTTAAGTTTTTTATTTTTCTGCCCAGTTACGTGCCCACACAGCGTGGTCTAGTGTGCTGGACAGCTTTACTTATTTTGCTTTTTTGTGTAAAAAATCCCCACTTTTTGATCATAACTTATTTGATTAATCTACTTGGCGTATTTGGCAAATCCTAATCCCTCAATCCCCGCAGAGTCGACCATTTTCTTTCCACGTACTCTATTTAAATTCGTGAGGTAAGAATCGAAATTTTATTTTTAGTGGTTTCGACGCCCATCATGGGCCACTTCTTAGATTAAGAGATTAATGACTAGTGGATGATCACTATATAGGGATATAGATTCAAAGGTTCTAGAAATAGTCTTGGAGATGATGGTACAAGTGGGACTGGCCTTGACTATGAGTATACATAGAGAGGCATTTTGGTCATTTCACTCGATTGGTTGAAGATAGAGGTCAGCGGAGTACGTGACAAGCTCCTGCTTCGCCAGTAATTATACTTAAAGTGTGACTTTGGTTTTCTAGTAGAAACATATCGAAGTCAAAATGGCCTTAGTGTCACCAAAGCAATGGCGATCACATTTTGGTCATTTTGGGAGTCAAGGGCAATTATGTCTTTTGGACCCTTTACTAGCCATTACTCTATTGGATAAATTAATTTAGATAAATTAATTATGTGAATTGCTTAATTAAGATTTGAGTTTAGAATTAAGAAGAGATTTAATTATCCGGGTCTTCTTAATATAACTTATGGATATCTTAATTAGAGAAGCAAGTCGCACATGGAAGACATTTAGTGTGTGAGGTGGAATATTTGGGATATCCTTATCCCTAAGGAATATTCCATTATAGTAGGACTAAAGAGAAGTATTATGATGAACCATAATATTATAGGAACCTTATCCTTATTAGGATTGTCTTATACTATAAATAGTACAAGATAGGCATAAAAAATACAAGAGAGTGAGATATTTTTTGATAGGTATGTGTAGGATTTTTCACACACTAGCATTAAGAACACATACTAAATTGCATAATCTCATTTCAGCCTTAAAAATTGCTTGCCTACTATATAGCAAATCGTATCCCAGCAATAGCTATTTGGAAATAGTGGAGAAGACAACTAAAAGGCTAATACGAGGTGGGTATTGCACAAATTAACCATTTTTGCATTCGGGTCATGTTATAAGGGTAACGGGTCTTGACTTTACTCTTGTCTATGTTTGAATATGGTGCCAACGTGTGTAAGACTTTATTTATTCTGTGTTTCTGCTCCTATTGTTGTTAATATGATTTTATTTTTTAAAATCTGGAATAACAACTAACCATGAGAATAGCATTTAGAACCTACTAAGCAAAATGACTAAAATGCCCCTCTATATGTACCCATAGTTAAAGTTGGTCCTTGAGATGTATTATCACCTCCTTAATCACACCTAAGCCTTGGTATCTTTATTCCAATAGGTTTTCCATCCACCAACCAAAATTCCTTTGATCTTGGGAGCGACCTATAAGTAAAATGATAAATATATTTTCGGAGGGTTATATTACTCACTTTACGCTTTGATAAACAAACAGAAAATAACCAAGGGGGCACATAGATTCTACCATCACATGCATGTCATAACGAATCAAAACTCAACACCTAACACAGAAAGCTCTTGACCCAAGCTAAAGAAGATCTCACCCATAGTGTATCAAAGTGTTAAACTCTGACTTTTTTAGTTCATTTATGTTCAAGATTGATAGCATTGGCCATTTAGAAGCAGTGAATATCATGTTTTCTATCTTTAATAGTGTGGTTAGAAGAAAACAAACTCATATTGGTCTCGTACAATGTGTGACATACTTACGAGAAAGATAGGTTTGGAAAGACATCCAATGACCAAGCTAGATCACCTTAAGAAGGAAACTTGCTCGCTATAGCCTTATCTTGGTAGAATGCCAGCCATTATCATACAACTATCGAAACATATATGACAAAACTAAAACTAGACTTGGACTTACTGTGCCATCCAATCTTATTATACATCAAAGTCATTTGTTTATGTTGTTGGGCCTTTACTTATGCATCACATAATCATTTATTTAAAACAATATATGAAGAAGAATTCAAATACATTGATAACACAAGTTATACAACGTCCAATACCTGGAAACAAAGTACTCAAGTGGTCTTTAGGGTATACAAATTCCAACACATAGGATGTAAAAAGCATAAGAGTAGGGCTAGGAGTTGTAAGTGGGAGTAGGATTATAAGTGGATTATGTTGCAATAGAACAAGGAAGAGCATTATTAGAAGGGCTATAGGAAGAACTAAGACTAGAACTAGATTGGGAAGATTAATGAGTTGACAAAGAAGTAAAGACAGATGAATATGAGATAATGTTTAAGCTATGAGGATTAAGGTGAGCAACTGAATGAGGTATAGAGTTATTCCTAGGAGGAAACAGAGGAATCAAAGACCACCAAGGAGGATGTTATCAGTGAGAAAATAAAGAATGAAAAGAGGAAGAAGGTTTAGACTCTTGAAGAAAATGAAATATAGACTAAGAAGATACAAGGAATAGATCTAGGTTGAAGTTTGTGCTTATTTAAACATGATAAGTGTACCTCCCTATCTTAAGGCAAGATTCTATTTAGACAAAATATTCTAGAAGAATATTTTCTTGTCATTCAATCTTATAAGGACACTTTTCATTTCTCTCAACCTTACACCATAAGTAGCAAATTTACCAAAAAGGAAATTGGTTACCAGAAATAACAAGTGGCTAGAACAGGGACTAGAAGACATAACTGCTTTAGCTCTAAAAATAACCAAAATGCCCTTACTAGTCCTAGCCACATTTTGACCATTTTAACTCTAACTCATTCTCTAGGACAATTAATGTATCCACAGAAGCTCACCATATACAGTACAACCTTTGTCTTTGACCTATTGAGAAATGCTCAAAATGCCTCTTTATGTAACAGTCATGATCAAGACAGGTCTTTGCTTGTATTGTCACCTTCTTGATCAGATCTTATTCTTAGACTCTTTAATCCAAAATATAACCACCACTAGACATTAACAACTTGACCTATAGAGTGATCTACTAGTTTAATATCCAATATAACCATGAGGCTATATCGCCATTGATGTCACTTTAGAAGAACATGCCTAAAGACTGGCAAGTGCACAGGTCAATTATATTGTAGTGTGTACGAGTGCTGGTGTCGAATCCATGGGGAGTCGAATTTTTAAGTGAATTCTACAAAGTGTGTCCTAGAAAAGTGCTTAAAAAACCTGATCTATCAATCTTTTTGTGCTTTCTGGATGGAATGGATCTTTATTGAAATGGAAGGACTAAACTAAGAACTATGCTAAGGGAAACGGGAATAGAAAGAAGGGAAGCAAACTAACCTAGAAGGAAACTAACAAATGGAATGGACAAGGGTGACTATCACTTAACTATAGGTGAATCGATACCGTCATGGTATGGGATTTAGGGTGTGGTTCAAATATAAGGGTCGCTCTTAGCTAGGAACTTAATCAGCTTCCTAATTTATCCCTAGGACTTGGTGAAAGTCCACATCTCAGCGGCACCTCCTCGAGCCATGACGTGGTCTTTATGACCTAAGGCTTCAGGATTGACTAACTAGCTTTCTAGGTGACGTAGATTGAACCTACCTTAGTACCTAAACTATTGGCTAGGTTTAAAGCCAAGACCTAGTGTGACTTGGGTCAACTAAACTTATCAGGAAATGTATTAACTGGGTTTAAAGCCAAAGAAGAATCAAGTCTAGCCATAAGTTAAGTGTCGTCTATCTAAGGTCCCGATAGTGAGATTTGATCAATAAGCTCATTCATACATGTTCTACACTATGGCATTCGGGAATATTTAAGGACATACTTGACTACCAAACATCGTTATGCTCGGATTACACGACATTATGCATTAGAAACACCAAGTATGATATTGAAGTCTTATTTACTACTAGGCATGCAAACATACACAAACATGAATATAAGCATTACCCACTTCACACAATCTACACATAAACACATAGACATGCTTACAAAATGGATTAGAAGTGTTTAAGAGCAAATAGACATCAATTTATATATATGCTACTCATATATACATATTATCAAACATTTAGACATGAATGTAATAAGCCATTAAAATAATGAAAGCAAAGCATCTACATATATATATATATATATATATATATATTAAACCATCAAATCTCATAACATAAGAGTTTTTCATCAACCCATAACACAAGCTAAGTCACCCTAAAAATAGATCTACTCATACATAATTAGAAAAAAGAGAAAAAGGGAATAGATAAACTCCTCTTGCATCATAGCAAGTCGTGTATAAAACCCTTGGCAAATCTTCAAATCCCTAGTGTTTGAAACCCTCTCAGTAGCTTGAATCTAGGTGTTTTAATGTGTGAAAGAGTGTGTGAGATAAGTGAGTTCAGGTATAATGTGTGTGAAATTTGGGTGTGAAGTGTGTATGAAATTGATGATAAAATTGCTACAAAATTGACCTTTTTTATAACTATCAGCGCACTGCAGGTCGACTTGGCCCGTTAACCAACCAGAAAGGGTACTCGACTGACTATTTTACTGAGCTCTCTCAACTTATCGGTCGACTGGCTTTGAAAGGACCTCGACCTGCAATTTGACGGTGCTTTCTTGAGTGGCCGGTTGATTGGCTCTTCTTCTCAGACGTCTGACTGAGCATTTTTCCTCTAATCTTCATCCCTTTGGCCTCTGGTCTTCACCCCATAACACTTACACTTCATTTCTTCATCGCCCATCATCGTGCAAGCTCCATCATCAACCCAAGACTGACCTATATCATCAAAATGAGCAATTAATGTTGCATTTATTTGTAAAACTCAACTATATACAATTATCTTTGCTTAAGCATAACTCTACCATAAGCGCTACACTAATGCCACTACTTAAGCATATATTACCTTTAAAGCATAGGAAAAATATAATGCAAACACACACAAAATCAAGACACATCAATACCCTAAAACCTTCTCCTTGCTTGTTCTCCAAGCAAGACCAAACCTAAGTTTATCTCAAAGTTGCTAAAAAGGGTTATCTAAAGCATTGACTCACTATCTTGGTGAATCGAAGGAGCATGAAAGGGTCATTTCTTTTGTAGAGTGGTTCTCAAGCCTTTTTGGATCCTTCTTTCACTCATAAGGGGTCTCGCACCTCATGAGAAGTTCTCAAGTAGCTATGCCACCACGAACCAATGAGTCTAACGCACATACGCGGGATGTTGATATTTCATGCCCCCTCAACTAATATAGCCTTCCCAATACGTACAAAGCCTCAAAGACAAGGGGAGAAAGAATGTACAGCCACAATGGCTCACAAATGACGTAAGAGCCTTATTCACATTACAACGAAAGAACAAAGAAAGTAACTTGTGCTAAGTTGATATTGTGTCACTTAAGCACTTATTCAATGAAGTTTTTGGTGCCTTTAAGCTTTTTCATGTTTTTCACTTTTTTGCAATTTTTCAATCTTTTTCATGATTTTGCACCTTTTTGCCTTTTTTCATTTTTTCTATCAATACATAATATAAGAAAAAAAGAAAAGAAAAAGAAAGGCGAAGGCACATGAAAAAGAATTAATTAAGGAAATGGCACTCATATCAACACCCTTTTACAACACTTTTCCAACCAAGCCATATGGTAGCTATAAGGTGCATTCTTAAAGATGCTTACTCCTCACAACTTTCAAAGGTATCCCTTTCAAGTCTCAAATCTCCTTCCACTCTATTCACTCCCCACAATGAAAACTTATATTCACCAATCATTTGGGTCAATAACAAGAGCAAACCTCGAATCAACCAAAAGATAAACAACACTATATGCATAGACCATTTTCAAGAAAATAATGCAATGTACCCTAAACAAAGCATAAAACAATAGAACCAAACTCCCACACCCCCAAACCTAAACTTTGTTTGTCCTTAAGCAAATAAAATAGAACTACACGACAAGCACAAAAGCAACAAAGCACGTAAGGGTAGTAGGGATAGGGTAGATATAAGTGGGGAAAAAGTGGAGAAAGGATATATACAACTTTGTGCTCTTTGGAAGCTCACCATGCCAATGGTCAACGATTCAACTACTAACCCTATTTTTCAACAAACTACAAACACTCACAAAGATCAAGGTCAATAGCATTGCCATGCAAACTTGCATTGGAATATGAAAATAATAACCACGGTATACCCTATGGGGAACAAAGGATCAGGAATCAACACTTGTGATGGGTGAAAAAAGGAAAGAAATGAAAGAAAAACGAAACAAGAAATGAAAATAGCAAAATTTAACCTAGGTTGCCTCCTACACTGTCAGCCAGGTGATCACCAACTCATCATCAATCTCTATACACAGGCTCCTGAAGCTCTATAGTCCCCACACAAGCCATGCTCGGATCAAATACATGCTTTAGGCATTATTCGTTTACCATTAACTCTTGGCCATCCTTCAAGTCTTTTATCTTCATTGCTCTAAAAGGGTAGGCTATCATCACCTCATACATACTGTCCTATCTTGTCTCTAGCTTTTCTTGAAAGAGCTTCAAACGTGAGTTAAATAGCTAAACTTTATCGGAGAGAGAGAATGATTTCCTAAGAATATGCCTATCATGTATCCTATTCGTCTTATCCTTATAAAGCTTGGCATTCTCATAGGGCTCAAACCTAAGTCTAACTCTACTAGGTCAAGCTTCCTCTTCTCACCCGCTAATACCTTGATTGCCCAATATGCTCTATGCTCAAGCTCAACCTACAAGTGACAATCTTTACCAAACACTAACCTATATGGGGACATACCAATGAGAGTCTTAAAATCAATATAGTAGGCCTACAAAGCATCATTCAACCTAATAGAATCTCTCCTATCGGGCCTTATCGTTTTCTGTAAGATGGACTTGATCTCTCTATTGGACACTTTCACTTGTCCACTAGTTTGTGAGTGATATAGGGTAGCAACCTTGTGAGTGACCAAATATCTTCTCAACAAAGTCTCTAATGTCCTATGGTGAAAATTTGGCCACCATCACTAATCAAGACTGTAACGACTTTAAATCTAGAGAAAACATTCTCCTTAATGAATTTCACTACAACCCTATGGTCATTAGTACGTGTGAAAGTTGCCTCAACCCATTTGGAAACATAATCAATGGCCATTAGAATATATTGGTACCCAAAGGAAGGTGGAAACGAACTCATGAAATCAATACCTCAAGCATCAAATGGCTCTCATGGAAAAATAAGGGATAATGGCATCATATTTCTCCTAGAGATGGACTTAGATTGTTGACATTTAACATACTTCTTACAATACTCTTGGGCATCACTAAAGAGAGTGGGAAGCTTAGTGGTGGCCTTCTTGCCACTAAAGTGACCTCCATAACCGTCATTGTGACACATGCTTAACACGCTTTTAAACTCATACTCCAGCATACACTAGCAAATCACTTGATCTGCACATACTTTGAAGAGATAAGGATTCTCCCAAAAGAAATGTCTAACTTGAGCTAGGAACCCCTTTCTCTCTCTCTCTCCCCCTCCTAATGGGAGGGAAAACGCCCTTTCGCAGGATACTTAACTATATGCGAAAACCCCGGTGTGTGATGAGAAATGGAAAATGATGCTCGTCTGGAAAAGAATCACGCAAGGGGGAAGAATCACTAGGAGACTCATTAACAAGACGAGAAAGATCATCTACAACTAAATTCTAACCTTGGACTCTTTCTTAGCTAACAAGTACCTCAATGCCGCATGATTGATTTACATAATAACCTTGGACCCTAGGATGTATGACCTAAACTTGTTTAGGGAGAAGACTACTCTTAGAAGCTCTTTTTCCTTTAGTGTTGTAATTCTTTCGAGCCTCATCTAGAATCTTACTAACGTAGTACGTGACATGGGGCAACAAATCTCTTCTTTGGCCTAAAATAGCCCCTGTAGAAAAACTGGATGTATCACACATAGCCTCAAAGAGGAGACTATAATTAAGTAGTTAGATGATCGGGGAAGAGGACAATAAAGATTTAAGCCTATGAAAAGCTTTAACACAGTTATCATCGAGCTCAAATGGGACATCCTATGCTAAGAGCTTAGAAAAGGGATGCGTTATATGGCTAAAATCCTTAATGAATCTATGATAAAACCCTGTATACCCTAGAAGAGGTGTAACATCCTTAACATACTTAGGGATAGGCAGCTTCTCAATAAGTTCTATTAATGTATTGGTTTCGTGTGTGATTTTGTATTGTATTTCTATATCTATTTTGAGGTGTATTGTGATTTATAAGGTGTATTAGTATAGCATTTATATCATACTTGAGCATATTAGGCTTTAGATGTTTATAGTTGAGCTTAAAGCATAAATGCTAAACTAAAGTGCACTTAACTTATCTTTTATGTGAGATTTGGAACAATGCTTGGAGCTTAAAATGATAAAGATATGATGATATAGCCAAGCCAAAGGTGTTTTGGGTGAGAAGAAAGCAAGAATATTACATTTGTATGCTCCTGGACGAAGATGGAGTAACCAGGCAAAACTGAGTGCAACAGGAGCCAAATTTGGAGCTTGCAACCAAAGGGGACATGGACTAAGTTTGGACATGTTTATGGGTTGAAAAATATGAATAAAAATGGCTTGGTAGATTTCTAGAAGTGATACAAAGCCATAGAAAAAAACCGCATGTGAATCGAAGCCAAAATAAAGTTGAACAGAGCAAAACAAAAAAAGCCGACTGAGCACCATTCAAAGAACTGGTGCACCAGCTCACGAGGCCGGTAAAACCAGTGAGCAACCCTCCTTTGATGGAATTAAGGTCCATTGGTACTGGTGCACCGGTTAGGTGTACCAGTGCACCGGTTAGGTGTTCTAGTAGTCGCGGAAAATTGGCTATATAAGCCCTCTTTTGGCCATTTTATAGAACAAAAAGTCATATTCTTTAACACCTATTTCCCTAAACCCAAAATCCACCAAAAATCACCTCACACACTCACTTCTAAACACATTTAACACTTGGCATCAAGGATCCAAGAGGATCAAATACTAGGATTTAAGGCATAGCTCATGGATTGTAAAGCTTGGATTTGGATAGAAGGGTATTGCTCTTTTGTCCCAAATCTAAAATATGTATGATTAGAGCTATGTAGGGTGATTATTCTTGTATTTATGGATTGATTATTACTCTTATGTAATGGGTACTAGATGGATTTATGTATTATATGCTTTATGCTTAGGGTTTCAAAGGTTATTTTACATACATGTCTATGCGTTTGTTGAAATGCCTCAGTGATGTAGCATATGTATATTGAAGTCTATTGTGCTATTAACCATTTCTAAATCATTATGTTAGCATGTCTATGTGTTTGTGTGGTGATTACATGAAGTGGGTATGCTTATATACATGTCTATGTGTGTGTTTACATACTTAATAGCATAAATTGCTTCTATTGCATACATGTTGGGTGCCATTGCTTAAATTGGTGTAATCTAAGCATGTCTATGTGTTTAATAGTAGAATATTTCGGAGTATTCTTGAACGCCATGCCCTAGATGTGTTTGCTTTGCACTTTAATGTCAATTTCCGTTATTGTGATGTGATCGACGGTGCATGATTAGAAACTAGCCTAGGTTGAGTCTCCTTTGGCTTTAAATCTAGCCAATAGGAGTCCGGATAGGTTTAGTTGACCTTAGTTCACTCAGGAAGGCTAGTTAGTCCACCCTAATTCCCTAGATTCATAAGGACCACATCGTAGCTTTAAGTGAGGTGAAGCCTAAAGACAAACTCGCACCGAGTCCTAGGGCCAAATTAGGGAACTAATTAGTGGACTAATTGCTAGGGTTAGATAGATCTACACTCATCTAGAATCTTATTGTCTAGCCCTAATTCCTAAGTTATAAAGATCACGTCGTATTGCTAGGCATCACCACCTAGGGATGGACCCGCACTGAGGCTTAGGGTATTAATTATGAGGCTAATTACAGGTCTAGATTAGAGCACTTAGTATAATCCATCAAGTAACCCTAGAAAGATGTAGTAATCACCATAAACAAGACGTAATCGCCTTAGTCCCCTATTTCTGACATTTGAATCCCCTTCGATCACTTGATTCTCCCGTTACACACACACATCTTTTATTTCCTCACCTTTAGATTAGGTTTATCTTTTTTGAGCTCCCTTTAAACCAAAAACCCCAAAAACATCATAGTTTAGGGATGAAACACGTAGCTCTTAAGACGTACATAGCTTAGGACACCATACATGATAGGCCTCCCTGTGGATTTGACCTTGCACTCATACACACTGTGCTACACGCGACTCGTGCACTTACGGGCCATTTAGGCTTCTGCCACGAGATAACGTATCAAGTTCTTGGCGCTGTTGCCGGGGATGCAACGGTTGTTTGGTTTCTTGGTTTTTATGTGTCTTAGCTTGTTACGTGTCGTTTTATCTTTTCTTTTCATGTTTTCTTTATTTTGATTAATAAAAAAAATTTCAAAAAAAAAAGTTGTTGAGCATTATGAAGAGGATTACTTGTGTCAATTAATCATGAATGATCCTAATGCATCATGGTGGTCACTTGTATTCTCTTCCCCACTACCCGAACGTGTTCCCATTACATGTCGCATTTGTGGAAGTTTTATGCATCCAACTATTTTCTGTCTCCATGAAAATTCCCCATCTAGGGCTAGTGCTAACTATGACACCTATAGTCATGCATCATCTCATGCATCTTCATTAAGAAATCATGACTATAGGGAATGCATATTCTTGTTATTGCAATCTATGTGGAAGCCAAGGTCATGATTCCAATACTTGCCCTACCTTCTACCCTTATCCCCGATTGCATGCTACGCCCTATGCCCCTAGCAATCATATGCCCATGCATGTATCTTCATCCAAATATCATGATTCTAGGGATCAACATCATGCATCTTCATATTGGGATCAAGATGACTCTTCATATTTTCCACCTTATTGCTTTGAAAGTCTATCTCCTGCACCGTCATTTCTTACCCAACTGTCTTCCGAATATTATAATGGTTGTGCTTATAGTGACCCCAATCAGGATATTTACCATTTTCACTTAGTTGAACCCTTTTCCATTATGTCTTCATTCTTGAAGCAATTAGATAAAATGCTTAAGCAATCCTAATCTCTCCTCTGATCCAATCAAGAGAAACTAGAGAGCTTGAAGTAAGACACCAAATCTCTAGATGAGTGCTTGAAGAGAATGGTTGAGAGTGTGCAACCCATGAGCGAGAATGTTGAAAAACCTTTAAAGCGAGTTGACGGGATAGAGATGAGACCTAACAATGAAGTGACTAGGGGTGAAAAATATGATGTATTGGAGAGAAAATTAGAAAGAGAGGTTGATGGAGAGATAACATCATGTAGTATGGATAAGGATGAGCTTAATGACAATTTGGTTCATGATGATTCCCTTGGATATGTTTTAGAGGAAGTAGTACCCTATTATCTTAAGCTTTCAACATCTTCCATTGAGTCGCATGAGCCTATCCTTTCTTCTTATCCCACACATTCTGCACACTTGGAGGTTGAAACTCATGATCATAGCACTCATTTGCATTTCGAGTCCTCATTTAAGGAGTCTAAGGTACATACCTCCCTCAAGCATTCATACATACATGACGAGGAACCCGTTGAGTCCCCTTTGTCCCCTCCATTTATGCCTACCCCTGGTGAAAAGCATGATGGTGAGATGACACCCACTAGTGATGAATGTATTGTTGAATTTAAAGAGACTTTAGCTAGTGAAGGTTTAAAGTCATCCATTGGGGAAAACAAGACATCAATTTTGGAGGTTTTAGATGATAAGTCTCTTGGAGTTAAGAATCATGGTGTTGAGGAGAATAGTAACTCTAAGAAGACACATAAGAAAGAAATTGTGCTTGAAAGAATGATCTATGGGTCTCTTTGGATGTTTGATGATTCATTGATGGAAATAGAGCCCATAAGGATTGAATCCATCCATCACAAAGCGTTAGAGTGACCTAGGCTTGAACATATTATATCTTATGGAGAGGAAAAGAATAGTACTTCATCATTCCTTACCCTTGCCCTTCCTTCTCTGTGAGTTGTTCTAACCCTCTTTTCCTATTCCGTTGAGTTTCCCTTTTTGGAGCTCACATGTATGCCTTCATGCACAGAACATTTTCATCTAGGGTTAGAAAACACGTTTCCTATGTTGCGTGCATTAGACCTATCTTTGACCCACGGGGAGAGTGTGTTGCTAGCTCTTGATTATGAAATGAAGGCCATGGAGTGGTTAGATAGAGAGCAAGTGGGGCATGATCTTTCACGTTCATGCATGACACCTTTCACACTTGCGCACACATTCTTATTTGATGTTTCTGGGTGGGATCTTGAAAAGGGGTGCATTGTGCATTCAGTACCCCATTATATAGTGCATGACCTTTTTCCTTCTATTACTTATGATTGGTTGAATATCCGGCAATTTGTGCCTCTTAATTTTAAACATGTATTACTCTAATACTAGTGGCTGGCTGGAGGCGTTAAATCCAGCGCTGCTAAGAGGCACCCTAGACAAGTTTATATTTCATTTGCTTTCCTTTCATTTCCTTTTTTGTTATTTTCTTTTAGTATTATCATTCTTTGATTTTCGATTGCTTTTTGTTTTCCTTTTTCACCCTCCCAAGTATTGATCCTCACTTCTATCATTTCCCATTCTTTATACACCTTGTTTATCATTTGATAATGCCAATACAAGCTCACATGGCAAATGCTACTAATCTTGTGTTTTGTGAGTGTTTGTCATTTGTTGAGAAACAAGGTTAATAGACAAATTATTGATCATTGGCATTGGAAAAGCTTCAAAAGGAATACAAGGTTGTATCTATACTTTCTCCACTTGTCCCTTTGTATCTACCCTATCCCCACCACCCTTCCTTGCTTTGTGTTGCTAATTTGCTTGTTGAGTAGTATTGTTCTATTTGTTTGAGAACAAGCAAAGTTTAGGTTTGGGGGTGTGGGAGTTTAGTTTTATTGTTTTATGCTTTGTATAGGGTAGATGTGCACTATGTGCTTTAAAATGGTGAAATTATTTTATTTTGATGCATATAAAGTTGTTTATTTCTTGGTTGATCATTGTGTTAGCTTTTGTGATTGACTCAATTGATTTGTGAATATAAGTTACATTGTGGGGAATGAATGGAGTGAAGGGAGAACCGGATCTTAGAGGGGATGCCCTTGAAAGTTGTGGGGAGTGAGGACCTTTAAGAATGACCCTTGTAGCCACCCCATAGCTTTGTAGGAAAGAGTATTGAAAAAGGGTTGTTGATATGAGTACTCTTCTGTGATTGGTTCGTTTTGATGTGCCTAAGCCTTTCTTTTTCTTTGTTTTTGCGTAAATGTAATGCAAAGCATGAAAAATCCAAAAAAATTTGAAAAAGGCAAAAAAGTGCAAAAATATCAAAAAAAGAAAAAAGAAAAAGAGAAAAAGCCAAAGGCACCAAAAAGTTTTGTGAATAAGTGCATAAGTAACACAATGTCAACTTAGCGCAAGTTATCCTTTATGTAGATATGTGAATAAGGCTTTTTATAAGTCATTGTGTATGTATATTCTCTCTCTTCTTGTCTTTGAGGCTTTGAGCATGTTGGAGAGGTCATGTTAGTTGAAGGGGGCACGAAATCTCAATATCTCGAGTGCGTGCATTAGAATCCTAGGTGGTTTGGCTTCTCGGGAACTTCCCACGAGGTTTGAGGGCCTTTATAAATCGAGAGAGGATCCAAAGAGACTTGAGGATCTCTTCACAATAGGAATGTCTCCTTCATGTTTCTTAGGCTAACCATGATAGCGAGTCAATTCCTTAGGCAACCCTTTGCATCGGCTTTAGAAATAAACTTAAGATTGGGCTTGTTTGGAGAAAAGCAAGGAGAATGTTTGGGGGTGTCTATCTTCGCCAGGTCAACTTGAATACCACTAGAAGACATTAATGACCTAAGACTATACCCTTTTGCTCCATAAAGTGGGACTTCTCCCAACTCAACAGTAAGTTCTTCTCCATACAACGATCTAAGACTAAATAAAGGTGACTAAGGCACTCATCAAAGCTATCACTGAAGACTGAGAAATCATCCATGAATATCTCTAAGTGCTTCTCAATCATATCACTAAAAATAACCATCATACACCTATTAAATGTCGTTGGTGCATTACAAAGATCGAAGGGCATCCTCTTATAGGCAAAAGTGCCATAGGGACAAGTAAAGGTGGTATTCTCCTGGTCCTTAGGGCACACAGGGATTTGATTATATCTGGAATATCCATCTACAAAACAATAGTAGCTATACCCAGCTGTTCTATCTAAGATCAGGTCTAGAAAAGGCAACAAGAAATGATCTTTCCTAATGCTCGAGTTAAGCTTCCTATAATCAATACAGACCCTCCAACCCATAGGAGTGCGTGCAGGAATAAGCTCTTCTTTCTCATTCTCTACAATCATAATCCCTGACTTCTTAGGGACAACTTGAACTAAACGAACCCACTTACTATCGGAGATCAGATAGATAATGCTTACATCTAAAAGCTTAATGATCTCCTTCTTAACAACCTCACTCATGTGTGGGTTTAATCGCCTTTGCATCTCCCTTGAAGGAACGGCTCTATCCTCAAGGTGAATTCGATACATATAAACCTAGGGTTTGGGCCTTTCAAGTTTTCTATCTTCCACCCTATCGCCTTTCTATGGTTCCTAGAACTCCTAAGAGACGCTGCTGATACTCACCGGATAATTGGAAGGGTCTCATTAGGGCTTAACAATACATACTTTAAGTGCTCAGGAAGAGGTTTGAGCTCTAATGATGGGCTAGGCTTAACCAAGGGTGACTCAACCTCAACATCATGACAACACTAGAATCAAGAGTAAAAGGAACAACCTTAAGCGGCTTCTCAATCATGGAATCCTCAACTAAGAAGATGGAAGCTACACATTTCTGCTCTATGGTCTCCAAATCAAAGCTGGGTAAAAAATCTTCAAAATTTCTCATATCCTCACTATCCGTCATGGTTTTCTCTACAAAGTTCTCAACACACGAATCAATGACATCAACCCTAAAATACTCTTCTTCATCCTCATCTCCTCTTCCACCAGTTTTTTGCACCGTCTTTACAACCTTCATGGTAGACCTCAAATTCCTAAACTTTATCTCTAATAACCCCGACTTACAATGAATAACTGCATCCGATATGGCAAGAAAGGGGCAACCTAGGAGGATAGGAATAGAATGTTTAAAATTGTGACTTGAATCCATATCTAGTAGTATGAAGTCTATGGGGTACACAAACTCCCCAGCCTAAAACATGACATTCTCCATAACTCCTCTAGGTCTATGTTCAAACCTATTGGCTAGCTGAAGGGTGACGTGTGTAAGAGACAACTCATTTAGACCGAGCTATTGATAGACAGAGGCATGAGGTTCACACTGGACCCTAAATCTAATGAGACGTGATTAATCTAGGTCACTCTAATCTTACAATGAATGGTGAAGGCTCTAGGGTCACTTAATTTGGGTGGAAGGTCCGAGGTATAAACGCTACTGTCTTTCTCCATAAGCTTCACTTTCTTAGGCATGCTCGATGTCTTAGCTTTCTTCTACAAAAGGTCCTTGAAGAACTTAAAATAGAAGGGAATGGAAAGGATTACATCTATCAAGAGAAGATTGACCTTAAGATCTTTAAGATGGTCCAGGAGTTTGAAAAACCTAGTATTCTCGCTAAGTGATGGCCTTTCTTAGGCAGATGGGAATCGAACTTTGGAAGCGACATCTCTAAACTCATGGGATTCTATAATAGGATGCTTTCCCTCCTTATATAAGCGGGAACTACTACTCTCACCATGGTCTCTAACAGGCTCGATTTCTTTAGCAGGACTCTTTCTAAAATCTCTCTCAACAGGGCTATGATTGGGCTCTGTAGGCTCAAAAGGACAACTAAGTGTAGGTTCTGTATATTTAACTCCTATCCTATTATCCATTATCCTACCACTCTTAAGAGTGGTGACGACCTTGGCCAAGGCCTGAAGGGGATAAGTGGTGTTGGTAGAGGAGCAAGATTAGACTCTAGGGTTTACCTTTGGTAGGGAAAGCAACTTCTCAGGGTCTCTAGTGCTCAATTGAATGGGACAGTGTCCTGACTGGCCATCTATCCTAGCTTGAAGACTATGTAACTGTTGTTATTGCCTCTAGAACATTTGTATAAAGAGATCTAACTTCTCATCACTATAAAGCTGAGGAGCAGGTGCAGACTATGTAGAAAATGCAGGGACGGGTGGTACAGGACGGGGTCTCTACTGGAATCGAACCTGGGGCTAGGTATGGGTAGACTCATACTAACCTCGTCTCTAAGAAAACTTAGAGTTAACTTTCCAACCCAGATTATAAGTGTTTGAGTATAGATTATACTCATGGGAGTACCCTCGTGTAGCACAAACTTGCTCTTACATGAAATTGGGAAACTAGGTTGCTAAGAGGCAAGTTACGATCTCGTAAGATGACTCAGAACAAAAGGACAAAATTCAACTACCGACAGGGTAGATGATGAACCTACTAAATTAGCTATATGACTTTGTAAGGAAAGGCTCAAAGAGATATATTGGTCTACCTTATGCATCAACACTCGGCGTGCAAATCAGAAGAAACTCCTACCAGACCTATCTATAGCGGTGTTTTGAAAAGAGTTCTCGGCCAACAAATCCATTTTGTCCCAAGCTTCACTCGGTCTCAAGTTATAGAACCTACCACTGAATGTGGCATTCACCATCATCCTATTTTGCTTATTCAAACCTCGAAAGAAATATTGGAAAAAGGTCATGAACACCATACTCGTGGTGTAGACATTATCTAAGAAGCTTACTAGACCTCTCCCAAGCTTCATGAAAAGTCTAAGTCGTGATAAGAGAAGTTCATAATAGAAGCCTTAAGATCAAGGGTCTTAGCCATGGCAAAAAACTTTTGATAGAACCTAGATTGAAGCTCACCCTATTATGCGATAGAACTGCTAGGTAAGGAGTGAAACCATGCCTTGCCTTTATCCTCTAGGGAAAATGTGAACAGCATAAGGTGATTGACTTCTTAAGACACGTTGGGGAAGTGAAGAGTGGAACTTATCTCTTTGAAGTTCGTGATGTGATCCAAAGGACTCTCATTACTCCTCCCGCAGAAGGAAGGGAGCATTGTCAACATGCTAGGCTTAATTTCAAAATTAGTTTCCTCCAACCTTGGAAAAGGATATCCAAGTTAGGTTTAAATGTCTTGGGAAGGAAGAATTGCCTAAGCGTGGGCTCATTGCCTATGGGTAGGTCTAGCCTAAAAGGCTCTTGCCTAAAATGGTCTCAGGCTTGAGGTTGCCCATGGTGCCTATATAGTAGAATGGGATTCATAGAGGGAATTAGAGGATGAATAGGAGGATTAATAGGATTGGCCATCTCTCCTAGAAGTTTACCTAAATTCCTAAAATGATGTGCTATCCTATCTGGTTCGAAATTAAATAAAATTAAGGGATTCCTGAGGGATCGCCTACCAAGCATACAGAGCCTACTATATTTTCCAGCCACTTCAATCTCAAAACTTTAGCGATTCTTAAAACTACAATACATAATCCACAAACCGATAGCGTTTACTAAAAGCAAAAAGCAAAAGTAGACTAAAAATAAAGGAGCTAAACAAGCAAGCTAAACTACTAAGCAAAAGCAAACACAAGAGAATAGGCTATCCAAAGGAAAAGCAAGATAATATCCAATGAAAATAAGCAAACGAAATAAAGCAAGTAAAAACAAATAAAGAAGTAACTAACTAAAGCACACAAGCAAAGAAATCAAACCAACCATGCCTCTCCTGCAATGACACCAAGAACTTGATGTCGCTTTAGGAGTACAAACCTAAAGACCCGAAAACGCACAGGTCGATTGTTATGTAATATGTAAGAGTACAAGTGTCAAATCCATAGGGAGGTGAACTATGGAGTGAATCCTATGAAGTGTGCCCTAGAAAAGTGCCTAAAAAGAATCCTGATCTATCAATCTTTTTGTGTTTTTGGATGGAATGGGTCTCTATGTGAAATGGAAGGACTAAACTACGAACTATGCTAAGGGTAACAGACATGGAAAAAAGGGAAACAAGCTAACCTAGAAGGAAACTGACAAATAGAGTAGACTAGGGTGACTATCGCTTGAGTATAGATGAATCAATACCGTCATGCTATGGGATTTAGGGTGGTAGTTTAACTATAAGGGTCACTTTTAGCTAGGAACTTAATTAGCTTCCTAATTTGTCCATAGGACTCAGTGTGGGTCCGTCCCTAGGCGGCGCCTCTTAGAGCCATAGCGTGGCCCTTATGACCTAGGGCTTTAAGATTGACTAACTAGCTTTCTAGGTTACTTGGATTGAACCTATCCTAATACCTAAACCGTTGGTTGGGTTTAAAGTTAAGCGTCATCTATCTAAGGTCACAATTGAGAGATTTGATCAATAAGCTCATTCATACATGTTCCACACTATGGTATTCGTGAATATATAAGACATCGTCATATTTGGATTACACCACATCATGCATTAGAAACTAGTATGTATGATATTGAAGTCATATTTACCACTAGGCATGCAAACACATACATATACATGAATATAAGCATTACCCGCTACATGCAATACATACACAAACACATAGACATGCTTATAAAATAGATTAGAAGTGTTTAATAGAAAATAGAAATCAATTTATATATATGCTATTACATAGGCATATTATCAAACACTTAGACATAAATGTAATAAGCCATTAAAACAATAAAAGCAAAGCATACATACACATACATACACACACACACATATATATACATATATACACGTGCATGCGTGCACACACACATACATATATTTTAAACCATCAAATCCCATAGCATAAGTGTATTTCATCAATCCATAATACAATTTAAGTCACCTAAATAGATCTACTTATACATAATAGAAAATAGGTGAAAAGGGAAATAGATAAACTCCTCTTTCATCGTAGTAAGTCTTGTATAAAACCCTTAAGCAAATCTTCAAATCCCAAGTGTTTGAAACCCTCTAAGTAGCTAAAATCTAGGTGTTTTAGTGTGTGAGAGAGCGTGTATAAGGAGGGTGAATTAGGGTTTAATGTGTGTGAAAATTGGGTGTGAAATGTGTATGAAATTGATGATAAAATTATTGCAAAGTTAGGCCCTTTTTATAGCTGTCAATGCACTGTTGGTCGACCAGCTAGAGAGGGTACTCGACTGGCTATTTCACTGGGCTTTCTAGACCTACCAGTCGACCGAGACTTCAATCGACAATTTAAGGGTACTCTCTGTAGCGGCTGGTCGACCTAGCCGGTCGACTGGCTCTTCTTCTAGGTTGTCCAGCTAAGCATTTTTCCTCTAATCTTCATCCTTTTGGCCTCTGGTCTTCAGCCCATAACTCGTTCATTTCTTCATCGCCCATCATCGTGCAAGCTCTGTTATCAACTCAAGACTCACCTAAATCATCAAAATGAGCAATTAGTATAGCATTTATCTATAAAACTCAACTATCTACAATTATCTTCACTGAAGCATAACTTTACCATAAGTATTACACTAATGCCACTATTTAAGCACATAGCACTTCTAAAACATAGGAAAAACACAGTGCAAACACACATAAAATCGAGACACATCAATCATACATGGATTTGGTGATCAATCGGGTAAATCTAAGAGAGGACACCTGTACTAGTGAGATAAATCCAGAAAGGCCTATAATGACCAAAAAAAGGTCACCCTAAACAGGAGACTTTTTACTATAGCCTTATCATAGTAAAGTGTCCAGCTCCGTTATTTAGTTATGAACTAATCTTTATGATTCAAGTATGACTTGGACTTATCTACACGTCCAGCCTTACTGTGTACCTTAGTTACTTATCTTGAGTTAGTGGGCCTTATATGTATGTGTGTGTATATATATACACAAAAACATGAAAAAACATTCATATGATGACTACAGTATCCAAATACAAAAATGTCTAATGCAAGCGATCTTTAAGGCATACACATTCCCAACAAATTCAGGGGCTTTTGATTTTAAGATTTATCCTTAATAAGATAAAAATCAAAATTCTAAGTTTGGCCAAAATGAAAATCAAAAGATTTATATAAAACATTAACCCTGATGAAAATTGAATGCTTGGGATATAAAAGATATTGGCCTTGATAAAATTTAAGGATCATGACATATAATGCATCGACTTAGATGAAAATTAAAAGGTAAGGATGTATGAGGCATCAGCTCTAATGAAAATCAAAGGGTCGCAACAAAGAAAACATCACCTTGATGAGAATAAAAGGACCAAATTGTATGAGGTCACAATGTTGATGAAAATTGAAAGGCTAGGACATGTGATTTATTGACCCTCATAAAAATCGAAAGGCCAGGATGTAGAAGGCATTAGACCTAATGAAAATCGAAGGGCCAGAACGTATGAAGCATTGACCCTAACTAAAATCAAAAGTCAAGACGTATAAGGCATAAGCCTTGATGAGAATTAAAAGGTTAGGGCATACGAGGCTTTGCCTCTAATTAAAACCAAAGAGCTAGGATGTAGAATGCATTGGCCATGGTGTAAATTGAAGGGTCAAGATTGATGAGGCATCAACCCTGATGAAAATCAAAAGGTTGGGATGTAGAAAACATTGGCCCTGATGAAATCGAAGGGCTAAAACGTTTGAGACATCGACATTGATGAAAATCAAAGGACTATGATATGTGTCCCTGATGAAAATCAAAGCGCCAAGTTAAATGAGGCAAAATGATGGAATGTTGTTAGCATTATATGGTTTGCAATTAATGTTTTGATGTTGCAAATAAAAGATTAGCAATGATTTACAGCAATTTTGCCTTGGATAAATTTCATGACTATAGATGAATGAGTTAATGGATAAATGACTATGAATTGAATGTATAGATTCTCTTATGGATTGAATGCTTTATGTTAATTATCTATGAACTTATTCCTTTCGATGAGCTAAGTCTTACAAAGTTTGATTACATGGAAGCTTGAGGAAAGCTCGTGATTTTAAAGATGGAATTCTATGCAAGGAATATCAAATCAAGAACAAAGGAAGATATAAGGCCAGAGACGAGAATACATAAGAGATGCCGACTTGTTCCTTATGTTCTTGCTCTCATTGTGTATATCATTGAATTTACTTTTTAAAGCTCATGCTCTTTTAAAATCATCTTTTTTCTTAACCTTCAAAATGGTTTTTAATTTCTTAAACATGTTTTCTTGGAATCTTAAAATTGCATAATAAATCTTGTTTGAAAAATATTTGTTTGCATACCTAATCTTGGAAAGTTTTGGAAACAAATCTTTGGCTTTTGAAATTGTTTCTCCATTGTCAAATCCTCTTGAGATTCAGATATTATTCTTAGAATTGGTCTCAAACTTTCCATTATTGTTTTGAATCCCATTATTGCTCTTTTAAATTGCCAAAATATCGTTTATTAAAAAGGGATTTGAAATAAATCAAAGAAAGATCAAAATCAGTATTTTTTGCTATAGGTCAGATCCTTTAGTCAATCTACCGACTTTGACCATGACCAACTGCCTCTGAACCTAGGGATGGCAATAGGAAGAGTGACTTAGGGTACCTGGCATCGACCGACCCGATTAAAATCTGATAAAATCCATCCCGTTAAGAACCCAGAACGATTAAAAATACCCGTTAGGGTTTGGGACGGAACTGGGATTGACCCCCCGGGTACTCGCATTCCCGAACCCGGTTATATATATACATATATGTATAGATATATATATATGTGTGTGTATGTGTGTATATATATAGGTGTTTTACATTTATTAATTAATTATAGTTTTAAGTACATAAGTACATAAGTACATATTATATACTAAAAATTAAGAAAAATTTTCTAAAAGTAGTAAGGTTTGAACCATTAACGTTTAATTCTTTAAAATTTTATTATTTTAATATATTTTAGGGATATTGTTTAGATTTTTGGGAAAAATTATTTGATTGGTTAGTTTTTTAAAATTTATTGATTTAATTCAATTTCTAGAGTTGAAAACATGTCTTAAATTTGGGTTCCGGACATTTCTTGTTAAATTTTTATTTATATTTTAAATTTTTTTAATCGGGTTTGGGACGTTTTGGAAATGGGATTCCCATTTAATTTTTATTTGGGTTTGGACAGAAATGGGAATTGGGATGCTATCCGGGTAGCGGGTTTGGGATTCCTTCATGGGCAGGGTACCCATCCCGTTGCCATCCTTATCTGAACCGAAACATTCTGGACCCTGTCGGACTCCCAGGCCGGGCGACTGACTAGTGCAATCAAGGGAGAATAGAACATTAGAGGCACTAGCTGGGTGCACCCATCGGTCGACCGACCCTATTCTGCAGCATTTTAAAATCTAGCCATTTGAACACATTTTTGGTAAGATTTTCATTACCCTCTCACCCTACACGATTTCCTCTCTATCATGGATCTTCAATAGCTCTTTTTAACACTATATATAGATCTTTCTGAAGCTTTTCAAAGCACACTTGAGTATTACAAACATTCTTGAGCTTTAGATTGTTTATTCAAATTGAGTTATATAAGAGCTATACATTTTCACATCTATTGAGTGAGGTTGAGCAAAATTTGTATTCTTTCTTATCATTATCAATTGTAATTACACTCCATAGCTAGGATAGATTGGGAATTGAGTTCTTAGTTTGAGAGGAGTGTGAAAATCCTTAGTGAGGTGCTTTCACTTGGGTTCTTCGGAAAGGGTGCTTCAAAGAGTTGTAAACAAGTCGGTTTATACTCTACCAACACTTGAAGGAGTATCATTAGTGAAGGAGGTTGAAATCCTAAGGAGAGAATTTTTAGCTGGTGGATGTAGGCTTAGCCGAATCACCTAAAATTTTGGTGCATTCTATTTCTTTCTATTCCTACCTCAATTATTTTTATATTGCTTGCAACTTATTTGATAAATTACTTTTGTGAAGATTAATTATTCTCTTGATTTTAAAGTTGCATTGAATTGAATTAATTTCTGCAAAAGTAGCATAATCTTAATTCACCCCCTCTTCTTCTCTCACGATTATTTGTCTCATAATAAGTGGTATCAACAACTAGGGTTTTGCATATAGTTTAACAACCAATGTAATTAATATGGAAAATAATGTCAATGCTACTATAATTGAAGGTTTGTCAATTTATAAAGCTTTTATATTTGATGGTCTTATTTATTCCTTTTCGAAAATGAGAATGAAAGTGTTTGTGCAAGTTCATGATTATAAAACATAGAAAATAAATGAAAATGGACGACAATATCTTATGAAATGATAAGAGATAAGTAAGTATTAAAACCTAAAGATTAATGGGATGAGAAAGATTATAAATTTGTTGAATTGAATGTTAAAGTTTTGTATGCCTTGTATGCCAGATTGAATGCTACTAAATCTTCAAGAGTTAGAGGATGTACTTGGGGTAAAGAAATCTAGGATCAACTTGAAGTAACTTATGAAGGTACAATTTAAGGAATCTAGAATTCACATGCTTGTTCAAAAATATGAAAGTTTCAAAATAGAATTTGGTTGGTGAGACTATTGAATATATGTATTCTAGATTTGTACAAATTTCTAATGATCTTAAGGCACTTGGAAAGGAACACTCAAATGCAAAAATAGTGAGAAAATTGCTAAGAAGTCTACTGCTTCAATGGCAACCAAAAGTAACAGTCATAAAAGAAGTAAAAGACCTCAACACACTTACCTTGAATGAGCTAGTTGGTTCTCTCATGACTCATGAATTAGAACTTAAACCATATCAAGAAGAAGATAAGAAGACAAAGAAATCCAAGGCATTTATCACTTCTAAATGCCCTTCAAGTGAATATGATGATAGTGATAAATTTGAAGATGAAGAGATGGCCTTGCTTGCAAAGAATATCAAAAAATTCATGAAGTTCAAAAAGTGGAAGAAAGAAGCAAACTCAATTACTTGGAAGACTAAAGGTAAAGAAAGGAGAAAATCTAGAGAAGGAAAGAATGAAGAACTCAAATACTTCAATTGTGAAAAATCCGATCACATCAAAGCCAATTGTCTAAAGATGACAAGACAAAGGGAAGGAAAAGCTCTCAAAACTACAGGGGATAGCTCTAAAAGTGAAGGAGGAAGTGAGAAGGAACATAAAGTTGCAAACTCTGCGTGTCTCTTGGCAAACAAAAATAAGGTATGAAACTCCTTGAACTATCTCTCATGCGATGATGAAGAATTTGCCTTTGAAGAATTACAAGAAGCCTTTTCTAAATTACATGATGACTTTTCAATTGCTTTAAGCAAAAATAAGGCTTGACAAAAAGATTTGAGAATTGCTTTGAAAGAAAAGGATGACCTTAAAAACAAAAATACACCTCTTTTGGAAAAAATAAATGGTTTACAAACACAAATAAGTGATTTTACAAAGAAAAACAATGATCTACAAATGATTGTAAACAAGTTTACAAATGGATAAGAAAATCTTGAAAAACTTCTTCGTTCACCAAAAAAAAATGTTTGACAAAAGTTGGAATTGGTTATGAGCCTATAACCAAATAAAAATATTTGAAAAACTATTTTGTGAAAGCATCATCCTTCATTGCACCTTTAAATTTTCTATTACTTGTACCTAGTGTTAAAAGAATGGACATATTTCTTCCCAATGCTATTTTAAGAAACTACGTGATAGAGACACTCTTATTCCACATTGCCAACAACTCATATTTGTTGTGAAAGCCAAAAATTGAGACTAACCTCATGGACCCAAGAAATTGAGGATCGACATGAAGCCTTCTGGTGCTCTTTCAACTTGTAGGTGAAAAATGAAGAAAAAGGAAACAAGAAATGGATTCTAGGTAATAGATGCTTAAAACACATGACTGGTGACCCCTTACTATTCTATGATCTCAAAAGAGTCAAAGAAGGGGATGTGACAATTGGAGACAATTGCAAAGGAAAAATTATTGGAAAAGAAAGCTTCAGTAACAAAGACTCACTTGCTACACATAACGTGGTACTTGTAGAAGGTCTTAAATTTAATCTACCTAGCATTAGTCAACTATGTCACAAAGTCATAAAGTTTCTTTTCAATCATCTAGTTGATCGTACATGATTGTGATTGTGACAATGTGCTTTTTATTGCTTGTAGAAATAATAATGTGTATACTATCGAGATTAATCAACTTGAGAACCAAAATGTTACTTGTTTATCTATTGTACATGAAAATTCTTAGTTATGCCATAGAAGACTTAGGCATGTTAATGTGAGTTTATTGAATAATTTATCTAGAAATGAACTAGTTAGAGATTTGCCTAAAATCAAATTTGAAAAGGACAAGGTATGTGATGCATGTCAACTTGGTAAACAACATAAACTTTCTTCAAACCTATTAATAAGGTCTGAACATCTAGAGCTTTACAATTATTACACATGGACTTGTTTAGACTTGTTGATATTGCTAGTCTAGGTGGATCAAAATAAAGGTTCGTTGTTATAGATGATTATACTAGATTAACATGGATTATGTTTCTTGCAGACATATTACACGTAAAATCTACAATCAGTCGGCCTAATGGCCGAAGGGCGAGAAGTTAGAACAAAGGGAATTACATCAAAGTCCACAAGCAAACAACCGAGCGGTCGAAGGAAGCAGGACGACAAAAGTCCAAGGCCAATATCATGGCCTGCCTTGATTTCAAGGCCGAAATTCGGCCAAGGAAAATAAGGTTGTGCATGGAAGGCACATACCCAGTTCAAATAAGGAAGACTATGTCTAATAAAACATGTAGCGCCAAAACAAAAGAAACAAAAGTGGAGCAAGGAACTCAGTCAGTTCTAACCAATCAAAGGATACCAAAGTCATCAGTCAAGCGTGAAGATTTCAGATGTAGTAGTTATAAAGGCTGGTCGAGACCAAGAAGAAAGGGGTTCCACAACCATCATGCATTAATCCTATATCTATCCTTAGCGTATTAGCTTTATAGCTCCATGGCTTAGCCTCATCCTTAGCTTAGCTCATAACTTAGTCTTAGTTGGCATAATGTTATCTTAGTCATATCTTAAACACCATTGTAATTCACTTTATGGCCTAGATTTTTCCTTTTCCACTACAGTTTATGGCTTTGTTGTAACTAAGTTTGCGGCCTTTTCAACTTCAGCTGTAATTAGCTTTGTGGCTTGGCCCCAACTTTTTATCTAAGCTGTAATTAGGTTTATGGCATGACCGATTCGCTACAATTTACTTTATGGTGTAATATGGTAAACCTTTACTTCATGTTCAATCTAGTTGTTTAAGGATCCGTCTTATTCTAATTCATTTGTCTAATTGTAATGAAAGCTTGTTCTATGGATTCATGGTGATTACATTGTTCTTACTTTGATTTCTAGCTTGGTTTTTGTTACAATTAAGCAACCTATATCTTGTTCTTTACAAAGTCCCTGGATAGAGTTCGGGGCAGGGGATAAAAGACCCACAATCGTCAAATTGTCTGCGGAGACTCCCAGGCCAAAAAGGCATCGATGTAAGGTTCATCCTTCACACTTTAAATGCACCTAGCCGAGGCTGTGGACCCGAATGTATGGCCTGGTGAAGGTTTTCCAAGCAAACAATTTTTGGCATGCTCGGTGGGACCTAATTTTGATATGGTATAGCAAATGATTACCCACAAGTGCTAAAAGAAGGATTGATCCAGTGGCTATCCCTTCCACGTCTAATGAAAATGTAAACTTATCCGATCTTTTGAACATGGAACATGTTGCTATCACCCCATTTCTGACAAGCTGATGTCGAGGAACACAGACATATGATGATAAATCATCACGGTTCGAGTTGCCTGATCAAAATCTAGCATAATTGCAGGAAGGTCTCTTGACCTCTATGCAAGGTGCTCTTTCCAGTGCTGTAGCTGAAGTCAGAGACAAAGCATTCGTAAGGCTATTGGCAGAGTCTAATGAGATTATAATTGATGTGTTAGTTTTTTGTGTGCCTTTGCACTGTATTTCTATACTTATTTTGAGGTGTTTTGTGTTTACTTGATCGCTTTAGTGTGGTATATAGACCATACTTATGCATATGTAGATATAAATGGTCATAGTTGAGTTTAGAGAGAAATAGCTATACTAAGTACTCATTTCGCGTGTTTTAGGTAAGAATTGAAGCCAGGATTGGGGCATGATTGAAGATGTAGATAAAATAAACAAAGATTACAAAGGGTTTAAAGGATGAAAAGAGCAAGAAAAAGGGGCTTGGAAGCATACGAACAAGGCTGGAGGTAAAGAAAGAAGATCAGAGCAAGACCGAAGAACTTTCGAAGCAAGAGGTAGGAGTTGCCTATCATCCTAGGCTCGTTGCCGGTTGACCGGTTAGGGTGACCGGCTGAGGTCAAGAGTTGCAGTTGCTTATTTAGCCGGTCACTTTACCTCTCTTTGCTGGTTGACCGATTGAGGCAGCCAGTAAGCATCATAGCATAGCTTTTAAACTCGATTTTTGGCCTTTTGTTTCAAGTTTTCAACCCCATTTTTCAAACCTACTAAACCTTAATCCTTTATCACTCTCACCCACCTCGCACAAAACTCTTCCACACACATTTTCACCTAGAATAAAGCAAGTTTGGTGGATCAAACACTTGGATTTGGTATTTACTAAAGATTTGTAAAGAGATTGCTAAGGATGAAATGAAGTCTCTTTATCTCCCTTTTATCCTAGTCTCTTATATGTTTGAGTAGATCTATAGAGGGTGACTGAAGCTTGTATTATGGGTTAACTTATTACTCTATTGTTATGGGATTTTGATGGATTATATATATGCTTGTTTTTAGGGTTTCAATGTCTATTTTCTTACATGTCTATGTGTCTGATAAGATGCCTAAATGAAATAGCATATATATTTTAACACTTATTTGCTATTAATCACTTATAATTCATTATGTGAGCTTGTCTACGTGTTTATATAATGAATCCATAAAGTGGGTAATGTATCCATATATGTCTATGTGTGTGTTTACATGTCTTAATAGCAAGATTAACTTCAATAGCATACATGTTGGGTATTATTGCTTACGAAGGTGTAATCTAAACATGTCTAAGTGTTTAGTAGTTGAGTATGTCTATGTATTCCCTAATGCCTTACCTTAGAACATGTATGAACTTATGCTTTAATGCTTAAATCACTAATATGAAGCATTATTGATTGCACTTAACTAAAGATTAGGCCTAGTTGAGTCTCCTTTGGCTTTAAACCCAGCCAATAGGTTTCTGGTTAGGGTTAATCGGCCTTAGACGGACTAGGTCTTGGCCTTAAACCCAGCAATGGTGTAGGCACTAACGTAGGATCAATCAACGTCACCTAGGATACTAATTGACTAGCCCGAAAACCCAATGTCATAAGGACCACGCTGTGCTCTAGGTAGTCAATGCCTAGGGATAGACCCATAACAAGGCCTAGTGGATAATAAGGTAGCTAGTTAAGATCCTAGACAAGATCGCCCTCTAAAATTCAATCTATCAAGTAATCCCATAACAAGAAAGTCTTAGGTTACCTATAATCGTGCGAAGATCACCCCTAATTCCCATTCCATTAGTTGTTCCCCCTTTGTTAGCTTGTATTCCCTATCTCCAATTCCATTTTCCTTAGTTTAGTTGTGTTTAGTTTAGGCTTACTTTTCCCTTGAGCTCCGTTCAAACCAAAACAAAAAAAACAAAAAAAAGATTAGTTGTTTTAGTCTTTTCTTAGACTAACTCCTTAGAATATACGGCCTTGAGTCATACCCCATTGTAGCCTCCCTGTGGATATGCCCCTACACTTATACACCCAGCTACTATGACCCATGTGCTTACAGGCTAAATCTTTTAAAGCTTTGAGCATAGTAGTAAGTTTTTGGCACTGTTGTCAGGGAGGTACAGTTGGTTTGGTTTTGTTGTTTGTTTGTTTTAGTTAGTTGCTTGTTTTACTTAGTTTTCTTTCTTAGTGCATTTTAGTAGCTTATTATTTTGCTTTTTTATTTGGTTATCTTACTATCTCGTGTTTCCTTTTGTTTCTTAGCTTAGAGTGCTTGTTGAATTTGCTTGTTTTAAGTTATTTTCCTTTTTGTTTTTAGTAGACTTTTAGGTTTGTGGTTTACGTGTTATAGTTTAGGATTTCTTGAATTATCGGGGCTTATGAAATGGCTGAAGAATAGTGTAGGTGTTGTATGCTTGATAGGCGTTCCCTTAGAAATCCTTTTATGCCTTTGAATCCCAAACCTGAGAGAATAGTTCACCGTCTTAGGAATCTAGGAGATCTTTTAGAAGAAATGGCCGATCTCGTTAATCCTCCTCCTATTCCTCCTCTTACTCCCCCTATACCTCCAATTCCTCCATATGAGCACTATGGGCATCCACATGCCCGAGAGCCCTTTAGGCCGAATCCATCTTTAGAAGATGAGCTTACACTTAGGCAATACTTTCTTCCTTATGACTTTGAGCCTAACTTAGCTATCCGTGCTCTAAGATTGGGGGAAATGAACTTTGAAATTAAGCATAGCACCTTAGCAGTACTTACTTCTTTCTATAGGGGAGTAATAAGAGTCATTTAGCCCATGTTACGGATTTTGTGAAAATTTGCTCTACTCTTCATTTTCCTAATGTGTCTCAAGAATTTATTTGTCTTAAGTTGTTCCTGTTTTTGTTGAAGGATAAAGCCAGACAATTTGGCTTCATTTCTTACCTGGCAATTCCATTACATAATGGGATAAGCTCTAATCATGTTTTTATCAAAAGTTCTTCCCCGTGGCTAAGACTGCCGACCTTAAGGCATCTATAATGACCTATTCTTAACATGATTTCGAGACTTTCCATGAGGTTTGGGAAAGGTTTAATGATCTTCTTAGGTAATGTCCACACCACGGTTATGGCACTGATGACCTTCTTCAATATTTCTTTAGAGGTTTGACTGAACAACAAAGGATGTTAGTGAATGTTATGTCTAATGGTGGGTTTTATAACTTGAGACCTAGTGAAGCATAGAAAAGGATGGAACTTTGAGTCGAGAATTCTTTTCAAAATACCGCCATGGACAGGTCCAATAAAGGAGCCACTAGAAAAGGTGTTCATGAGGTAGGTACTTCATCCGATCTTCCCATGAAGGTTAGAGCTTTAATGCATAAGCTTGATCAATTCATTTCCTTGAGTCTTTTTTCACGAGGTTGTAGAGCCAATCCTTTAGGTTTCTCATCCACACTGTCGATTGTAGAGGTTTGTGCAATGTGTTTCAAGTCCACATATGAGAGCATAGCTTGCCTCTTATCCCCAGAGTTCCCATAATTTATTCAGGAGTAAGTTTGCACCACATAAAGGTGCTTATAAGAGTACAACCCTTACTCAAACATATATAATTCGAGTTGGGGAGACAACCCAAAGTTCTCAAAGTGATAGGGCCAATTTGAGTCTTCTCAACCCTAGGCCCCATTCCAGTAGAGACCTCATCCTGCTAATCCTCCAGGGGTTTATAATGTGAATCAGGCTAAACTTCCTAGTGCACCGCAGTGTCAGGCACTTCTAACACCACCTGGCCCAGCACTTCCCACATATTCTGCATCTATCCCTCAATCCTCTAATGGCAAGAAATTTGATCTTATCCTTTAGATGTATAGGTCACAACAGTAGATGTTAGAGGAGAATAGGCAATTAACCCAGGAGAATAAGCTATTGGCCTAGAGACAGCAGCAGTAGCTAGAGAACTACCAAGCTAGGATAAATGCCCGGTTAGGACAGCTTATCAGTCATGTAGGCACTAGAGATCCAAGAAAATTGCCCTCAAAGCCAAAGGTGAATCCTAGAGGTCAGTCTTGTTTGTCCTACAACCCCACCTATCTTAAGGTTAATCTTTCATTAATTGATGCAGTCTTTTTCATCCCATCCTACGCTAAGTTTTTCAAGGACCTTTGCACTAGAAAGCGTAGCACGTCGAGCATACTAAAGAAGGTGAAACTCACGAAGAAGGTAAGTAGTATTTGCACATCAAGCCTTCTACCCAAGCTTAATGATCTTAGAGCTTTCATCATTCCCTGTCACATTCAGGAGACCCAAATTGATCATGCTTTATTAGATTTAGGGTCTAATGTGAACCTCATTCCCCTTTCTGTTTATCAGCAACTAAGTATAAGGCATTTGCCGCCCATTTATGTTACCTACCAATTAGTTGATAAATATAAGCGTAGACCTAAAGGTATAGTTGAGGATGTTATCTTTTAGGTTAGCGAGTTCGTGTACCCTAATACTTTGTAGTCTTAGACATAGATTCTGGTCATGACTCTAGATATGCTCCGCCCATTCTTTTAGGTCACCTCTTCCTTGCCACAACCGATGCAGCTATCCATTGTAAGTCAAGTTGTTATAAATTAAGTTTGGAAATTTGAAGTCCAGGTAGTAGAGGCTATAAATAGAACAAGTGTAGGTAAACAAGATTAGGAAGCTTGTTTCATGATTGATGTGATAGATTCATACGTTGAGGACCATTCTGAGAAGACCATGACCGATAGTGACGAGTTAAGAGAGCTTAAGGATATTCTAGATAGCTTTAACTCAGAGTCCTTTGTGTAGAGATGTGTAACTTCTACTTCTATAGTTGATGATTCTAGGCCTGAGCAGTCACTTGAGGTTACTTTTTCCATTCCTAATACTGGTGACGTCCAAGATGATAATACAGTTGATTCCCCTTTGGTTGTGCCTATACCATCTTTAGAGTTCAAACTCCTTCCCAAGCATTTAAAGTTTGTGTTCTTAGGACCTAATGTTACTCTTCCTGTCATCATAGCTTCATATTTGTCTAGTGAACATGAGAAGCATCTATTAAGTGTCCTTAGAGACCATATAAAGGCCATAGGGTGAAAGATTGAAGATTTGAGAAGGATAGATCCTTTTTGTTTGCATGCATAGGATACATCTTGAGGATAGAACAGTCCCTTCTAGAGAAATACAGAGGAGATTGAACGCACATAAGTATGAGATTGTAAGAAAAGAGATCATTAAGCTTTTAGATGCAAGCATCATTTATTCGACCTCTGATAGTGAGTGGGTCAACCTAGTTTAGGTAGTTTTAAAGAAGTCAGGGATCACAGTAGTTGAGAAAAAGAGAGGAGAGCTTATTCCTACTTGTACACCCATAGGTTGAGAGTTTGCATAGATTATAAGAAGCTCAACTCGAGGACTAAGAAGGATCATTTCCCTTTGCCTTTCCTTGATCAGATCTTAGATAGAGTAGCTAGGCAAAGCTACTATTGCTTTTTAGATAGGTATTCAGGGTATAACTAGACCACTTTCACCTGCCCTTATGGCATATTTGCCTATAAGAGGATGTCATTCGGTCATTGCAATGCACTTGCTATGTTTTAGAGGTGCATAGTGGCCGTTTTTAGTGATATGATTGAAAAGCACTTAGTGATTTTCATGGACAATTTCTCAGTCTTTGGGGATAGCTTTAATGAGTGCCTAAGATAACTATCCTTACTATTAAATCGATGTGCTAAAATGAACTTGATGCTTAGTTAGGAGAAATCTCATTTCATGGTGTAAAGAGGCATAGATTTCAGTCATGTCGTGTCTTCTAATGATATTCAAGTTGACCCAGCTAAGGTAGAACTCATAGAGAGTCACTCATTCCTAGGAGTGTTAAAGATGTAAGATCTCTCCTAGGCTATACAGGGTTCTACCATAGGTTCATTAAGGATTTTAGCCAGATAGCATGTCCATTATGGGCTAGTTTGGGTTGGTTTTTCTGAAAAGTACTTTTTTTTAACTGCTTTTCTTGAGAAGCTAAAAATTCTGACTTCTGAAAAAAGCTGTATTTGAACTTTTTTTAGAGTTTCAGCTTTTTTGGAAGCTAAATCAAATAGTTATTACAAATTTAATGTAACTTTTTTAGGGCAAAAATTGCTTTTTCCTTAAAAAATGCCAATCCTAACAGGCCCTATCTAGGCTCCTAGCATAAAATGTTCCATTTGTTTGATGATAAATGCATTAGAGCATTTGATAAGCTTAAGTCCTTATTGTTCTCTTCCCCTATCATTTAGTCGCTTGATTACAGTTTTCTTTTGAAATTATGTATGATGCAACTGATTTTGCCATTGAAGCTGTATTAGGATAGAGAAAGGATCAGTTGCCCTATGCCATTTACTACATTAGTAAGACTTTGGATATGGCTCAAAAGAACTACACCATCATAGAGAAAGAGCTTCTAGTGGTAGTATTCTGCCTTGATAAGTTTAGGTCATATATCTTAGGGTCCAAGGTCATAGTTTATACCAATCATACGGCTTTGACGTATCTTTTAGCTAAGACGGGATCTAAGCCCCACTTGATCAAATGGATGCTTCTCCTTCAAGAATTTGACATAGAAATCAGGGACTAAAAGGGTGGTGAAAATTCTATCACCAATCATCTGTCTCGTCTCATTCATGAGTCCCCTAGTGATTCTCCCCCTTTCATGATTCCTTTCCTGATGAGCAACTGTTTGTCATTTCTTGTCACACAATGTGGTATGCATACATAGTGAATTATCTTACTACTGGGTAGTTTTCGTCCCATTGGGATAAGAGAGAGAGATAGGTTCTTAGCACAAGTTGGGAAATTTTTCTAGTAAGACCTTTATCTTTTTAAGGTTTGTGCAGATCAAGTGGTTCACCGGTGCATGTCCAGGAGTAAGTTTGAGAGCATATTGAGCATGTGTCATGGAGAAGGTTGTGGAGGTTACTTTAGTGGTAAGAAGACTGTAGCTAAGGTCTTATAGAGAGTCTTCTTTTTTTTTTTTTTTTTTGCCAACACTCTTTAGAGCTACCCTGGACTTTTGTAAGAGATGTATTAAATGTCAGTAGTCTGGGTCCATTTCTAGGAGAGACATAATGCCTTTATCCCCTATTCTTCCTTGTGAATTATTTGATGTTTAGGGTATAGATTTCATGGGTCCATTTCCACCTTCTTTGGGTACCAGTACATCTTAGTGGCTTTAGATTATATGTCCAAATGGGTTTAGGCAATTCGTACATGCACCAATAATTATAAAGTTATAGTCAAGTTCATTAGGAAGAATATCTTTACTAGATTTGGAGTCCCTAGAGTTTTGATTAGTAAAGGTGGTCAATATTTTTGCCATAGGACACTTGAGACTTTGTTGAGAAAATATTCAGACACACATTAGATTGGTACCCCATATCACCCACAGACTGGGGGACAAGTTGAAGTGTCCAATAGGGAGATCAAATCCATTTTAGGGAATACGGTTAGGCCGGATATGAAACATTAACCTATTAGATTGGGTGATGCTTTGTAGGCCTACCGTACTACATTAAAAACTCCTATTAGCATGTCTTCATATAGGTCATTGTATGGGATAACTTGTCACTTGCTGGTTGAGTTAAAGCATAGAGCGTATTAGGCTATCAAAGTCCTAAATTCTAATTTAGCGAAAGTAGCTAAGAAGAGAAAGTCAAACCTAGCGGAGTTGGAAGGGCTTAGGTTTAAAGCATATAAGAATACCAAGTTCTACAAGGACAAGGTGAAGAAAATGCATGATAGGCACATTTATAGGACATCTTTCTCATTAATAAAGTTTGGTTGTTAATTCTCGTTTGAAGCTCTTTACAATAAAGTTGAAGTCACGATGGGATGGTCCATAAGAGGTGATTAAAGCATGCCCTTCTGGAGCTGTAAAGATAAAGGATTTAAAGGATGGTCGAGAGATGGCTATGAATGGAAAACGCCTGAAGCATACATTTAACCCGAACGCCGCTTGTGTGGAGATAATTGAGCTTCAGGACCCCACCTATAAAGGATGATGATTAGGGATTGCCTAGCTGATGGTGTAGTGGTTAGCACTACTAAGAGGCAACCTAGATTAATTTTGGTATTTTCGTTCTATGTTTTCATTTTCCTTTCATTTGTTTTCTTTTTAGGATCCCCAAGTGTTGATCCCCTATCCTATTTCCCTTAACGTACACCTTGTTTATCATTTGATGATGCCAATGCAAGCTTGCATGGTAATGATACTAATCTTGTGCTTTATGAGTGTTTATGGTTTGTCAAGAAACAGAGTTAGTAGATGATTCGTTAAGCACTAGCATTGAAAAGCTTCAAAAAGAACACAAGGTTGTATCTATTATTCTTTCTCCACTTGTCCCCTCTTATCCACCCCTTCTTCACCATCCTAATGTGCGATGTGATGCCTAATTGCTTGTTGTGTGGTTTTATTTTATTTGCTTAAGGACAAGCAAAGTTTAAGTTTGGAGGTGTGGGAGTTTGGCTTTCTTGTTTTATGCTTTGTTTAGAGTAGATTTGCATCATTTTTGTAAAAATACTAAAAATTTTTCAATTTTTGTGCATATAGAGTCATTCATCTCTTTGTTGATTGGATTATTGACTCTTGTTGTTGACTTAATTGATTAGTGAATATGAGGTTGTATTATAGGGAATGAATAGAGTGGAAAGAGAACTAGGACTTTGAAAAGATGCCTTTTGAAAGCTGTGAGGAGTGAGCACTTCTAAGAATGCACCTTGTAGCTACATCATGACTTGGTTGGGAAAAAAAGTTGTTCAAAGGTTGTTCATATGAGTGCCCCTTCCTTAATTTGTTCTTTTTATGTGCCTTAGCCTTTTTTTTTTCTTTTCTTTTCTTTTTGCTTATGCTATGTATTGAGAAAAATAATGCACAAAAAAATAAGAAAAGGCAAAAATGAAAAAAATAAAAGTGAAAAAGATTGAAAAAGGTGAAAAAAAGGTGGAAAAAAATGTGAAAAACCCAAACGGTACCAAAAAGTTGAAAAAGTGAAGTTCATTTAATAAAATGTTAAGTGACACAATGTCAACTTGGCACAAGTTTCTCTTTACATTCTTTCATCGTATTGTGAATAAGACTCTTATGTCATTTATGAGCCATTGTGATTATACCTTCTTTCTCCTTGTATCTTTGAGGCTAGGTGCATATTTTGAAGGCCATGTTAGTTTAGGGGGCACGAAGTATAAACATCCCGAGCACGTGCATTAGAATCCTAGGTTTGTGGTGGTTATAGCTACTTGGGAACTTCCTGTGAGGTGCGAGAACCCTTGTGAATAAGGGAAGGATCTGAAAAAGGCTTGGAGATCCTTTTTTATGAAAGGAATGACCCCTACATACTCATTTGATTCGCTAAGATAGCAAGACAACGCTTTTGGCAGCTCTCTTTAGCTTTTTAGAGATAAACATTGCTAGGGGACAAGTAAGGAGAAGGTTTGGGAATGTTGATGTGTTGGTTTTATATATGCCTTTGCATCGTATTTCTATACTTATTTTGAGGTGTTTTATGCTTACTTGATAGCTTTAGTGTGGTATATATTCTATACTTGTGCATATGCGGATATAAATGTTCATAGTTGAGTTTAGAGAGAAAATGCTACACTAAGTGCTCATTTCACATGTTTTAGGTGAGAATTGGAGCAAGGCTTGAAGCATGATTAAAGATGTAGATAACATAAACAAAACTTGCAAAGGGTTTCAAGGATGAAAAGATCAAGAAAAATTGGCTTAGAAACATACGGACGAGGCTCGAGGTGAAGGAAGAAGATCGGAGCAAAATCGAAGAACTTTCAAAGCAAGAGGTAGGAGTTGCCCATCACCCTAGGCTCCTTGCCAATTGATCGGTTAAGGTGACCGACAAAGGTCGAGAGTTGCTTATTTAGCCGATCACCTTACCCTTCTTTGCTGGTTGACAGGTTGGGGTGATCTACAAGCACCGTAACACAGCTTTTAAACCTGATTCTAGGCCTTTTATTTCAAGTTTTCAACCCCATTTTTCACACCTACTAAACCTTAATCCTGTATCACTCTCACCCACCTTGCACACACTTATCCACACATATTTACACCTAGAATCAAGCAACTTGGGTGGATCAAACACTTGGATTTGGTGATTTACTTAAGATTTGTAAAGAGATTGGTAAAGATGAAAGGGAAGTCTCTGTATCTCCTTTTTATCCTAGTTTATTACCTGTTTGAGTAGATTTTAAAGGATGATTGAAGCTTGTATTGTGGGTTAATATATTACTCCATTATTCTGGGATTTTGATGGATTAATATATATGCTTGTTTTTAGGGTTTCAACAACTACTTTCTTACGTATCTATATGTTTGATAATATGCCTAAATGAAATAGCATATATATTTTGAAGCTGATTTGCTATTAATCACTCCTAATTTGTTATGTGAGCATGTATATATGTTTATATGCTGAATCCATGCAGTGGGTAATGCATCCATACATATCTATGTGTGTCTTTACATGCCTTAATAGCAAGATTAGCTTCAGTAGCATACATGTTTGGTATTATTGCTTACTAAGGTGTAACCTGGACATGTTTATGTGCTTAGTAGTTGAGTATGTCTATGTATTCACGAATGCCTGGCCTTAGAACGTGTATGAACTTGTGTTTTGATGCTTAAACTGCTGATGTGAAGCATGATTAATGGTGCTTAACTAAAGATTTGGCCAAGTTGAGTCTCCTTTGGCTTTAAACCGAGCTAATAGGTTTCTAGTTAGGGTTAATCGACCTTAGATATACTAGGTCTTGGCTTTAGACCTAGCAACGGTTTAGGCACTAAGGTAGGATCAATCATCGTCACTTAGGATATTAATTAACTAGCTTGAAAACCCTGAGTCATAAAGACCACACTATGCTCTAGGTAGTCGATGCCAAGGGATAGAACCCGCAATGAGGCCTAGTGGATAATAAGGTAGCTAGTTAGGATCCTAGACAAGATCTCCCCCTAAAATTCAATCCATCAAGCTGTAATAAGAAAGTCGTAGATTAACCATAATCAAGCGAAGATCACCCTTAATTCCCATTCCAATAGTTGTTCCCCCCTTTGTTAGCTTGTATTCCTCGTCTTCGATTCCATTTCCCTTACTTTAGTTGTGTTTAGTTTAGGTTTGCTTTCCCTTAAGCTTCATTCAAACCAAAAAAAAAAAAAACCAAAAAAAGATTAGTAATTTAGGTCTTTTCTTAGAGTAACTCCTTAGAACACGCAGCCTTGAGTCATATCTCATTATAGCCTCCCTGTGGACACGACCTTACACTTATACATCTTGCTACCATAACCCATGCACTTACGAGCTCACTCTTTTAAAGCTTTGAGCATAGCATCAATCATGAATACTGTAGCCTCTTCTGATTGACGTATCGGGGCAAATTTGGACTATGGTGGAAAATCAAGCATCTTTGTTAGAGCAACTAGCCTTGAACAATTGTCGTTCTCAACAAAATAACAATGGAGCACATGAGGTTATTGCTCAGGCTAAACAGATAGACTTATAGATGGAGAACCTTAGCAGGGCCACACAACTTAAATATGAGACTTATGTTCATGACATTGGCCATGCCATCAGCCAACAGGTCATGGATGTGATACGCCCATTGATAACCCAGCTAAGGTAGGACATCAAGCAGAGAATATTTGGTTCGACGCAATCTATTGATGGTGCTGGTGAAAGTCAGCAACCTAATTCTCAGGCCACATCCAATCAATTAGAGCTGGTTCGGCCATGGCCTGGGGATAATTAATCGTAAGTACTAAGGCCTATGAAGTTTGGCAAGTACTTGTGATTCCACGAGTTACCACTTTGCATAGGTTTTGTGCTGAGCATAATCCTAGTGTTCCATTTGGATATCCCATTATCGGAGTTGACAAGGCTCGTACTATGCTCGAGCCATCAGTTGTGCCCCTAAAAATGCAACAACCTCGAGTCCAGCTAGGGCCCACGCTAGCCCCACCACAAGCAAGGGCACCCCCAGCTTGGGGGCACCCAGGAATCCAAGATCCATGTGAAGTAGTAGGAGTAAACCTGTATGGAGTAAATCAAGCATAACCATCATAATATGTACTCTAATCGCTGGGCTCCGCTTCCCCATCCCTGACTTTATGGTGGAAGTCTTCACTTATCTACAAATTTCACACCCATCCAATTACAACTGAATAGTTGGGCTCAATTGCTCGGCTTTTATATTAAAGCCAAAACCTTGGGAGTTACCCCTACCTTGAATCTCTTTCTGATGGCCTTTCAAGTCAACACCGATTCTGAAGATACCGTAGGCTAGTACCATCTTTAAGGCAAACGAGGTTGTCTTCTACTTATGGGCTTTTTTGGCTCTAACAAAGGTTGGCTTGAGAAATAAATCTTTATGAAAGGCCAAACTTATTGAACCATGCCCATATGCTAGGGTGCTTGCGAAAAGACATTTCGAGCTTCCCTTGTCTGTCTTCTCAAGAGATCTAAGACTAGGAGAAATTAAAGGACACAGGGGTCAAACATTTCTCCCTGTCCATCTGAAGCCTTCACAAAATCACAGAATCCTGTCTTTACTCCAAATTCATAGTTTGGCCAAACGTCAAGGCTCTAAAGGGTTGAGTTCTTTCTTTATCACTCATTTTCTAGGTCAATTACTTATGAACTTACCTTTGTCTTGTTTGCCTTACGCAGCCATAGCTTGTAAGATGCTTGAGGATGTCCATGCTAAGCTAGATGCCTTGGATCGAACATCCAAGGTCGCTTGGAAGGGCAAGAAGAAGAACGCCAACCTTCCAGTTCCAAAGCCTCCAACTACATCGATCGTTTCTCAACTAGAAGTCTAGAAAGCTCCGAAGCCTTCCCCCAACGTCCGCTTGCTTCTAAGGGTAAGAAGAAACGTCTTCACAACTCCCTTGAGCCTACCACTTGGGAGAAAAAGAAGCACCACATGCTCCTCATAATTCCGCCTTTGCCCTTAGCACCAAACAACTAGCCTCGACTTAAAAGGAGAAAGAAAGCTCTCCTTCATTAAAGCTGAGCTTCGAGAATACTTACTCCACAGGATGCCTCTCTATAAAGCTAGTGCCAAGACCTTCTGGGAAGGACCAAGAGGGTCGAGCTCTAAATCAATCGCTCCTCTCCTAGCTTCCCCCAGTTCATCCACCTCGTTAGGGGAATGAAGTCAAACTTATGCTTATTAAAGACATCGACATCGAAACCTTGCTACGCAATTTGGTGAAGAGTTGCAACCTGGTATATGCTTGTCTACTTTTTAGCTCATATTAGTTCCAAACTTAATATAAATCCTAACTTTTCCCCTATTCCACTTTTAGATCCTGGGTAACGGTAGCAACATGAAAAAAAAACTTAAACTTTGCTGGAGCCATTCTGGGTGAAGTCATTTGTCGCTTGAACTTCTTCAGGTTTGGAAACCCTGAAAGACCTCGAACCACGGGGCATTCTAAAAAGATCACTCGACTCTACCAAAGCTAAGAAGAAAGCTCAAGTCAAGCTTGAGAAGCAAATGATAGAGAAGGTCCTAAAAAAAGTCTGATCTAAGCTGGCAAAGAAAGAAAAAGAAGCCAAGAAGGTTCTGGAGCTGGGAAAGTTTACCAATGACCTGGAATTCGAGACCCTTGCCACTAGAGGGAAACAACCTCATTATTCCACGAGAACCTTGAGCTAAAAAATAAACTAGTTGCCTTGGGGGATGGGAGTCAGTCGGTGATCGAGCAAGGTCTCAGATCAATTTGACCAGGACATGAAGTTCCACTGCCTTCAATTTTTCAGCAGAGAGAAGATTCAAGGCATGGTGAATACTCGTGCGAAGGCCCAAACTCAATACCCAAACCTTAACTTCAATTTCCTCTAATATTTAGACGATGACGATAATAAAGGCAGGGAGGAGATCGAGGTGCTGGACTCAGATGATGAGCGGCCTCTAACCATCCAAGCCCCCAGCTCTGTTCTTGAGATTTCCCCTGCTACAAGGTGTCTAATGCACAACAATCTTTTGAGGGCCCTTCTATCTTCCAAGCCCCTTTCGAATGGGTTCATATTCCCTTTGCATGGCTTGTACTTGAAAACTTCTTGAATCTTTTTGCTAGACCTTGAATATATCAATCTTTTTGTCAGGCCTTTAATTGATATCTTCCTGTTTGTTTTATTTTCATTAACCTTTTCATTAATCTATTGCTTTCATTTTCTTTCATGGGCATAAATTGTATGTCTTCGCGTTTGCGATGAGAGCTTGGGTCGTCTTTTAAGTGCAAGCCTAGGCTCATCTTTTAGGTGCAAGCCTGGACTCAGTTTTGTAGAGAAAAAAGAGTAAAGAACTGCAGACAAGACTAATACGCTATCTCGTGGCACAAGCCTAAATAGCCTGTAAGCGCACAGGTCGTGTGTAATATGGTGTGTACGAGTGCAGGGTTAAATCCACGGGGAGGCCTAATATGTAAGGTGTCCTAAGTTATGTGCATCCTGAAAGGCTACGTGTTGGATCCCTAAACTATAATCTTTTTGGTGTTTTTAGATTGAGGAGAGCTTGAGAAAGATAAATCTAACCTAAGGACAAGAAAGTAAAAAGGTAGTGTGTATGTGTAAGGGGGGAATCAAGCGATCTAAGGGGATACTAATGTGTGGAAATAGGGAATAGAGTGATTACGGCTTGCAAATGGGTGATTACTACTTCTTGTTAGGGTTGCTTGATAGATTAAACTTGGTTGCTTTCGTCTAGACTCCTAATTAACCTCCTAATTACACCTTAAGCCTCAGTGCGAATCCATTCCTAGGTGTCGACCCCTAGAGCCACGGCATATAGTCTTTATGACTTAGGGCCATTGGGCTAGATAGTTAGGATTCTAGGTGACTTAGATCGATCTGACTCTAGCGTCTAAACCGTTGGTTGGATTTAAATCCAAAACCTAGTCTGTATAAGGTCGACTAACCTACCCTGAAACCCATTAGCTGGATTTAAAGCTAAAAGAGACTAGACCTGGGCTAGCCATTAGTCATGCACCACCGATCATCATCACAATAGCTAGTATTAATATTTGAGCACAAAGCAAACACATCTAGGGAATTGCATTCGAGAATATTCCCGAGAATTCTACTACTAAGCACATAGACATACTTAGACTATATCAATTTAAGCAATAGCACCCAACATGTAAGCAATAGAAGTTATTTATGCTATTAGTATGTAAACACATAGAGACATGCATATAAGCATACCCACTTCATATAATAATCACACAAACACATAGACATGCTCATACAATGATTTAGAGATTGTTAATAGTGTAATAGACTTCAATATACATATGCGATATCATTGAGGCATTTCTATAAACAAATAGACATGAATGTAAATTTGCCAATCAAAATCCTAAGTATAAGCATATATATATATATATATATATATATATATATATTCATCAAATACCCATAACAAATTTAATGTAACTTTTTAAGGAAAAAAAAAGTGTTTTTTTTCCTTAAAAAAGGCCATTCCAAATAGGCCCTAAGGTTGCGAATGGAGAACGGGATCTCAACAGCCCAATTGCTTCGGTGTCAGCACAATCAATCTCATTTGCTATTTCTCATGGGAGCTCTTGATGCGTCAGTTCTTACACCATAGTAAAGTAAACAACTAGAATCCATTAGGGATTCTTGTATTCATAGTTTTTATATATTTTCTTCTTTTCCCTTATTTTTTATGATTATTTTAATTTTTTTTCTCTTCAGTTTCCCAAGGCACTAATTTTGTGTAGTTTATATTCGTGTGGCCATTAGGGTAGGAATTCTCTTATGTTCTTGAGTGAGGGAACATTGTGATTTTGTGTATGTTGTGTTCAATTCTTTGATGTATTATGTAACAAATTAGTTGTTCGATGATGCAAATATTGAAGAAAATAAACATGAGACTTAAAAATGAAGAGTTTTAGCCGTTAACGCGTAGGTTACTAGTGAGGAATAAACAAGCAGCTAATATTTATTATATTTCAATGTGGAAAGCACTTGTCTCTAAGCCATCGAAGCTAAAAGCTATTTACTGCTAGCACTGTTAAAAGCATCCATTAGTCGCTTAACTACATCTCTCACGGAAGGTCTTATGCTTGCCTCATCTATGTATCTTAAAGCCACTAAAACCACATCAGTCAGTTGTTGCATTATTCTTGAGTTAATTAACTTATCTGCAAGACTTGGATCAGCTATATCGTTGATATCTTGAGTTTCATTTCAGACGTACCTTACCCACCCCACGATTTTTGCTTCCTTATTAAGCGAAGGATCTGAGGCCTTCATTCGAGTTATCAACTCCAGCAAGACAACGCCATAACCGTATACATCAGACTCTTTTGTCCTAATCACTGTAAAGGCATTTTCTGACAAAAAGAGCAATACACAAGTAGTTTTAACATAATATCACTCTCAAAAACACAAAATATGAAAGCTAGTGAAAAGGAAATTACTAGGAGTAATATGCCCAATTGTGCCTTGAACTGCAGTTGATGCGATTGAGGTAGACTGGTCCAGGAGCTTGGCGATGCCGAAATCTGAAATGTGAGGCTCAAACTCGGAGTTTTTTTACAAATAACACAAATTAAATAATAAATTTCAAAAATAGGCTTGTTTTTTTTTGGATTGCAAAAATAGCACTTTCAGTTTTTCAATAAGCGAAATCGGGTATTCAAAAAATGAAAACGTGCAAAATATACACGTAATTGTAACGTAAGAATTTTCGGCTATTGAATAGCCGATTTCGGTTATTCAATAGCCAAAAAATCTCTTCTCAACAGCACAATATTTAATGCCCTCGATTTTCGCTCTTTCAATTTTTGAATAGCCGAAATCGACTATTCAAAAATCGAACGTTTTGCTATATATACTCTTCTTCCCCTATTCAAAAACCGAACGTTTTGCTATATATACTCTTATTCCCCACCCGATCTCAAAGCAATTTCCCCCCCCCCCTTTACCCCATGTTTTTTTAGCCATAAAACTCAAAATCTCACCCAAAAAGCTTCAAGCCTAGAATTTTGCTTCTTATTGTAAGTTTTTTTAAGTTTTACCAATTTAAAATATTGCTTTTTTACGTTTTCTTCAAGTTATTTCATGTATATGCATGTTTCACATGTATGTATAGTTGTATGTATCGTATTTATGTATATATTCATGATGTGCATGTACATATATGTTGTGCATATTTATGTTACGTATAAACATCTGCCGATATGATTGTTGATGTTATTGTTGTGTAGTTTAGTTTAAGATGTCGATATTTGAATCACTACGTTGAAATTGTTATTGTTACTATCAATATAATAATAATAACAATTTTGATAATAATAATAGTAATTAATTATTAGTGTTATTATTATTAATATTATTGGATTATTATTATTATTATTATTATTATTATTATTATTATTATTATTATTATTATTGCTATTACTATAATTATTATCAGTTTTATTATTATTATTATTATTTTTTATTACTATTATTGGTATTATTATCATTTTTATTAAAATATCTTTTATTATTCTTCTTTTTAGTGCTATTATTATTATTATTATTATTATTGTTATTGTTGTCATTTGTATTATTTGTTTTATTATTATTTTGAGTAGTAGCAGTAGTAGTACTAGTAGTAATAGTAGTAGTATTAGTAGTTGTCTTCTTTCTTCCTATTATTATTATTATCAGTAGTAGTAGTTTTATTATTATTTTTATTGGTATTAGCTTTATTATTAGTTTTTTTATTCTTATTTTCATTCTCACTATTGTTATTATTATTATTATTATTATTGGCATTATTATTATTATTTTTTATTCCTATTATTGGTATTATTATCATTTTTATTAAAATATCTTTTATTATTCTTCTTTTTAGTGCTATTATTATTATTATTGTTGTTATTGTTGTCATTTGTATTATTTGTGTTATTATTATTTTGAGTAGTAGCAGTAGTAGTACCAGTAGCAATAGTAGTAGTATTAATAGTTGTCTTCTTTCTTCCTATTATTATTATTATTATCAGTAGTAGTAGTTTTATTATTATTTTTATTGGTATTAGCTTTATTATTAGTTTTTTTTATTCTTATTCTCATTCTCACTATTATTATTATTATTATTATTATTATTGTTATTATTAGTAGTTGTATCATTATTAATGTTATTATTATTATTATTATTATTTTATTATTGTTATTGTTATTATTATTATTATTAGTTTTTTTAATCTTATTACTATTCTGATTGTTATTACTATTAGTTTTATCATCATTGTTGGTACTATTATTATTATTATTATTATTATTATTATTATTATTATTATTATTATTATTATTATTATTATTATTATTAATGTTATTATTGTTATTATTATTTTGAGTATTATTATGATTATTATCATAATAATTTTTATTAACATATTTACTAATCAATTCATTTATTGTTCGTAGGTAACGCTATGGCCCAGAGACCAGTACCGGAGGATATATCCCTTCTCGTTCACTATGCTCAGCACAGGACTCATCTGATGACGAGCAGCACATATATGAGGGAGGTATTATTATTAGTTTTATTATTATTATTATTATTATTATTATTATTATTATTATTATTATTATTATTATTATTATTATTATTAGTTTTATTATTGTTATTATTATTTTGAGTATTATTATGATTATTATCATAATAATTTTTATTAACATATTTACTAATCAATTCATTTATTGTTCGTAGGTAACGCTATGGCCTAGAGACCAGTACCGGAGGATATATCCTTTCTCGTTCACTATGCTCAGCACAGGACTCATCTGATAACGAGCAGCACATATATGAGGGAGGTCCGAGTACCCAAATGCGATAAGCATCTATATGACGAGCCTGAGCATCCTCGTGTTCAGGAAGCACTGGCCACTGCAGGATTTTATAGGTGCTATGCAGCCGGTGGGCAGGAGTTTTATTATCCTCTGTTTACTGCCCTAGTTGAGCGGTAAAGAGCAGAGACGCACACATTCCACCTCACTTGGCCACCATCACACTGCAGGACGTAACTGTCTTATGGGGTTTACCCGTACAGGGTGCGCCTATGCCAGAGATCAGTAAGGCGCGATGCACAGTTGTCGAGTGGCAACAGCTATTCCATGATGTATGTAGGGCAACACTTTCTCCAGACGCCATTAATACGAGAACCGGCAAGGTGAACTTGCATGAGTTGAGACATGTATACACGTCGACGCGTCTAGAGGAGTACACCCAGGAGCAAGCTCAGCATCGTGCCCGTTTATGGATATTCTCCTTCTTGAATTGCCATCTGTTCGCTGACGCCAGTGGCAACCTGGGAGACATGAATTGGTTTTCTGAGCTGCACGTCTTTGGGAATATTAGACAGTTGAATTGGGGCGCTGCAGCACTTGCATCCATCTACCATCAGTTGGATCTATGTGCATACAGTGATAGAGTGAATTTATGCAGCAGCTTTAGTCTGATGCAGGTATCATATATATTCCATACTGGATCTATAAAATTTCTATGAATAGCAATTTTACTAACGTATTGGTTTACGTGCAGTGGTGGCTGTTCGATAGGTTCGACATTTTTAGGCCCAAACTCCATCCGCCACCAGCACGGCAAGCGCAACAATCACACCCGACTGAGGGTAATTGGGTTGGGTTACCAGGGAAGCCCCGTGGTGCCATATATCAGTAGCTGAAGCAGTTTCGAGATACTGCTAACGGTGGTTTGTTGGTGATTCGCGATGCATTGGACAAGATGCAGCCGGATCAGGTGTGATAAGCATATTCTTTTCCAGCTGCATATTACATATACTCTTTAACTTAATAACTATTTAACTTATTTGGGCAACAATATTGGCATCACAGTTTGATTGGGAGCTGTACATGAGCACCATGGACCAGCTGCCACTGTATTGCACGAAGGGGTCTGAATGGTAAAGAGCATGTGTCCCACTGCTCTTGGGATGGATGGTTGAGTATCATAGACCCGACAGGGTTTTGAGGCAGTTTGGTTTGTGCCTGTCGATCCCAGACGCACCGCTGCCGTTGACGACAGTGGACCACATACGAGGAAGAGAGAAAATAAAGGATCCTATTGAGTTAGGTCGGTTGCGTGGTCTCTGGGATCAGCAGCCGAGGGTGATCGCCGAGGAGAGCGCAGATGTAGTCCCACTGTCTCAGTATATGCAGTGGTACTGGCGTCACTCTATCACCGTCATTGGTCAGTCGTTGTTGGAGCAGAAGCATACCGGCTACCAAACACAGTCCCGGGACATGGATCGCTTGGTAAGTAGAATATAACAACGTCATCATGATTTTTGTAATAACGAGGATGTAAATATTATGCAGTGTAATAATGATGTGCTCGTATGCGTGCCGCACCATGGGTACCGTGTATCACCACCTACATCGCGGTACCAAGAAGATGCGCAGGTTCATTTTCTTACGTGAGCTCGCCGAGATGCACTGTGTACTCGGCCAGATGCAGCAGACATTGACACAGGCACAGTACCAGCATGTGCTCGATACCCCCACATACTTCGATGTCCCGCCGCCAGCGCAGCCGCATATCCCGACTTCATCACAGTCGACACCGCCACAGCCCACGCCTACATGGCCTTAACTGCCAACGCAGTGGAATATCCCAGCATATTGGACGGGTCAGCCCACACAGCTGTCCCCGTTCTTCACACAACCTACTCAGGCCACCCCCAGCCCCTCCGCTCATTCAGCGCAGCCATCTTCGTCTAGCCAGGGCGTTGAGGGGTCGTCTGGGTCCTTCCAGCACAGTTCAGGCAACCAGCCCTTTTTCTCGTTCATGACAACCCCATTCGTGCCTATCCAACCTGCGCAGCCTGGTAGTGGATCTGGTCTGTAGGGGATTGGGCAACCCCCTGATGATACGCTGCGAGTTGAGGATTATCTTCATGACGACCCACAGGTTGAGACTTAACCGTCACAGCCACCGGAGGTGCAGCCCGACACGCAGCAGGCCCAGCCATACGCGCAGCAGGGATAGGCTGAGCAGGTCCAGCCAGACCCTCCATAGGTCGAGCATCATGGACACCGCTAGGCTGGGCAGGGACCGCGGAAGAGGAAACCCCCGCACGATCAAGGTCCGAGCAGGCAACAGCCCCCACAAGAGAAGAAGGGACACCCTCCAGATTGTGGCACCGGACATCATAGGGCTTAGGTATCGGTGGGTGGTTTTGAGTGTATATGTACATGTCATTGAGATGCACTTTTGTTATTATTTATTTCTTTTTTTCTTATTATCATGTCTTATCATTTTACATAATATCAAATGTTCAAAAGCTGGTTAATATGCCATCATAACAGAGGTTCCATCACCGATGAATATGACATAACAACAAAGGTTCGATCATCGATGAATATGACATAACAACAAAGGTTCAATCACCAACAAAAATTACAAAATAGCAAAGGTTTAATCACCGATGAATAACACAAGTTAAAAAATATGACATAATAACACAGGTTCAGTCACCTTGTACAGTTTAAACGGTTGTGCCCTGCCTGATGACAATTCGAATACCTTCTCCAACCAACTTGATCCGACTGGTCCATTTCGTTGGGGATACGTCTACCACCTAGTCTACCTCTCCTTCTTTGGCGCAAACGTGCTGGATTGGGCACTAGTTGCCATGTGGGTGCTGATGGCCAGTAATCCTCATGTCCCAAAGGCTCAAACGGCATTGAGTATGTTGCAGCGTACGCTACCACCGTATATTCCTCTGGTATTAACCCATCGATTGGTTTGTTTAGATAACGTCCTAATGCCTGTGCATGCGAACACGGCACATGATATGCTGTCCATTTACCACAAGTACATGTCTTCTCGTTGAATTTCACAGCTTGTGTTGGAGGTCTTTTAGTGAATGACGTCGGTAAACGCCCGACCTGTGTCGTACAAGTTGGGAAGTGGAAGTTTAAAATACAATGACGGTGTGAATGAGACTCCCACTTCTCAAAAAGTTCCCTTGTTTTACTTGGGAGCAGCGTTTGTTGTCCAACCAAATAACTAGCATTTATGGATCGATTGTAGAAGTATTCCACCAATTTTATGAAAGTGTGACTGACTAACGCAGTTATCGGTAAGCATTTTGCACCAACAAGAACACTATTAAAATATTTGACACTGTTCGTCGTCAGCATACCCCAATGGGCCCCTCCATCTGAAGAAAGGGTCCAAAGTTCCTTTTCGATTTCAGATAAATAGTCGTATGCTTTTCTCTCAACACCGCCAGGTGTGAGGTCAACTTCAAGAAGTTTTTGCATGATTGCATTATGCTTGCGAACTTGATGTTCTTTTCCAGCTACCCAACACAAGTCTTTGACGTACTGGTTTCGACAATGCTTCATGACGTTGCTTTTCAGATGGCGAAGGCAAATACGATGTTTTACACGTAAATGCCCGACTGACGAGATATTTTCCATAGCAGCAAGTATCTCTTGGTGACGATTAGATATTAAACAAACCTCTTCCATATCATGGAGAAAATGCTGCCGCACAAGCCCTAGGAACCATGCCCAACTATCTATTGTCTCAGCATCAACTATGGCAAATGCCAACGGTAAAACTTTTCCTGTTGCATCTGTCGTTAGTGACGTAAGAAGATGACCTTTGTATGGGCCTCGTAAGTGGGTACCGTCGAGCGTCATCACAGGTCGACAATGCTTCCATGCTGCGATGCATGGTGCAAAAGCTCATAAAACATAGTCGAAAATTTTGCACTCTGCCGTCGAACCCGGAAAGAACTTGTAAGTTACGATTGTCCCTGGATTCTTTCTCTTCAAAGCTCTAAAGAACCGTGGAAGGGACTGATATGAGGTGTGCCAATCGCCGTATACAAGTTCGATCGCCTTATTTCGCCCACGCCATGCCTTCCCGTAAGATATATCAGCTTGGAGTGCTTCCTTAACGTGAGCTCGAACAAAACCGACCTCGAAATCAGGTTTATGTTTTATACAAAATGTCTTACCATAAATCTGACCAAATCAGTGGTAAGATTTCTGTGCCCACACCGTCTATTATGAGCTAGGCAGTTGTGTACCCCGCAGTACTTTGTAATCTCGAATTGTCGATGCGTGGATTTTTTAGTGGCACGCAAGTACCATCTACATGGATTATCGCGCCTGCTACTCTTGCAAGAAGCGATGTACAAGCTCGGTGTGGACCGGTCGACTGAGTACTCTTTTTGTATGCTGACTGCGTACATCTGTACGGCTCGCTGCACATCTTTTTTGCTAGGAAAAACCATGCCCAATGCAAGCTCCTTATTATCTGGGTTCCAAACGGGCTTGCTTACTGGTATATCCATGCTATCCATGTAGTACTTCCGCGTAGCAGTTTGTAACTCAACATTATCCAATTTATCCACCATAGGTACTCCACCGCTGCTCGGACCACCTTCTATGTTAGAGTTTGTATATTCATCGTATTCATCATCATTGTACCATGCATTTTACTAGTTCAACTCCACATCCTCCTCATCTTCTTCGGGCTCGGATTGAAATGTGTCCATATTCAAGTCGAACGTCGCATCGAGCCTCCGACATGTGATGTCCCAACCACATTATTTATTTCCCAAGGAGTCACGTTTAAGTTGGAAGACTCCGGCACGGTCGTCGCCATGTCGTCACCTTTGTCTTGGTAACATGTAAAATTTCCATTCAGATCGGGGACACCCTCGTCATAGGGAGTACCACTGACTGTTTGGGGAATGTACATGTCATCCATGTCTACGTCCACATAAACATCTGTCGTGCACATGTAATTGGGATGACAAGCAATCTCGTACATGTCCCGTAGCTCTTCGTCGGAACTGACTGCACTAACGCTGAAACACGAATATTGAGAGTTGATGAGTGCTGATTGAAAACGATGATGCAACACAACTCTGTCCACGCCGTAACGCAAATTGAGCTTCTCATAAACACTGTAAACGAACTCATCGTACGACGTTTCTTCTGTTATTTTGACTTTGCGCCTTGGCTTTGCAGTCTCGTACTGTACGCCGAAAGGGCCGTTGATTTTTTGGCCTCCATAATGTAAAATAACGGTTACTGCGTTTGGATTCATATTATTTTCAGGATTTGCTACAAAAAATTGGGTGGTTTACAAATAACCAAGCGTTTTTTTGCTAGTGATATGCTAAGAAAAAAAAACGAAGCGATGTGTGCAAGCAACATGAAAGAGGAGGGGGTTTATATAGCCATTCGTGATGCTGAGTTCATTAGTTGAATATCCGAAATATAGATTTCGGCTATTCAAAAAACGAATATGGCTGCCACTTTGTCAGTCACATATTGATTGATGGGAAGTAAGAATGACGGCACAAAATTTCGGCTATTCAATAGCCGAAATTTGCTGTTCAAAAACCAATCATCTGCTAGGTTGCTAGGGGGGAATATAATCCACACCATTTTTCGGCTATTTAATAGCCAAATAATTTTTCGGTTTTTCAATACCCGATTTCGGCTATTGAATAGCTGAAAAATGGGTGGGGCCTATTTTGCACATTTTCGTTTTTTAAATACCCGATTTCGTTTATTGAAAAACCGAAAGTGCTATTTTTGAAACCTGACAAAAAACAAGGCTATTTTTGAAATTTATTATTTAATTTGTGTTATTTGTAAAAAAATTCCCTCAAACTCACTGTCCAATAATATGTTCGTGGGTTTAATATCCCGGTGCAAGATAGGGGGATCACTGTCAAAATGAAGACACGACAGTCCTTGCGCTATCCCAATCGCAATCTTATAACGAGTACTCCAATCTAGTGGTTGAGGTGGATTTGTTCCATGTAGGGATGGCAATTATTCGGTTATAACTGAATATTCGAACCGAAATATAAAATTTGGTTCGCTTATTTTTGGGTTCGGTTCGATTTTCTATTATTAAAAATAAAAAACATCAATTTTTGGTTCAATTTCGGTTAATAATTGAATAATAGAATAGTTACTTTTTCATTAAAATTTTTATTTAGTTATTATTTGTCAAGTTTACATATATATATATATATTTATAAGTTTATATCATTCTTATATGCATAATGTAAATTTTGATGATAGATATTGAAATTTGATTAATACAATTATAAAGAAATTTAGTTTTTTGAATAAGTTTTGAATAATGTATGATTTTTTTTTAAAATAATTCGGTTATAACCGAAACTGAACAGAAAAAATTCGGTTAAATAATTTTGGTTATTAATATAGCTTCGGTTCCGATTATCAATTTTTAAAGTTTCAAAAATTCAGTTATTGAAATTCGATTTCGATTTCAATTCAATTAAACCAAACGCTCACCCCTAGTTCCACGCATAATATCATGAAGGCTTCCATTTTTCATGTGTACAAGAGTAGACCATAAGTCTTTTCTCAACCAAAAGTCTTCCAACTTGACAAGATTTCCGTGCCTAACCGTTCCAATTGTCCGAACTTCTCTGATCATACTTGTCCTTCCAGCTTTAGCTCCATCAAACACAATCTTGTGTTTAAATTATAACTTGGGTTAATGAATTCAAAATTAATGATTTAAAAGATAGTTATTCTCGAACACACTGCAATTTAGTTTATAAATCTAAATTTACAGGTGAAGAGGAGTCTTTTTTTGAAATTGTACGATTTAAATAATGAATTCTATAATTTTTTTTATTTTAATTATTTCATTGTAGAACAACACTTTTCTCGAATAAAAAAATAAATTCTTGAAGATGGAAGTTAGTGGGCTTTTAATAAGATCAAGCCTATTAACGTAAAACATCACACTGGGGTGGACCCAAATCGAAAAAAGAAAACACTAACCAGCCCAGCCCATACGTAAAGATAAGGAACAAAAATCGACCAACTCTCTAGTCTTCTAACACTAAAAACACTAGTGAGCCGAGCTAGGGTTTTTGCTGGTGAAGATTTTTGGAGCAGAAAACCCTCAACTTTGTAGCATAATCATCAGAAGCAGCAGCCATGGCTAGCACCAAAGTTCAGCGGATTATGACCCAACCCATCGTACTTCCGCTCTTCTCCCCTTATTTATTTTCACATATACATATTTGTGCGCTTTTAATAAATAAATAAATATATATATATATATATATATATATGTATGTGTGTGTGTGTTTTTTTTTTTTTTTTGTCTTAACCATATATATATATATATAGCGTGTGTGCGTGTGCGTGTGTTTTTTTTGTCTTAACCGTTCGTTCTTCTAACATTTACTTATTTCTTTGTTAATTTCTTTTTTTTGGTTGCAGAATCTGATCTTCAGGTTTCTTCAAAGCGTAAGTCTTTGTTTACTTGCTCTTTTCTCTTTGCATTTTCTTTTTCTTTATTATATAAATTTTAGGTTATTTAGGATTTTTTGTTGAACCAGAAAATGAGCTCAAGATACATACCCAGTTAAGGATTTAGCAAGAAAGATGCACCTTAAAGGGTTTGAAAAGACTCTATTTTGGCTTTTGCTGCTGTGTTTTCCTTTCTAGATTCAAGTTTGAAGTTGAGAATGAGTTAAAGAAACACACCCAGTAAGCTAAAAACCAAGAAAGATTCAGTTTTGCAATGTTGAATGAGGTTCTTTTGCTGCTTACTTATTTATTCTTAATAAATAAATAAATAATAAATAAGCAAAAAAGTGTTTGGATAAAATGTGTTTATAAGCTATTGACATGTTTAATAAATATAAGCTCCTTTCATTAATTAAAAAATAACTTTTTTTTTAAGGAGTATAAATGTAACTTTATTTGGTCAACTCTTATTGCTTATAAACAATTTTTTTGAAAAAAATCGAGAGATGGTACTTTTTTTTGGGTTGCTTATGTTAGTGTGTTCAGCTGGAGAAGGGGGTCGAATGAGCTTATGTTATGCATTTTGACTTTTGCTGATCAAAGTCATATCAGCAAAATTTGGAGCACAATACAATGAATACTTCAATTTCATAGTTTCTTTGTGTTTTCTAATAAGAAAAACAAAATAGAAGTTAACGCAAATTTGTTTATCTATCAGAAAATTTTGGGCTTTCTCTCTGGTCTGAATCTGGTGTTGGTAGGTATTAGATGTTAGAAACCTACATGAGCCAGTCCACAATATGAGTGGATGGAAAATTTCTTTGATGCATGCTTAAGATCAGGTTCTTCTCTGAAACTTTAGAAGACACCATGAAAGGGGGCTGCTGTTTTAAGCGAAGAACATAGTGTTGTAGCTGGAATAGTATATTGTTACAAAGTATCACTCTATACAGAAAGTGGTGCTTTATAATTGGAAACTGTTTTGGTACATAATGTTTAATGTTAAACATCATCTGTTCTTCTCCTTCCATGTCTGCGCAGAAATGCAGTGAAGGCAGATTAAATTTCATTCCTCGTGAATTTTGGGCAATATTCTCTTTAGTGAAAGTTGCTGATCCTTTTCACGTGACCTGTATGCAGAAATCTCGCATTCAGATATGGCTTTTCGAGCAAAAGGATCTGAGGATTGAAGGACGCATCATTGTAAGTTTCTTTTCCATCATATATCTTCTGATTGATAGTGATGACATGACTCTGATACAAAATATAATGTCCCCTACTTTTCTGCTTCCATGTGTGTGGTTCTTACTTGTCAATTAATTATAAAAATGAAAATTCACATTAAGTTATCATGATTATGAGTATTTTATCCCTTTTTTTTTAATGTTACATTTTCCTTAAAAAATTGGAATTAATCCTGTCCTTGAAACACTTGTAACTATTTTCTTAATTCTTACATAGCAGTGCATTAGGTATTTGGACATCTGACCCTAAAATCTGGTCCTGGTATCCCAACTGCCCACTTCACTGGTAATCTATTCTGTCATAGCTCTTCAGGGGAATAAGTCCGCTGTCTACAGAAGTTCCTTTAAGAGCAAGTTAGAAATCTTAGAAACTTTTTACGCTTATCCGTCATTTCTTTTAGCCTGTGCATATAAATTGATAGCTTATACATCTATTTTGTTTCCATCATAGAGGGACACAATTGTAAACGTAGTGAATGAATGTGTTCATTGCTAACATAAATCTATTGCTTCTGTTGTTTTGTATGTATTGACACAAGAGCTCAGTAATAATTTTTGGCAATGTGACTTAATCTCTGCTCATTCTGCTTGGTATGGCTTTCAAGAAAGCAATGCCAATTTAAGAAATTAATATCTTGTTGCATGTAGGGGTTTGATGAGTACATGAACTTGGTTTTGGATGATGCCGAGGAAGTAAACATAAAGAAAAAGACCAGGAAGCAGTTGGGTGGGTATCATAAATCTGTCTGTTGTTTTTTCCTTTTCCCTCTAAATACTGTCAAATTCTTTCCCCATTGTTTTCTTATAATGTTTATTTCTTTTGTCAGGGAGGATACTCTTAAAAGGGGACAATATAACGCTGATGATGAATACGTATGTCATTGCAATGCCTTATTTTCATAATGCACATGAAAACACTCGCACAAGAAACATCAATGTCGCTATCATTAGTGGTCATTTCACATTATCTTATTTTTTCCCCTCCTTTATACAGGGGCAAATGATGATGGCATGCTCACTTAGGAGGATTAGCCGGCATATTCCATCTGGCAGTGTGTCCCCGTTCAGATGTCAAAGTTTCAGTTAATTTCAGTTTATGATGATGTACCTAGGAGTTGCTTATAATATTAGAACCTGGCTTATATCCCTGTGAAGCTATTGTTGATTCTCTTTGTATGATACTTATCTTGAAATGGTACAACTTAAGTGGTATATTGACAGTTCATTTTTAACTGAGTTAATCGGGCTGAAATTTTGTAGGCATGTTCCTAACCTCAGGAATTTCTAATCCAACTGTGGGATCGAGGTTTTAAGGCTTAGAACTTAGTCTGTTGTGCTCCTAAATTTACTGAACTTTTGAGGGCACAAATGAGTGTGAACATTGAGGATTTTGGAGCTTTGTTATGAGTTAAGTGAGGAATCCTTTCTTCTCTATGGAATCTCTACCTCTCCCATTATATTTTGTAACCATAGCCTTAATCACATCTTAGTTTCTATCTAATAATTGCTTATGTTGTGTTTCAAGTTGTATTAGGCAATGTTTGTTTCTCAATTCATTCCATGGTTGTGCCATATACTTTATGACTGAATTCTTAGTGCTACATACTATCAAACTTTAGTTAACTTGATTGTCACTTATGTCTTACCAATGATAAGTAAAGTTCTCATTTTGGCTTCCTAACTCTTGGGTAATCTCTATAATGAGTTTTCATTCTAAGCCTTTTTGATTCAAGTGGCTCTTATAAATATCTAACACAAAGTCCTCTCCAAGTGGCCAATGAAAATAATTAAGCTACAATGTGAAACATCACCTAGGGTACTAATGTCTACACCTTTGTAGCACTGGCTCATTTCCTTTTTAATATTTTTGTTGTTTATCAAGTCTCCTAAAGGCCGTTATGCATAGTGTTAGCTCCTAATTTACTGGTATGTCCCTGTAAATCTTGTCATTGATCCTTTCCAGGTCATAAAGTTTGGCCGGTGTTTTATAAGTCTTGTGCCTTTGGTAGGATTTGTGTATTATTGGCGAAGTCTTAAATTTATACGATTATCTTCCTTGGGCATTTGTTTCTAGTGCTATTTTCAGAGCTCAAATCCTTGAAGTTCCATTTCATGTGGTTGAGGAAATTTCTTGGCTTCCTTTTTGTACGCGTTACCTTTAATGAATGTGAGATCTTGGCTAGTATTTTCCTTCATCATTGTGTTTATGGTAAGTTGATTTTGATTTTTGTTTAGTCCTGTGAGTATCACCACCGCTTCAGTCCTATTTGACTTGTGTCTCTTTGTTTGTGTGGCCTTGTGTATTTTCCTTTGTTCTATTGTTATTTCCATTTAAGTGATCTCTCCTTTGGTCTTCCCTTTTAAGTGATCTCTCCTTTGGTCTTTGACTTGGATCATCTTTGTTCATCACTGTAGTCATCCTCTTGTGAGGTTCTTTCTGTGGTAATCGTTCCACTCTACTCCAAAGCCTTTTGAGTGATTATCATATATGCTTCTACATGTGTCAAAACCATTACTCGTTCATTATCATAACTATATATATGTGTGTGTGTGTGTTATGTGTATGTGTAAACAGCCACCTATCCCCTAGTGAGTGCTTGGTACTCACCTTGTGTTATGTGTTTTGTCCGATGGGGGCGTAGTGCTCACCTTGTGACTGGAGCTATATAGGTAAATGTAGTAGTAGCTTACGACAGGCTAGCCATCTTGTCCATGGCTATGCCACTTGTGTTTTCTTATTAATGATCATTTGCTTTATCTCAATTGCACCTTTTCTATGTCCATATGTTCAGTCTTATTCTTTGTTGCAATTATGTGGATATATGCTCTTAGGCTAGCCTTCTGTCTTGTTGGCTATGCCATATCTTTAGTTTATCTTTGGCTCTTAACTTTATTTTGCTCTTTTATGTCCGAGAGATTCCTTTGTAAGCTTTTGGTCATATACTCTTATGTATCAACAAGCTCAGGCTTTGCATCTTTGTATCTTATCTCATACTTTCCACTTCGAGTACATGTTCTATATTCATATGATCAGCCTAATATTTTGCCCCTGAGTATGTTATCTCCATATCAATATGATTAATTCCATATTCAGTTTCAAATAATACATAAAAATGTTGTGTAAATCATTTTATATGTTATCTTTGGTTATCTACTTTATGCCTTACTTTGTTTTTGAACCTCCTCTTCTAATTAATCCTTTCTCCTTTTCAGTCAATTATTCACGTCCTTGTATAAAGGTCCTCCTATTTCAGCTTGGTTTCACCTATTATGCAGCATATACTTGCATTTTGTCCTTGGTTATGCCTCTATACTCGTGTGAATAAGCTTGTGTTTAGCGTGTTATTTATGGATTCCATTTTTGTACATTCCGGGTAAATTGACTTAGTAATTTAATCTTAGTTTCCTTATTGCTTGTGTTGTGTTTAGCCCTTGCTTCCAACAAATATCCCCAAAAGTTAATCTAGTTATGTTCTATCATCTTACCGAATATGACTCTATCTTAGTTTAGAGCTCGTACGTGTCATAAGTAATCTTGCTTTCTTGAGCATTCATGACCATATGTTTAGTTGTGCCACTACTCATATCGATCTATGTTTAGATATAAGGTGCACTAATGCGTAGATTATGAAAGCTTCTTATTATGTTATTATCGGTGCTTTTGTCTAGTTAGTCTTTCATTTAGCTCCTTATAGTGACTTATTATGTTCCTGTATAAGTAATCTTGTATCACATGTTATACTAATCTTTTGAGTATTCATGAGATTTATATGTTGACCATTCAATTTTTGGTAAACCTGATAGCACAACCAATGTGGCAATTCTCATTTTATAGTGATTCTTCTTCATGCTCCCGGTTAGTGTTAATATCCCACTCGATTGCTTTTGAACTTTGTTATCTTTCAAATAATATTGTGATCATCATAAAGTATCCTTTGCACTATATGGTGCTACTTGAGCTTAGACTATACCATTCAGTATTTCAAAGCTATTGCACTCGTCTTGCCTAACCTTTTGGGATTCCTACTTATTGGGCATTGTTTATCTCATTTAAATCTTTTGTGCTTCCTCTTGCAATGTAAAGTGAGTAACCTTTTAGTACATGTGAGATATGACCAATGGAATGATGAGAAGTTTGTGGACCAGTCAGTCAATTGCAGGTGAAAGGTTGTATTTTTGTGTGAGCTATAAATATGATTTTTTGATGATGATTGTTATTTTGAGTCTTTGTTTCAGGGATAAGTAAGTAGTATACATAGACATGCTTATGGTTTATGTTTTAAGGTTTTGTAGCTCTGATTGTGTATTGTGGTGATTTGAATTGTTTGTGGATTTAGTCTTGTTGGCCTAGAATTGAAGTCTCTTTGTTAAAGATTTTAGGAATTGAGGTTAGTAAAGTTTCGAGGACGGAACTTTCTATTAGTGGGTGAGGATGTAATAGTCACTCCAATAGGACTCCCAGTTGGCCATAAATTTAGTGACGTTGTCTTTTACAAATAATAATAAATAAAAATATGTATACCAGTTGTCTGATTGACAAAACTTTGGTCAGTTTGCCTTTTTAAAATTTGAGGAAAGAGAGAATTGAATATTTGATAGCCTAAAATTTAGTGGGTTATTTTAGAAAAGTCTTTGACTTTGGCCCAAAAAAAAGAGACGAAGACAAAAAAAAAAAAAAAAATACACACACAAAACAAACCGTTGTTGGTAGCTTCAGAGCCTATCCAAAAGGCTTGTGTACTCTGTCGTTACAGAGATCAAAGGAAATCCAGTAAACTTTGGCTCAAATTGTGAATAGCTTTCTATGGACTTGTTCTTCGGGTAAGTCGTATTAATTGCTTCGCAACTATATAAGAATATAGTGGGTTTAGTGAGGAAATTGTAAGTATTAATGTGGGCTTGGTGTTGATAGAAAATTTCATATATTGATTGTTATAGGATTGTTGGAGAATAAATTTGAAAGAGTCTAGCCAAGTTCATCTATCAAGGTAAGTGGAATCCTCCTTTTTTTTTACTTTGTCTTCCCTTGAGAATACAATTCCAATCGTATTATGGATCCTGCCTTGTTGGTTAATCATACTTTGTGGCTATATGTTGGTGTAATGGAAAGAGAAGCTTTGATCTTTGTCATCTTATGACATTTTCATTCATGCCCACCATTTGTTTGTGAAAATAACCAAACCAGCCATTCTTTTCCACTTCCTCCTTTTTTATTGTGACATTCTAGCCATGCTTCTGCTCTTGATCCATGTATCTCCAGTAATTTGTCCCACTTCATAGTTATCACCATGTTCTTTCTTTCTTTTGGAAGAAAGATGCCCTTGGTCATGAATAAGACAAGTGCAAGAACATTTCAAACCTAAAAGAAAATTTTTGTTGTTAACCTTGTACTAAAGCATTGCAGATTTTGACCACTGTTGTGAATGCAGCAGCCCATGTGTTATGGGCAGTGTTTTTTTCTTCTTCTAATGTCAACATCTACTCTTCCAAACCTCGGCTGCCTTTCCATGATAATTGAAAGGAACTTTGCGATGCATGGTAGTGTTTCCTTATAACTTCTCATGGCTGCCTCCTATTCTTTTTACTTTGCTGTGGCAATCGAACATTTTCTTCTCATTGCATAATGGATGTTACTATATAAAGTAAGGTGCTCATCTCTTTTCTTTAGTTAATCCTCCCCCAAGCTGTGCATGATTATAATAAATGAACTACAGTGTTGGGTGCATTTGCACCATGCATAAAGTGATAAGTGCATTGCAGTGTTGGGTGCATTGCACCACAAAGTGAAGTGACAGAGATATCTCTGCCTGATGGGGGCTTGATATCCATCAAAGTGTTGAAAGTGTGAAGGGGTTAAAGCATTAAAGTGATTAAAGTGTTGCACCAGCTTAAGGGACTTGTTAATTTTCTTTCCTAATCTTATTTGGAAGGGCACGAAAATTGTCAAAGTTTTGAACGACTTCTTTGCCAGTGTATCTACCATTGCCATTACCCATGTGTATTTTAACATTGTTTCAATGTTCTTTTCCAATATTTCATTGTTATTGCTATTGTCATTCCTCATACTAATGGGGAAGTTTTTTGGGAGTTAGAAACAGTATGATTAAAAGTGATGTTCCGTAACTAATTTCATAGTTAGTGGAGAATGTTTTCATATTTAAAAAAAAGCAATATAATCGTAATAATGTTACATAACTGATTTCATGGTTAATAGAGAATATTATATTGTAAAGCTTTACTTTACTTTTTAGGACTAGTTTATCACTCTTTTCTTGTTTTCAGATCTTGAAGTTTACAGTGAATAAACAATTGGAAAGTGGTCAATTTTTCTAATGTCAAGGTGGAATTTTGTGGCTGAACTAAAAGAACAGGAAAAACAGAGAGAGCAAATAGAAATGTATAATATTGTGGCTTGAAGAAATACAACATTATCTTGTCATGCCTGTAATGTTATTTGTTTGGTGGATTAAACTAAACAAAACAAGAAAGATTTATAATTGCGATAAATTAATTTCAACAACAATCCACTACTATTGAATCTTTTTATACCATTACTTTTTACGAGATGTATGTGTTCAGATTAAATTATATATCATATAATATAATATGCGTAATTATTTGAAAACCAGCTATACCGCAAAAAAAAAATCCCAATTGAACTATTCCGCCTAAACTGTTGCTTACCCGGTGTGCCACGCTTATTCAAATCTGACCTTTGGTTCCACTGCCATTTGACGGTCGTGATTTAAGGTTTGTAAGGATTATTACTATTATTTTTTTGAAGAGCGCTTTTCCTACCAGTTTTTTAAAAAAGTGTTTTTTTTTTAAAAGCTAAAAATTTTAGCTTCTAAAAAAAGTCGTAATAATTTTTTTTTTATTTTTATAATTTCAGGATTTTTGGAAGCTAAGTCAGATAGTTATTGCAAAATGAAAAAGTTGTAATGAGTCATTTAGGGCTCGTTTGGATTGATTTTTTTCAAAAGTATTTTTTTAATAGTTTTTGAAAAATAGTTTTTTTTTTAAAAGCTGAAAATTCTGTCATTTAAAAAAAATTGTATTTGAGTTTTTTTAAGAGTTTTAGTTTTTTTAGAAGTTAAATTAAGTAGTTATTGTAAATTTAATATAATTTTTTCAAGGAAAAAAAAATCTTTTTTCTGGAAAAAAAAGAAATCCAAACAAACTCCTAAGCGACAATTGATAGCAGCAAAAGTTGTTAAGCTACTACAGTTTCCTAAACTTTGTGGGATACCTCCACTGAAATGGTTATCTGACACAATCAACGTATCCCTCTCAGCTCCCCGGACCCAAAGGAATGCTGCCTTGTAACATATTGTTGCTTACATCTAAATAGACAAGGCGCTCGAGATCCTTTAAACTCGGGCAAAGATCCAACCAACTGGTTATTTTTCAAATAATAATTTCCTAAGGAATGGTCCCAGATACATGATTATCAGACAACCACAGAACTTGGAGCTGGCTCATATTTCCAACACTTGAGGGGATTGAACCACTTAGCCTATTGTCATTCAGGTAAAGAGTGGTCAGTCTCGGCTTCGAAAACAAGGACTCTGGTATTCCACCGGTCAAAAAATTATAGCCTAAGCTCATGTACCTAAGTTTCACAAGTTGCCAAGGCTTCTTGGTATTTCTCCACTAAGGCTGTTCATAAACAAATCAAGATATTCAAGAACACTAAGATTTCCTATTCCAGAAGGGACTGAACCAAAAAAGTCGTAGAAGTCAATTGATTTCAAATGCTTCAAATAAGCTATTTCAGATCCTAATTGACCTGAAATTCTATAGCTAGAGAGGTTCAAAGCTACCACAAAATGAGCCTGGTCACACTGCACACCAACCCATGATGAACGAGGGGTGGAATCAGATGCATTCCAGCTCAACTCAGTTGCAGAAGGCACTCTTTTCCAGTGTCTAACCAGTGCTAGCAAAGTTCTTCCATCAAAACCTAAAGCCTAAGAAGCACAGACATGATATGCTGACACGATACGATGCGACACGTCGATATGTTTTTTTTCAAAAAACTAGGATACATTACGCTCAGAATAACAAATATTTAAATTTTTATATATATTGCATAAATATCATTTTTATCATGACAAAAAACAAATAAACAAGATTAAATAACATAATATTTAGCATATAACTAGTTATAAAAAAATTAAACACCATTAAGTAACATGGCTATAAAGTACAAACCAATTTAACACATTAAAAAATTAAAATTTAAAATTAGAATTCATAAAAAGAAAATAAAAAGAATAATATAAAGCTTATTTAGCAATTAGCACACTGGATAGTTCAAGGCTTTCGATTGCCAATTAGCAATTAGCATATTGGATAGTTCCAGAGAAGGTATTTTTTTTCGTTCTTGAGATTTTTGAGAGCAGATCTAAAGAAGGTGAGAAGCAGATTAGAAATTAAAATCAGGGCAATTGATTGATTTTGACATTGATTTTTCTTTTTTTAATGTTATTTTCAGATTTGTATTAATGTCCCAACGAGTTTTAAAAATCAGTAAAAATACCCCGTGCGTGTTCTATTTCCGTGTCAGTGCGTGTTGGGATGTGTCAGAGCGTGTCCGAAATTGAAAAAAAAATAAAATTGACAGACATGTGTCGGATACATGTCGGAGTGTGGTGGAGGTGTGTCAGTGTCCGACACTTGTTCAACATGCTATACGATGAGTTTTAGAAGTGTCATACTTCGTAGCTTCGTAGCTTCATAGCTTATAGCGGATGCTATATGGTAAGTCCATTCTGAGAAACAGAAAAGTAGGAAGAAGCACTTTAAAGAAACTACCATGTTAATACCAACTTCTTCTTGAAGAGCAAAAGGGAATGAAAAATGCGTAATACCAAAAGGGAATGAAAAGTTGCTTTCAAGATTCAACTTTGAAGCAGAAATTGAGCTCAAGATACATACCCCAGTTAAGGATCTTTGCAAGAAAGACGCCACCTTTTTTAGAACTAGACTACAGCAAATCTCTTGGAAAAGAATTGAACAGATTTGATTTTGTCTTTTGCTACTTGTTTTCCTTTCAAGATTCAAGTTTGAAGTTTAGAATGAGTTAAAGAAACACACCCAGAAAGCTAAAAACCAAGAAAGATATATTTTGCAATGTTGAATGTGGTGAAAGGAGTGGACTGAAACCCAATTCTTGAAAAGCTACTTCAGTGTTTATTTAAATGTTGAATGAGGCGAAAGAAGTGGAATAAAACCCAATTCTTGAAAAGCTGCTTTCCAGCTTATTTAATAGAGCAATTAAAAGGGTGGTAGTGCAGGAAATACTTGCTTATTTCTGTTGTTGCTACAAGTGCTTATGCATTACATGCTGCTAAGCGATAACATTCTCATTGCTTCGTCCCTTTTATCGTTAAAGAAGTTTAACGCGATTACTGCTTTGGTCCCACCTTATGTGTCAACTGCATTTATGTGCCTGTTACCTACTTTTTCACTTTGCTTTGGAGTTTGGACCTTAAAAACAACACAAGAACCAAAAAAGAACATTTTGTTTTGTTTGTAAGGGAAAATTATACAAAAAGTCTCCAATGTTATCATATTTTTTCAAATTAATACTCATTATTTGAAAAAGTACAAATTAATTTCCATTGTTTAAAAAAGTTCAAATTAGTCATCAATGTTTTACAAAGTCATTTAAATTAGTCCCCAAAATGAGTAAAGCCAAAGGGACTAATTTGAACAAGATTGTAAAACATTGAGGACTAGTTTCAAACATCAGGGATCAATTTAACTATATTTTGAAACATTGAGGATTAATTTGAACTTTATAAAACAATGGGGAGTAATTTAAAATTAAATGACAACTTTAGGGACTTTTTTGAATTTAACCCTGTTTGTAACTTGAATCTTCTTCTTGTTAAATGGTGAATCAATATGTTAATACTAAAAGGGTGTTTGGCTTTGCTTTTGTTTAAACTGATTTTGAGTAATTTTTATACTTATAAGTAGTTTTTATGCTTATAAAAAAATAATAAATAAGCAGAAAAGTGTTTGGATAAAATGTGCTTATAAGTTATTGATATATTTGATAAATATAAGCTCCTTTCATTAAATAAGGATTTTTTTTAAGAAGTGTAAATGTAACTTTATTTGATCAACTCTTATTGCTTATGAATAATTTTTTTTAAAAAAATTGAGAAATAGTACTTTTTTTTGGGTTACTTATAAGCACAACTTATCAAATGAGTAAATTTTATTTTTTTACATATAAATAAATTTGACCAGTTTATAAACACCCTCTTAGTGATTAACAATAAAATGATTGATAACTATGTTCTATCACTAATTTCATACTAATGGGGGATGTTTTTCGGAGTTAGAAACAATGTGCGGTGATAAGCTTAGTAGGACACATGGAGGCTCTAGGTTACTAGAATAGAGTGATCGTGGTCGACAGGTTGTGATGTGTATTTAATGCAAGAGAGAACCTTTGTACTGGGCGAATCGCATGAGATATGGTACACAGAAGGTCAATCTTTTTGGAGGCACAAGTCATATGACTGAGATTATAAGCAGTTCAAACTCCACAACGTCATTCGAACAACTTCTGAGGGCATTATTACGGCCAAAATCTACAATTAGTCGGCCTAATGGCAGAAGAACGAGAAGTAAGAATGAAGGGAATTATGTCAAAAGTCCACAAGCAAGCAAACCGAGTGGTTGAAGGAAGTAGGGCAACAAGAGTCCATTGCTGAAATCACGGCCTACTTTGATTTCAAGGCCGAACTTCGGCTAGGAGAATATAAGATGGTGCATGGCAAGCACATGTTCTATTTAAATAAGGAAGACTGAGTCTGATAAAACATGCAATGCCAAAACAGAAGGAATGAAAGCGGAGCAAGGAACTCGATTAGTTCTAACCAACTTGAGGATACTGGAGTCACCAGTCTAATGTGAAGATTTCAGATGTAACAATTATAAAAGTGGGTCGAGACCAAGAAGAAAGCGATTTTGCAACCATTGTGCATTTTCCTATATCTATCCCTAAGCTTCGTAGCTCCATAACTTAGTCTTATCCTTAGCTTAGCTCATAGCTTAGTCTTAGTTAGCATAATGTTAGCTTAGTCATATCCCAAACAACATTGTAATTCACTTTTACAGTGTAGATTTTTCTTTTCCACTGTAATTTAGTTTATGGCTTTGTTGTAATTAAGTTTATGGCCTTTCTGGCTTTAGCTGCAATTATCTTTGTGGCTCGGCCCTTACTTTTTATCTAAGCTATAATTAGTTTTTTGGCATGACCAATTCGCTGCAATTAACTTTGTGGTGTAATTTGGTAAATATTTACTTCGTGTTCAATCTAGTTGTTTGAGGGTCCATCTAATTCTAGTTTTTTCCTCTGATTGTAATGAAAGCTTGTTCTTTGGATTCATGGAAATTACGTTGTTCTTACTTTAATTTTTTGTTTGGTTTTCTTTACAATTGAACAACCCATATCTTATTCTTTACAAAGTCCCTGGATGAAGTTTGGGTAGGGGATAAAAAACCCATAATTGTAAAATTGTTTGTGGAAACTCCCGGGCCGAAAAGACATTGTTGTAACATTCGCCCTTCAAGCTCCAGATGCACTTGGCCGAGGCTATGGCCTCAGGTGTATGGCCTGGTAAAGGTTTTTCCAAGCAAACAATATAAAAATGAAGCCTTCAATGAACTCGCAAGGTTGTGTCGTAAAGTGCAAAATAAGAAATGCTATTTTATTACTTACATATATGGTGATAATGAAAGTGAATATGTGAATTCTCTGTTGGGATTATATGCCCTAAAGACCTCTTGTACATGGATATCAAACTAGACATTTGATTATTGTTTATATTTATGAGCATCTTTTATATATACTATCTCTAGTGTATATATGTGATACATTATATAAAGGTCTGATGATATAATCCAATGACTTGTATGTGCAGTGAGACTAGATGCACAGTAGGTCCAAGTCTATTTTTGGATATATATAAAAAAAGATGTCATGGCCAGATGGTAGCTTTAGGCGCTCTACTAAGATAAGGCTTTAGAGGAGATCTACCTAGGTCGTTGAAGGGTCTTTCCAGACTTCACTCCTAGTGCGTGTGTCATGCATTGGACAGGACAATTGTGAGTATATTTTCTAGAAACGTGTCATCATATATAGAAGACAAGATACTCACTGCTTTTGAGTGACCAATGCTCTTAATCTTAAGCATATGTGGATGAGTTGACGAAATTAGGATGCAGCGCTTTAATGTGTCATAAGGATAGTCTTGTGTAACAAGATTGTTTGCCTCACATGTTGGATGTTGTATTCTAATCAATTAGGACATCCATATGCAACAACAAAGTCTATGTGCCCCCTTAGATTTGTCTCATTGGTCATCATAAATCTACATCTAGTGATATTACCTTTTAAGGGTATATCAATTATTTGGCTTGTGAGTCGCTCTCTATCAAGAGATCCATGGCCCATTGGTAATCACTTCTTGGACTATAGATTCCAAGGTTCTAGATGTAGCCTTGGAGGTAATGGTACCTCTTAAATTGGTCTTGACTCTGGGCATACACAGAGGGGTATTTTGGTCATTTCTCTCGCTTGGCTAAAGTCAACAGTTACTTGATATCACTTATTCTTGCTTAGCTAGTAATTGTCTTTGGAGTATGGCTTTGGTCTTTTGGTGGAAATAGACCAAGGTCAAAGTGGCTTTGATGTTGCCAAAGTGGTGGCAACGGTATTTTGGTTATTTTGTTAGCGAAGGGTAATTATGTCTTTTGGTCCCTTCATTAATCACGTTTCCAATTGGAAGTAATTTATTGTGATAATCTAATTATGTAGATGTTTTATTGAGATATGAATTTAATGTAAAGGGAAAAAAGATTTTATCTAAGTTTTTCTTTATTAAATTTATGGGGATTTCAATAGGACAAGAGGGTCCCACATGGATGATCTTATCCACAAGGCATATTCCATTTCTAGAAGGGGGTAAAGGAAGTGTATAATTGTCAACAACTTTGTTCCTAGAACCTTACCTAATTAGGGTTACCATATACTATAAATAGTGAGATTATGGCAAGACCCATTTGAGTCTCTTTGCTATTTTAGAATACATGTGCAGGAATTTTCACATAGCACACTTAGAACACACACTACTCCATACATCTTCATTCTTAGCATTCCTAAGTGCTTGCCCACTATATAGCACTACACATTCAAGCTATTAAAAGGTGATTATAGTGAAGAAGATCAATTGGGAAGTTGTTCGGTGAAGCTTTTGCAAAGCAAGGAGACCATCTACTTATATCTACTAGATTTTTGAAGATATATCACCTTACCCTCTTGATTCTATGTTTATATCATGTTGTGTTTATATGTGCAAATATGCTTTCATTGTTATTTCCGCCAACATATTATATTTTCTTTCCCATTTTTTAAAGCATGATAATCTATAGCCTATGGTATAGCAATCTTGGTCTTAACATTCTTCTTTCTTGCATTTCTATGATGAGCAGGGTATTGAACATAACTTTTCGGTCCCTCGAACTCCTTAACAAAATGGGGTAATAGAGAGGTAGAAACGAACTCTACAAGAAATGATAATGACTATGCTTAAAAAACACAACTTGCTTACATATTTTTGCAGTGAAGTTGTAAACACTGCATTCTATGTGCAAAATAGAATTCTCATTAGATCCATTCTCAACAAACTCCATATGGATTGTGGCATGGTAAGGCTCGTAAGATCTCATATTTTAAGGTACTTGGTTATAAATGTTTTATTTTGAATACCAAAGATCCTTTGCACAAATTCAACGCTAAATCTGATGAAGGAATATTTCTTGGTTATTCAACTAAAAGCAAAGCATTTCATGTATTTAATAAAAGAATGCAAGTTGTAGAAGAATCAATGCATGTTACTTTTGATGAGCCTAATCCATTTGAGCCAAGAAAGAAGATCATTGATGCAGGTGACCTACTAGAGAAGACTGCACAAGAAAAAGAACAAGCAAAGGACAAAGAACCGTCAAATGATAAAGAAGGTGAAATCGAAAATGGTGACTCTCAAGCAAAGGACAATGAAGAGCAATTTCAAGATCTCTACTTGGAAAAAGAACCCATGCCTACCAATCTATCAAAGAGTTGGAAGTTCGTGAAGAATCACCCTAAGGACCAAATTATCAATGATCCATCTAAGGGAGTAAGGACTAGGAGAATATTAATGCTTTTTGTGAGCATGTTGCCTTTGTTTCTCATATAGAGCCAAAAATGTTAATAAATCCCTATTAGATGAAAATTGGATAATTGTCTTGTAAGAAGAACTTAATCAATTTACTAGAAATAAAGTTTAGAAATCAGTTGAAAGACCTAGAGATCGTCTTCTTATTGGCACTAAATGGGTCTTTAGAAATAAGCTAGAAGAATTTGGAAACGTAACTAGAAATAAAGTAAGACTAGTTACACAAGGGTATAATCAAGAGGAAGGTATTGACTATAATGAAACCTTTGCACCTATAGCTAGACTAGAACATATGGAACTTGCATTTGCTTGCCATATGAACTTTAAACCATGTAAAATGGATGTAAAGAGTGTATTCTTAAATGGTCTCAGTCAGGAAAAATTGTATGCCGAGCAACCTCTTGGATTCGAAGATGCATGTTTTCCTAATCATGTGTATGTCTTGAGAAAGCATTATATGACTTGAAACAAGCCCCTCGGGCTTTGTACGAAAGGTTAAATGGCTTCCTAATTAAGAATAGATTTGAGAGAGGTAAACGTGATTCTACTCTGTTCGTAAAAAGAGAGAAAGATGATATTCTACTTGTACAGAAATATACGTGGATGATATTATATTTGGTGCTACTAATGTCTCGTTGTGCAAAAGTTTTTCTAAGTGCATGCATAGGGAATTCGAAATGAATATGGTGAGCGAGTTAACTTTCTTTCTTGGATTGCAAATCAAGTAAACTAAAGAAGGCATCTTTATAAACCAAGCTAAGTAAATGAAGGAATTAATAAAAAGGTTCGGGATGAAGAATGCAGAAGAGATTGGGACTCCTATGAGGCCCTCAATTAAGCTAGATAAAGATGAGTGATGATGTTTTAAAAACCCGCAAGTGTGCGGATTGGAAGTAGTGTAGTGCATGCAAGAGTACGGGTATCGTCTCCTCAGGGAGGCCTCTAACTATATTTTCTAAGTCCTATGTGTCCTAGATTAACTACGTGTAGAAATGAAATTATTTTTGACATTTTTCGAATTTTGAATTGAAGGGAACTCTAAATTAAAGACTAAATTAAACTACCTGAACTAACATGTGCAATAAAAAGACAAACAAACTAGAGAGGAAAAGCTGATTAAATTAATAGAGACGGACTAGGGTGATTACTACTCCATTATGGGGTTGGGATTTTATTCTTGCTTTGAATATTTTGATGGCTTTGATAGCTTCTTTTAGAGGTCCAAACTCATTAACCGTATTATAATTCTCAGTGCAATTCTATCCCTAGGCGGATCTTACTTAGAGCATAGCCTTGTCTTTATTAACTAGGGTTTTAGGGCTTAGTTGGTTGAGACTTATAGATCGGCATGATTAATACACTAACCTAGAGTTTAAACCGTTAACTGTGTTTAAAGCTAAGGCCTAATCTGCCTAAGTTCAACTAAGTGTAATAGTTGACCTATTAGTGTTATTTCATCATAAAGACCACACATTAAAATTAATTATAAGGTCAAGTACAATTAATCAACACCATATAAGGGGATACAAAAAATCAAGAGCATAAAAATACATGTTTCTTCGTTAAGACAATTAATCAAACACATAGACATGCCCGATAATCACCATTAAAAAATAAAAACCAAACATGTATTTAAACTATCAAAATATCCCAAGACAAGTTTTACAATTCTTAACCCATAACAAAAATAGTAATTAACCCTAAAATAAATTTAGCTCAACATGTTAAAAGCTAGAATCAAACTACAATTTAATCTCATAAAAATCAATTCCATGTCCAAGAAATTAAATCTCAAGATTAGAACCTCTTCCCGTTTCAATTTTGTGCAAATTCGTCTTCTTCTCCAAGATTTTTCTCCAATAATTGCTCCAAATTAATCCCAAAAACCCTGCAAAAAATAGCTCCAAATTAGCCCAAGATCAAGTTAAAAGTAAAGAAAATAAAAAGAAAACAAAAGATATTTTTTTTAGAATATCTGGAGTTTTTTCTATTTTTCTGATTTTTTTTTCTCTCTTGGCCTGAGAAGAAGCTGAGATTTTTTTCCTCTGTTACTGTGTGGCTGCTGCTTCTCTACTTTTTTTTTTTTCTTTTCTTCTAGCCTTTTACGTGCATATATATACAAATGGTGTGCAGGTTTACTTTTTGGTAAAAAAAAGTGGGGCTGGGGAGTTGGGAAAGTAATATATTATTATATATTATAATAATAATAATAATATCTTATATGGTAAGTTTGTGTGGTGTGGTGTGCGTGTGTGTATGTTATATGTAAAGTATATATATACATATATAATATATAATGTAGATAATGTACAATATATACATGGTCATCATTTTTTTTCTTCTTCTTTTTTTTTTTAATACTAAATAACTAACCTATAATTATTCTATCTAATTATTAATTAATCTAAAAAAAATTCTTACACTAACTTAATAAATTCTAACCTAATAATGCCCTAACCTATTTAATGAATCTTAATTAAGCCTAACTACTAATTTAATTTAACTACTGAAACTAAATTACTAATTAATCCTATTACCTAATTCCTTTTTAATCAGAATTACTAAAGAAAAGAAATAAATAAAGAAAACAAAATTAAAAAAATAAAAAATAAAAAAATGACACACCACACATAAACACTTAATGAGAATGAATGAGCACTCAAAAACTCGAAATAGACAAAATTAGCACCAAAGCATGTACTCAAACACACTTTAAATCATGCAGTTTACGCTCCAAAAACACACACATCAACACCCCCAAACGTTCTCCTTGCTTGTCCCCAAGCAAGATTACTCCTAAGCTTATATCATGATGCTCAAAGGGTTGCCAAAGTATTGACTTGCTATCTTGACGAATCTAAGGAGTATGAAGGGGTCATTCCTTATCGTAAAAGAGATCTCTAAGCCTTTTTCAGATCCTCCTCTCAATCACAAGGGTTCTTGCACCTCTCAAGAACTTACCAAGTAGTTAGAGCCACCACAAACCTAGGATTCCAACTCACACACCCGAGATGCTGATATTTCGTGCCCCCATCACTAACATGGCCTCCTAACATACACTTAGCCCAAAGATACAAGGAAAAGGGAGAATTGGATCACAATGGCTGGCAATTGGCATAAAAGCCTCATTCACGATACAACGGAACGACGTTCCCGGTGATTGGGGCCCCCGTGAAGTAAGCTTTCAACCAGCACATCCCACCCACTCCAGGCTTAGGGTACTAGGGGAAGAAACCCCCCTCGGGCATACTAACTCGGGTCTCGCCAACCACTTCAAACAGAAAATCAAAGAAAGAGAACAAAACATGTGTCAAATTGACATTGTGCCCTTTGACACTTATTCAACATACTTCATTTTTTTTTTCTTCACATTTTTTCACTTTTCTTCTCATTTTTTTTACTTTTTTTTCTTTTTCTATTTTTTTTATTTTTTTCAATGCATATCATCACCACAACGAAAAGAAAAAGAAGGGCTATGTTACACTAAAAGAACCAATCAAGAAAGAGGACATTCACATCAACAACCTTCTAAAAACACTTTTTCCAACCAAGTTGTGGGGCAACTACAAGGTACATTCTTAGAAGTGCTCATTCCCTACAATTTTCAAAAAGATTCTCTTCAAAGTCCTAGTTCTCCCTCCATTCTATTCACTCCCCACAATACTACCTCATCTTCGCAAATCAATTAAGTCAATCAACAAAAGCCAACACTCCAATTAACAGAGAGATAAACGACTCTATATGCACAAAAAATAAAAAAAATTCACCATTTTGAGCAAAACCATGCAAATCTACCCTTTGTGTCAAAAAATGAAAAACAAAATGGACTTCTACACCCCCAAACCTAAACTTTGTTTGTCCTCAAGCAAATTGCAATCAACCGTGCAAACAAACAAATAATAAATCACACATATGGGAAGTGTGGAAAGGGTAGAAAAATAAGGCCATGAGGATGGAAAGATACAACCTTGTGTTCGTGTGACTTCACAAATGTCAATGAAATTCTAATCATTTACTAACATGTTTCTCATCAATACTCAAACACTCAAAAAGCACACGAGATTAGTAAACACATGCCATGTAAGTCCGCATTGGCATTACAAATAAGAACAAGGATGTATGCAAAAATGGAGAAGGGGAATGCAAGGAATGAGAACAAAGCTCTAGCTATTAAAAGGAAAAGAAAAAAGACAAATACATAAAAACAAAAGGAAAAGAATGAAATTACCAAAATTTAGGTTGCCTCCTAGTAGCGCTAACCATCATGCCGTCATCCAGGCAAGCTCCGTTCATCAAGTGTCATACGAAGGCTCCTGAAGCTCAATGGACTCCACTCGAGCCATGCTCGAGTCAAATGAATGCTTTAGGCGCTGCCCATTCACAGTTAATACTCGTCTGTCCTTTAAGTCTTTGATCTTTACTGCTCCAGAAGGGTAGGCTTCAATGACCTAGTGCGGACCATCCCATTGATTTCTTAGTTTACCTAGAAAGAGCTTCAATCTAGAATTAAATAACCAAACTTTGTCAGTAGGGAAGAAAGATTTCCTAAGGATATGCCTATGATGCATTTTCTTCATTCTCTCTTTATAAAGCTTGGCATTCTCGTACGCCTTATATCTCAACTCCTCCAGCTCAGCTAAGTCAAACTTCCTTTTCTCACCTGCAGCAGACAAGTCAAAATTTAAAGCTTTAATAGCCCAATATGCTCTATGTTCTAACTCGACAAGTAGATGGCAAGCCTTCCCATACACCAACCTATATGGAGACATACCTCTGGGGGTCTTATACACAGTGCAATAGGCCCACAATGTGTCATTTAGTCTGCAAGACCAATCCTTCCTATCAAGCCTAACCATTTTCTCTAAAATAAAATTGACCTCCCTATTTGAAACTTCAACCTGTCTACTTGTCTGAGGGTGATACAGGTAGCAATTTTATGAGTGACTGAATATTTTCTAAGTAAAGCCTCAAGTGTTCTATGGCGAAAGTGCTTTCCTCCATCACTAATCAAGACTTGTGGTACCCCAAGCCTAGAAAAGATGTGCTCTCAAATAAACTTCACCACAACCTTGTGGTCATTGGTTTGCGTAGGGATCGCTTCAACCTACTTGGACACAAAGTCAACAGCCACTAAGATGTATAGATACCCAAAGAAAGGTCAGAATGGACACATGAAATCAATTCCCCAAACATCAAAAAGTTCACACACAAGAATAGGGGAAAAAGGCATCATATTTCTCCTAGAAATATACCCAAATTTTTGACATCTAACACACTTTTTACAAAATTCCTGGGCATCTCTAAAGAGTGTGGGCCAAAAGAATCCACTTTGCAAGACTTTAGATGCAGTTTTCTTTCCTCCAAAGTGACCTCCACACGCCTCACCGTGACACATATTCAAAATACTTTCAAACTTGCTCTTCGGAACACACCTACGAATTACCTGATCCGCACACACCTTAAAGAGATAAGGATCTTCCCAAAAGAAATGCTTAACCTGCGAATAAAACCTATCCTTTTCTCTCTTCTCCCAATGAGGTGGCAATTGACCTATGACAAGATAATTTACTATATGCGCATACCAAGGTGTGTGATGTGAGACAACAAATGATTGTTCATCTGGAAAAGACTCATGAAAAGGGATGGAATCACTAGGGGACTCATGAATAAAACGGGACAAATGATCAGCAACAGAATTGTCACTACCCTTTTTTATCTCTAATTTCTTTGTCAAATTCCTGCAAAAGGAGCATCCTCCTAATCAAGCGGGGTTTAGATTCACACTTAGACAAAAGACACCTCAAAGTCGCATGATCGGTGAAAACTATGACCTTAGACCCAAGAATGTATGATCGAAACTTATCAAGGGAGAACATTACTGCTAGAAGCTCTTTTTCAGTAGTGGTGTAATTTTTCTGAGCCTCATCTAGAGTCTTACTAGCATAGTAGATCACATGAGGCAACCTATCCTTACGTTGTCCTAATACAGCTTCTATGGCAAAATCTGATGCATCACACATAATCTCAAAGGAAGACTGTAATCAGGCGGTTGGATAATAAGGGAAGAGGAAAGCAAGGATTTAAGCCTATCAAAAGCTCTAATACACTCTTCATCAAACACAAATGAAACATCCTGCGCTAAGAGCCTAGACAATGGACGGGCAATTTGGCTAAAATCCTTAATAAACCTACGATAGAAGCCTGTATGGCCAAGGAAAGATCTCACATCCTTAACAGTTTTAGGAACGGGCAACTTCTCTATAAGCTCTACCTTGGGTGGGTCAACTTGGATACCATCAGAAGATATTTACATGACCCAAGACTATTCCTCTCTGCACCATAAAATGTGATTTCTCCCAACTCAGCACAAGATTCATCTTAATACAACGGTCCAGCACTAAAGACAGGTGACTAAGGCATTCATTAAAATTCACTCCAAAGACTGAGAAATCATCCATGAAAGTCTCTAAGTGCCTCTCAATCATATCACTAAAGATAGCCATCATACACCTTTGAAAAGTGGCAGGTATATTACAAAGACCGAACGGCATTCTCCTATAAGCAAATATACCATAAGGGCAAGTGAAGTAGTTTTCTCTTGATCCTGAGGAAACATGGGGATTTGATTGTATCCTGAATACCTATCTAAAAAGTAGTAATAACCATGATCGACTACTCTATCCAAAATCTGGTCAAGGAAGGGTAATGGGAAGTGATCTTTTCTAGGCCTAGAGTTGAGCTTCCTATAATCTATGCACATTCTCCAACCCGTAGGGATTCACGTAGAAACTAGCTCACCCTTATTATTCTCTACCATCGTCATCCCAGACTTTTTTGGTACTACTTGAACAGGATTAACCCACTCGCTATCAAAGATTGGATAAATGATTCTTGCATCTAAGAGCTTAATAACCTCATTTCTCACAACTTCACTCATATGTGGATTAAGTCGTCTTTGCATCTCACGAGAAGGTACTGCACCTTCTTCTAGATGAATCCTATGCATACAAACCGAAGGGTCTATACCTTTTAAATCACCAATCGTCCATCCTATGGCCTCCTTATAATTTCTAAGAACTCCTAGAAGACGTTCCTCATTCTTATTCGACAAATCAGATGCTATAATCATAGGAAGGGTCTCATCAGGTCCTAAGAATGCATATTTCAAGTGCTCAGGGAGGAGTTTGAGATCCAAAGATGGGGAAGACTCAACCGTAGGGGGACCATTAGACACTTCTAAGGGAAGACACTCGAATTGACTAACCTCAATCAATTTCTCAGGCCTAGAGTCAATAGAAGTGGATGTGGAAGCTACATACTTGCTAACAAATGACTTAGAATCAAACTGCCAACCTGCTCTAAGATAGCCTCAACAAATAACTCATCCTAAAAAAACAACATCTTGCAGGCATGCTTCTCTATACACGGATATATAACATCAATGCCAAAACACTCCTTCTCATCATTTATACATGTACTCACTCTATTTGCTGCCTCCGTGACTCTCATAATGGCCTTTAAATTCCCAAACTTAGTCTCTAGTAACCCCAACTTATAATGAATGACTGCATCAGCTGTAGCTAAGAAGGGGCGTCTTAAGAGAACATGTGTAGAGTGCTTAATGTCATGGCCGAAATCCATATCTAAGACAATGAAATCAACTGGATACACAAACTCTCCAACCTGAACCATGACATTCTCTACTATACCTCGTAGTCTCCGCTCAGATCTATCAGCTAACTGCAAAGTAATGTACGTCGGAGATAACTCCCCCAAACCTAGACACTGGTAGACTGAGTAGGGAATTAGATTTACGCTAGACCCTAAATCTAAAAGAGCATGATCAATCGGGGTCTTTCTAATGCAACAAAAAATAGTGAAAGCTCCTAGGTCTTTCAACTTGGGTGGGATACCCGAAGTGCAAATGCTACTCACCTTTTCAGTGAGCTTCACTGTTTTTGGCATGTGGGAATTGTTTCGCTTTCGTGTGCATAGATCTTTGAAGAATTTCGGGTAAGCAGGAATAGACATAATGGCATCAACTAGAGGAAGGTTCACCTTAAGGTCTTTCAAATGCTCTAAGATCTTATTCATCCTCATGTCTTCAATAGATCTGGGCTTCTCTAGCATGGCTGGAAAAAGTGCTCTAGGGACGACATCACTAGATTGTACGGACTGCTTCCCCTCCCTATGTAGAGGGGTACTAATCTCTCATCTCTCTCTTGTAGTCTCCTTTCTCTCATGGTTCCTAACCTCACTAGGCTCTATAAGAACACTAGGTGAGACTTAATTGAATTTTCCTTCTTTCCTACCCTATTGTCAATGACTTTACCACTCTTACATGTAATAATTGCTTTTGCCTGTGCATGAGTGGTGTAAGAGAGATTAGAGGAAAAACTGGATTAACCTCTAGGGTTTACCTCAGGCTAGGCAGACAACTTGCCTGGCTCCTTAGCACTCAACTGACTTGCTAACTAACTTAACTGGGAATTCATCTTAGCCATGTGCTACTGTTGTGACTGAAACATCTATAATAGAAGATCAAACTTATCGTCGCTACTAGGCTGGCTAGAGGATAGTGCAGGAAGTGAAGGTATAGATTGAGTAGGAAGAACAGGAACAGATGGGCGCTGGCCCTATGAGGCACCAAGAAGTTTAGATGGATTTACGTGATAGAAACCTGGTGGATTTGACTGAGCAGGACATGGTTGCTGCTAGAAAGGGACCTGGGGCTGGGAAGACTCAAAGTGATTATTACGCCAAGAAAACTTAAGGTTATCCCTCTACCCCAGATTATATGTGTTCGAGTAGGGGTTATACTCTCTTGAGTACCCCTGTGTAGCATAGACTTGCTCCTGAATGAATTCTGGAAACTATGGTGCTAATGGGCAAGCTATAGTCTCGTGGGAAGACTCAGAACATAAGGCACACACCTTAATGATAGAAGGAGAAGACGATGATACTAGCGGATTAGCCCTACGACCCGGAGTAAGTGCTAAACCTAAGGAAATCAACTAGTCAAGCTTATAGGTTAATGCTTCTGCCTTAGCAAGAAGATCATGGGATGTGCCTACTTCACTAACTCCTCTCCTAGGATTACTTTTACTCGACCTATCTAATGCCATATTCTGAAAAGAATCCTCAGCAACATGCTCTAAAATCCCCCAAGCATCACTAGGTCTCAGATTATAGAATCCTCCACCCAACATGGCATTCATTATCATGTGCTAGGACTCAGTAAGACCCCTAAAGAAGTAATGCAGAAAATCATGGATATTGTACCCATGATGTGGACACTGACTCAATAAATCATTATACCTCTCCCACGTCTCATGGAAAGATTTAAACTTATGCTGAGAAAAGGTCATAATCGAAGCTCAAAGGTCAGCGGTCTTAGCCATGGGATAAAACCTCTGATAGAATCAGGACTAGAGCTAATCCCAAGATGTAATGGCTCAATTAGGCAAGGATTGGAGCCATTGTTTGGCTTTATCCTTGAGGGAGAAAGGGAAAAATCTGAGCCTAATATTCTCTTGAGACATATTTGGAAAATTGAAAGTAAAACAAATCTCCACAAAATCAGTGACATGAGCTAGGGGACTCTCATTACTCCTACCATAGAAAGACGGGAGCATAGCTAATATCCCATGCTCAATCTCAAAACTCGCCTCCCCCAAACCCGGTAGTTGGATGGCCATATTCGGCTCAAAGCCATGAGGAAGGAAGTATTGCCTAAGGGTCATGTCATTGGCTACTTGGCGTGGATTCGGGAGCTTAAGAAGCTCAACGTTCTCATGAAGGGGAACAGCAGGAGGAGGAATGAAAGGAAGAGGAGGATTATCATTCCCATTATGGGGAACAAGAGAAAGGAGATCATTCCTATTTTTTTCCATTTCACCTAGATTGTGTTCTAAGTTCCAAAGATGACAGTGAATTCTCTGTGGTTTAGGATTAAAAGGAACTAAGTTGGGTCTAAGTAAGTGTCTACCAAGTATGCATAAAGAGAAACAAAATCTCCTTCCAACTCTTCAACCCCCAAAACTACAATTTCAACCTAAATCTACAACATAGAAACCACAAGTCCTTAAAAACTAGAAAAGAAAATAACACTAAATAGAACTGCTAAATTAAAGAAAACACAATGCAAAAACAAAATACAAATTGTCACGAAAATAAAAAAGAACAACGAAAACTATACTAGAACAATAATAGAAGTAACAAGACACGTAACCAACTAAAACACACAAATCAAAGAAACTAGCTGTCCCTCCTCGGCAACGGCGCCAAAAACTTGATGATGTTTTAAAAACCCGCAAGTGCACGGCTTGGAAGTAGTTTAGTGTGTGCAAGAGTACGGGTATCGTCTCCTCAGGGAGGCCTCTAACTATGGTTTCTAAGTCCTATGTGTCCTAGAGTAACTACTTATAAAAATGAAATTAGTTTTGAGATTTTTCAAATTTTGAATTGAAGGGAACTCTAAATTAAAGACTAAATTAAACTACCTGAACTAACGTGTGCAATAAAAAGACAAACAAACTAGAGAGGAAAAGCTAATTAAATTAATAGAGGCGGACTAGGGTGATTACTACTCCATTATGGGGTCGGGATTTTATTCTTGCTTTGAATATTTTGATGGCTTTGATAGCTTCTTTTAGAGGTCTAAACTCACTAACTGTATTATCCCTAATTCTCGGTGCAATTCTATCCCTAAGCGGATCTTACTTAGAGCATAGCCTTGTCTTTATTAACTAGGGTTTTAGGGCTTAGCTGATTGAGACTTCTAGATTGGCGTGATTAATACACTAACCTAGGGTTTAAACCATTAACTGTGTTTTAAGCAAAGGCCTAATCCACCTAAGTTCAACTAAGTGTAATAGGTGACCTATTAGTGTTATTTCATCCTAAAGACCACATATTAAACCTAATTATAAAGTCAAGGACAATTAATCAACACCTTATAAGGGGATACGAAAAATTAAGAGCATAAAAATACATGTTTCTTCATTAAAGCAATTAATCAAACACATAGACATGCCCGACAATCACCATTAAAAAATAAAAACCAAACATGTATTTAAACCATCAAAATATCTCAAGACAAGTTTTACAATTCTTAACCCATAATTGAAATAGTAATCAACCCTAAAATAAATTTAGCTCAACATGTTAAAAGCAAGAATCAAACTGAAATTTAATCTCATAAAAATCAATTCCTTGTCCAAGAAATTAAATCTCAAGCTTAGAACCTCTTACCGTTTCAATTTTGCGCAAATCCGTCTTCTTCTCCAATAATTGCTCCAAATTAATCCCAAAAATCCTGCAGAAAACAGCTCCAAATTAGCCCAAGATAAAGATAAAAAGTAAAGAAAATAAAAAGAAAACAAAAGATATATTTTTTTTAAAGAATTTTCTGGAGTTCTTTTCTATTTTTTCTGATTTTTTTTTCTCTTGGCCTGAGAAGAAGTTGAGATTTTTTTCCTCTGTTACTGTGCGGCTACTACTTCTCTGCTTTTTTTTTTCTTTTCTTCCAGCCTTCTACGTGTATATATATATATATATATATATATATATATATATATATATGCACACACACACACATATACATGTGCTGTGTAGGTTTACTTTTGGTAAAAAAAGTGGGGGAGGGGGGATAAGGAAAGTAATATATTATTATATATTATAATAATAATAATATCTTATATGGTAATTTTGTGTGGTGTGCTCTGTGTGTGTGTATGTTATATGTAAAGTGTGTGTGTGTGTGTATATATATATATATATATATATATATAATGTAGATAATATACAATATATACATGGTCTTCAAGGTTTTTTCTTCTTCTTTTTTTAATACTAAATAACTAACCTATAATTATTCTAACTAATTATTAATTAATCTAAAAAAAATCCTTACACTAACTTAATAAATTCTAACCTAATAATGTCCTAACCTATTTAATGAATCTTAATTAAGCCTAACTACTAATTTAATTTAACAATCGAAACTAAATTACTAATTAATCCTATTAACTAATTCCTAATTAATCAGAACTACTAAAGAAAAGAAATAAATAAAGAAAAGAAAATTAAAAAAATAAAAACTGACACACCACACAAACACTTAATGAGAACAAAGAGCACTGAGAAACTCGAAATAGACAAAATTAGTACCAAAACACGCACTCAAACACACTTTAAATCATGCAATTTACTCTCCAAAAACACACACATCAATGAGAACGGTAGGGCGGTTGATGAGAAACTCTATCGAGGTACGATCAGAAACCTTCTATAATTAATAGTATCTAATCTTGATATAATGTTCACTGTTTGTCTATGTGCAAGATTCCAATCCAATCCCAAGGAATTCCACTTAATTGATGTGAAACGTATAATTAGATGTCTTAAGGGAACTTGTAATCTTGGTTTATGGTATCCTAAAAGAACCTCTTTTGACTTATATGGTTTTTCTGATACGGATTTTGCTGGATGTAAGGTAGATCACAAAAGCATTAACGGTACATGTTAATTCCTCGGTCATTCTTTGATTTCATGGTCTAGTAGAAAATAAAATAGTGTTGCCTTATCTACTATTGAAGTCAAGGATATAGTTGCTGGTAGTTGTGTAGCTCAAATTCTTTGGATGAAACAAAAATTGATTGACTATGGCTTGCATTATGGTTGTGTGCTTATTTATTGTGATAACACAAGTGCTATTAATCCAACTAAAAATCCAATCCAACATTCTACGACAAAACACGTCGAGATTAGGCACTACTTCACTAGGAATCATGTTTAAAAAGGAGATATTATGCTCAAATTTGTTGATACTTTGCATCAAGTTGTTCATTTTTTCACAAACAGTTGCATGAAGAATAATTTTGCAACATTAGAAGAGAAATCGATATGCAAAACTTTGAGTAAATTGCATCTTCCAATGATATTCATAGCATAATTGCTTCTTAAACCATTCCTGAATGCCTTGATTTGTTATAATCATATGAAGTTAATTTTGGGGTGCCTAAGGCAGTATTGTGGCTTATATTTGATTGCATACTCAAAAATATTGAAATTTCACATTTTTCCACTAGTCGAAAGCCCCAATTGGTTGCCTGACTTAAGTTTGCACTAATTGACATCAATTCTGTGCTGCACCAATTGACATCAGGTCTATGCTCTCTGCCATATGCCGGACGTCTAAGCCGGCTGTTCTCTAGTGCTAGCTAGGCGCCTGACCCTTTGTTGGCTTCAAACTCAAGAATTCTTTTCAATCTGATTTTTTACTCCTTTCTTACCATATCCTTCCTTCTCTAAGCCTTGTCGGAATTCCATTTAACCCTCCACATTCTCTTACACACTCTCAATCAGAGATTGTGTCTCCTTCAACACATTCTTCTTATACCATGGCTAAATAAGCACCACTTCTACGCACTAGAAGCATATGCGAAGCCGAGCTAAGAGCCAAAAAGGCCATCAAAGAACAATTACACAATAGAAAAAATGTTGAACTAGAAATTATCACTATTGATGGTAATTCAACCGAAGAGTCCTCCATAAATCCTCCATGCCAAGTTGTCAAGAAACTCAAGTTTGATGAAGTTTCTACTCCAAAACCACCTATCTGAGTTCTTGATGATTTAATTGATAGAACCTTTTATACTTCATTAGCTTCTATCATGTTTCTTTAGTTACCTTTGGCTTATGACTTTACCCTTCTTTTTTATGATGCCAAAGGGGAAGAAGATGACTTCTATTGATTTTACTTTAGTTATGCTTTAATTCAACTCTATGATGTGGTTTAGTTTTGACTATTATGAATGATTTATGATTTATCATGAAATTTCCTTGAATGTCTTTGCATTATCTATGTGCTTACATAAGGGGGAGTTATACCTATTAAAAACTTCATTTATTCTTTCATATGCACTTATGCAAGGGGAATTTTCATGTTATGAATCACTTGTTTGAACATGAGTATAGATATTTGTCACCATAAAAATGGGAAGTTTGTTAGCATTATATGGTTTGTAATTAATGTTTTGATAATGCAAATAAAAGATTGGTTATAATTCATAATGATTTTGCCTTGGATAAATTACATGACTAGGGATGAATGAGTTGATAGATAAAAGGCTATGAATTGATTGAATGGACTCTCTTATAGATTGACTGCTTTATATTGATTATCTATGAAATTATTCCTTTTGCTGAGCTATGTCTTGCAAAGTTTGATTCTTGAGGAAAGCCTGTGATTTTGAAGGTAAAAGACCATGCAAGGAATTTCAAATCAAGAATAAAAAGAGACATAAGGCCGAAGACACGAAGACCGAAGGGGTACCGACTTGTTTCTTATGTTCTTGCTCTTATTGTGTATATCATTGAATTAATTTCTAAAGCTCATGCTCTTTTAAAATCATCCTTTTCATAACCTTCAAAATGGTTTTTAATTTCCTAAACATGTTTTCTTGGAATCTTAAAATTGCATAGTAAATCTTGTTTGAAAAATATTTGTTTGCACACCTAATCTTGGAAAGTTTGGAAACAAATCCTTGACTTTTGAAATTGTTTCTCCATTGTCAAATCTTCTTGAGATTCAAAAATTAATCTCAAAATTAGTGTCAAACTTTTCATTCTTGTTTTGAATCCCTATTACTGCTCTTTTAAATTGCCAAAATATTGTTTGTTAAACATGGATTTGAAATAACTCAAAAAAAGATCAAAATCAGTGTTTTCTACTATGGGTCGGATCTCTTAGTTGGTCTACCAACTTTGACCATGAGCAACTGCCCCTGAACTAGAACGTCCTGGACTTTATCGGACTCCCAGGTTGGGCAACCAACTTGTGCGACAAAGGGAAAACAGAACATCAGAGGTATTGGCCTGGCGCAACCATTGGTCAACCGACCTTATTTTGTAGCATTTTAAAATCTAGCTGTTTGAACATATTTGGCAAGATTTTCATTACACTCTCACCCGACACAATTTTCTTTCTATCATGGATCTTTAACAGCTCTTTCAAACACTATATATACACCTTTCTAAGGCTTTTAAACATGCACTTGAGCATTACAAACATTCTTGAGCTTTAGATTATTTATTTATTGAGTTGTACAATAGCTATACATTTTCATATTTATTGAGTTGAGGTTGAGCAAAATTTGTATTCTTTCTTATCATTATCAATTGTAATTACACTCTATAGCTAGGATAGATTGGCAATTGAGTTATTAGTTTGAGAGGAGTGTGGAAATTTTTAGTGAGGTGCTTTCACTGGCGTTCTTTATAGGGTGCTTCAAAGAGTTACCAACAAGTTGGTTTATACGTCACTAACACTTGAAGGAGTATCATTAGTGAAAGAGGTTGAAGTTTTAAGGGGAGAATCCTTAGGTGGTAGACGTAGGCTCTATCAAACCACCTAAAAATCTAATGCATTCCATTTCTTTCTCTTCCTATCTCAATTACTTTTATATTGCTTGCAACCTATTTGATAAATTGCTTGTGTGAAGATTATATGTTCTCTTGATTTTGAAGTTGCATTGAAATGAATTAATTTTTGCAAAAGTACCATAATCTTAATTTATCCCTCTTTTAAGATTATTTGCCTGATAACAAATGCTATTTGTTGTCCCAACAACCTTGGTGATTGTCGAAGTGATTGGGGTAGCTAGTGTCAAGAACTGCTTCTCCAAACTTGAATTCTTCATTTTCCCTTTGTGCCATGGCCGTTGGTTCTTCTAATTCCTTCATTTAGAGACATAGCTTTCATCTCAAATTCTTCAATTTTTGCATATAGGTCCTGGACAAGGCTATTAGATTCCATATTTTGGTTTGAACATTTTTATAGCATTTTAGATTTCAAGAAAATGACTTTCTGCTCTTAGTATCACTAGTTGGAGGTTCCCATAAATGACAGGAAATTGTAGATGGTTGAATCTACAATTATGATCTCAGACCTCGTGAGAGCCTAGTCCAAGGCCCTCTTTTGTGGGAGATGAGATGCCAGTGATACAAGAGAGTCATAAGTTGTTCGGAATGAGATGGATAGTACCCCCTTCCTCTAGGGCATGTTCTTGACCTTAATTATAACGGGTTGGATCCCTAAATTGTAGTTCTCGACCTTACAAAGAATATATGGTATGTTACTTTGATCTACTGACACATATATTGCTTTGGGTTTAGCTCTTAGTTTCCCTGGATTTTTTCTGCAATTTATTTGTTTTTCGTTTCCATTTTTTCTTTCTTTTTCCTTTGTTTCTCTGCGTCAGAACCCTTTCTTGATGACTTGGCCTACAAACAGCTTGTGGGCTCGACTAAGCCAGAAGCTATTCCTGCGGCATTGATACATGATGCTGTAGCTAGTTGGTTTTTGTAGGTGAGCTTTACATCTTTCAGTTTTATTTCGTTGCATGGAGTTGCCTTGCTGCAATCAAATTTCACTGCGACTTTGTTGCCGATGATCCATGGATGTCTTCATACGTAACATCTCTTATCTCTACTCCTAAGTTCTGTCATGTAATTGGCAAAGGATAAATCGTCATAATCTAAACATATATAGAGCCTGTTTGGCAAAGGGGTATTTTTTTTTGGTGCTTATAAGCAAAAAAATAAGTAGAGCCAAACAGGCTCCTAATCAATGTAATTCATGTACTGTTCAAGGCCAGTTTAAATGTATGCTATTCTTTTAAGCAAACCATGAGTGTGCTTCAATGCAAATCAAAGCTTATCCTCTTAGAATTTGAAGGCATTTAAACCATTGATTCCTTTTTTTTTAAAAAAAAATCACCATTACGGTTATATAAAACAATCATTAACGGTCTAAATGTCTTTTAGAATAACGTTATAAGAAGACCTAAACGACCGATAAGGAAGATGTACCTTGCCAGGACAGTTTATGTTATCTGGGCAGTAATTTTGGTCAATGACAATAGGATTTTGGACGTTAACCATAGTGGCATGCTGGAAGAGAACATCCTTGACAAAGCCAGTGCTTTCTCTGCCCCATGTCTTAATCCTCACACCATTTGTTGTATCCTTAAATGAAACATGTGTTACTGTCACATTTTGCACACCTTCCTCTCGTGAATCCTTGCCTAGACTCCCAATACTGCATCAAACAACACGAGTTTCATTAGCATTAAGCATAAACAATAACTCTACCTTTTACATCATCCTGCGATCCAAGGTAATTTAATTTTATTCGGGTTTAGAGTTCTTTAACGTTATAATGATAAAATTGACATTTAATGATAATAAACTATATACATTGGTTCTGGTTCAGTTTTATTCACCTGATGCTGTGGCCAGGGTTGCAAGCAATATTCTCGATCCACAAGTTAGTAGTGCCTGGACCAATTGAGATGCAATCATCACCCGTACCAATCTTAGAGTTCAAGATGGTTTTCTTTACAATTGAGCAACCCATATCTTGTTCTTTACAAAGTCCCTAGATGAAGTTTGGGAAGGAGATAAGGAACCCACAATTGTAAAATTGTTTGTGGAGACTCCTAGGCTGAGAAGGCATTGTTATAAGGTTCGCCCTTCAAGCTCCAGACGCACCTGGTTGAGGCTATGGCCTCGAGTGTGTGACTTGGTAAAGGTTTTTCCAAGAAAACAATATAAAAATGAAGCCTTCAATGAATTCACAAAGGTTGTGTCACAAAGTGCAAAATGAGAAATGCTATTTTATTACTTACATACGTGGTGACAATGAAAGTGAATATGTGAATTCTTTGTTGGGATTGGATGCCCTAAAGACCTCTTGTACATGGATATCAAACTAGACATTTGATCATTGTTTATATTTATGAGCATCTTTTATATATACTATCTTTGGTGTATATGTGTGATACATTATGTAAAGGTCTGATAATAAAATCCAATGACTTGAATGCGCAGTGAGACTAGACGCACAGTAGGTCCTAGTGTATTTTTGGATATATCAAAAAAGATGTCATAGCTAGATGGTAGCTTTGGGTGCTCTACTAGGATAAGGCTATTGGGGTGATATACCTAGGTCATTGAAGGGTCTTTCTGGACTTCGCTCCTAGTGCGTTTGTCATGCATTAGACAGGACAATTGTGAGTATGTTTTCTGGAACTGTGCCATCATATATAAAAACAAGATACTCATTGCTTCCGAGTCACTAATACTCTTAATCTTGAGCGTATATGGATGAACTGACGAAATGAGGGTGCAACACTTTGATGTACTATGAGGAAAGTCTTATGTAATAAGCTTGTTTACTTCACATGTTAAATGTTGTATTCTAATAAATTAAGACATCCATATGCAACAACAAAGTCTATGTGCCCCCTTGGATTTGCCCCATTGGTCATCATACATCTAGATCTAGTGATATTACCCTTTAGTGATATATCAGTCATTTGGCTTGTAGGTTGCTCCTTATCAAGAGATTCGTTTGGTGATCACTTCTTGGACTAGAGATTTCAAGGTTTTAGATGTAGCCTTGGAGGTAATGGTACCTCTTAAACTAGCCTTGACTATGGGTATACAAAGAACGGTATTTTGGTCATTTCTCTAGCTTGGTCAAAGACAGCAGTTACTTGATATCACCTGTTCTTGCTTAGCCTGCAATTGTCCTTGGAATACGGCTTTAGTCTTTTGGTGGAAATAGACAAAGGTCAAAGTGGCTTGATGTCGCCGAAGTGGTGGCAAGTGTACTTTGGTTATTTTGGTAACCAAGAGTAATTATGTTTTTTGGTCCCTTCATTAATCATGTTTCCAATTGGAAGTAATTTATTGAGATAATCTAATTATGTAGATGCTTTATTGAGTTATGAATTTAATGTAAAGGGAAAAAGGATTTTATCCAAGTTTTTCCTCATTGCATTTCAATAGGACAAGAGGGTCCCACATGGATGATCTTATCCACAAGGCATATTCCATTTCTAGAAGGGGGTAAAGGAAGTGTATAATTGTCAACAACTTTGTTCCTAGAACCTTACCTAATTAGGGTTACCATATACTATAAATAGTGAGATTATGGCAAGACCCATTTGAGTCTCTTTGTTATTTTAGAATACATGTGCAGGAATTTTCACATAGCACACACACTACTCCATACATCTTCATTCTTAGCATTCCTAAGTGCTTGCCCACTATATAGCACTACACATTCAAGCTATTAAAAGGTGATTATAGTGAAGAAGATCAATTGGGAAGTTGTTTGGTGAAGCTTTTGCAAAGCAAGGAGACCATCTACTTATATCTACTAGATTTTTGAAGATATATCACCTTACCCTCTTGATTCTATGTTTATATCATGTTGTGTTTATATGTGCAAATATGCTTTCATTGTTATTTCCGCCAACATATTATATTTTCTTTCCCATTTTTTAAAGCATGATAATCTTTAGCCTATGGTATAGCAATCTTGGTCTTAACATTCTTCTTTCTTGCATTTCTATGATGAGCATGGTATTGAACATAACTTTTCGGTCCCTCGAACTCCTCAACAAAATGGGGTAATAGAGAGGTAGAAATGAACTCTACAAGAAATGATAATGACTATGCTTAAAAAACACAACTTGCTTACATATTTTTGCAGTGAAGTTGTAAACACTGCATTCTATGTGCAAAATAGAATTCTCATTAGATCCATTCTCAACAAACTCCATATGGATTGTGGCATGGTAAGGCTCGTAAGATCTTATATTTTAAGGTACTTGGTTATAAATGTTTTATTTTGAATACCAAAGATCCTTTGCACAAATTCAACGCTGAATCTGATGAAGGAATATTTCTTGGTTATTCAACTAAAAGCAAAGCATTTCGTGTATTTAATAAAAGAATGCAAGTTGTAGAAGAATCAATGCATGTTACTTTTGATGAGCCTAATCCATTTGAGCCAAAAAGAAGATCTTTGATGCAGGTGACCTACTAGAGAAGACTGCACAAGAAGAAGAACAAGCAAAGGACAAAGAACGGTCAAATGATAAAGAAGGTGAAATCGAAAATGGTGACTCTCAAGCAAAGGACAATGAAGAGCAATTTCAAGATCTCTACTTGGAAAAAGAACCCATGCCTACCAATCTATCAAAGAGTTGGAAGTTCGTGAAGAATCACCCTAAGGACCAAATTATCGATGATCCATCTAAGGGAGTAAGGACTAGGAGTAATATTAATGCTTTTTGTGAACATGTTGCCTTTGTTTCTCATATAGAGCCAAAAATGTTAATAAATCCCTATTAGATGAAAATTGGATAATTGTCTTGTAAGAAGAACTTAATCAATTTACTAGAAATAAAGTTTAGAAATCAGTTGAAAGACCTAGAGATCGTCTTGTTATTGGCACTAAATGGGTCTTTAGAAATAAGCTAGAAGAATTTGGAAACGTAACTAGAAATAAAGTAAGACTAGTTACACAAGGCTATAATCAAGAGGAAGGTATTGACTATGATAAAACCTTTGCACTTGTAGCGAGATTAGAACATATGGAACTTGCATTTGCTTGCCATATGAACTTTAAATTATATCAACTGAATGTAAAGAGTATATTCTTAAATGGTCTCATTGAGGAAAAAGTTTATGCTGAGCAACCTCCTAGATTTGAATATGCATGTTTTCCTAATCATGTCTATAGACTTGAGAAAGCATTATATGATTTGAAACAAGCCCCTCGAGCTTTGTATGAAAGGTTAAGTGGCTTCCTAATTAAGAACGAATTTGAGAGAGGTAAACTTGATTCTACTCTGTTCATAAAAAGAGAGAAAGATGATATTCTACTTGCACAAAAATATACATGGATAATATTATATTCGGTGCTACTAATGTCTCATTGTGCAAAAGTTTTTCTAAGTGCATGCATAGGGAATTCGAAATGAATATGATGAGCAAGTTAACTTTTTTCCCTAGATTGCAAATCAAGTAAACTAAAGAAGGCATCTTTATAATCCGAGCTAAGTAAATGAAGGAATTAATAAAAAGGTTTGGAATGGAGAATGCAAAAGAGATTGGGACTCCTATAAGCCCCTCAATTAAGCTTGATAAAGATGAGAATGGTAGGACGGTTGATGAGAAATTTTACCGAGGTACGATCGGAAGCCTTTTATAATTAATAGTATCTAGTCCTGATATAATGTTTGCTATTTGTCTATGTGCAAGATTCCAATCCAATCCCAAAGAATGCCACTTAATTGCTGTGAAACGTATAATTAGATGCCTTAAGGGAACTTGTGATCTTGGTTTATGGTATCCTAAAGGAACCTCTTTTGACTTATATGGTTTTTCTGATATTAATTTTGCTGGATGTAAGGTAGATTGTAAAAGCACTAAAGGTACATGTCAATTCCTTGGTCATTCTTTGATTTCATGGTTTAGTAGAAAACAAAATTGTGTTGCCTTATCTACTAGGCCTAGTATATAGCTACTGGTTGTTGTGCAGCTCAAATTCTTGAGATGAAACAAAAATTGATTGACTATGGATTGCATTACGGTTGTGTGCACATTTATTGTGATAACACAAGTGCTATTAATCTCACTAAAAATCCAATCCAACATTCTAAGACAAAACACATCGAGATTGGGCACTACTTCACTAGGAATCATGTTAAAAAAGGAGATATTATGCTTGAATTTGTTGATATTTTGCATCAAGTTGTTGATATTTTTACAAACAGTTTCATGAAGAAAAATTTTGCAACATTAGAAGAGAAATTGATATGCAAAACTTTGAGTAAATTGCATCTTCCATGATGTTCGTAGCATAATTGCTTCTTACAACATCCTTGAATGCCTTGATATGTTATAATCATGTGAAGTTAATTTTGAGATACCGAAGGCAGTATTATGGCTTATATTTGATTGCATACTCAAAAACTCTGAAATTTCACATTTTGCCACCAATCGAAAGCCCTAGCTGGTCGCCCGACTTAAGTTTGCACCGATTGACATCAATTCTATGCTCTCTACCATATGCCAAACACCTAAGCCAGTTGTTCTCTGCTGCTAGCCGGGCGCCTGACCTTTTGTTGCCTTGAAACTCAAGAATTCTTTGCGATCCGATTTTTTACTTCTTTCTTACCATATCCTTCCTTCTCAGAGCCCTCTCTAAATCCTATTTAACCCTCCACATTCTCTTGCACACTCTCAATCAAAGATTTTGTCTCCTTTAACACATTCTTCTTATACCATGACTAAACAAGTACCACATCTACGTACTAAAAGCATACAAAAAGCCGAGCTAAGATCCAAAAAAGCCATCAAAGAACAATTACGCAACAAAATACATGTTGAACTAGAAATTATCACCATTAATGGTGATTCAACTGAAGTGTCCTCCATATATCCTCCATGCCAAGTGGTCAAGAAACTCAAGTCTGATGAATTATCTACTCCAAAACCATCTATCTGCATTCTTGATGATTTAGTTGTTTGAACTTTTTATAGTTCATTAGCTTCTATCATGTTTCTTTAGTTACCTTTGGCTTATGACTTTACCCTTCTTTTTGATGATGCCAAAGGGGAAGAAGAGAACTCCTATTGATTTCTATTGATGTTAATTTAGTTATGCTTTAATTTAGCTTTATGACATGGTTTAGTTTTGACTATTATGAATGATTTATGATTTATCATGAAATTTCCTTGAATGCCTTTGCATTATCTATGTGCTTACATAAGGGGGAGTGCTACCTATTAAAAACTCCATTTATTCTTTCATATGCACTTATACAGGGGGAGTTTTCACGTTATGAATCACATGTTTGAACATGAGCATAGATATTTGTCATCATCATAAAGGGGGAGATTGTTAGCATTATATGGTTTGCAATTAATGTTTTGATAATGCAAATAAAAGATTGGTTGTGATTCATAATGATTTTGTCTTGGATAAATTACATGACTATGGTTGAATGAGTTGATAAATAAATGGCTACGAATTGATTGTATGGACTCTCTTATAGATTGAATGCTTTATATTGATTATCTATGAAATTATTCCTTTTGTTGAGCTATGTCTTGCAAAGTTTGATTCTCGAGGAAAGCCCGTGATTTTGAAGATGGAATTTCAAATCAAGAACAAATAGAGATATAAGGGCAAAGATGTGAAGACATAAGGGGTACCGACTTGTTTCTTATGTTCTTGCTCTTATTGTGTATATCATTGAATTAATTTCTAAGGCTTATGCTCTTCAAAATCATCTTTTTCATAACCTTCAAAATGGTTTTTAATTTCCTAAACATGTTTTCTTGGAATCTTAAAATTGCATAGTAAATCTTGTTTGAAAAATATTTGTCTGCACACCTAATCTTAAAAAATTTTGGAAACAAATCCTTGACTTTTGAAATTGTTTCTCCATTGTCAAATCTTCTTGAGATTCAAAAATTATTCTCAAATTGAGTGTCAAACTTTTCATTCTTGTTTTGAATCCCCATTATTGCTCTTTCAAATTGCCAAAATATTGTTTGTTAAACATGGACTTGAAATAAATCAAAAAAAGATCAAAATCAATGTTTTCTGCTATTAGTCGAATCTTTTAATTGGTCTGCCGATTTTGACCATGAGCAACTGCCCTTGAACTAGAATGTTCTGGACCCTACCGGACTCCCAGGCTGGGTGACCGAGGAATAACATAACATCAGAGGTATTGGCCGGGCGCATCCACTGGAAGACCAACCTTATTCTGCAGAATTTTAAAATCTAGCCGTTTGAACACATTTTGGCAAGATTTTCATTACACTCTCACCCTACACGATTTTCTTTCTATCATGGATCTTTAACAGCTCTTCCAAACACTATATATACATCTTTCTAAGGTTTTCAACATGCACTTGAGCATTACAAACGTTCTTGAGCTTTAGATTATTTATTTATTGAGTTAAAATCCAGTGCATTCCATTTCTTTCTCTTCCTATCTCAATTACTTTTATATTGCTTTCAACCTATTTGATATATTCTTTGTGTGAAGATTATTTGTTCTCTTGATTTTGAAGTTGCATTGAACTGAATTAATTTTTGCAAAAGTACCATAATCTTAATTTACCACCTTTTTAAGATTATTTGCCTCTTAACAAATGCTATTTGTTGTCCCAACAACCTTCGTGATTGTCGAAGTGATTGGGGTAGCTAGTGTAAAGTATTGCTTCTCCATACTTGAATTCTTCATTTTGCTTCTGCATCATTGCCCTTTGTTCTTTTGATTCCTTCATTTAAAGACATAGCTTTCATCTCAAATCTTTCAATTTTTGCATATAGGTTATAGACAAGGCTATTAGATTCGATATTTTGGTTTGAACATTTTATAGCGTTTTAGATTTCAAGCAAATAGCTTTATGCTCTCAGTATCACTAGTTTGAGGTTCGCATAAATGACAACAAATTGTACACCGTTGAATCTACAATTATGATCTCAAACCTCGCGAGAGCCTAGTCCAAGACCATCTTTTGTTGGAGATGAGATGCCAGTGATGCAAGAGAGGCATAAGTTGTTTGGAATGAGATGGATAGTGCCCCTCCCTCCTCTACGGCACGTTCTCGACCTTAATTATAACGGGTTGAATCCCTAAATCGTAGTTTTTTGAACACGTATAGTATCTCGCTTCTATGATTCAGACCTGAAAGTCATCTTACCCTAGTTACCCGATGTCCAATAACCATGCAGGTTGATCCCCGGGATTTGCCTCTAACCGAAGGGGTCGTCCGACGGCTTTTTGTGAGATTGGATCCACACCCACATGTATCGTCTCCTAGGATCGGCTTGGGCCAAAAGCGTCCATTACGAGCCTTTTGCAGACTTGGGCCAATACATATATTACTCTTTTTCCATTATTCATTTATCACAACCATCGGCTCGGTCAAAGAAAGCAAGAAATAAAATAAAAATTCTGTTGATTTGGCATACAATTAGATATAGGCGTAAAGGACAGTAAACAAATGACAAAAAAAGGAGGTGATATTTATCAATAATCAAATTTAATTCATTTCAATAAGGGAACAATATTTTAATTTTTCACAAAATTCATGGAAGTTATATTACAGCCAGAAAGGCTATCTTAGATTCTGTACTCCTTGCAAAGCCAGGCGATCGCAAAGGGAGCAACACCACGGGCTCAAGCAAGAAGTTTCATTTTACGAAGAATATATAGTACGTTACTTTGATCTACTGACACATATATTGCTTTGGGTTTAACTATTAGTTTCCCTGGATTTTTTCTGCAATTTATTTGTTTTTCGTTTTCCCTTTTTTCTTTCTTTTTCCTTTGTTTCTCCGGGTCAGAACCCTTTCTTGATGACTTGGCCTACAAACAGCTTGTGGGCTCGACTAAGCCAGAAGCTGTTCCTCCGGCATTGATACATGATGCTATAGCTGGTTGGTTTTTGTAGGTGAGCTTTACATCTTTCAGTTTTATTCCGCTGCACGGAGTTGCCTTGCTGCAATCAAATTTCATCGCGACTTTTGTTGCCGATGATCCATGGATGTCTTCATACGTAACATCTCTTATCTCTACTCCTGAGTGCTGTCATGTAATTGGCAAAGGATAAATCGTCACAATCTAAACATATATAGTGCCTGTTTGGCGAAGGGGTATTTCTTTTTTTTTTTTTAAGTGCTTATAAGCAAAGAAATAAGCAGAGCCAAACAGGCTCATAATCAATGCAATTCATGTACTATTCAAGGCCAGTTTAAATGTATGCTATTCTTTTAAGCAACCATGAATGTGCTTCAACGTAAATCAAAGCTTATCCTCTTAGTGATTCCTTTTTTTTTTTAATCACCATTACGGTTAGATAAAACAATCATTAACGGTTACCTTGCCAGGACAGTTTATGTTATCTGGGCAGTAATTTTGGTCAATGACAATAGGATTTTGGACATTAACCATAGTGGCATGCTGGAAGAGAACATCCTTGACAAAGCCAGTGCTTTCTCTGCCCCATGTCTTAATCCTCACACCATTTGTTGTATCCTTAAATGAAACGTGTGTTACTGTCACATTTTGCACCCCTTCCTCTTGCGAAGCCTTGCCTAGACTCCCAATACTGCAACAAACAGCACGAGTTTCATTAGCATTAAGCATAAATGATAACTCTATCTTTTACATCATTCTACGGTCTAAGGTAATTTAATTTTATTTGGATTTAGAATTCTTTAACACTATAATGATAAAATTGACATTTAACGATAATAAACTATATACATCGGTTCTGGTCCGGGTTTATTCACCTGATGCCGTGGCCAGGGCCGCAAGCAACATTCTCGATCCACAAGTTAGTAGTGCCTGGACCAATTGAGACGCAATCATCACCCGTACCGATCTTAGAGTTCAAGATGGTGACGTCCGATGATAATTGGACGTGAATTCCATCTGTGTTGGGGCTATTGCCGGAGGCCAACACTTTGACTGATTGGACCTTCACGTTGTGGCACTCATTGATGACAATGTGGAAGATTTGGCTGTTTACTGAAGTCAATCCAGCGATTAATATTTTTTTCGACTTTGCGAATCCCAATGTCTGCGAGCAATATGCAAACGTACAACTCACATTTAGTAAAATTGTTTAAAACTATCCCCAAAGAATTTGTACAATATATGAACCATTGTTTAAGCAGGTTATTGGTCAATCCTTGAGTTTGAACTTTTGTACAACCTTTTCGAAGTCAACTTGCACCTATTTCTTCCTCAATCTGTTACCATTATTCTTGCTAACCAAGAATGCTAAAAAATAAAAAAAAATAAAGGGGGGGGGGGGGATAGAAACTTTTTGAAATGATTAACCACCCCACTTCCCCACTAGCATCAGTTATGCCCACTAACACCCTGGACACCTCATATGAGAAAGGTAATGGAAAATGAAACTAATATTTTAGCTAATTAGAATGCAATTTGACTCCTCTTGTAATATTATTATGAAAAAAAAATTAATGGGGTAAATTATGTAATATAAGATCTTTCTTTTTTCTTTTTGGCTGTAACAGCGCCTTTCTCCGGAAGTTTTGTTAACAGCACATGCACTGCATTGAGAAGTAAAATGGTTGAAGCCTGAAATGAAGTTAATTGCATTTAAGAGCATACCGTAGCACCCCTTGGGCAATTGTCGCCGCCGGCAGCCTTGCATGCCCACAAACCTTTGCCTTGGCCATCAAGCTTGCCACCAAGAATGGTAACTCCATTGACACCCTGAAAGAAAAGCCAGTACGTAGCGTTTCCAAGAGCGCGAAAATCAGATGGAGCCACAAGAGTACCGAAAATCTTAAACGTTATAGCTCTATTCTTGCATTCTCCCTTGAAATGAATCGCTTGAAGTAATAAGTACCTCCCTCGAGGGACATAGATTATGGCTGGCTGGGCAGAGCCACAAGCTGCTGCCCACGCATTTACAAAAGACTCACTTGAATCAGTCTTGCCATCAGGCTTTGCTCCTAAGTCCAACACATTGTAAGTGTTGACACTAATTTTAGCCAATGATAGTTTAACACAAATGAAGAGAAGCAGAAGAAACAGACCATTGTTGTTTTCCATTTTCATGTTTGTCTTTTTTTGTATGTTTTTTTTTGTATATGAGAGAGAGATTTGGATGATGAGAAGTTGCAGTTTAAGCAAGGAATTTATAGAGGAACGTGAATGCAGTATAAGGTATGGCTTAGAAACTGAAAAGTGGAAGACGAATGCAATTTAAGTGAGCAACCAATTGAAACAAGGTTAAGCAACCAATGCCGAAATTGATACGGGGATTTATGTAGCTTCGCGTGTCATATGAACCAGAAAGTATCTTGCATTACAAATAAACTTTTTAAAAAGCATTTTGCATCTAGACCAATGAAAATAGTGTTTTCGGGAGAGATTGGCACGATTATTAAAAATAAGGGCAAATTTAGAATATTTATTCATCATATTGTTTTTAAGAGTGCTTTCGGTTTTTTTTTTATGCGAAGTCTGTTAGTTTAGAATGCTTTAACATGAGGTCAAAGCAATATTGACTCAATTTTTGAGTTAGGTCCCGCACGTCAAAAGGGTCTGTTGTTGATATCGTTATGTTCCTTGTTTCGAATGGATTAACATGATATATTTACATGTTAAAAACGGATTAAAGGTGAATGAGAAATTAGCAACCAAAGTTGAGTGGGTTACTGGTTTGGTTGTTAGATTTGGTTATCTGTGGGATTGTATCCCACATAGAAAAACCATTAAATTTTTCTCACTTTATATATAGATTCCTTTATGAGGTGTGCCAGTGAGGCATATGGAGGGAAGACTATACATGGTGGGCATGGTACTAAACCCACCACACATGCGCGCGCGCCCGCCCGCACCGCACGGCCGGGCCGGGCCGGGCCGGGGACGCGGTGCGGTCACTCCGGTTTGTATTTTTTGGGAAAAGACTCAAACACCTGAAGAGTTTGAGGAGGACGTAACTGATATATTAAAGCTCGAGATTTACTTTTTAGCACGTTGGCATCAGGTGAGCTTATTTTGTGGACGTTTTTGACTGTTGGAGAAACATGTTTATGGCTCCCTTAATGGCTATTTGCTGACTGCTCCTCTTTGCTCCACTATATATTGCCGTGTCCAGAAGAAGACAGGGATATAGTAGCATTCTCGTATTAGCATATAGTGTAATAGTATAAGCATTTTGCTAGTCGTTTTTCCCTTATACAGAGAGAGTCCTGCGCTTCTGGTTCGCCGGCTCTTGCTTCGGTGTGCTACCATAGTCAAGAGGTATAGTCGTTGTATCCTGGGAAGGATACGCCATAACCTTTAGCACTGTAGAAGGGGCGTAAATCCTTTAAGGAAATCGTGTATCTCGAGCCTCGACTAATTTTGTTTATTTCTTCTTTATTTGTTTATTTTCAGTTCAGTTTTCTATTTGCCTTGTTACTATTTCTGCATTCTATTACTATTACTAATGTCTAACAAAGTCATACTTTAACTCGACAGTAAAAGTAATAAAAGATGTAGAGATTAATGCTCTGTTTGGTATATGATTATTATGAGATGTCTTTTTATATAGAAAATTATGTTTTGTTTTGAATTTTATAATATACTTGTGATAAGATGCCTTATCGTTATAATTATAAAAAGTAAGTAAAGATGCATTGCTTATATCTTATAAAATAAAAATATGGTTTCTTTTGAATTTTTATAGGATGTATGTGATATAATATGTTTTAAATTTTATAAGGTGTCTATTTATTTCAATAAGATAAATATCTTAAAATAAGTTTATTCTAGACATACTATATAAGTAGCAACAATATTTATTATTGTTATTACAAGATTTTGGACTAGTAGCTACACGTGTTTCATTGCACTTGGAGTAAGCCTAACAGAGCAAAATAATAACTTTTATTTTAGTTCCAATTTTAAGGGTAATAAAACTTGAATTTTATTTGGTGCACACGCTTTTATTAGTTGCATTAGCTGCATTTCCAAGCATAGCAAACATTAGCTATGCTTCTAAATGTAACAAATATAGGCTATACTTCCTAGTGTACCATTAATTTTTAGTTACATTAATAACTCTTACGTATGGATCAAGTGTAATTAGTTAATTTTGTTAAACTTCTAAATTTAACTAGGAGACAAAATATATATAACTACTAACTTGAATTCTTGTCATGTGCTATGCTTACAATGATTTTTTTTAAAATATATATAAATGAAAGCTATATTCACTATATAACATTTAAATAGATCCACTCATGATTGGATCAAGTAGCAAAGAAAGGGTAATTTTTGCATCTATTTGTTTGAAAGAAAGGGAGGACGCACATGAGGAAAACATTTGACAACTTTGACACATTTTTCCATTATCAACTAGGGTAAGGGTAAACAGTAACTTTTTGATCTTGATTATTATTTCTTCATTTTTCTTTGTTATCCAAAATATACCTTAATTATTTTTTCCAATTTAGAACCTGTTTGAATTGGCTTTTTCTAATGGAAAAGTGCTTTGTTTTTTTCTAAAAAAAGTGTTTTATTTTTGCAATAACTACTTAGTTTGATTTCTAAAAAAACTGAAATTTTGAAAAAAAAAAACCTTAAATACAACCATTTTTTTTAAGAAGTCAGAATTTTTAACTTCTTGAAAAAATACTATTTCAAAAGTTATTAGAAAAAAATACTTCTAGAAAAAGCTAACCTAAACAAGCCCTTAGATGCCTAATATAACCTCCACACGAAAATCATATGCTTTCCTATCGCTCTATGTTGGTGTCCTGCAATTAAAGTTCTCCTCATCTTATTAAAACCGTCAATATGGAAAGAAACAAAACGACACTGCTACTTGGAATTACTAAAAAACGATTATTTATTAACATTTGAAGCACGTATTGGAGTATGTTACTTTGATAATTCTCGGATGAACCCTATTTGATCTAAGCAATTTTAAGACGTACAGATCATCTTGATCTCATTTAGAGCGGATTTTTCGTCGGAAAAAAAAAAAATAGTCGACGTAAGACTGGTTTAAGATGTTCGAAAATATTGTAATTATTATGTGGGATTTCTTGACTTAGGAGATGGAAAGAGTTTGTTATTGAAATAAATGAAGAAACTAACTAAAGTGGTTATTGGCCGTCAACGTAAAGAGCAAATAGTTTAAAACACAAACCCCCATCTTTGTAATCCCAAATTTCCGGTGCTTTATGCTTTACGTGGGTTGGTCGCTTTAAACACAAGACCAAAACCCTCATATCCCTTTTTCTGGCTGCTATAACCTCTACCATGCACGCATATTTCCTGATCCATATGTCAACAATTAAAACCAGAAATCCATATGTCAACTATTATAATCAATATCAACTTCTCCTAATCTGATATATATAAATGATAAGCTTATTAGTATACTATACCAATATCCACTATTTGATTAAATTTTAAATGAGGTGGTAACTCTAATATGGTGTTAGAGTCTAAAGATCAGCAGTCTCAGGTTTGAAATTCACTGCCGTCTATTTAAAAACATTAAAATTATTCATGCGCAACACCCCAAAACAAACTTTGCCTGAATGCAATGGTGCATATTAATTTACACCAATATCTCTATAAGCTTTAACTTTTAAATAAGCTAAACTATCATCCAGATAGATTGTTGATGAGGTAGTAGCTCTAATAAGAGCCATATTAATGCAAACCTCGCCTGCATATGATAGGGCACATTAATATAATAATATCATCTCTACAAGTTTAAGGTTTTAAATGAAATAAGCTATCATTCAAATAATTTTTAGATGAGATAGTAACTCCAATTAGAGACATATATTAATATACTCATATCTTCTATACAAGCTTAAATTTTTAAATGAGGTACTAACTCAAATAAAACTATCATTCAAGTAACTTTTAGATGAGGTGGTAACTCTAATAAAGTTATCATCCAAATATTGCTAAGCATTGAGGCGCATTCTTACATATGAGAAGATTTGTAATCTTAACATAGATCTAATATAGTTTTATTTGGAGTAAATTTTTCTTCGGAAAAGAAATAAAAATTTTGGATTTACTAACATAGTCTTTTAAATTTCCTCTCACGACCATTCTAGTAGCGTCAAAGGGAGATAGATGAGTTTTAATCAATCTGACGTTTCAAGCTATTAATTAGTATTAGATTGAGTAGTCTAAAACCTTATATACTATAAGAAATGTTATAATTTATTCATGTGAGATAATGATGAAATACTTCAACATACAGTAAGAACTAGAATATAGTACGATGATTATTTGCATGACAATTGTATAAGAATTATCCGAAATTGAGATGGAATTTTATAAGAGAGAAGTTGAAGAAGAAAGAAAAGCAATTCTCTCTTTAGTTACCTTTACATCCCCGTAATAAACATTTTGATTTTTTGTTGAAGCTGGCTGCTTCAACTTATGCAACTTCTACGTCAAATTAAATGTGTTCAGATTCATGTACTTGATTAACGTGCTAATGATGAAAAGTTAGTGAATTAGTTAAACTTAATCAAATCAATATGGAGATGTAAGAGATGTTACCGTATACAATAATCTTTTGCTTGCAAAAATAGCAAACAGGAAGCGTGTTAAGGTAGGAATTAGCGTAAATTCCAAATAGTGTGCTCAATCGGTCATATTTCCTTTTATATATGTCAATTAGGTCTTAGCATAAGAAGAAGTAGTAGCTTATAACATCAGATCCAATAACTATAAATTATTAATATAATTATAGTAAAATAATATCTAATCATAATGCTATTGCTTTATGAGGAGAAAATGGCCAAAATCACAATTCTTTAATTACATTCTCATAATGTTATGGAATAACAACTCTGCCCTTTTATAGGAGTATAATATTATCAAAACCCTTCATAAAACTCAAATTCCAGAAAAATTAATCTTTAATAGAATTCTTTTTCTCCTTCCATTACCTAAAGTTAGAGTACGAATGAGATGATATTAAATGTATATAAATGATTAAGATAATTAATAAGCAAGGATCCAGATCCACTTAATTAAGATAACGGTTGACCTAAGTTAGAGAATCTTATTCAGGTTTAATTTAATTCACCATATATCACTGTAAGCCTCGGTCTTGTTCATAATAATTATTCAGCTAATATTTCTCTAATATCGCTTTTTTTGTCAATAAAGTGTTTTGTATTTTTAGCGTTTAGCTCTAACAATATCTATAAGACTTTATATTCTAAGGTTTAATTGTCTTTAATAGTGATAATGTAGAGATTATCAGCAATAACTTTGCAACCCAAAAGTTAGACGTTCGGAGCACCGAAACCTACATAAAAAAGAAGAAAGGCTACTCGGGTCGGTTAGAGGATATCGGTGTGGTTCTGGCCAAAAAGACTTCAATAGCTAAGTTAGTACTCGCTTGGAAAGCATGGGTAGAGAAGGCAAAAGTATAGGAGAGTATCTGTGGTTTGGCGATGTTCAGATGAACACGAAATTCTTGAATCGGTGATTGGATGAGGATAAGATATAATAGAATTTGACTTGAAGATGAGGTCCACTTCTCAATTAAATATGTGTATAGAGAGGCAAACAAAAGTGCTAATTGGATAAGCTCATTTCGGGTTACAACTACTTTTAGGGGTTCACTATTTCAAAGAGCCAACCTAGCAACTCAGGCATATTCTTGGAAAGGACTTGGGGGGAATTTCTTTACCCATACTAGCAATTGTTTTTGAGTCACCTCTGAAAAAGAAAAGATGCTGTTCACTTCTCATCCAACTTCTTGGCTAGTTGGGGCTTATCCCAGTTCCTACAACCCCGATCTTGAATGTCTCAAAGATGCTTGGTGTGAGTCCTCTGGCCGGAATTAGTCAGAACCCATTGCAGTGAAATCGGATTTGACCCGTATATCAAGAGCCCCTTTAACTTAGATTGAGTTAAGAGTTAACTCGAGTTAAGTTAACAACAGTATACTGCGACCCAAGCTTTGGAAATGCTGCTTTGTAAGGAGCCCCTTGCCATGTGGTAAGTCAAAATTGGTCCGTTTTGTAGTATGCGGATCATGTTAAGTTGTAATTGATGTGACCTTTGGACTTCCCAGGATGCGACATATCAGGGTAGTAGATATCACTTCATGTTCCAATTTTTTCCCTATAAATATGGGCTTTCTACAAAATAACTGTGCTAGTTTTTCACTACAAACCCTTGGCCCAAAAAGAGGCAAGTAGGGTGGGTTTTTTTCTTTCTTTTACTATTAATGCGCAAATATATAGATATATATATATGATCCAAATATGCTTACGTAGATGCTAGCTAGCTAAGTAAAGGGCTTAATTATTACTTAACAAGCTACTGATGGATTGATGAAGGGGTTGAAGAGGGGGGTCCAAATAATTCAGGCCCGGGGACTCACCTCACGTAGCCCTCAGATATTCGGGGTCGGGGTCGTAGAAATCCAGATAAGACCTAGTCGACCAAGAAGTTGGATAAGAAGCGGACACAATTTTTAAGTGGGATTCTGTCATCATATCTTCATCCAATCACCGACTTAAGATTTTCGTATTCATCCAAACATCGCCAAAACCCCAGCCTATAAATACATAGCCTTGAGAATGCCTAAAGTACATAACCATTAATATCATAATATTCTCCTCTATTTTGCCTTCTCTAACTAGACACCAGGCAAGCACCGGAGTCTTTTTAATTGGTATTACACCAGTGCCTCCTAACCACTAAATATTTTGGTGTTACATTAATTTTGAAATATTTTGGTGTTGCATTAATTTCGATATGTTTTTGAAAGATAATATTTTGGTGTTGCATTAATTTCGATATGTTTTTGGAAGATGAACAAAGAAGAGATAATAGTCTCATTACATTTATAAAGAAAGATATGAGAGAAGAGATAATAGTCTCATTACATTTATAAAGAAAGATATGAGAATTCACGTTGAGTGCAAGAGCCGACTCGAATAGCCTTTCTTGCTTCGAAGTCTAACGTTGAGGTTGACATGTTGTTGCTGATTATCTCTGCAATATCAATAGAGTTACACTTTTCCTCTGAACACTACCTCCTCCTGTTATCTCATTTTAGATCTATCATCAGCTAACTCAATCTAGATTTACTTAACCTTTTTTTTTTGGGTCAATTAGCCAAACAGATATGTGCTAATAATAATAATAAAAAATATATATATATATATACCAACTATCATCACTACTAAAACAACTGTCACTTACCTAAATAATTAATTGAACTGAACAAACCCTTTGTGGATATTAGTGTTTTCTCCCACTGTACGTACTTGTGTAAGCTCCTATAATACATGAATTATATTCCTGGTATAATAATTGCTTATTTATTTAAAAAGAGCAAGAAAAAAAAGAGAGAAGAAAATCATGTTTTCAACACGAACAAGTCAATCCCATGGGAACGTTATCACCCCTCGAGGCCCGCGTTTGACGATATGCAGAATGATACTTCCTCAGTGTAGCAACTGTACGGCCTAGCAGTTACGGGAGCCGCAATTAAAGCGGACGACTATTAGGCTTGTTTACCTCTCCGATGTGTGCGCTGCACTCTCAATTAATACATCCGATTGCTTGTTAACGGATAACGCGAAAATGCTTAACAAGACAAAATAAGGAACAAAGTCCTTTTATTTATTTATTCTTTTTTTCCAATTTTGATTTTCTATTTCGATTTTCTAAAAGTTGTTTTTGTTTTTTGTTTTATAAAAATTTGAAATATAATTGGCTAGCAACAACAAAAATTATCTTCTAACAAAAATCAAAACTTGCAAATAGAGAGAGAGAGAGGGAGAGAGAATAGAGATATACTACTAAATAGAAGATTATTGATTTTGACTTATTAGACAGGTGGAATCGTACTTTTATTTTATCAACCATATTTTTATTTTCATGTTTGTTTTCAAATAGTAAAAATAATTTTTATATTTTTATTTTTCTGTAAAAGAGAACATTTCTATAAAAATAGAAGTAAAAATAACTCAACCAGACAAGTTTTCTAGCATCATAATAGTGAACAGCAAAACTAAACCTAGCCAGCCCAATCTTTTGGAAGTAAATTCAATAAGTTCTGTGTAACTAACTTAAATTATGCACTTTTTGGATTATGTGTAACATTTGTCACTTTTATTGTCAATCAAAAAGTTTTCTCATGAAAAATTTCCAAATTTTGAAAAAAAAAGGAAACAGAAGGAAAGAAAGGGTCGGGGTGTTAGATAAAACTACCTCATTAATTTGATTTTATTACTTTCCTTATGTGTTGATTTTATTATTTTGTAATTAAGACTGACAATAGGTGATTGGTTGGTAAGATTTAGAAACTGTGTATATATTGACCTCGCTGTATAATGAAAAACTAAGCAATTTTTCTCACCACAATTATATGAGGTTTGTCATGGTTCAGAGCTATAAGCTCTTTTGTCGTGTTTATTTGCTCGACTAGCTTTCAAGATCTCGCTGCCGCTGCCATGCCAAACAAAATTGCTACTGCTGCTGTCCTAGTTTAACAAAAAAAAATAAAAATTCCATGAACCAACTTGCAGCAAAGTCAATCACGCTTGGAGTTGCTGGTAGACAAACTTGTGACCAAGTATTACTTCTAATTATTTTATTGGTTTTCTTATTCATCACTACAAGTCATTTGGTACTGCCAACAAAAAAAAAATTGCTTTCAAGTTTTTTTTTTTCTTACTGTACATTATGGCTTTTGGTGATAAGTTTTCTCTCAGGTCAATAAATGTCGAATTTGATGGAACAAATTGGTTATATTGGTCACGTGCTATGAAGTCCATCTTGAAAGGTCTTGGCATTTGGTCCATTGTTACTAGAGATTCTCCAAAGCCTACTACAAATGCTAAGAAAATATCTGACTGGGAGCAGACGAATCACTATGTTATTACTTTGATCTGTATAAATTGTACTCAATCAATTGGGGTGGCTTTATCATACTCTGATTCTGCTAAAGAAACTTGGGATATACTTGAATCCACATATCAACAGACTAATTTTGCTCAATGTTATCAACTTGAGCTCGAGATTCGTAGTCTGAAACAACTTCCTGCTCAATGCATCTTTGAATTTCATTCCCAAATAAAAACTCTATGGGAACAATTTGATTTGACTGAACCAGCTTGGACATCTTCAAATGCTGAATATGAGTCTCTCAAAAAAGAAAATCATTTGGTACAGTTTCTACTTTAACAGATGAGGTTGAGGCAATTCATAGTTGTTGATATGGGTACGTCAAAGTCCACCAATGAAGAGTCGACACATGTCGTCGGGGGAGGATGGAACGAGGCCGACAGACCCTGGGTCTACGAGTCTGCCCCCGCCATGCTTGGCTACATCAACGGCGGACCATGAGGCTACAGGTCCGCCCCCCAATGCTTGGTTACATCAACGACGGACCCTTGGGCTATGGGTCCGCCCCCATGCTTGGCTACATCAACGGCAGACCCTTGGGCTATGGGTCCGCCCCCTTCTCCTGCCCCAGCTTACCTTTTTATGATGGATAAGCTCCCTTTGTATACTCAAAATAATGTGCATGAATGTGTATGGAAGAAGACCTTGAGGCCAAGCGCACGCCGGGAGGTGCCGGGATGGCGTACCCACACCCTTCGGGCACGCCTAACTAAATTCATGGGCTTGCGCATGCTTTTTTCCTTAAGTAACAAAGGAAGCCACATCAACAAACAAAGCAAGTCCAATTAGCACCCTACTTAAAGCAGAATATGAAGCCTTGATAGCAGGACTGAAAGTGGCGTAGGGGTAGAGGCTGAAGCTGTAACAGTGTTGACGGATTCGTAATTGGTAGCCAATCAAGTTTTGGGAGAATATGAGGCCAAAGATCCCGTAATGGTTACGTATTTAAACCAGGTCAAGAATTTGATGGCCAACTTTAAAAGGGTAATTGTGCAACAGGTTCCTCGAGAGGAGATAGAAAGGGCTGACGCCTTATCAAAGTTAGCTACAAGAGAGGTTAGAGGAGACGAGATTCGCATGGGGACTTTGGACAAGCCGAGTATTCATAAAGAGATCGACAAAGAAGTCAGTTAGACTAATCAAGAGCCTGATTGGGCTGGTGATATCCGTAGATTCCTTGACAAGGGAGAACTCCCCGCGGGCAAAAAGCAAGCGAGAGTGGTAGTAAGGAAAGCCCAGCGTTTTACGTTGGCTAGAGGACAGCTCTATGGACACTACTATGCAGGCCCTTTGTTGAAATGCATAGGACAACACGAAGGAAATTATGTACTTTGAGAGATTCATGAAGGCATGAATTTAGCTCAGGCGTACCCGAAGGGTGTGGGTACGCCATCCCGGCACCTCCCGGCGTATGCGTGGTCTCAAGGTCTCTTTCCATACACATTCATGCACATTATTTTGAGTGTACAAAGGGGGCTTACCCATCATAGAAGGGTAAGCTGAGGTAGGAGAAAGGGGCGGACCCATAGCCCAAAGGGTTCGTCGTTGATGTAGCCAAGCATGGGGGGCGGACTCGTAGCCCCAGGGTCCGCCGACCTTTTTCCGTCCTTTCCCCGATGACACGTGTCAACTCTTCATTAGTGGATTTTGACGTACCTATATCAACGACTACAAATTGCCTCAACCTCATCTATTAAAGTAGAAACTATACTAGATGATTTTATTCTTTGAGAGACTCATATTCATCATTTGAAGATGTCCAAGCAGGTTCAGTCAAATCCAATCTGGGTTGTAGTTAGCAACTCTCCAACTTGGAGACCCCATCTCTGCTGGAATAACGGCCTCCGCTCTAAAAACCAACCTAAACGGTATTTCTCCAGTGACAGTGTTGGGTGTCATCCTCATACACCATAACACCTCTGGTAGAATATCAACCCACAATCCCTTCGCATTTCCTAATTTGGATTTGATCCCTTGCAGCAAGGTCCTGTTAATAACTTCTACCTGCCCGTTGGATTGTGGGTGAGCAACCGAAGCAAACTTTAAATTAATGCTTAATTCTTCGCACTTATTTGGGAAGAAGGTACAATCAAACTGCCGTTCGTGGTCAGTTATGATTGTGTTCGGTATCCCAAATCTACAAACTATATTTTTCCAAATAAATCCCCATGTGGCCTTCTCGGTTATTTTAGGCACAGCCTCCGCCTAGACCTACCGAGTGAAATAGTCTACAGCAACGAAAGCAAACTTTCTCTGCCCTACCCTCGTTGGAAAGAAACCGACGATGTCAAGTCCCTAATAACGCAAAAGGCCACGAGCTCGTAATAGGGGTCATCTGAGGACGACCGTCGTTGTATATTGGAATGGGGTTGATATGCGTCACATTTCTGCACTAGCGCCTCAGTATCTCTCTACATGTTTGGCCAATAATATCCGAAGTGTAATGCCTTTTGCACCAAGACCCTAACCCCAGTGTGGTTCCCACAAATGCTTTCGTGGCATCAACATGAGCTTTCCCTTTGCCCTGACCAAGGTCTTCTCTTCCCTTTCCCTTAATAGGATCCCTCGACTGTCTTTCGTCCTCTCGGGCGACGACTCGTGCTCCACGATTGACATCTTCTTCTCTAATGAACTTTTTAGCTTCCTTCATTAGGTCCCCGAACGAGCGGTAGTCTTGTCTGGAGATTCTAGATTTGAAAGACCCGAGTTTCAGGCCCCGTACATAGGCTATGATAGCGGCACCCTCGTTCGGGTCAGTCACCTTTAAGGTAGCGTTGTTAAATCTCTCAGTGTACTCCCATAGGGACTTATTGGGCTATTGTTGATATGAAAACAATATAGCCAACATCTTTGGAATTACTCGATTGTTAGTGAATCTGTCAATCAACGCTTGAGCCAACTGGTCAAAGCTGGATATTGACCGATTGAGCAAGTATTTATACCAATCGTATGCAGCGTCTACTAAAGTAGCTGGAAGAGCTTGGCACTTTAAGGCATCTGTCAAGCCATGTATCATCAAGGTACTTTCGAATATACTAATGTGGTTCTTTGGGTCCGTAGTTCCATCATAGAGGGGTAAACGCGGGAAAACAACACCAGGCGGAAGCTTCTCTTACTCTGTCTCCGGAACAAAGGGCCGCGCCACTTTTCTTGTGGTGAATGTGCGATCAGAACTACTACCAGTCCCCTGACTACCACTTGACTTGTGACGTACCCCCCAGATAGTCACCCCTTTTTCTATCACCCCACGATAAGTTGATGCAATGGATCGTAGAAGACTGCGCCTCCTAATCCCCGAAAGCCGGGTAAGGCTGGTACATCGGCAGTACCGGATATGGGCAATACTACGGGGGACAAGGCGGCATGCACGGGTAGCCTGTTGGAAAAGGGAATTGTCCAAGCCCAATTGTAGTTGGTGCCACAGGATTTCCCCCAATCCTTTGGTATTCCGCCATTAGGCTTTGCATTTGCACATACAGTATGTTCATAGCTTTCTATTGGGAATCCGCTCATGCATATGCCGGGTATGCGTGTTCCCTCCTTCTTGCGTGTCTCGGTGACCAGGCAGGCTAACTTGCCTTCCATTCTCTTTATACAGCTATCCGGGTTTAACTTGGTGTTCAGATGCTTCTCCTGGCTCAGCAGGGTCAAGTTGCGTGTGCAGCCTCTTTGATCGGACTATGCTTTTTATCACATGCTTCTCAATGGGAATTATCTTCGGAAGTCAACATTTCCCACAGACGGTGCTAACTGATGTGGGTGAAAAAAACGATCTTCCCACGTCAGTAATAAATCGGAAGATTTAGTTGGAATGTTAGACGTAATGGGAGCAGACGCGTGGGTGGAAAGTTTACCCTTGCCCACTTGGTATGTAGGTAAGTCGGTGGATGCTTGAGCTGAGGGTAGGCTAGCAAACGCGTGAGCTGAGGGTCCACCTTCGTTCGCTTGGAGTGAGGGTAAGCTGGTGGACGTGTGAGCCGAAGGTAAGCCGGTGGATGCGTGAGTTGAGGGTCCGCTTTTATCCGCTTAAAATGAGGGTAAGCCGGTGGACCCGTGAGCTGAGGGTCCGCTTTTATCTGCTTAAAATGAGGGTACGCCGGCGGACGGGTGAGCTGAGGGTCCGCCTTTATCCACTTAGAATGAGGGTAAGCTGGTGGACACATGAGCTGAGGGTCCATCTTTGTCCGCTTTTTGTTCTCCCGCATTTACCCCTTTATGATAAAACTATGGACTCGGAGAACCACATTAGTATATTCAGGAGTACCTTGATGATACAACCCGAAAGGTGTGGGTATGCCATCCCGGCACCTCCTGGGGTACGCGTGGCCTCAAGGTGTTCTTCTATACACATTCATGCACATTATTTTGAGTATACAAAGGGGGCTTACCCATCATAGAAGGGTAAGCTGGGGTAGGAGAGAAGGCGGACCCATAGCCCAAGGGTCTGCCGTTGATGTAGCCAAGCATGAGGGGGGCAGACCCGTAGCCCCAGGGTCTGTCAGTCTCGTTCCGTCCTTCCCTCGACGACATGTGTCGACTCTTCATTGGTGGATTTTGACGTACCTATATCAATTGCCCTTTTTTTGGCCTTTATTCGATATTTGCTTAGCGTGTAGAGGCCAAAAATATAACAAGGCTAGTGCACTTTTCCCATTTGTCGGAAACGTTTTAGAACGTGTTTTTTTTTCCTTTTGCCAACTGATGAATCTTTCTCCGTGCGCGTGGGTCTATAAGTAGAGCCCCCTTTTCCTTACTTTTCCTCACCTCACTTTCTTCCTTCACCCTTCCTCCCTTTGGCATTCTTTCCATTTTTGCAAGTGAGCTTATTCAAGGCCTCCACCGAGATAGGTAGTTATAATGGGAAGATTAAATTTTCCACTTGCTTTGGGGAAGACCCGTAGGAGGAGGGGCCATCAGCGGACGTGTAGGTGGAGGGTCCACCGGCTTCGGTTTTTTTTTTAATTTTTTGCCCGAGGGGCCGTCGGCTAATGCCAGGGTCACGCGTCTACCGGCGGACGCTGGGGTCACAGGTCCGCTGCTCCTTTTTCCTTTTTTTCGTAATTCTCCTAATACGCGTGTGTCTACTCTTCTTAGCAGGTTCATTGCAGATTGACTTATTCCTTGCGCTACTTGAAGGTATTACTCCTTTCTTGCCGTCATCACCCAAGAACACCTAAGGCATTTTCGCTTTTTGTTTGGCCGTCCGATTATTCATCTCTGCCCATGGTCCATTCATGCGGTGGTGTCGCTCGCCACCCGGGCAAGCCTCGAATGATTTCGCCTCCCTTGGATTGGACCGCCAAGTATGTCCCCAGTATCACTACGCAAGGAAAGGCGATCAGATTCAAGGAGTGCGGGCAAATCTATGGCTCGGTCAACATTTGTGCCCCTGGGCCTAACGAGCACGCCTGCTTCCCTTCTGCCGATGACATTACCTTTTACGAATCCGTACTAAAGTTGGGGCTTCGCATGCCATTTTTGCAAATCTTTTGTGACATCTTTTGCCATTACGGGATTGCTCCTGGACAGCTGGCACCAAACGGTTGGAAAATAATGTCAGCTTTGATTCTTCTTCTGTTTGATCGGGGCTATGCACCCTCCATAGATTTTTTTTGGAGCTTATGACTTTAAGTAAGACCTCTCATGCACTCGGGTGGTATTACTTCCAGGCTCGCAAGAATAAACGGTTTATGTCCAAAGTCTCTTGTTCGAACTTATTATGGAGGGAGTGCTTTTATTTCTTATTCTTGAAGGAGGGCTTGTGGAACTTCCCCGTTCATTGGGGATTCTGGAAGTCTTATCCAGCTCTCGAGAGAACTACCTTCACTTTGATGGCGGCCGTCACTTCTCCCGTCCAAACCTTCACTTCTACAAGTCTTTCTTGGATTCGGTGAATATGAGAAGGGCTAGCCTGTATAGAAGGACTTCCGTTTTGCTAGAATTTTCAGAGGGTTCAGATGATAGCGATGCTGATGAAGTTGATAATGATTCGGGGTCTGACGGAGATAACTCCCATACACTGGGAGGATACGGCAGAGATAGATTGTCTGCCAAGTCCTCGGCTGTCCACATGGGTAGCGAGATATTGGACTTTGCAGAACCTGAACCTTCCAACTCGGGAAGTGCGTTTGGTTCTTGGCTCACTGTATGTCCCAACTCATTCATTCATGCAGTATTACTGACAGTTGTTCAATTGTGTTTGCACAAGCATGGCGGACAAAAGAAGGGATTACAGGGACCTTTTTAGCAAGTTCTCAAAGCAGGCTTCTTCTTCACTCCCCAACCCAACGATTATAGCGTTCCTCCATCGGGCGCTCCTTGTGACCCTGTTCCTTTATTTATAGGAGATGCTGGTACGGGTTCTCTCTCTGAGGAGCGCAGACGCTGTAAGCTCACTAGGCTTGTCGATAAGGAGAAGGCAGGCAACGGTGCGCCACCTTCTGGGTTGACTCATTTTGTTCCTCCTTCGAACCCTCGAGAAGTGTCTCGAGGGGTTTCCGAGGACTCCATAGTCCTTCTTTCTTCTGCTATTCACTCCCTGAAGTCTTCCAAGAGCTCGCAGAGGGACAACACGTCATTTCCTTGAAAACATATCAGGCCAGACTTGCCAAAGCTAAATTCATAGGCTTGCGCATGATCTTTTCATTAAGTAACAAAGGAAGCCACCTCAACAAATAAAGCAAGTCTAACCAACACCCTACTTAAGGTAAACTTCGGGTGTTGAGCTGCCATATCTATAAATCCCAGGCCATAATGCAAGAGAAACAAGTAAGTGAAGGCTAAAACTCTCTCTACTTATCTTATGAACATTCATATTCAAACGTGTGTTCATCATTCTAACTTGATCGTCAGAGGTATAATGGGGGGAAAGCCTTGTTTTGTTCTTGCCTTGTAGGGAAAGGTAGACCCTCAGCTTACGCGTCCGCAGGCGTACCCTTAGCTCACGCGTCCGCCGGCTTACCCTCACTCCAAGTGGACAAAGGTGGACCCTCAGCTCATGCGTCCGCCGGTTTACCCTCATTCCAAACGGATAAAGGCGAACCCTCAGCTAATGCATCCACCGGCTCACGTTCGGCTCACATATCCACCAGCTTACCCTCACTTCAAGCGAACGAAGGTGGACCTTCAGCTCACGTATCCACCGGCTTACTCTCAGCTCACGCGTCCGCCAGCTTACCCTCAGCTCAAGTGGGCAAGGGTAAACTTTCCACCCACACGTCCGCTCCTATTGCGTCTAACATGCCAACTAAGTCTTTCGATTTATTATTGACATGGGAAGATAAATTTTTTCACCCATATCAATTGTATTCTCCATCGATCTCCTCATCCCATAGTTTAGAATATTTTTTCAGAATTAATCGCAGAACATACTAGAAAAGGTCTTCCGTAAGCATTGTCACCCAATCTTGCTTTTACGGCCTCTTCTTGCACTGCTTCCACCTTCTGAGGCTAAACTTTTCAGCAATTATTCCTAAAAGCCTGGGCAATCTAAACAAAATTGCCTGTGCCTTTTGCGTTAGAATAAAGATAATTCTACACGTGCTATTGTTGCCTCTACTCTAATTGAATCCAATAATGCTTCAACCACAATTAACATGTTAGATCTTCAAGATATCATACAAGATATAGTCTGTCAGATGCTAGCTAGCCATGGTAATTCTCCTGTTGCAGCTTCTGTTAATATTCCTAAAGGTAAGTCTCATGACTCTTTATGGCTTTTGGACTCTGAAGCTTCAAACAATATGGCATACAATTCCAGTTCTTTGTTTTACCTTTTTCCTATGCAACATCCACTTAATATCCACATTACAAATAATACACCTTTACTTGTCCCGCAGGTTGGTAATGTTACTACTCTTTCTTTGACACTTAACAATGTCCTCCTTGTGCCCAAACTCACTATAAACCTTATCTGTATCAATCAATTGTGTAAACAAGGACTTCATATTGAGTTTACTAATACTACTTGTAAAAGATTCTCGAATAGGGACAACGTGTGGGACCAGGCATAGGTTTGGCAAGCTTTATTGCATCCAATCTCTTCATCGTCTACCTCATTATATTGCTACTTCTAGTTTAGCTATTTGGCATGATCGCTTGGGCCATCCTTCTTTACCAAGAATAAAGACTTTGCTTTTGATGGTTGTTTAGGATAGATCCAAGGTTCTAAAATTTTTAATTGTGAGAATTATGTTTTTAGTAAACAACTTGTGATGCCTTTTTCAGTCAGTACAAGTTGGAGTCATATTAGCATTCATCTTTACATAATATGCCATTTAATACTTAAACCAATACCAAATTACTCAAAAGTGTAAGTAGCATCCTTCATACATTATATGCAACCCAGTCACTCATTATAAGCATCATCACAAGCAAATTAATCACATATAACATATATCTTTCAAACCTCATCATTAAAACACAAGTCATTAAAATAACAATGCAAACAACAATGATATATAAATATATTGAGCCTTTCTATGTCTTTGAGTGTTTCGATTTCTCTATTCATCCACACCATCTTTCTTATGAGGAAAAATCTTGATGTAGATTATTGAGTCACAATCCAAAATCTATAAGGTACTCCTTAAGTTCACACATAAGGTGTATTCCACTTTGATTAGGATAAAAGAAGCTTTGATGCATTCATCTAATTTCTACTCCACCTTAGTCTCAAACCACTAGAGACTTGTGTAACATCAGATGTACATATATGAGATCTAAGTAATATGTAGTCAAAGCTAGTACTCGCAACCTTACGAACTAGTTAGCTCATGGGATCTCATACATTATTGTGAACCAATTTCTAACGCTTTCCAAACTCTTTGTTACCTTGAGAAAAAGGGACATTTGCAAGTCATCTACCTCCACTGACAAGTTCACTAGAAGTTATACCTTCGAGAACTAGTAAGCTGCGTAACCCACACTCAGCTAACTTCTTATCATGCTCCAGACAAGATGTCCCTTACAAAAGATTAGAATTTATGTTTTCGAGATCTAATGAACTATGAAGCTCAAACTCAACTAACTTCTTATCCAGCCTTAGATAGGATGTCTTATGCATAAGTATCTCCAAAATGTTATTGGTCGAAGAAGACATCCATTTCATGGATCAAATTTACTCTATATTATGCAGTAATAGTGTAACAAGATATTGTTAAATCATTATGTATTCTATCGAACAAAAAACATTTATATATCTATTGATATTGAAACCAGAATAGAAATTATGATGACTGCAAAATCCAGAACAAAGTTCTTTCGCTGTTTGGAAACATAAATATTAATGTCAATATCCAAACACTATGCAACTCCTACTGCACAAGCCTATACTTTCACCTGCTGTGTACTCTAAAAGTGAAGCTTCCTTACTTCTTGTCCATGTCTCCTGAAGCGTCTGCCTAAAACAAAAGTTATGGTTACCGGCTCATAATCTACTCACTAGTAGAACCAAGCATCATAAGGGTTCCACCATGAGAAGCAAAGCTAATATCTTTCTTGCGCTTGGCTAGGTATGTGAGACAACGTATCCTCTAGCGCTATTACAAACCACAGTAGAAGCATTTCCCTTTGGGCTTGTCACCTGCTACCTTGTTTCATTTTTTTTCTAGGATTGGCATCTTGCTATTGCTCAACATTATCCAACTGCCCTTTTCCATGTTCCAATTGTTTCCTCTTATCACTGGATTGAATAGTACCAGAAGGTTTAACTTTAGGAAGGGAAACCTAGGCCTCTTGTTGAATAATAACCTTTACTCCCTAAAGCACATTCAATAAATTGGTAAGGTTCAAGTTCAACTTGCTTGCCTCAAAAGTCAACTTAAACTTCTTGAAGGATTTAGGTAGTTTCTCGAGTATCACCTCAACTTGAATTGTAGTGTCAATTTAAGCACCTAGGATGTTGGTAATGCTGAAGTTACCTATCAACCTGAGCATATGCTCTATGATAAATTCTCCTTTTGCCTTTCTAGAATTCATGATCTCCCTCAAAGTCGCTTGCCTAGCCAGCCCGCAAATGTCTTTGAATGTCTCAAACAATAAGGTCATGATTTTTGCAGTAGCCCTCATATCCTTGTGCTCTATCACTAGACTATTGGATAAAGATGCTAATATATAGCTCTTGGCCATAGCATCAGCTCTTTTTCAACTCTACTCAGTATCTTGGATATTAATAAAACTGATCCCTATCCACGGATATGATTTGATAAGGACAACCTTGTACCCATCCTAATTGAGTACTTTGTCCAAGTTTCTCTTCCAGTCAACATAGTTTGGGCCGGTCAACTTATTCTCCTAAAGAATACCCATTAAACCACCGAAGAAACTTCTCAACGTTTTACTAGATACACACATAATAATATCACAAATGAATGAGTAAAATATGATACGAGTATGATATGTAACACTGGAAAACATCATATATTAAGCCTTTTTACATCCTTAGCCATTTAGTAGATAAACCCTCAAACTACTATGATGTAATAGTGTCTTAACCTTGTCAACTTTGAACTCCATAGATGGCATGGTCGAACAAATGAATAGTTGAGTGGAGCTTTGGCCTATTTGGATAACACTTATCTAGATAGATGCTATCTAATGATATCTAATCACTGTTTTGTTCGACCTCTCAAATCACTTGGAGGCCTCCATAGACGGGATTGCGGAACTCATGATTCAAGTTGAGTGGTAATTAACAACTCCTTAATGTTCATTTCTCGTTATGTCTAGATTTGAGCCATCGGACGAGGTAGTAACTCTCATCCATATACCATGAGACAATCCACAATGAAGAACTCCATTGATGGGATGGCCGAACTTCATCAATGCCCTTATGAATAAAGACATTAGTCTATCTTGCTAAATCTAGGTAATTGTGACATTATCTGACGGGGAGGTTAATAACATTTACCCTTAGCATGAATCGAACATGTAAGGCCATGGGGTTTCCAATCCCTTTTCCCAATATTTTAACCTTAAGGGTTTTAATCCATTCATCTTGGTCGAATATGTTTTAGATCTAAACACCTTTTGTGAATCAAAAGGCCTCAAAATGGTCTTGACTTGAGTCCTTCAACGAGGTAACCACTCTTGTCAACATCCCATTAGGTAATCCTTAGTGAAAAACTCCATCGACGGGGTGGCCAAACTCACTAACACCTTTTGTTTTTAGATTCAACTTTGTGTTTTTAAAACGTTTCATGGTATTCAAATAGATTTGACCTAATCTTGGGCTTTTAACAAACCCACAGGTTGGCAACTTGACTTTCTCTATTAGCTATGTTACTTTGACTTTAACTCTACACACCCCTTTGAATCAAAAGACTCTTTTTGTGTTATTAAGTGATCCTACAGAGAATTAGATAATATCCTTTTCTTTTTGTTCAGCGTGACCTACAAAATAAAAATGCTAGACACCGATGTAGTAGCGACTAAAGAGCCTCCGATGCCTAAGTATTTTTCTCTTGGGGTAATTTAACGATGGAGTTAAGTGTGTATAATAGAGTTACCTTATTTGGAAGTGAGGGCTCTATTTACAGTTTAGGGAAGAGGACACATGTTACCTTAACTGCTCATACGTGTGGTCATCAGACGCGCTGGGCTTGTGGTTAGGAGAAGTCCTTGGGATGGTTAATTGAACTTGGTTTGGCAAGATCTCATCGAGACGTCACTGATTGGAAAGATAGTGTTGCCTAATCCTATATCATTAGCCCTTATTTAGGGACATGCCATGTCGAGATGTTGCAAAGTGCTTCCCGATTAGTAGATTATATACTTAGGCATTTTCTTGAGCTCTTGGCTTGTGAAAGTAGGTCAACTTGCTTTCCCGCACACATGTGCGTTACACGGAATGATGCACTTATCTGCAATAATTGCGCATCTTAGAAACGCGTGACAAAGCCATCCTTTTAGTCGCGGCTCTTTGCCTAACTAGCATTTTTATCATAGTTTTTTAATTACAAATTGCTTAATTCAAGGTATAAATACTGTATAAATACTATTTTCACTGCTTTGATTTCATTTCTTCATCTTCCCACTTTCGTACTCATTTAACAGCTTTTTCTTTGATTTCAAGCTTTTCTCTCCTATAACATGCTGTCAACAACATTGTGTCGTTACTTCTAAGAATATCTTTGACATAGTAACTCTAGTGTCTATCCCTCTGCTTTGGGGTTTTCCTTTAACCTTCTCACCAAAGCTTCCTCGCTCTCTTTTCCAAGTACATTTGCTTTATACCCTTCAGTTTCTTCTTTTGTCTTTGTTTATTTTTCATTGAACCAACTTTTACATTTCTTTTTCTTTTTCTCTCTTCCTTTGCGTTTGATGTTCGATAACCCTTGCCCCTTTAGAAAAAATGAAGAGGACTCATTGCCACCTGTGTCTAACGGTGATGACTATAGGGTTAGAGTTTCTCTTGATTTCACGGACATATTCGATAATTTAGGGAATTTTGAGACATTTTCTTCTCATAGCCTAAATACCCTCAAAGACGCTTTAGCCTTTAACTTTAGTAAGAACTTTATCTTAGACTTTCCTTGTGAGGCACTTCATCCAATTGGTCCCGTTCCTCTCATGGATTCTGACCAAAACGTTATACCTGTCAATATGGATAAAAACCTAGAAATCCATTCGCCTAAGAATAGGGTTGTTGAGATGGGTGAGATGGCCCAAAGTATTGAACTTGTCGGTCCTTCCTCTCCGGGAGGGATCGGTCTTCACATCAGAGTGACACCGTGGCCTCTGATTAAGAAGGAACCAATGATAATGCTGGGAACCCCGTTAACGTGGAAGCTACCGAAGATGGAGATGATGCCCCTACCGAAGACGTCCCCATGGAGGAAGCCCCAAAGGTGGTAGGGGCCGTAGCCTCTTTCAACGCCTTAGTTAGGGAGCTAGTACTTGATCTTAGGATCCTAGAAACCATAGCTCTCTGTCGGGGAATTCTAAACGACTGTGTGGTTAGACTCCCCGACACTCACGAGTACGCATACCAAGGAGAGGAATGTGAGATAGTGTTTTACGAGGGCTTCTTCGCCATGGGCTTAAAGCTACCCATCCTTAAGTTTATCCGAGAGTACCTGAATCACTACAAGATTTGCCCCAGTCAGTTGTGCCCGAACGGCTGGGCAGCTCTTGTTAGGTGGTACTCTTACCTTAAGGCTAAAAGGATAAAACCTTTCGTTAACCTTTTCGGCTACATATTTCGTCTTGCTTTCTTGTATCTAGTTGAACCTCAAAATATGCATGATGCTTTACTTGATGATAGTTGGATAAATCCCATGCAAAAGGAATTTAATCAATTTGAAAGGAATAATGTATGGAAACTTGTTGCAAATCCTAGACATCAATTTATAATTGAAACTAAACGGGTTTTTAGAAACAAGTTAGATGAATCCGGCATTGTAACTAGAAACAAGGCTAGATTAGTTGCACAAGATGATAAACAAGAAGAAGGTATTGATTGTGATGAAACCTTTGCTCTCATTGTTAAACTTGAATCAATTTGAATGTTAATTGCCTTTGCACATGCTTTATGAACTTCAAATTGCATCAAATGGATGTGAAAAGTGCTTTCTTGAATGACTATATTGATGAAGAAGTGTATGTGGCTTAACCTCCTAGTTTTGACGACCCTATCTATCCTAATCATGTTTTTAAGCTTGAAAAATCATTGTATGGACTAAAGCAAGCACCTACGACATGGTATGAGAGACTAAGTGAATTCTTGGTTGAAAATGGCTTCACAAGAGGTAAACTTGACTCAACTTTAATTGTAAAGCATGGTGGTAAAGATATACTAGTTGTACAAATATATGTTAATGATATTATCTTTGGTGCCACTAATGAATCTCTTTGCAAGACCTTTTCTAGGTGCATGCATATTGAATTTGAAATGAGCATGATGAGAGAGCTCACATTCTTTCTTGGACTTCAAATCAAACAAAGAAAGGAAGGAATTTTCATCAACCAAGCTGAGGACACAAAAGAACTACTCAAGAAGTTTGGATTTGATGGAGCAAAAGAGATTGGAACTCCAATGAGCACCTCTACCAAGCTTGATAAAAATGAAAATGGTAAGCTGGTAGATGAAAAAAGGTATAGAGGCATGATCGGAAGCTTACTTTACTTAACCGCCTCTAGACCCAATATTATTTTTGTCGTGTGCTTATATGCTTGTTTTCAATCTTGTCTTAAGGAGTCTCATTTACTTACTATTAAAGGAATTTTTAGATACCTTAAAGAAACACAAGAATTAGGGCTTTGCTATCCTAAAGGAACTAATTTTGAACTAGTAGGTTATTCTGATGCCGACTTTGTTGGTCGTAAAACCGATAGGAAACACACTAGTGAAACTTGTCATTTTCTTAGTAATTGCTTAGTTTCACAGTCAAGTAGAAAACAAAATAGTGTAGCACTTTCAATGGTTGAAGCAGAGTATATTACAGTAAGAAATTGTGTTGCACAAGTTCTTTGGATGAAACAAGCTTTCTTTGACTTTAGTGTTATATTTGAGCATGTTTTTATTATGTGTGATAATACAAGTGCAATCAATCACACTGAGAATCCAATTCAACACTCTAGAACTAAACACATAGAGATTAGACATCATTTTATTTGTGATCATGTGCAAAAATGTGATGTTGTGCTCAATTTTATTGATACCTTGCAGCAATTAGCTAATGTTTTCACAAAACCTTTACATGAAAATTAATTTTTAAGCATTAAAAGGGAGTTGGGAATGTTGCAGCTTTAAAAAACCTTATTTTCAAATTTTTTTTTGGGTACCGGTTGAGGGTACTGGCTGACCGGTAAGGTCAACCAGTAAAGGCAGAGAGCAACTTCTCTTAACGGGGAAGGCATCGACTAGCTGGTAGGTTGGTCGATAATGATCTCTGCTCCCTGGTTTTACTGGCTAAAGGTACCGAGGGACCCTCTAGCTGGTAGATAAGTTTTCAAACTTATATATATATATATATATATATATATATATAAATATAAATATAAGAATCAGCTAATCGATTCTTATTCTCATCAAACCCTTTTGAAATTTCACTTCTCCTTCTTAAAATCCTCTCTTCTAAACTCAAATTTCTTCCATTATTTCTCAAATTTCTTTCCATGAACACCTAACCTACTTCATTCAACTTATCTTTCAATTGAAATTTATTTCCTAAATCACACCCATTTCATTCTCTCTCTTCTATTTTAAATCCAAACCCTAAAACTCATGGCTAACACTAGAGGAGGACAAAGAGGTGGTAAAGGATGTGAGAGAGCATTAAAAGGCATGCATGGAATGGGTCTTTCATGTCTAAATCATTCACAAACTCTGGGAAAACATAGGAGACAAGATGGTTCATCTTCACCACCATTATCTTCATTATCATCAAGGGATTCTTCATCATAAAGGGACTACTCGGGCAAGCAAATAATCCCGGGTAAGTGCATTGTCCGTGATGAGCTTCAAAACATGAATATAGTTCAATTTATTTTTGATTAGGGGTGGTTGACTTGTATGACTACTGAAGAATCGGCATATTTTGTTTAGTTCGTTAATTTTTTGAAAATTTGCATATTGATAACTTGTATAGGACTATCGTTACTTATACTGTAGTTAGAGTTGAATTTACCTTAAGTAAAGCTGATCTTAAAAGTATTTTCAATATTTCATATAATAGAGATGTTGTGCAACCATATGACTTTAGGGGTTTTCCATTGGGGTCACTAGACAGCCAATTTATGACTTTGTGTGGGGTGTACCTGGTACATATACTGATTGTTTGCCAAAACTAAAGCAATTGTCTTCTAGAAATAAGGCTTTAGGTAAATTGATCATAATGAATATGGTACCTAGAGACGTGCATGATGGAAACTTATATGCAGTTGAGGCATGCATCTTATATTTGTTGCGTTAAGGCACGAAAATTGACTTACTTAATATCATTATGTGCCACATAAAGAATATGATTGGTAAGAAGATGGGATTGCCCTATGAGATGTTCTTGACTAAGATCTTTAAGAACAAGGGCATTTCTCTGCTAGATCATGAGTTTATTCAATTTGATAGGAGTTGGAAATTGGATTTGGCTACTCTTAAGTCTATGCACATTTTCTATTAGAGAGAGTGATAGATGTATAAAAGAGACTTTGATAATCTTCCTCTTGAAACTAAGAGGCTTATTGTTCAAAGAATTTATGACAAGACTACCTTTGATTTTCCTCATGAGGATGAGGAGGTTACTTTTGAACATGAATTAGGAGAAGAGGTTGAGGAAGAAGAAGACGAGGAATACGATGAGTAGGCACAAGTCGAATATGATGAAGAAGCGGGTCAATGCTCCATGCTAAGATCCAAGAATGCTAATGATTAGGTGATGAACTGCATGCTTGATCATATGGAGGCAATGAATGAAGCGATACAATTTGGATTTAACATAGTGAATGCATAGGTTGATAGCTTAGCCGAAGCACAGCAAAAGAGAATTAAGGACTTGACTAAAGATGTACAAAAGATAAAGCTTCACCTAGGAATTGTGGATGACCAGCTCGGGCCCAGTCACTAGCTTGCCTCTTGTGTCCTTCTTTCTATTTTCCTAAATTCCCATTCCCTTAGGATTTCCAAACATTTTCTTTCATTTTGCACTCTTAATTTTCTACTTTAAACTCTTGTTTTGGATGATTTTGTGTTTATGAATGTTTTCCTTCTATATGCTTGCTTATTTCTTAGTATTGGTGATTCTTAGTTTATGTCAATATCATTATCTGCTAGGATTCTATGTGTGCATGCTTGAATGGAGTCAAATGATGACATCTATTAGTATTGATAGCTCAATTTTATACCTATCCCCTTGTTTTCAAGGCTATGTTTTAATGATGCCAAAGGGGGAGAAGAGGTGTTTATATATATGTTGACATAAGTTGATATCACTTGGATATGTTTTTGGCTAGATATACTTAATGCATGTGTTGGGACCGGTGGCTTTGTAAGATAGGACTTGATCCCTTCAAATACCTCTTGGCATTCAAGAGTTCATTTGAAATCCTTAGGATTTCAAAGAATTTTGAAGAACGACACGTATCGGTCAACTGATAATGACATGAATCTGCTTAAAGCCACAATTTCTCCTGATAACAACTGTATGTCATATACCATTTTGGGCAGTTCAAGATCGAGTATGGCCATAATCTTTTTAAGGTTCCCCTTGAATCCACGATGGGTCACCATGAAACTTAGGAATTTTCCTGCTCAAACTCTGAATGCGCATTTCTTAGCATTCAACTTCATGCCAAACTTTCTCATAGTTGGAAATGCTCGTTCAAGTTGGACACATGGTCCGATGCCTGTTTGCTCTTGACGAGCATATCGTTGATATATACCTCCATGTTTCAACCAATTTGATCTTTAAAGGCCATGTTGACCGTGTGTTGGTATGTTGCCTCGGTGTTTTTCAACCTGAAGGGCATGCCTTTATAGCATTATAGGCCCCAATCAGTTATGAATGTCATGTGCTGCTGATTGGTTGGTGCCATTTTGATTTGGTTATGGCTTGAGAAGACGTCCATGAACGACAACATCTTGAATCCTGCAGTCGAGTCAACTAGTTGGTCAATCCTGGGTAGTGGGAAGCTATTCTTGGGACATGTTTTATTCAGGTCAGTAATTCTACATAAAGTCTCCATCTCCCGTTGGCCTTTTTAACCGTTACCACATTGGAAACCCATGTTGGGTATTTCTTTTCCTGAATATGGCCTGTTTTTTGCAGTTTTTCCACTTATTCATGGATTGCTTGATTTTTCTTGGTACTGAATAATTGGCGTTTTTGTTGGACAGGCTTATAGTTAGGGTTGATGTTTAAGTGGCGTTCAATGACTCGGGGATCGATCCTTGTCATATAAGCAGAATCCCAAGCAAACAAATCTAAATTTATAGTTAAGAATTTGAAATACGTCGTTTAAGCTCTTCGGTTAATTCTGCTCTAATGGATGTTTGATGGTTGGGATTACCCCGATCGATAAGTGTGAGCTACTCCGCTAGGCTTCTACTCCTAGGATTGTCTTTAACAAGCTCCACCATCATATTCTCAATCTTTTTTTCATCATCTTTCAACTTCAATGCTATAGCATAACATGCTTTAGAGTCGTCTTGGTTTTCTTTCACAGTGATCACTCCATCCCTTGTTGAAAGTTTCATCATTTGATGGTAAGTTAACACTGTTGCACCTAGCTTGTTAAGGGTGACACGCCCAATAATTCCGTTGAGTGTGCTCGGGCAATTAACCACTACAAAATCTGCAAGAGATCACGGTACCTACTTCCATCCTCGATGTTGAGGGGAAAGTTTATTACCCCTTCGTCCAAACCTTATTGCCAGAGAATCTGATAAGCCCGTGCTTTAGAGGAGTGAGCATGGTTCAATCTAACTTTGGTTGTTCAAATGCTTCATAATACGACATATCGGCTGTACGGCCAGTTTCTACTAATATCTTGTTACTTTATAGTTATCTAAAATAACAATAATTACTAGGGGATCATCATGATTTATCGGGATTCCTATTAGATCTTTGCTGGGGATTCCTATTAGATCTTTGCTGGTGAATATGACATCCTCCATTTTCCTCATCTTGTTCGATGGAGTGGTTTGCAATGATAGAACGTACATCTTCCTTTTCATGCAAACTCTCCTCCCATTACTAGTCCTCTCGATAGCATGGAGACTTCTCAAGTACTTTATTCTCTCTTCTTGGACTGTGGGGGCCTTTTTCCGAAGCTTCACCTTGCCGTTTGACAAACTATGCTAGCTACCTTTCCTAATCAGTGATTCGATCTCGTCTTTCAATTTCTAACACTCATAAGTTGTGTGGCTGTGATCTTTGTGGAAGTGGCAATATTTGCTTCTATCCCTTTTGTCGGGATTGCCTTTCATCTTATCGGGCCACTTCACATCCCATTCATGCTTCAAAGCCATTAAGACTTCAATCTGCGAGACATTCAGAGGCGTATAGGTGTCGTAATGCCTTCTAAACATCTCCGAATTCTTTTTCCTTCGCTTTGGATCTACCCATTCTTGATAGGAAGTCAGGTTGCTCTTACTTCTACTTTTCTTTTATCTTTTCTACCTTGTACTCTCTCTCTCATTCCCTTTTCGACAATATCACATGCTCTGCCAGAATATATTTTTCCACTCTTGCTATCAGATCGATCAGCAAAGTGGGTTTCTTTCTCATTAAAGAGCTAGACAACTTGTCATCCCAAACCCCATGAATGAAGGCTTCTATAGCTACTGAATCAGGCAGGTCAGGTACTCATAAGGTTGCTTCATTGAACCTCTTAGCAAATACACAAAGAGTCCCGTCACTCTATTACCTTATGTTGATAATAGATGACGATGACTTATGCGCTATCTTTTCACTCTCGAATCGATTCATGAAGGCGGCTACCAACCACTTAAAAAAATGGATTGAATGAGTTGGTAATTCATCATACCATGTTTCGGCAATACCTAGTAGTGTATTAGGAAGCGTCTTGCATCTAGTAGCACTAGTGGCATTATGGAACAATATCTTGTGATTGATCATAGAAATGTGATTGGTAGGGTCTCTAGAACCATCTTAATAAGGTAACTTTGAAATGATATAATCTCTTGGTACTGGCTCCTTAATAATATCCTCCTATAATTGGCAGTGAGAAAATTCCTCCACATTTATTGCCTGTAAAGGCTGTGGGTTAGGGATGATTTGTGCGTTAACTATAGCTATTGTTAAGGCCTTAGTGGTCATGTTTCCTTAACCCAAGGACACTTCTTGCATATCCAATAATGGTTGATAGGTAGGGTGCTGCACATTTATAGAAGTTTCGACGTTTGTATGAGGTGCTGGGTTTGGAAAAGGGAAAATGTATGGTTGAGTAGATAGTTGGGCTTGTGAAGAGAAAATTCGGTGCATGTAGTTTTGAATGTTGGCAAACATGTTAGCTATAGCCACCATTTGAGTTAGTGAGCAAGGTGGCAGATTCATGCTTACTAGCTGAGTTAGCCTTGAAGACAATGGAGCAAAAGTGAAAGGTTTGGTGAGGGCTCCAATTGGTGCCTTGGCGGCTAAGGATGGTTTCAAGGAGGCTATAAGTGGGGTTTGGGTAGTGATAGATGTCACGCTGCTGTTCCTCATTGATTTCATCTTCTTCTCTGGCATAAGACTCGCTGACAACTTGGCTATGAGTGATAGCCTTGCAAACTTAGTGGGCTTATCAAATCTCTTCCTACAAATAGTGCAATTTGATCCTATAAAGAATTAAATAATATCCTTTCCTTCTTATTTCAGATAGCACGACCTGCAAAATGGAAAAGCTAGGCACTGGTATGGTACCAGCCGAAGAGCCTTCGATGCTTAAGTTAGTATTTTCCTCTTGGGATAATTTTAAAGATAGTGTTTAAGTATGTGGATTGAAGTTACATTATTTGGAAGTGAGGGGCCCTATTTATAGTTTAAGGAGGAGGACATGTGTTACCTTAACTGCTCACACAGGTGGTCATTGAACTCTCTGGGCTTATGGTTAGGAGAAGTCCTCGGGGTAATCGGTTAAGCTTGGTCTACGAAGATCTCATCACTGGAAAGGTGGTGTTACCCAATCCTGTATCACTAAGTTATATCTGTACTAAACTAGATAGTCAATCTAAATCCTAATTACGAAAATTCTTAGGTTAACGCACTTGAGTTGTCTAGATAAGTCTGTTGGTTAATTAGTATAGCAAACAACTAATATCCCTAACCAATTTCATGCATTACTCTTTATAGTCTCTAATTATTAAATAATTAGCCTAATAATTTTGAGGGACTTATCTTAAGCCAAAATGAGATCTAAGGGTTAGCTAATTTTAAACCCTACTTGGGTGGACATGTTGCTATATGATCAAACTGCAATAATCTATACATAAAATCAATCATGCATATAAATATCACAAAGTAACCGTCTGTAGCAAAAATAGATACTCCTTAATTGATGGCTCCCTATAAAAAACCACTCTAAGCATAAAGCCCAAGGTAAAAGAATTGCCAAAACCAAGCTTCTGCTACATTTTGCACCTGCTAGTCACCCTGGATCTCCAACCAGTCGACTACCGATAAACCGGTAACTCCAGAAAGTAAACTGTCTCTGTCAATCAAGCTAGGAGGTCCTGCCCTAGCCAATCGGTACTTCCAGAATGCTCCAGTTTTAGTTGGTTAGGCCTGGGACTTTTGTCGATCGACTGGCTAGTCTAGAACTGCCTCGAACTCATGCTTAGCTACTCTTTTAGCTTCGAATCGAATTTTTTTATAAGGAATAATGTTGGAAAATAACCTACACAAGCTTCATCTATGAAAAGAAACATAAAATCTGGCCACAAAATACAAGCCAACATTACCCCCCATGCTTTTCTCAAATTGAAGCTACATTAATGTTCTGTGTAAGAAAATGAAACCATACATTCGAACGATCGATTAGGACCACAATCACATATGTGCTGCAGCCACAAAAGTTAGCCCACAACAAATACACCACAAAATCGCATAAATATTGCCACCTACAAGATTAGTACATGTCTATTGTCTCATTACGTAATTTTAGGCCATAATAATGTGTATAATGGTACTTGGGCTCTGGTACCACTTGTTGGATCTAGATGCTATTCTCATGTCAAGTTAAAAAAACATATTAACAATAATGGGAGCAGAAACGTAGCATAAATAGAGTCCATTAGACATGTGGGCATCAAAATCAAGCAAGAATACAAGAGTAAAGTTAAGACCCGTTACCCTTATAGTGTGATCCAAATGCAAAAATAGCCTCCCTGCATAGTACCTGTCTTGTATTGGCCTCCTAGTGTTCTTCTCCACTATTTCCAAAGCTCTATTGCTAGGACACGATTTGTAGCAACCAATGTTTAAGGCTAAATTGAGGTTATGAAATTTAGTGTGTGTTCTTGGTGCTAGTATGTGAAATTTCCTACACATATCTGCCAAGAAAATATCTCACTCTCTCTTTCTTTTATGCCTATCTTGTACTATTTATAGTATTAGACGACCCCCATAAGGATAAGGTTCTTAGAATATTATTTTTCACCATAATACCCTTCCTTAGTCCTTATAGAAATGGAATATTCCCTAGGGATAAGGTTATCCCAAATATTCCACCTCACACACTAAATATCTTCCATGTAAGCCACGCTTATCTAATTAAGACATCCATGAGTTATATTAAGAAGACCTGAATAATAAAATCTCTTCTTAATTCTAAATTAATTAATCCACATAATTAATTTCCTTAATTAATGTATCCAATAGAATAATGGCTAATAGAGGGACTAAAAGACATAACTACCTTGGCTCCCAAAATGTTCTCACCACTACTTTGGTAATACTAAGGCCATTTTGATCTTGGTCTATTTCCACCAAAAGACCAAAGCTGCACTTCAAGGATAATTATTAGCTAAGCGAGAGCTTGTTACCTACTCTGGTGACCTTTTTCTTTGACTAGCCAAATGAAATGACCCAAATGCCTTTTTATGTACACTCGTAGTCAAAGTCAGTCCTATCAAGTACCATTAGCTCCAAGAGTACATTTGGAACCTTAGAATCTTGGATCTCTTGATCTAGGGAACGACCTATAAGCCAAATGACCGATATACCTTTGAAGGTAATGTCACTAGTCCTAGATTTATGGTGATCAAGTGGACAAATCCAAGGGGGCACATAGACTTTGTTATTGCATATGAATATCTCAAAAAATTAGAATACAACACCCAACTATTGGGCACTTAGATCAATTCACATGGAGACCTTTCCCTTGGCACGTTAAAGTGTTATATCCTAACTTTGTTAATTTATCGACACATACTCAAGAATAAGAGCATCAGTCACTCGGAAACTGTGAGTACTTTATCTTTTATATGTGACGGTACGGTTCCCAAAAGATATACGCACAGTGGCCCTATCTAATATGTGACACATGCACTAGGAGCGTAGTTCGAAAAATCATCCAATGACCTAAGTAGGTCACCCTCTCGTAGAGAGTGGCCCACTATAGCCTTGTCCTGGTAAAGTGCCCAACACTACCATTTGGGTATGGACCAACTTATGGTATCACCAAATCTAGACTTAGACTTACTGTGCATCTAGCTTAACTGCGCACCCAAGTCATTGGTCTATGTTATTAAACCTTCATACATTGTATCAATGCAAAAATGGAGAGAACATGTTGTGCAAGAATCAATCCTTTCAACAATTTCATGAGTGTATTATATCTAGTATCCAGTAATCACTATGTGCTTGTGGTCTTTAAGGCATACAATCTCAATAGCCACCAGCAGAGGTGCAATTATGAGCAAAACCCGTCAAGCCGCTAAAGATTTAGTCTCCATTATGGCAACAAATTTGTAACAATGTGGGAACAAGCAAGATCCTTCAATGAGAGTGAATGAGGTAAGTGTTTCTTTCCTTGAATCAGAAATTTCTCAATTGACTACTTTGGTTCAAAGTTTGGTTATGGGAAAAGTACCCTAGGCTAAGGTTTGCAGGGTATGTACTGTTGCAAGTCATCTTACTGACATGTGCCCTACATTTCAAGAAGATGACCCATGGCAGGTTAATGTCATTAGAGGATTCCCTAGCCTATCAAAAGGGAAGTATGATCCATATTTGAACACTTAAAACCCATGTTGAAGGGAGCACCCAAACCTTAGCTATGGAGCAACGCAAAATTTCAACCCACATAACTTTCATCAATTTTATCCAAGGCCACCTCCGTCATAGCAGCCATCTTCCTCCAATTGAGGTATGTCCCTTGAAGCAATTTGAATAGGAATCGAGGGTGAGCATGCAAGAAACAAGGGCGAGCATACAAGAAAGGAAGGCGAGTATCAAGAATTTAGAGAACCAAATAGGCCAATTAGTAATGTCCTTGAGTAGGTTAGAGTCCAAAGGCAAGTTATCTTCCTAACCCATTGTTAACTTGGAAGAGAATGCATGTGTAATCACTTTGAGAAGTAGCAAAGAGATGCTGGAAACCCATGTCACATTAGGCACGGGCACGCCTTAGCAACTAATTTAGAAAATGAAAATCACTTTACAACGGGATCTAAAGGAGGACAGCTAGAAAACAAAGAATGGAAAGCCTAAAGAGTTAGTGGTAAAGCCCCTTTTCCCTAAAAGACTCACAAAATCCAAGAAGGAAAAGAAGGAGAAGTTTTAAGACTTTTCATAAGGTTGAAGTAAATATTCCTTTGCTTGAGGCAATTAAGCATGTATCTTGCTATGTCAGATTTCAAGGATCAAGGCATGTTCGTTATCTCTTGCAAAATAGGCACTTTAGGGATTAAAAGAACAATATATGATTTAGGGACGTCTATAAATGTCATGCCTTGGTCTATTTATTCATCTTTGAAGATTGGTCCTCTTGAAGAAATTGGTGTAGTCATTCAATGATTAATCCATGGTTTACCCCAAAGGTGTCATATAGGATGTCTTAATGCAAGTGAATGGTTTGGTATTTCCTGTTGACTTTTATGTGCTTGACATGGGGAAAGATTCATCTTCTAAGTCTTCAAAAGTTTTGTTATGAAGACCTTTCCTTAGTACTACTAAGAACAAAATTGATGTGCATGATAGTACCGTCACTATGGAATTTGATAGAGAAATAGTTAGATTTAGTGTTTAAAATGATATGACATGCCCTAGTGAAGTATATTTTGTTTTTGGTTTAGAAGCTGTTGACCTTTTTGTTTAAAAGAAATTGAATTGAGTGATGATAATAACTTAAATATTGCACCTTGTGGAAGTCTTGCTATTGAAAAGTTAAAAGAATTTGAAAAGGCTTTTGAAGGTAACACTAACTTGCAGGAGATGATCGACACACGAGGGAATCTGTTAGGAAATTAGGACGTATAACACACACTCACGTAGCGGAATTAAAGCACGAGTAACGAGAAAAGAATATGTATAATTAAACGTGGTTTGGTCCTCAGCCTACGTTTACGAAAAACTCCACTAATAGAAAAGAGTATTACAACCTCATAGGACTTTTTGCACGAATAGAAAAGTTTAAACCCTTCCTTACGGTGTTCTTACAATGGCTCTTTCTCTCAGCCTAGACCTATTGCAAGACATATACATTTCTTTCAACTAATACAAGAGTCCTATTTATAGAGGAGATTTTCTTGTCCTCCAAGACAAATTATTTCCTAATCCATCAATCCTACCATAACTAAGACTCTTACCATATCTAGAATTTTGACTCTCATTAAGACTCTTTCCTAATTTCAATATGGACTTGGGCTTAGCACTTGAGCCATAACCCAACAAATTCCTCCCTTGGCAAGAAGTGCCAAGAATCTCCACAATAGGCAAGAACGTCACTCTTCTCTTCTTCTCAACCTTCACTTGAGCTTCTTCACACTTGTCTCGTTCGTCTCTCAGTACGGTGCATCCCTCCAAGTAGTACACATGCTTCTCGTTCTTTCTCCCTTCAAGAACTAGCTTATCTCCTTGATACACTTTGCAGCAGTTTCCTTCACCAATGTACTTGTACCCTCTTGATGCCAACTTACCCAGCGGAATTATGCTAGACACATAAGATGGCACATACCTTACATTGGAGACTGTCTTGACACGACCATTGTTGAGCGTCAAGCGAGCTTTTCCCAATGCCAACAGCCTTCATCTTTTGGTTGTTCCCAACAGTGATATATCCAAGCCTCTTATCCAAGCGCAAAGTGTCGAAACTAGCTCTATCATTGCAAACATGAAACGTTCCCGCTAAATCCAACACCCAATCAGTCTTCTTCTTTTCAAGCCTTCATTAGCGTCCCCGTTTACCGCCATCAAAACAGTCTTACTACTATTGCTGTCATCACCCTCAACAAGGTTCGCAGAGTCCTCGCCATATACCTTTTCCCTGCCCTTAGATCTCCACTCTCTAAGGCTCTTCATGTTCTGTCAATTTAGGACATCTTGGTTGGATATAGCCCTTCTCTCTACAGTGGTAGCACTCTCGATCGTCTTCTCTATCCCGAGCTCGGCTTTTTGATCTTAATCTACCTCTGCAAGAATTCCCTCTTCCTGAACTATTCCATTGATTTGAACCTTTAACGGTTAATGCTTGATCTCCACTAGGCACACTACTTCTTCCCAACATCCTCTCGTTCTCTCTCAAGAGCGCAATTACTTTGTTTAGCTCTAGAGTCTTTTTCCCAATGAGGATTGATTGCATAAACAACTCGTACGACTTCGGCAAAGAAGATAGTAGTACGAGCGCTTGTTCTTCATCCACAATTCTCTTATCAGGCTCCTCAACACTTATGAGCTTGACCATTAACTCATTGAATTTGTTAATGTGATCCTGGATGGCGATTCCCTCTTCCATCTTAAACGAGTAGAGCTCCATCCTCAAACACAATCGGTTGGTGATTGACTTTGACTCATAAATATTCTCCAACTTGTCGAACACACCGCTTACCGTTGTCTCATCAATCACATGACGTTTAATTTGCAGTGCTAATGTCAACTGAATTGTACTTACGACTCTTCGTTGTAGGGACTTCCACTTCTTATCATTGACTTCTTCTGGTTTCACCTCTTCTAGCACTTCATCAAGGCCTTACTGCGCCAAAAGGTCCTCAATATTCGTCAAGGCCTTGCTGCGCCAAAAGGTCCTCAATAGTATTCCTCCACAAATTGAAGTTCATGTTCCCATCAAACATTGGAATTTCAAACTTCGTACCAGCCATCATCATGGCTTTTATGCACAAATTCGCTAAACCTCAACAATCTAGCAAGAATTTGGCAAAATTGGCCACAAAAACGGATTTAGGACATCAAAAAACGGTGAGGAAATCCTCGATCAACGCGGTCAAACCCCTGTAGCCCTTCGATCAACGCTGGTCAAACCCTCTGTTTGACTATTTGACCACAAACTCGCAAAATTTGACCTGCTTGTATCTCATAATCCGATTGTTGGATCGTCGCAAAATTTTAGCAGCTTACTCTCCTATCTGAGACAAACACATAGAAATAAACGGATCATTTATCGGACTCCAGGAAGGCCGCCAAACATGACCAGCAGATCAACAAATTTTTTACTACTGTTTGGTGTTTTTTTTTTTTTGTTTTTCATGCAAACCAGCGTCCTCATTCCAAACTAGCTCCAATACCACTTGTTAGGAAATTAGGACACATAACATACACTCATGCAGCAGAATTAAAGCACGACTAACGAGAAAAGAATACGCACAATTAAACATGGTTCGGCCCTCTGACTACGTCCACGAAAAACTCCACTATAGAAAAGAGTATTACAACCCAATAGGACTTTTTGCACAGATAGAAAAGTCTAAACCCTCCCTCACGGTATTCTTACAATGGCTCTTTCTCTTAGCTTAGACCTATTGCAAAACACATAGATATCTTTCAACTAATACAAGAGTCCTATTTATGGAACAGATTTTTTGGTCCTCCAAGACAAAGGATTTCCTAATCTATCAATCCTACAATGACTAAGACTCTTATCATATCTAGAATTTTGACTCTCATTAAGACTCTTTCCTAATTTCAATATGAACTTCGGTTTAGCACTTAAGCCATAAGCCAACAGAATCAAAGAAATCCAAATGAAAAAACTCAATGCCAATTAAACCCACCTATGATGGATAAGAGGGGTGAGCATAGGAAATAATAGCCCTAAGAGTTGGAAGAGAAGAAGAACAATGCTTGTGGGAGGACAAGGATGCACAAGAAGAAAACAAAGACCTCGATTGATAAAGTGATTTTTGAAAACTAATTTTTAGTTGGCCGGAAAGTTTTATATCACTCTTTTGGTTTTAAATTGTTTCCTAGTGAATCAAGGTCTAGATGGGGGTCCTTTTGTTATTACTAAAGTGCTTTGTAATAGTGCAGATGAAATAAGATGTTTGGACAATGATAAGACCATCAAGGTTAATGGCTATTGCTTCAAGCTAGTTCATTAAGAAATTGATTTGGAGGAGCCTCCAAATAAAACTTAAAATATTGGCTATGTCTAGTCTAGGACATCAAACAAGGCAGTTGTGGGAGGCAACCCACATTCTAAGGCTTAGTGTTTAGACTTTTTTTGCTAGTTTTATTTTTCTAATTTTTCCTTGCCTTTTAGGAATTTTTATTTTATTTTTGGTCATATTCAACCTTGAAATCCCCTAATTTTTGTCTAACTAAGCTTTCGTATTATTGGTGTTGTAAAGAACAAAGTTTGGGGTGAAAAAGTGACAATAGAGAATTTCATTGTCAATTATGAAGGTTTTCTATTTCCATAGGTAGGGCATGAAACACTAACACAATATTTCATGGGTAACCTATAGAGTTCTTTTGCCACCATAGGCAAGGCATCAAAAGTAAATAGAATACAAACCATGGAATTTTTCTAGTGCCATGGGCAGGGCATGAAACCCAAACATAATACTTCATAGATAACCCATGGAATTTTTTTGCCTGCATGAAGATGGAAGTTGTGCAGTAAGCATGCCCATACATAAGGAATAAGGGCTTCTTTCCAAGAGACAAAAGACAAAAAGCTGCAAAAGGCCACTTATTCTCTTTCTTCCTCTTCTTCTTCTCTACCAAACCCATCACTATAAACCACCATTAACACCCTGTCAAAGCTTCGACTTTCCATCAATCAACCATACCTACTCTCAAAACACCACTATGAGACAAAAAAAGAAGAGCTCACAGGCCTCCAAGAACCATATCCCATGGCCAAAAGAGCAAGTTTTCACACTAACACAAGCCACCACCTTTGGAATTTAAGATCTTTACAAGTCCACCTTAACTACTTACCTAGGGCTTTAAGACCCCCATGAAGCAAGGCCACGACAAAAAAAGTTGAGGAGATAATGCTGCTACCACCACCATGTCATTAGCATCACCCTCAAAGGAAACTTGACCCTGTAAGAGGCAAATAATCTTAAGAGAGAAGGGTGAATTGAGATTATGTCTAATTTTCACAAAAAAAATCCATAAAAACACAAGTGTAGTCACTTTAGCAATTCAACAAATACTTAGCAAGCAAATTTGGCAAGTAAGCTAAAAGGAAAGAGTAGGAAGAGGAATACAAATGATTTTCAAGTGGTTTGGCTTTGTCTACATCTACTACTTAAGGATTCTCCCTTTAGGACTTCAACACCTTCACTAGTGTAGATGTTTTTTCAAGAGTTGGTGAAGCACAAACCAATCTTTGCTACTCTTTGAAGCCCACTTCAAATAACCTTAATGAATCCTCACCAAGGATTTCCCCACGCTCTCTCTTGCTATTAAAGATGCTCTCAATCTAATCCTAGCTCAAGAGTGTGTATACAATCAAGAAATTGATAGAACTAAACGTTTTGTGGTTACAAGCTTCAATAAGCATATATAGCAAAAGTTAGGCTCTTGAATGTTCAAAGATTTCACAATTATAGCTCAAAGTGAACGATTTCCAACCAATAAAGATGTACAAATGGATAATATAGCTAGAAAATGCTCTTTAATGCTTGAAATTAATGTTGGGACAAAGTAGGTAAAGATGGATGGGGTTGCTTTAATGTACAAGCCCTAACGACCTGTAAGCGCACGGGTCGTGTGTAGTATGATATGTCCTAGTGTAGGATCAAATCCATAGAGAGGCCAAATGTCTTTAGTGTCCTAAGCAATGTGCGTCCTAAAAGACTACGTGTTGTGTCCCAAAACTACAATCTTTTTGGGTTTCTAGGATAGGATGGAGTGCAGGAAAAATAAATCTAGCCTAAGGGCAAGGAAATAAAGGGGGTAGTGTGTGTGTGAAATGGGAGAATCAAGTGATCTAAGGGGAGTCAAACGTCAAAAACAACGACTAAGGCGGTTACAAATTCCCTATGGGTGATTACTACATCTTTTTAGGGTTGCTTGATGGATTACACTTGGTTGCTCTCATCTAAGATCCTGATTAACCTCTTAATGGAACCTTAGGACTTGGTATGGGTCCATCACTAGGCATGTCTACCCAGAGCTATGACGTGGTCCTTATAAACATAGGCAAGGTTAGCTAGTTAGGATTCTAGGCAATGTAGATCGATCTAACCCTAGTGTTTAGTCCACTAATTAGTTCCCTAATTTATCGCTAGGACTCGGTGCAAGTCTATCCTTAGGCATATCTATCTAAAGTTACGGTGTGGTCCTTACGAACCTAGGGCCATAGGGTGGGCTAACTAGCTTCCTAAGTGAACTAAGGTCAATTAACCCTATCTGGACATCTATTGGCTGATCTAAAGCCAAAAAAGACTTGACCGAGGCTAGTTACTATTTATGCAACATTAATCCTTATCACAATAGCGGAAATCAATGTTTAAGCGCAAAGCATACACATCTAGGGCATGGCATTCAAGAATATCCTAGCATATTCTACTACTAAGTATATAGACATACTTAGATTACACCAATTTAAGCAAAAGCACCTGACATGTAAGCAATAGAAGCTATTTATGTTATTAAGTATGCAAACACGCACATAGGCATATATATAGGCATACATATAGACATAACCACTTCATTTAATCACCACACAAACTCGTAGACATGTATATAAATTTGCCATAGAAACCTTAAGCACAAACATATATATATATATATATATATATATATATAAATCCATCAAGTACCCATTACAAAAGAGTAGTAATCAATCTATAATACAAGATATAATCACCGTGTATGCTCTACTTATAAATATATTAACTTGGGATAAAAGGGACATAAGAAATATACCCTTTTATCCAAAGCTAATCCTTGACAATCAATGAGCAAAGATGCCCAAATCTTGTGTTTGATCCTCTTAAATCCTTGATTCCTAGGTGCTTTATGTGTATGGAAATGTGTGTAAGAGCCCGGTGAGGGTTAGGATTAGGGTTTGGTAGATGGGTGAATGAGTTGATCAAAGTTCCTACTAAGAAATGGCTAAAAACGAGCTTAAAAAGCTGTCACATAAGTGTTACCGGAAGCCATAAATGGTCAGCCAATTCTAGGGAGGTGACTGATCTTTAATTCTACTGTCTACTGGTTAGCCAAATCAGTCGGCTAGCAGAGAGGTGGGGGTGACTGGTTACTCCTACAACTGCTCCAAACTCTATCGATTTTGTTCTGGTCGTTCCCAATTATTTCAAGCTTCATCTACATGCTTCCAAATGCGTTCTCTTTGATTTTTTTTGCCTTAAAGCCATTTTGCAAGCTTGACCAACCCATCAACATGTTCAATTCATTCCAAGTATTGCATCAATTCTCACCTACAATGCACGAAATAAGCACTTAGTGTAGTACTCTCTATCGGCTCTTCTAAGTACACTTATATCCTTGTATGCTCAAATATAGTATAAATGCTATACTAAGGCTATCTAATAAGCACTAAAACACCTCTAAATAGATATTAAAATGAAACACAATACCACATATAAAACCAACACATCAACACCCCTAAACCTTCTCCTTGCTTGTTCTCAAGCAAGCCTAAACCTAAGTCCATCTCTAAGTTGCTGAAAAGGGTTGCCTAAAGGATTGAATCACTATCTAGGTGAGTCAAAGGAGTACGAAAGGGTCGTTCCTTTTGTAAAGGGATCCCCAAGCCTTTTCAGATCCTTCCTTTACTCACAAGGGGTCTTGCACCTTCGAGAAGTTATCAAGTAGCCTTAACCACCATCGGCCTAGGATTTAAACGCACGCATAAGGGATGTTGATAATTAGTGCCTCCTCAACTAACATGGCCTTCTCAACATACACAAAGCCTCAAAGATTAGGAGAGAAAGAATGTACAAGCACAATGGCTCATAAAAGACTCAAGAGCCTTAATCTTAACACAACAAAAGAATAGAAAGAAAATCATGCGCCAAATCGGCATTGTGTCACTTGAGCACTTATTCAATGAACTTCACTTTATTCTAACTTTTTGGTGTCTTTTGGTTTTTTTTCACATTTTTTTCCTCTTTTTTTGGCTTTTTCAATCTTTTTCCTTTTTCCATTTTTTAGATTTTTTATCAATACATAACATGAGCAAAAAGAAAAGAAAAAGAAAGGCTAAGGCATATGAAAAAGAACCAATCAAGGAAGGGATGCTCATATCAACAACCCCTTTTCAACTCTTTTTCCAACCAGACCATGGGGTAGCTACAATGTGCATTCTTAGAAGTGCTTACTCCCTGTAGCTTTCAAAAGGCCTCTCCTCTAAGTTTCGGATCTTTCTCCACTCCATTCACTCCCCACAATACAACCATTTCTCCACCAATCACTTAAGTCAATCACAACAGCTAACACTCTAATCAATAAGAGATAAACAACTCTATATGCATAAAAATCAAAAATGATATACAAAGTGTATACAAAGGGAAAACGATAAAAGTGAGGATCAACACTTGGAATGGTAAAAAAAGAAAAACAAATGAAACAAAAATGAAAATCAAAGAACGAAAATAATGAAAAAGTAAAATCAAAGTTAAAAGAAAAAAAAAAAGGAAACAAATAGAATATAAACATGTCTAGGTTGTCTCCTAGTAGCGCTGGATTTAACGCTTCCAGCCGAGCACTAATGTTAAAGCCATACATGTTTAAAGTCAAGAGGCACAAATTGCCGAATATTCAACCAAACACAGATAGTAGAAGGAAAAAGGTTATGCAATAAATGATAGAGCAATGATGCATAATACATCCTTTTTCTAAACCTCAACCCAATTAATCAAATGAGAATGTGTGTACAAACATGGAAGGAAACATGCATAAGGGTGAAAGATCATGCTCCACTTATTCTCTAATTAGCCATCCCATGGCCTTCTTTTTTATAATCAAGGGCTAACAACACACCCTCCCCATGGATCAAAGATTGGCCTAATGCATGCAATATGGGAGAAATTGTTTCTAACCCTAGATGACAGTGTTCTATGCATGAAGGCAGAGACATGAGCTCCAAAGAGAAAGGCTCAACGGAATAGGAAGTGGGAGTGGGAACGATACTCAGAGAAGGAAGGGTAAAGGTAAGGGACAATGAGATACTAGACTTTTCTCTTCACAAGATATGACATTATCAAGTCTAGGTTGCTCTAACTCCTCATAAGGGGTAGATCAATCCTAATGGGTTCTCTCTCCAATAATGATTCATCAAACATCCAAAAAGACCCAATAGATAAATGTTCCAAGCTCACCAATTTCTTTCTTAGAGTTGCTATTCTCCTCAATATAATGATCGAAAACTCCAAGATATGTATATCTAAAAACTCTTAAATTGATGTCTTGTTCTCCCCAGTGGATGACTTTAAACCTTCACTAGCTAAAGTCTCATCAAATCGATCTATATATTCATCGCTAGTGGGCATCATCTTATCATCATGCTTCTCACAAGGGGCATACACATATAAAGGGGACAATAGGGACTCAAAGGATTCCAAGTGATGTATGCACAAATGCTCAAAGGAATGATGTACCTTAGACTCCCTAAATGTAGAATCAAAATGCAAATGAGTACTATGAACATAAGACTCAACCTACAAGTGTGTGGAATGTGTGGTGAGAAGAAAAGAAAGGCTCATGTGACTCGATAGAAGGTGTTGAAAGCTTAGAAGGATAGAGTACTACTTCCTCTAAAACATAACTATAGGAGTCATCAAGAACCAATGATTGTAATTACAAGAATATGCATCCTTATAGTCGTGATCTCTAAATGAAGATGTATGAGATGATGCATGACTATAGGGGTCATAATGACCACTAGCCCTAGATTGGGGATTGCCTTGGGGACAAGAAAGTTTGACACATATGACTTCCATAAACACGACATGTATTAGGAACAAGTTTAGGTAATGGGGAATAGGATACCAAGGACTACCAAAAAGCATTTGGGCCACTCATATTCAATCAAGCACAAGTAATTCTCTTCACAATGCTATACAATATTTTTTTAATTTTTTTTTCTTTTATAGGTTAAAATAAAGAAATCATGAAAAGAAAAGATTAAGCAACACATAACAAGCTAAGACACACAAAACAAAGAAACTAAATAACTATTGCCTCCCCGGTAACCGCACCAAGAACTTGGGGTCTGCTTTAGTGGACAAGCCGTAAAGACCTGTAAGCACGGTCGTGTGTCGTATGGTGTGTGCAAGTGCGGGGTTAAATCCAGGGGAAGGCTAAACGTGTGTAGTGTCCTAAGTTATGTGCATCCTAATAAGCTACGTTTTGGGTCCCTAAACTACAATGTTTTTGGGTTTTTGGGATAGGTTGAAGTACGGGAAAAGCAAATTTATCCTAAAGAAAAGGAAATAAAAAGGGTGGTTTGTATGTGAAATGGGGGAATCAAGCGATCTAAGGGGAGTCAAACGTCAGAAATGGGGACTAAAGTGACTACAACTTGCCTATAGGTGATTACTGCGTCTTTCTAGGATTGCTTATTAGATTAAACTTGGTTGCTCTCATCTAGGCTCCTAATTAACCCCCTAATGAAACCTTAGGACTCGGTGCAGGTCCTTCCCTAAGCACGTCTACCGAGAGCTACCGCATGGCCCTTATGAACCTAAGCATTACGGTTAGCTAGTTAGGATTCTAGGTGACATAGATTGATCTAATGTTAGCGTTTAGTCCACTAATTAGTTTCCCAATTTATCCCTAGGACTCAGTGCGAGTTCATCCCTAGGAACGTCTATCTAGAGCTACAGCGTGGTCCTTGTGAACCTGGGGCAATAGGGTGGACTAATTAGCTTCCTATATGAACTAAGGTCAACTAAACCTATCCAGACACCTATTGGCTAGACTTAAAGCTAAAGGGGACTCCACCTAGGCTAGTTACTAGTTATGCACCATTGATCCTTATCCACAATAGTAGAAATTAACGTTTGAGCGCAAAGCATACACATCTAGGGCATGGAATTCAAGAATATTTGGTATATTCTACTATTAAGCACATAGACATACTTAGATTATACCGATTTAAGCAATAGCACCTGACATGAAAGCAATAAAAGCTATTTATGCAATTAAGTACACAAATACATACATAGACATGTATATAGGCATACCCACTTCATGTAATCACCACACAAACACATAGACATGCTAGCACAATGATTTAGAATTGGTTAACAACAAAATAGACTTCAAAACACATATGCAACATCATTGAGGCATTTCTACAAACACATAGACATGTAATGTAAATTTGCCATAGAAACCCTAAGCACAAGCATATATATACAAATCCATCAAGTACCCATTATAAAAAAGTAGTAATCAATCTATAACACAAGATATAATTACTATACATGCTCTACTTATACATATATTAACTTGGGATGAAAGAAAGATAAGAAATACACCCTTCTATACAAAGCTAATCCTTTACAATCTCTAAGTAAAGAGCCCCAAATATTGTGTTTGATCCCCTTAAATCCTTGATTCCTAGGTGTTTTTGTGTGTAGGAATGTGTGTAGAAGGTGGGAAAGGGTTAGGATTAGGGTTTGAGAGATAGGTGAATGAGTTGATCAAAGTTCCTCCTATGAAATGGCTAAAAACGAGCTTAAAAAGCTATCACGCAGGTGCTGTCAGAAGCCATGATCAGTTGACCGGTTCTAGAGAGGGGGTGATCGGTTCTTAACTCTGTTCTCTACCTCTGCCAATCACCCAAACCGATTGATTAGCAGAGAGGTGGGGGGTAACCAGTTGCTCCGACAATTGCTCCAAATTTTGCCAATTTTGTTTTGGTCATTCTAAATTATTCCAAGGTTCATTTGCATGCTTCAAAACGCATTCTCCTTGCTCTTTTTAGCCTCAAAACCCTTTTGCAAGTTTGTCCAATCCATCAACACCTTCAATCCATTCCAAGCATTGCATCAATTCTCACCTACAATGCACAAAATAAGCGCTTAGTGTAGTACTTTTGCAAGTTTGTCCAATCCATCAACACCTTCAATCCATTCCAAGCATTGCATCAATTCTCACCTACAATGCACAAAATAAGCGCTTAGTGTAGTACTTTCTCTATAAGCTCTTCTAAGTACACTTACATCCTTATATGCTTAAATATCGTGTAAATACTATACTAAGGCTATCTAATAAGCACTAAACACTTCTAAATACATATAAAAATATAATACAAAACCACATGCAAAATTAACACATAAGTGGGTTTTAAAAAGGTAAAGCAACAGTCATAAAACGGCTAAGTCATTTAATGCAACAGAAAAGTCGGTTAGGGGGGGTCAGTCGACCAGGGTGGTGATTGGCTTCAATGCCAGCATTCTGTTTGGCTCGATTGCCTAGGTCGATCAACCGGTCTATCCCCAGAATTTTTATTTGGCCTGGTAACCCCCTTTGTGAAGGTCAGTTGATAAAAGGTGCTGACAAGCCTTTGCAGAAACTATTTTCTTCACCCAAAAATAGGTTGCAACTATTTCCTTGAAGATAAAAAAATATGGCCACAAAGAAAACTCTTTAAAGAAGGGTATATGATTATCATTAAGGCTCAACAACAAGTTTTTCAAATACCTTTGAATATAAAAAAGATATATGTAATAAAGGGGTTTTTCAAAGGTTGCCCACACAATTTGAAAAACAAAACATATTCAAATGTAAAGATCAAGAAAAGCATTTTAGTTTGAGCTATAGGGTGTTCTAAGGCAAACACAAAAGAGCACACGGTTTGGTACCCCTTATTTCACCTTGCCTCCTTCCTTTTGTCTCCATTTATCATTCATGACGAATTCTTGAACTCTTCACTCTTGGCATCAAATACTGTCCTTCTTGACAATTAGCAATCCCATGCCAAGCAATAAGTATTCAAGCCATGCTTACACTTATCTTAAAGACTTTGTACATAACAAGCTTGCAAGGTGCATTAGCATTCAATTGATCACATTTATAATTTTCATCATCAAAATGGCACAAAAAGCAATATTAAGCAAGCAATCTCCCATTTTTTTATGATGACAAGTTATCCTTTAAAATTTGAGTAGAAAATTTGACTCTCTCTCAATATAAGCACATATAAACATAAAAGGTACATTGTAGGGAGTTCAACAAGTACTCCCCTTTCAAATTCAATCTAAGCACCATAACACATTAAGCATAACACATCTCTCCCCCTTTGGCATTATCAAAACCAAATAAAGCATAAGAAGAGAATAAAAACTAACGAAAGGAGACTAGCATATAAAAGAAATCCCAAAAGAAATACTAAAGAACCATAATCCATAAGCTAAACTAAACTTAAAAACTAGAGTAGCATAGTTGAAAATACTAGAACTAAAGTAAGTGCGAATGTTTAAAATGCAAAAGACTTAATGCTAGATGCTAGTAACTAAATGCATGATATGCAAAGTTTAAAAGCAATAATGCTTCCAAGAGCTAAGCTCCATGATCCTTGAAATATCTTGCCATGTTCGACTACATTTCCTCTTGAGAATTCTCTAGCTTTCCAAGTCTTGTATTCATTTGGCTTCAAGTGGTTTGGGCTTCCTCTGAATTTCTATGCATTTGAGCCATCATAGTGTTCAAGGTTTGTTTATGAGCTAGAATCTATAAAAGTACTAATGGCTCTTCTTCTTGTGCTCCGTGACCTTCTTCTTGTGCCAGAGGTCAAACTGGCACCTCTTCGCATTTCCTTCATCCTAATACGCTTAGTGTGCCATAATTCCAAGGATGCACGCATAGCTCTTTGCGATTCTTTTTAAAATTCCTTATCAATCTAACCTCTAAATGGCATATTCTGTGTAGTGGGTTTATTGATTTGTATACCATGTAGTGGAGTAGGTACGTCTTTATCCATCTCATCCAAACCAGCTTGTTCCTTATCTATCTAAGGTGCATTAGGTCCTAACATTGGATCAATGAAAGTAGTCCTAGCCTTTGATCTCTGCCTAATTTGACCCTGGATATTGGGGTCTAACTCTTTAAATTGAGCTTCTGATATGGCATTCCTATTATACCAGCAAATTTTCATGGAGTTGATATAGGGCAGATTGAACTTCTAGTCAACCTCACATGAAACTTCTCAAAGATGTGGGTAAGAGGCATTCCATAAGCCAAGCAATTTGCCTTGTACTCTTTATCTTTTATCCTATCTTTTCCACCAATATGCAACATATGTTTTAAGATGAGAAATGGCAAAGCAATTTTCTTTTGATGAAATAATAGATAGAGCAAGTAGGCATCCATATATGGAATCCTATTATCAGGAATTTCCCTAAGCACAATTACTTCACTGAAAATTTTGAAGATATTTTTCCTCTTGGCATTCACTTCCATTCTACGAAGGGTAGTTTTGGGGCTAGGGTGATCATTAATGCCTTTTTAAATAAAACTCACTACTTCTTTAATGTCTGAATATGGCGCCGAGGGCCAACCTTGTGCACTATAATGACCCTCACCCTTAATTGGCAAATTGAACATTTCATTTAACACATCTTTATTCAACTCAAAGGATACCCCATTCACCTTAGATTTTATATGCAATTTAGGCTCATTCTCAATCAACTCAACACTTATATAAAATTGCCTAACCAAATCATCATAAATATTGCAATTCAAGCGAATAAATTTATCCCAACCTTGGTAGGGTAGAAGACTAATAGCATCCATACCTTCAAGCTCACCATCCACCAAATTCTTTCTATACATGATTGGCTTGCTAAGAATATTGCTCTTTGTTGACAAATCCAGAGGTAGAGATTGAGTCCTTTGCCTTTTTCCTCTTCCTCTTGGATTTGCTCTACCCCTTCAATTAACCATTTATAGCAAGAATTTTTAAAGAAAAATGATGCGATGAAGGTCTTTATGAAGTGGGTTATGCAAATATAGAAGAATTTTTTGAGAGATTTTGAAGAATAGTGAAAATTCTAAAGAGTAGGTTTAGAGATTTTGGGGTTTAGGTTTGAAAAGGGGTGAAAAATGGGGAAAAATGGGCTGAAATCATGACTTAAAGTCTCCCTCTCTGTCAAATATAGAAGAATTTTTTGAGAGATTTTGAAGAATAGTGAAAATTCTAAAGAGTAGGTTTAGAGAATTTGGGGTTTAGGTTTGAAAAGGGGTGAAAATTGGGGAAAAATGGGCTGAAATCATGACTTAAAGTCTCCCTCTCTGTCAAAGTCGATTGACCGGCTTGACTGACTGGCCTAACCAATGGGTTTCTATGCAAGGCGATCAACTAGGGTAGCTGACAGACATATGAGACCAGCTCAACCAATAGCCTCCCCTTTGGTCGGTCAACTGGTGGCTTAGATAGGGCGACTGTCTTGACCAAAAAGCTTTAAAATCAATTTTTTTTTTTCAATTCAAAGCCCTTCCAAAAGCCATTTTGTCTCAAAATCTTGCAAATATATAAAGAAAAATGCAATTTAGCCACTATTTTGCATCCCAATTTCTCTCCTAATTTTGCAAAATTGATCCTCATGCAATGGTTTTGTGAAAATATCAGCAACTTGATGCAATGTATCAACAAATTCAAGTGTCACCTTTTTGCACATGATCTCCAAAAAAATGATGCCTAATCTCTATATGTTTGGTTCTAGAATGTTGGATTGGATTCTTTGTGAGATTTATGGCACTAATGTTATCACAATAGATGGCACATGATCATAATGCAAGTCATAATCAAGCAAGTTTTGTTTCCTTCACAAAATTTGGGCAACACAACTTCTGGTGCCAATATATTCAGCTTCAGTGGTAGATATAGCTACACTATTTTACTTTCTACTAGACCAAGACATTAAAGAATGACCAAGAAATTGACAAGTGTCGTTAGTGCACTTACGATCCACCTTACAACCGACACAATTGGCATCCAAAAAACCACATAAATCAAATGAAGTTCTTTTTGCATACCAAAGTCCTAAGTTTCTAGTTCCTTTAAGATATCTAATGATTCATTTTATGGCAACTAGATGTGTTTCTTTAGGATTAGATTGAAATGTAACATATAAACATACGACAAACATAATATCCAGCCTTGATTCAGGATGTTTTCAGATGAAAAGGAACCCGCTTTTGAAGATTGTCACCTTAGCCGTGTCCACACCTGCAATGCTATACAAAAATCTGAAATTAATTGGAGTCTAGAATACGTTTTGATGAGTTCCTTGGAAACAAAATAATGACCTTTGATATGTATTAAGTCCTAAAAGATACGAGAATATTTTTTGTTGATTTATTTGCCAAGGATTATCTTTTTTGGAATATTTTTCTTTTCTTTAGATTAACATTATAAGAGTTTTCTTACTAGAAAGAACTCCTAGGTTTTACATTAGTAGTTGTTAGCCTCTGTGAAAATTATATAAAACTATTCAAAATTATTTCCAACCTTCTTTTAGGCACCTCTCTTTTCTTATAGCAAGGGATAAATCAAAGTTTATGGTTCTATAAAATTCATGAGATATAACTGACTTTTATGCTCTTGTTATTCTTTTGGTATTTGTACATCTTCTTTTTGAACAATTAATATTAGTATGTGATTGTGTAATTAGGGTTCGATTATTCAATTGCTAGGTAGTAGGTAGCCAATCACAAATATTAAGTAATTTGTTTAATTAATCTAAAATAAGTGATAAACCAGTTTCTTAAAAAAATATATAACGTAACTTGAACAATATCCGTGAAAGAATTGTCGATTAGAATTGGGTCCTCCTAGATCTTATCATTCTACCAGTGGATAGATACTTTGAGCAGTCTGGGGATTGGACCATCTATTATGTAGCAAAATAATTGAAAAGTGAATCAAATGATTCCTTTTATTGTCGACAAAGTAAGGAAAGATGAGGTTGTTAGGCCCTGCCAATGACTATAACCGGTTTACCAAAATAGAAAATTATCTTTGCATCTAGGATCAATTCTATAGGTCTATACTGAGATTTACACCCCAGGCTAGATCTATAATCCATTGATTTTCCCTTTTATTTGCTATGCTCTATTTTTTGATATGTTGTTTATCCTTTGTTGTTTAATTTTCTGTTTACTGTTTCTAAGTTTTAATAATTTGAGCTCCCCCTTCTTTGTATTTTGCTTGTTGGTTCTATTTGGTAAAAAGAAATAAAGATTGACCAATCCTTGTATGATCAACCCTTACTTCAGTTGTGCAATCTATAACATAAGAGTAAATAATTTATTTTTGGTGGATTTGACACCCTTTATAGTGTTCTTATTTAAAAAGTATTTCTATAATAAATTTTTTTACAATATTAATAAAACAAATTTATCAAAAAAATTTATTATACCTTAGTAATAAATTATTATTATTATAGGAAACATATATCCAATTATGAAATAAATTATCTTATCTATATATTAATTATGAAAAAGATTTTATGTCTAATTCAATAATTCCACATGTCATCATTGTTATATCAAGCTGCTAATAACACATCTGTTGATTACCCGATTTTAAAATTTTATTAAACCATTAGTTAATCAACTATGGCAGCAGAAAATAGTGAAAAAAATCTATTACATATATGAGCAAAATCATATAAACTACATATATATAGATGAAGAAATGTAGTGTTTCACCTTTGATGCATGATCTTGTTGGTAAACCCTCATTGCACATTTCCCTCACTTCATAACAGTCCCTTAATGGCCTTCTCCACTATAATCAATCTCCAATAACTAGGATGTAGTGTGTTATATAGTGGGTAAGCACAGATTAAAGCTTAATTGAAGCTAGGCTACTTAATGCATGTTTTTTCCTACATACACACCAAAGAAAAAATAAGGCTGTTATGAGTATATCTCATATAGGTCTTGCCATTCAGATACTATATAGTACATGACAACCCTAGAAAGGATAAAGTGTTAGAAATATTATTGTTTTCAACAATACTCCTCCTTAAACCTTCTAGAGAAGTAATATTCTCTTAGGGTAAAACTTATCTAAATATTCGACCTTACACACTATAAATATCCATGCATGGCCCACTAATCCAATTAAGATGCCTATAAGTTAAATTAGGAAAACTTGGATTAAGGAATTCTTTTCCTAATTCCTAACTTATATCTTAATTAAGCAACTCACATAATTAGCCATTTTAATTCCAACTGGAACATGATTATTGAAGAGATCGAAACACATAATTACCTTGGCTCTCAAAATGAGCAAAATGTCCTCGCACCACTTTAGCGACATCAAGGTCACTTTGACCTTTGTTGATTTCCACCAAAAGACCAAAGCTACGTTCCAAGGAGAATCACTGGCTAAGCAAGGGCTCATCACCACTCTGGTGACCACTATCTTTGCCTAACCAAGTGAAATGACCCAAACGCCCTTCATGTATACCAATAGTCAAGGCCGGTCCTTTTATGTACCATCTTGATTCAGGGAGTGACTCACAAGCCAAATGACCAATATACCCCTGAAGGGTAATATCACTAGTACTAGATTTTTTATGATCAAGACAAATTCAACGGGCACATAAACCCTATTGTTGCATATACATGTCGCAACTAATTGGAATACAACAATAGATGTACAAGGCAATCAAACTTATTCACGTTGAGATCTCACCCATGGTACATCAAAGTGTTGCACGCCAACTTCTTGAGTTCAATTACACATGCTCAAGATTAAGAGCACCAGTTATTTGGAAATCGCGAGTAACCAGTTTTCGATATATGACAGTACGATTTCCAGAAGACATACTCGTAATGGCCCTGTCCAATGCGTGACACAAATACTAAGAGCAATGTCCGAAAAGCTATCCAATGACCTAAGTAGATCACCCTATGAAGAAAACTCGTTCACTATAGCATTATCACGATATAGCACCCAACACTATCATCTAGCTATGGACTAGTTTATGATATTACTAGATCTAGATTTGGACCTACTATGCATCCAGCCTCACTGCGCACCCATGTGTTGGTCTATTAGACCTTCATATACTGCATTAATACACAATGGAGAGAACATAATGTGCAAAACTCAATGATATTAATAATATCATGAGCATACTATATCTAGAATCCAGTAATCATTACGTGCTTGTGGTTTAGGGTGTACAATCGCAACAATCATGTCCTTCAATTTTTTTTCCGCTTAAAAAAAAATTTCCTCCATCAAAATCAATACCTAAACTACTAATTTAGTCTCTAGAATAACATTGAGAATAAAATGAAATCAAAACAAAAAATAATGTTAACAAAATCATCCATTTTTCTTAAGCGCTGCTCTCTTCACATTTTGTCGTGTATATATATACATATATGTAGTCTTAATAGTAAAGGCTAAGCACTACCTACAAAAAGAGCCCAGCCACTGAAAAAAAGAACAAACACACAAAAATTGTCCTGTACGTTCATTGGTTAACCCTTATTCTCGAATTCCAAGCACAAATTTATGCAAAAAACACAAAAGTTTTGATTTCATTCTTGTTTCGCACAAATCAAACCACTTGCCTCTCTACATTTCACATACCTGAAGATCACTCAATTGTCAACCTTAAAGCCTCGATCAAGCGGTAATGTTCTTTTGACTTTTGGCTTTTTTCTTTTTGTTTTTCATTTTTTTCCATGAATAGATCTATATTTTGTGTGATCATATAAAAACAGTTAAAGGTAAAAGAAAAAATTAAAAATTAGGAATTCATGAAACTTATAGAAAACAAACTTGTTGGTAGAAAAAATGGAATAATAAGAAAAAAACACAAAATATATAGAAGCTTCTAGAACTTAATTCAGCTAGCTGAGTCGACTCGAAAGCCCTAGTCTATAGTATATTATAAAGCATCAACCGGTAAGAGAAATTTAGCTGTTTCATCACAATTGCTTGCCACATTTATTGCATATATGCTAATCTAATGCCATTTGGCATCTGGCCCTTGCCCAATTCTTTCCCACTTTCTTTTTTTGGGTCAAATGCAAACCCGGCTAATATAATTGCATACCGCCATACTCATTTAATGCGACTTGCACGGGCTTTGTCTAATTGGATTCCTATAATTTTTTCTTCATATCTCCTCTCATTAACGCTTCTCTCTATTATTTTTTAGATCCCAACACTTGAAACTCTAATTTTTTGGGGAACATCAATTGTATTCTTTTCCAAGGATCTGTTGCATATGGAGAACACCAAATCATTTTGTTTGCTCAAAATTCAGAATATTGTTGTTTGCCGCCAATCTTTATGTGGTTTTCAAGATGAGTCTATCCGTTTGCCTTATGTACTTCTACATATATATACACATGTAGATATATATATATATATAGATATATACATATGCATATACATATATATAGATATATACATATACATATATGTATATACACACACATATATGTACCCTTTTTTCCATTGTTAATCATGTTTGTTGTTTACCAATTAAAAGATTTCCCGGTATGATTCTTTCGGCCCTTTACTTTCACCATCCTTGATTTAATAAGTGATCTTTTAACTTTAATCATATTTATCTATTATTTGGTGGTTTAATATGTGATTTATTCTTTTAGGCCTTTTGCTTTGGCCATCCCTGATTTAATAAGTGATTTATTAACTTTAATCGTATGTATTTGTTTTTTGGCGGTTTAATATGTGATTGTGTACTTAATTTTTTTTATAATGAAAATATTTGTTTTAACCTGATTAGTGCTTTATCCTTGATTGGAACTTGATTTCGTTACTTTCATAATTTGGATGTATTGATTTGGATATTATGCTTATTTTTATCCTTATTTCGTTCCTTTTATCTGATCTGTATTCACACTTATTTCTGTCAATTTACCTTTTAATCATTTCGACCCTTTTGCTTTTGCCATTGCAAATATAATAAGTGATTACATTGGTTACTATTTATTGATAAGAAAAAGTTTATGAATTATTAGTTAACTTTAATTAAATTTATCTGCGAAATGGTGGTTTAACTTGCAATTTATCTTCTTAATCATTTCTCTTTGGAATTGAAAATCATTTTGGATTTCCTTATTAAGGATTTATTCTTAACTGGAACCTGATTTTGGTGTATTAAGTTTGTGTTTTTGTCTTGAATATCTTAATACTGTTGTTATTCAAGTGTATGAGCCACCACTTCTTAAAGGTTTCCAAGAATAGTTTCTTGGTTTAAATTATGTTTTTCTATATATATGAATTTTGTAAATTTATGGATCTATTGAAGATGTTAAAGGTTGTGTGAGGCGGATTTGAGGTTTAATTTAATTAGCCATTTTTATCTTTCTGTTTATTATACTTTTAAAATTTATATTGGTATTATCTCATAATTTGCTATAGACACCTGCGAATTTATATTACAAATTGTAAAAATTTGTTGATAAATGTGCCTTCCATTATGTTATTTCTGAGGTTGATTAAAAGGTTCATGTGTAATATTATTTAGAACATTATTATTCCCTCAAATCAATGGATTTTCTCTCTATATTCTATATTTTTTATTGTCTTTGTTTCATGGGATACATAATTTTTTTTCTAGCAGTTATATTGTTTCATTCCATACGAAATAATTCATATGGAATTTGATTTTCGATCTATACCTCTAAATGGAGTAATGTTTTAATGTGATAGACAATTTTAATAAAAGCCTCTAATTTTTCAAGCCATGTGAAATAATTCATGTGCTTTTTTTATTTTCTTTCATTGTCATATATTTTCATAAATATATATATATATATATATATATGTCAATATGTTGTTTCAAATGTCGATAACAAACATCAATCACAAACCATACTGTTCCCAATCAATTGACCATGAATGATCCTTCGCAGTCTATTACTAACGCTAGAAATCTACGTAGTTGTTTGTCGAAGGTTCAATTCATGTCAAGCAAGGAGAACATCAAATTTTGTTCAGGAAATACAAGTGGGTTGAAGAAAAAGGGCTTCAAGAGGCAACCTCTTAGAAATATAACGAATTGTGTTGCTAAACTTGATTATGTTTTTATTAATTGTTCCAACTCTACCATTGAATCAAATAATCATTTGTTTAGAGCCACAAAAGGGTGCAAATTTCAGTCTTATGAATCAAATTCAATTTCAATTCATGAAAGGAGAAATTGTCTTTTAGTTGATGAAAATGCTAATACAGAACCATCCTTTAAATCTCCTATTTATCAAGGCAAGTAGTTATTTACTTTCAATATTTTGCCATCTTATTATAGGGTAAGTTGTATGAAACCCCCTTGTGTTTTGTCATAAGTGTGTGTTTACCCCCGTGATATAGTGTTTACCCCCGTGATATAAGAATCAGTTACTTAGCCCCTCTCCCCCCCCCCCAAAAAAAAACTTCTCAAAAATGAAGCATACATGTCCATTTTTTTAACTTCGTTAATTTTGGCTAACGAAAATGCAAAAAAGACTTATTTGCCCTTCAAACCCAAGGGCTAACTGTGCACTTCTAGCAACCACAAGAAGGTAACACACACTATGATAGACCATAGGGGGTACGAAGCTATTTACCCTTTTTATTTAATTAGAAATGTAAAGTAATTAATAATTAGTTAATTAATTAATAATTAAATTAATAATTGATTAATTAATTAATTTAATTAATAAGACGATGATTGTGCAATTGTGATGACAGTGAAGGTTAATTTCTTTTTTTATTTTTCATTTTCTGATGACTAAAAATATTTATTTATAATAACAAAATAAAATGCAAAAACGTTTGTAGTAACATTGGTTAAAATTTAAATATTTTAAACTAAAGTCAAGGGTTCAAGTCTTTTCTCTTGCAAATATTTTTTGAAAACAAAAAGGAAGGGCATTTTTTTGGCCAAAATCAAGTTTAATAACAAAAAAACTAAGCCCAATCGTAGGCCTATGCGTGTGCCATATGTCCAATTAAATCTAATGGAAAAAGTGATGGAGAGGGGTAATGAGTTTCACTTTTGCAAAGTAGAGGAGAATAACTAACTAATTTTTAAATCACATGGAGTAAACACATACTTATTATAAACCACAAGACAATTCTGTAAATTTACCCCTTTTTATATTACATATTGTGTTATATGAATTTTTTTTAATAAAAAATTATATTTTAATGTATACCATTATTACAAATACAATTAATGTTTTCATATGATGTTCGTTGCAATAATATTAACTAATATTATTTTGTATCAAATGAATTATAGGAAATGTTATTCAATTTGATGTTAACTTCTATAATGAAGATATTGAATTTAATGATGGTCTACAAGGAGTTAATATTGAAGGTATGTTTTATCCGCTATATGCTTCAACTTTAAATTATATTATTTCATTTTAAATCATTATATTATTTTTTTTAACATTACATGAAATTAGGCATTTGGTACATGTACTATATGAAATGTTAAGCTATTAAATTAAATTATTTCCTATTAATCTAATAATATGTTTATATATTATGTCCCTAAAGAAATATAAATATATATATATATATATATATATATATATTTATGGTTCAACATTTAAGTTACATTCTTCTCTATTATGTTTTTTATATATATAATAATATTATTGGAATATTTTTTATTTTAATATAAAATAAAATTAATTATGTTGGAATGCACGGTAGGAAATGTTGAAGATTTGCAATTTGATCTTTCTATTGAAGTTGTTGACATCAATGATCATTAGATTGAAATTAATTGTGAAGATACGTTTTGAAGTGTTATATCTATATATGTATGAAATCATTTATATTTATACTAACTTAACAAACTTTTAGATGTCACAATATACAAATGACACCAACACTCTGATGATGAATGCATCACTAGGCAAGGTATAAAATATAATTTTATTTTGAATAAATAAAAATATATAAATTCCATTTATTGAGTTAAAATTTCAAATTCATTTATATGGCTTTTTTATAATTTTAATTCATATCGTATAAATGTGTTATTAAATCATTAATATTGATATATTGCTACTTTTTTAAGAATATGTTGATATTAGTGATCCAATACATGAATATATTCATTGCAGAGCTCTGATGTGGTTTGATGAATGAGTTAGAAAGGATTGAAATTCTATAAATTTGGATTTTTCATTGTGTTGTATGCATGGAAAAGTAAAATTGTCTCTATTGAGAGATTCTCCGAATCTTTTAAAAAGTTTACTTTTTTCAAATGATGACCCTTTAAGTAAGCATTCGTGGCTAACATAAGAACATATAATATATTGTTCTCATTTACTTCAATAGGAGGTAAAGTTGATAGCTCACTAATGATGGTCAAGGACCATATGTCTTTAAGTTGTATGGATAAATTTATACCAGATTGGAAGTTTGAACCCTATTGAAGGATCTAAACTCAAGTTTGCTCAATTATACATTTATGATACTACAAATGAGGTGTCAAATAGATTAAGTGCCTTCAAGTACTATTATTATTACCCAAATTTCTTTCCTTGTTATGTCATTATGTTTATATATAGAATCATTATATAAATTATTAATTTTTTATATTTTTTTCTATATGTCATAGAGATTAAGATGTTGGACAATATGATGAAATCATTGTGGAAAATTTGAAGAAAATGTTTGATAAACATAACCCTATAACAAAATCATTTCGTATGGCCTAGGATAAATTTGAAAAGGACCTAAATGCATCTGTAAAGCTTAAGTTGGTCGGCAAAAAAAATAGAGATGTTAGAATATATAATCTTTCCACAGCTTCCAAAGTGTAGCTCTTATTGTTGGTGATTTTTGTGACTTGGAAGATAAAAGAGATATCATTGTTGAAACAAAAAATGAGGCATTTGAAGTGTATTATTGAGTTGCATGTTTCATATCTACCTATGCAATACACTGTTTTGTTTCCTTTTGGGGAAGATGGTTATGGAACTATTGTGTTACATAGGGATGGTGATGAAGGAATGAGAAAAAGAGTTTATTTGTCCATACAAGACTTTTTTGCTTTTAGAATTTAGATGCGTAATAGTGAAGCAATGACAATCCTAATTTCGCAAAGATTGTTTTAGCAGTTTGATGTTCATGCATACATAATGATTAAAAGTGAGAGGTTATCATTTATCCATAATAATCAAGAGATTTTAAAGGTGGAGATGTACAGTGGTGTTACATATGCATTTTTTCTAGGAGAAAAAGATCCATCATATATTGGAAAGCGTGTTGTCCTGCAATTTTCATTTACTAGTGAGTAAGCTCTATGACTCAAAACTACCAAGATGCAATGGCAATATGCAAGTGAGTTGGATATCCAGATTTCTTCATTACATTCACTGCAATCCTATATGGCCAAAAATTCAAAGATTTGTTGCAGAGCTTGGATTGCAACCTATCGATAGGCCAGACATTATCATAAGGGTGTTCAAGATTAAGCTCAATAAATTGCTACATGATTTGGCAAAGAAAAATATTTTTGGGAAATTGAAAGTACGTTAGTAGTTTTTTAAAATGAAATGTTATTTTGTATATGTATATTTTTTTGCTCTTTGAATAATATTTGTTTATGCATTATATAATTATGAAAATTATTAGTTCATTTTTTTAAACATATATTATATTTATATCTAATTTTTTAAATAAATATATTTATGATTTTGTTTTCTAATAATTGCGTATACTATTGAATTCCCAAAAAGGGGTTTATCACATGCACACATACTACTTTTCATGAGTCCTGAATCGAAGTGTTAGTCATATGAGAGTATTGATGGATTCATATCTGCAGATATACCAAATAAAGAAAAAAAAATCCAAAATTGTATGAAGCATTTGAAAATTTTATGATCCATAGCCGATGTGGATATTATAATCGAAATGCCCCTCGCAAGGTTTACAGTAAATGCTCAAAGCATTATCCAAGAAGATTTGTTGAACGAACAACCGTTAATGATGACGATTATCCTATTTACAAGAGACAAAATAATGGCCAAACTATTTAGAAGGGTGATATTGTTCTTGATAATTGGTACGTGGTTCCATATAATACAATGCTATTGTTGAAATATCAAGCAACATAAATGTTGAAAGGTATAATAAGCCTAGATCCATTAAATATCTATTTAAATTCATTAGTAAAAGACATGATCGAATAACCGCTACTTTATTCCATAGGTCAACATATGGAAATAATGAAGTGGTGGATGAAATTAAATAATATTATGATTGCTGATATCTCTTTTCTTGTGAAGCGGTTTGGGGAATTTTTGGTTTTGCAACTCGCAAAAGAGATCCACCTGTCGGAAGGTTGTGTATACATCTTCTGAATAGACAAAATGTCTATTTTCAAGTAAACCAAACAATTGATACTGTTGTCAAGAACTCATTGTCAAAGAGAAGCAAATTTACAAAATGGATGACATGTAACGAAAGATGTGACATAGAAAGGTTATTGACCTTTTCAGAATTCCCTACAAAGTTTGCATGGGACAAACATAATCACTTTTGGAATCGAAAAATTGAGGATTTTGCAATTAGGAGAATGACTTGTATTCATTTGGGTAGCGACGAATTTGTACTATATAAGAATGTTGTTGAATGAAAGTTAAAGGGTGCACGACTTATGCAGATATTCAGACAGTTGATGGATTGGTTTATCCAACTCTCAGAGATGCGTGTTTTATGCTTGGTTTATTAGATGACGATATAGAATATGTGGAAGCAATTATTGAAGCCATTCTTATATAGTACAGGGAATGTTTTACAGAATTTGTTCTACTTACTGTTGATTTCCAACTCTTTGACAAGCCCAAAACATGTTTGGGATAAACACATGAAAAATTCTTGGTGAAGACCTATTATGCAGACAATGATTAGTTTTGCAATGTCCTTGTATGTTTTAGAAATTATATTTTCTCATTCTTGTAATAAAATTTTATATATTATATAATTCTTCATTTGTTTCCATACAATAAGTTTTCATGTTATTTTTTATAATATAGTGTATTTTGTATTCATATATATGAAAATAAATTTTACAAAGTTCCAACTTGATGATGAGGAGTTGAAGAATCTTGCACTTTGTGAAATTGAAAAATTGTTAAGACCCAATGCATGGAGTTTGAATGACTTTCCACCACTTGCGATACCTGAAGATTTTGATAGTACAGATTTCAAAATAAGTTAATTCAAGATGAACCTAATTATGATAAATCAGCTCTTGCACTTGAGCATGCCAAATTGCTTGATAGTTTGAATGTTGATCAAAAGATTGTTTATGGAACATTGATTGATGTCGTAAATTCAGATAGGGGTGGTGTATTCTTTGTTCATGGGCATGATGGTACTAGAAAAGCACATCTTTAGAAAAAACTATGTGCGAGATTGAGATCTCAAGGAAATATTATTCTTGTTGTTGCTTTGAGTGGAATAGCTTCATTACTAATGTCTAGACGTAGGACCGCACATTTGCATTTTGCTATTCTAGTAGACATACTTCATACTTGAAGACTCTACATGCAACATTAAACTAGGTAGTCCATTGGCTAATTTGTTGAAAAAGACAAAGCTTATTATATGGGATGAGGCACCAATGATGAACAGATATTGTTTTGAAGCATTAGATAAAACTCTCAGAGATGTCCTCCATTGTTCAAGTTTGAATAGTTCTGATGTTCCATTTGGTGGAAAAGTAATTGTATTTGGAGGTGATTTTAGACAAATTCTCCCAGTGATTCCACAAGGGTGTAGAGTAGACATTGTGAATGCATCTTTGAATTCATCATATTTGTGGCAACATTTTCATGTGTTAGAACTTGCAAAAAAACATGAGATTGATGTCATGTGCCATAGATGAACAAGCAGCAAAATGGAAAGAATTTTTAGATTAGATATTAAGCGTTAAAGGTGGAACATCTGGAAATTCCATTGATGATGAATCAATTATTGAAATTCCTGATGAGTTCTTAATTAAAGATTTTTCTAATCCTCTTGCTACAGTTGTTGAAAGCACATATCCAGAATTCAAGAATAACTTCATGGACTTAAGATATCTAAAAGGTAGAGCTATTCTAGCACCTACGCTTGAAGTTGTTGAGAAAATAAATGACTCTGTGCTTTAAACAATACCTGGGGAAAGAAAAGGTATACTTGAGTTCAGACAATGTGTGCAAGTCTAATTCATCTGTTGATAATGCTGATGACATATTGTCAAATCATGTGCTCAGGCTTAAAGTTGGTGCATCTGTCATGCTAATCAGGAATATTGGTCTTTGTTCAATAGGACGAGATTGCAAGTCACACAATTAGGCAAACATGTTATGGAAGCAAGCATCTTAGACGAGAAAAGATATGGTCAAAAAGTAATGATTCCAAGGATGGCGCTTACACCATTTGATTCAAAATTGCCTTTTAAATTACAACAGTTGTAGTTTCCATTGAATGTTTTGTATGCCATCACCATTAACAAAAGTCAAGGCCAATCTTCATCAAGTGTGGGGATATATTTGTGCTGTCCAGTATTCACATATGGATATTATATGTTACTATTTCAAGAGTTACAAACAAAAAAAGACTTAAAATTTTGATTTATGATGAGAAAGGTGTCCCTTCAAATAAAACTGTAAATGTAGTTTACAAAGAAATATTCCAAAATTTACATTGAAGTATTGTTTATTTGTGTGATTTCATTTCATTATATTTTATTTATTTGATTTATTATTTTTTATCAATTATAGTTCAAATTAAATTATATAATTAAACAATTTTGGCTTAATCAACTTGAATCATGTGTATCGCATGGGTGTTATACTAGTTATACTATAAATATAAAGACAGTACAATACAAAGAAGTAACATATACAGAGTTAAAATATTGATCTTTGAGTAGAAAAAAGAGTGGAAGTAATCATATTTAACCAAGCATTACAGTGAAATTGTCATTTAACTGTGCTCTTCACGTAATTATTGAAGAAAGATAGTATCAATTATTGCTAAAATAATCAGGTGGAATATGCCAAAGGAAAAGTAGTCAGCTTAATGAAGATTAATGGCATTAATGGTTGATGCAACAATAACAGATTAGGATCCTCTTATCTCAAATTATCTCTCATATTAATATGAGGAAAATATCAATCATTTATGTGTGGATCATATCATCCTAGCTATTGATGAAATTCAAATTCTAAAAAAATATAATTTTTTTTAAAATACTCTTTCTTCCTTTTAGTGTCCACTATTTTTGGGATTTGAATTTCATTAATGACTGAGATGGTATGATTCATATATGACCGATTAAGATTTCCTTCTCATATGAATATGATAGAACTAATGATATGAGAAGATCCTGATCTATAAATAGCACGCCAAAGAGAAGGAATCAATTGATTAAAAGTCAAGCATTCATTTTTCCAGCATTAATTTCAGTTGTGGCATGTGTCCTGAAAATTGACTTGGAATATGAAGTTGGAATTGTACTTTGTGGCTTCACTTAATTTATCGACCTATGCAAATCATTGATGATATTTAATGAGTTAGACTAATAGATGCACATGGCTAAACTCTTTTACTAGCACTACAAAAAATTTGAGTATTTACATCTAATATTTGTGGTAGATACCACAAAACTACCTCTATTTGTTGTCTTTTGTGGCAGTTTACGAGAATTGGCATTATTGACTATTGAAAATTTTAAAGGAAGCTTTTATGGTGCTTTTTGAAACTGCAGCAAAAGGTGTTTTAGAAAAGAAAAAAAGAAAAAAAGGAAGGGAGCTTTTACAATAGTTATTAACTGCACCGAAAGAAGTCATTTATAGCGGTTCTTGAAACCCTAGCAAAAGATCCTTTAAAAAGGGGGAAAAAAAAAAAAGGAGCTTTTACCATGGTTATTAACTATAGTGAAAAATTTTATACTGATATCGCAGCAAAGGGTCCTTTAAAAAGGAAAAGGAAAAGGAAAAAGAATTAATTTTCTATTTCTTTTCTTGTTAGATAATAAAAGCAAAACATTTTATAAACTCATGTGGGATAGCATGTAGTGAGTTAATAAGAATTGTTCATCAGTCATTATTATTAACTCTTTTTTTCAAATCCTCATGGTGGACCTCACCAAAACTATTGTTTAATTTGCCAGAATCATCTTGCAAATTTAAACAACTCTTTCTTGTCAAGTGTCTTGTCGTGGATCCCATGGCATTAATTGCAAATTCCAATTTTTCTCAAACATTTGCTTAAAATCTTCTACTTCATTTTTTACTATCTTAACGATAAAATTAGCTCGAGCTCTGAATAGAAAAGTTGTAGGTCTCATCATGAACTTTTCATTGACATCTTGGACCACCTCATTCTGATATTCAAGTGAGAAGTTATGGTCAAAAGACTAAAAAAGTTTATTTTTCTCCAAAAATCCATATTTATTCCACCTTAATTAATAGAAAAATGACACTCATTAGGTAGAATTTATTCTAAAATAGAATTCAATTCAAACTCAAAGTTCAACTTTAAGAGATATAAAAATATAGGAAAAATTAAGCTTATCAAACACTCCCAAACTTAAGCTTTGCTCATCAAGAAGTAAATTTGAAACTTTGGATTGACTTCACAAACTTGCCTAGAGATTGCACATAATATATAGTTTAAGAAGATTCAAGACCCTGTAAAAGTTCAAGTTCCAATTCAAACATCAGTAATACCTCCAATTAAGTTCTTGGTGTATGTGCAAATAACCAATCACATAGTCATGCTAGCAACTTAAATCAACCAATGCAAACAAGTGAATAATGAAACTGATCTCGCTTGAAGAAACTTCTCAAACTTTTTTTTTCTCATTTTCTCTTTTTCACAATTGTTTTCTAACTCACTTTTTTTTTTCTTCTCTTTTCCAATGAACTCCATAGGCTTGCTTTTCATATCAGCTCTCCACTAATGTAGACAACACACTATTAAAGATCAATAGGACTTTTCAAGGGTTGTAACGTGAGGCTCAGATAAAGGCTAACAAAAGAAAAGATAGATTAGGATTCACAAAAAAGAACAAGGGAAATCAAATAAACCCCACAATGAAGCACAGAGTACTCTCAAATCGTAACACCCACACAAAAAAATGCACAACCTCTCTCTTTTTTTCATTTTCAAACTCATCCCCTTCTTTCCAAATTACTTTTTCTCAAGCTTTCCCACAAATCAATCTATTGATCACAATCAAAAAATTTTTATCAACTCATTTTTTTCCTGGAATTTATTTCTCTTTTTTTTTCTTTCAAAAACTTTAAGATCAAACCACGTCTTTTTTTTTTCTCTCTCTCAATTCTTTTCCTGTCCTTTCATGCTTTCACAATTTGGGAAATCCCAAACAAACAAACAAACTTTTCCTTCTCATTCTCATTCTTTTTCTTTTCACTCTCATTTTTCTTCACACTTTTTTTTTCCAACTTACTTTTTTTTTCCATAACTTGAAAGCACTCAAACAAGCACCCTTTTCCTTACCATTGTACTTCGGAATGGAGTAAATGAGTTCTCATGCAAGGATAAGGATAAAGCATTTAATAGTTAAAAGGTCAAGGAAAATGAGGGTTAAACAAAAAAAATGCTCATACATATAAAGGCTCAAAGGGGTTACTAGGGATAGAATGATTAGGGTCAAGCTTGAAAGGCTCAAACGATCCAAAAAATGGCTTAAATCATCCCCCTAATAGTGCTTTGTCTAGGATTTCGCCTCGAGTGGTATTCAAATAGGTTCTAGAGTTCAAATATAAGATGAACAACAAATCTCCTTAATGCACCACAACTTTTCTCAACCAACAACCAATTCAAGAAACTCAATCAAAGAGAATTCAACAATCTAGACAATCGTATGCTCATGGTTATGTGCTCAAGAATGTTCAAGAAACTCAATCAAGGTGAAACTGAAATTTGAATCAGAAAAGAACAAAATAAAATAGTGTCTCAAAACACCATATTAAATCTCAACCATGTTCTCATCATTGGCATATGATTGTCAACCCACAATCAAGACACATAAAACAATTTTTTTTTTCAATTTTTCAAAATTTTCTCTTTTTTTATTTTGATTTTTTTTTTGGCCGAGAGTTTCTCTTCCCTACCCCCAAACGTAAAACCAACATTATCCTCAATGTTAAGAAAATAAAAGAGAAGGGAAAAAGAAACTTCCCTGAATTTTCTGACGCAGAGCCTGCATTAAGCTTGCAAAATCCGTTGCCACGACCCCCAAACTTACGTGAGACTCAATTCCTAAAAAAAACAAATGAAAAATAAAAATATTAGACACAAAAATATAATAAAAACTAAAAAAAACAAAAAAAAAAGAAAACACTTGGGTTGCGTCCTAAGAAGCGCTTAGTTTATAGTCCTTAGCCAGACTTCCTGCATGACTATGGAACTTCCAGCGTAGTAGAGGTACTCTTCTTGTTGAACTCTCTACCATAGTAGTGCTTTAACAGTTGCCCATTAACTGTGAATGGATCATTTCCTTCTTTCTTGATCTCAACAGCTCCATGAGGATAGGCTCAAACAACTGTGAAAGGTCCAGACCATTGAGATTTTAACTTTCCTGGAAATAAGTGGAGTCTAGAATTGTACAATAAAACTTGATGTCCGGGAGTAAACTCGCACCACATGATGTGTTTGTCATGCCATCTCTTGGTTCGCTCTTTGTAGATCCTAGCGTTCTCATAAGCCTCATCTCGAAACTCTTGCATCTCATTAAATTATAGCATTCCTTTTTCTCCAGCAGCTTGCATGTCAAAGTTTAAAATCTTCATAGCCCAATATGCTCTATGTTCAAGGTCAACTGGAAGATGACAAGCTTTCCCAAACACTAGCCGATAAGGTGACATTCCAAGAGGAGTTTTAAAAGTTGTCCGGTACGCCCACAGTGCGTCATCTAACTTTTTCGACCAATCTTTTCTTGAGGTGCTGACTGTTTTCTCTAAAATTCTTTTCAACTCTCTGTTGGATACCTTGACTTGGCCACTTGTTTGTGGATGATAGGTCGTGGCAATCCGATGCGTGATTCCATATTTTCTCAACAAGGCCTCAAATTGATTATTGCAAAAGTGCTTTTCTCCATCACTAATAATCACCTGTAGTGTACCAAATCGGGTGAAGATATTCTTTCATAAGAAGTTCACTACAACTCGTGCATCATTCGTAGACAAGGCCACTGCTTCCACCCACTTGGAAACATAGTCCACAACGACTAGAATATAACAGTTGGAGTAGGAAGATGGAAACGGTCCCATGAAGTCCAACCCCCAAATGTCAAATAGTTCAACTTCAAGAATGTTGTTAAGAGGCATTTCGCTCCTTCTCGAGATATTTCTCATTCTTTGACATCGATCACAAGCTATAACAAAGGCATGAACATCTTTGAATAATGTAGGCCAATAGAAACCTGACTGCAATATCTTGGCAGCTGTCTTTGATGCGCTGAAATGGCCCCCATATCCAGAGGAGTGACAATGATGCATGATGCTCTCTATCTCTTCTTCAGGCACACATTTCCTAATTATTTGGTCAGCATAGTGTCTATATAGAATAGGATCCTCTCAAAAATAATGTTTGACCTCTGAAAAGAATTTCTTCCTTTGTTGATATAACAATTCTAGATAGATGATGCTACTGGCCAAATAATTCACATAATCAGCATACCATGGAACCTTTGAATTTTGCATGACATATAACTGCTCATTTGGACAAATCATATTTATAGGCCTTCCTTCTTCAGAATTTTGATCCAACTGCTCGAGTCTTGATAGCAACTACATTCTCTGAGCCTTTTTAATTCCCGAATCTCAATGTCAAAATCCTGCAAAAGTAGTATCCATCGAATGGCCCTTGGTTTTGCATCCTTATTTGCCAGTAGATACTTTAAGGCTGAATGATCAGTGTATACAATTACTTGCGATCCAAGCAAATAAGACCGAAATTTGTCCAAAGCAAAAACTACAGCCAACAACTCTTTTTCACTAGTGGCATAGTTCACTTGAGCTTCAGACAATGTTTTACTTGCATAGTAAATTGCATGTACCACATTATTCCTTCTTTGGCCCAAAACGGCTCCCACAGTATGATCACTAGCATCACACATAAGCTCAAAAAGTAATTCCCAATCCGGTGCTGCCATGATTGATGCAGTGATTAGTCTTTCTTTTAAGGTCGTGAAAGCATCCATACATTCTTCACAAAATCTAAAAGGAGTGTCTTTGTTCAACAGGTTACATAGAGGCTTAGTGATCTTAGAAAAATCTTTGATGAACCTTCTATAGAAACCTACATGTCCCAGAAAACTCTTCACTCCTTTAATCGAGGTCAGTGGTGGTAACTTTTCAATCACTTCAATCTTTGCCCTATCGACCTCTATTCCCTTTGTTGAAATCTTATGACCTAATACAATTCCTTCTTGCACCATAAAATGACATTTTTCCCAATTTAGCACCAAATTAGTCTCTTCACATCTTTTCAGAACCATGGCTAAATTGTGGCAACACTCGTTGAAAGAGGAACCAAATACTAAAAAATCATCCATGAAGATCTCTATCTACTTTTCCACCATGTTTGAGAAAATAGCCATCATGCATCTTTGGAATGTAGCAGGTGCATCACATAATCCAAACGGCATCCTTATGAAAGCAAAGATACCATATGGACATGTAAAAGTTGTCTTTTCCTGATCTTCTAGAGCAATAGCAATTTGGTTATTGCTTGAATAAACGTCCAAGAAGCAATAATGAGAATGACCTGCCAATCTTTCCAACATCTGATCAATAAATTGCAATGTAAAGTGATCCTTACGGGTAGCACTATTCAATTTTCTATAATCAATACAAACTCTCCATCCCGTGACTGTTCTTGTTGAAATTAAATCATCTTTTTCATTCGTTACTACAGTCATACCTCCTCTCTGTGGAACCACTTGTACCACACTTACCCACTGACTATCAGAGATGGGATAAATAATTCCTGCATCTAGCACTTTAGAATTTCTTTTCTCACCACTTCTTTTGTGTATGGGTTAAGATGACGTTGGTGTTCCACGATCGGCTTACAGTTATCCTCCATCAAGATTTTGTGCATGCAAACAGAATGACTAATCCCCTTGATGTCTGCAATTGACCAACCTATTGCACCTTTGTACTTCCTCAGCACTCAAAGCAATTTGTCTTCCTTTTCTTTGTTTAATGAATTTGCAATGATGAGTGGAAGAGTGGATGCTTCACCAAGGTAAGTGTACCAGAGATGAGATGGCAATGGCTTCAGTTCAAGTATAAGAGGTTACTGTATTGACGAAACTAGAGTTGTGTTTCCCCTACCAAGCTCCTCAAAACATGGACCCTACCGCATAGAGAATGGTGGAGCAGCGTCTAGGTAGTAGACCATTTTTCACCTAGCTATATTTTCAACACTGGAAGAATCTGATTGGACTAGGAATGCTTCCAATGGATCTTCGATGATAGTATCTCGAAACACACTTGATGCAATGGGTTCTACCATGTCCACCATGAAACAATTGTCAATGCTAGAGGGATACTTCATTGCTTTGAATACGTTGAAGATCACTTTGTCATCATTCACCCTTAGAGTGAGTTCTCCTTTTTGGACATCGATTAAAGTTTTGCCTGTTGCTAAAAATGGTCTTCCTAAGATGAGTGGCATGCCTCGATCTTCCTCCATGTCCAAAATTATGAAATCAGCAGGGAATATGAACTTGTCAACCTTCACCAAAAGGTTCTCAATGACACCTCGCGAATGCTTTATTAAGTGATCTGTAAGCTGTAAAGATACAGTTGTTGGCTTTGCTTCTCCCAATCCTAGCTTTTTGAAAGTAGAGAAAGGCATCAAATTAATGCTATCACCTAGATCACAGAGAGCATTCTCAAAGAATAAATCACCAATAGTACAAGGAATAGAAAAACTCCCTGGATCTTTCAACTTTGGAGGTAGCTTGCTTTGCAAGATAGTGCAGCACTTCTTGATCAACATTACCTTTTCATATTCTGCCAATCTTCTTTTGTTGGAGAGAATTTCCTTCATAAATTTAGCATAACTTGGCATTTGTGCTAAAGCATCTGCAAAAGGAATATTAATGTGCAACTTTTAAAAACTTCAAGAAATTTAGAAAATTGCTTGTCTAATTATTGCTTCTTAAGTCTCTAAGGGAAAGGAATAGATGGAGTAGAGCTTTCTTTTTTTACCCCTTCTTCCTTTTGCTTCGCATCCTCCTTTGCCTCTTTTGTTCTTTCATCTTCATGGCTCTCTTTTACTGCACTCTTTTTCTTGGGCTCTTCAAGTTCTCGTCCGTTTCTTAGGGTAATTGCATGTGCTTGCTCTTTCAGATTGATCTCTGTGTTGCTTGGCAATATACCCCTTGTTCTTTCATTTAATAAATTGCCTATTTGTCCCATTTGTACCTCCAAATTCCTAATCAAAGCTGCCTGGTTTTGTAAAGTGGTGTCAGTTCGTGCCATGAATGGAGAAGTGTTCATGGTCAATTAAGCCAAGGCATCTTCAAGTGAAACCTTCTTTTCCGGTGAAGGAGCATTGTTTGGAACCTGTGATGGCATATGCTAAGGCATGGGTGGTGGCCTCACATTGTTGTTGTTATTCCATGAAAAGTTTGGATGATTCTTCCATCCTAGATTATAAGTGTTAGAATATGGATTATTTTGTTTTTGGAAGTTCGATACAAAATTGGCTTGTTCATTCGGCACTTGTCTAAACGGACTACCAACTTGACATTCCATACTATTATGACCTCCTCAGCATAGATCACACCTTTGGATTGGGGTTTGGATAGCATTGACAGTGAAAGAATCCATCTTTTTGGACAATAGCTCAATTTGAGCTTGTAGAGCAGTAAGTGCATCAACTTCGTAAATCCCTGCAACTCATTTCATGGTAGTCCTTTCTGATGGCCATTGATAATTGTTGGCCGCCATCTCTCCTAACAATTAATAAGCTTCATCATGAGTTTTGCTTATTAATGCACTTCCAGCTGCAGCATCGATCAATGTGCGCATATTATTGCTTAAACCATTATAAAAATTTGTACCTGCAACCATGTTCGTAATATATGGTGAGGACACTTTCTGATCAAGTCCTTGTAGTGCTCCCAAACCTCATACAATGATTCTCCTTCAAATTGGCAAAAAATAGTGATATCATTCCTCATCTTTGCTATCTTTGCTGGTGGGAAGAACTTAGCCAAAAATTTCTGAACTGATTCATCCCATGTAGTGTTAGTTCCTGCTGGTAATGAGTTCAACCACTACTTCACCTAGTCTCGCAAGGAGAACTAGAATAACCTCAATCTAATGACATCATCAGTAACACCATTGTGTTTGAATGTATCACAAATCTCCAGAAAATTTGCAATGTGAGCATTCAGATCATCATTCGCTAACCCTTCAAATTGCACAGAAGTTTAAATCATTTGTATGATAGCTGGCTTGATCTCAAAATTGTTGGCCTAAATCGTTGGCCTCCTTATGCTTGATGTACTACCGTTAATTGATGATATCGCATACTCCCTTAGCATTCATACATTGTCAGCTCCTTCCTGTTGCCCAGTCATCTTTTTTACTTCTTTCTTGATAGCCTTGATTGCTTGCTTTTTATTTTTGTGGAAAGTTCTTTCGATTGCACGATTAAGAGGACACAACTCTCCGTGTTTACTTCTAGTTATGCACCAAACACAAAAACTCAAATTAAAAAAGGAAAAAAAATTCAAATTAGTAATAAGACAAGCTTGGTGTCAATATTGACAAAAGACACTATCCCCGGCAACGGCGCCAAAAATTTATTTGTGTGAAAACCGCAAGCGCACGGTATTATGACAAGTAATAAAGTGATGTATAGAGTATCGTTCCCACAAGGATTGTATTGTCTAGTACTGAAATTGACAAATCTTACTACTATTTAAACAATCGAAAGAAAATAATAAAGAAAACTTCAATCAAAATAAATAATTAAAATTTCTAACTAATTAAAAAACTCGGAATAAAATAAAATAATAATAATAATAATAAATTAATAAAATAAAAACGAATAAAAATTAAAATTAATAAACAAACAAGAACCTGTAGAAAAAGATGACTAGGACATGTGATTTCACCTAAGACACCTATTAGATATTTTATTTAGTTGTGCACTTTTCCCCTATCAATTTAATTTAAGTAGTTGGATTCTCTACATTAACCTGTTATCTCTCTCGAGCATAATTAATCCTACACTCACAAGTTTCTCGGCTATATCTCTATGCAAAGACAACCTATGAGGGGGCCTAAAGTTCCAAAATTGTTACACAGGCTATGCTAACTTTGTCTATATCTCTATACAACAAATAATTAGCATCAATTTATATAGGTCCATTACACATATCACCTCTTGGTCTCAACATGCAATTAAAATCAACTCAATTGGTAGCCAATCAAAAGAGAACATTAAGCACAATATGAATTGACATAAATTACATTAATAGCATAAAAATTAAGCCCAATGCACAACCTAAAATAAAATTATCACATAGTAGTAAAAGATTTATCATAGCCCTAGTACGAGAAATTTAGCTCATATTCAGAAACATAAATCCTAAACTAATAAATTGAAACATGCTAAAATAATAAAATAAATAAAACTAAAACTAAAAATTAAATATAAATTAAATTTTGAAATTGAAATTTAAAACTAATATAAAAATCTAAAATAGTAATTAATTATTAAAACAATAATCCAAACTCAAAACTAAAACTAAATAATAAATCTGAAACAATAAACATGAATTCAAAATAACCCCTAAATCTAGATAATAAATTTTATCTAAAAATTAAAGAGATCAAGAGAGCAAACTTGCTTAAGATTTATCATTAAATTCAAAAGCTTCTGGAGAAAAATGTCACAAAGCCTCTCTCAACTCTGCTCCTTGTGCCTCCTTCTCAAGTCTCTTCTTTTTCAGCTCACACAAGAACATATATATACCTATATATACATATATATATATACATATATATACAAATATATACATATACATATATATACATACATATATATACATATATATATACATACTTATATATATATATATATATACATACATACATATATATACATATATATATATATATACATATACATATACATATATACAGATATATAGACATATATATAGATATATACATACATGTACATATACATATATATACATACATATACATATACTTATATATACATACATATATATACATACATATACATCTGGTAATTTATAAGTAATTGTTTGAGTATTACATGGAGTTAAGAATGAAATATAAGCATTTTTTATATATTGTGTATAAGGTATTTCATTGCCTGAAAATCCTACACCTTTTAATGGTTTTTCTAGATTATATATGTATTTTTTATTAATTATTTGTGGATCTATAACAGTTATTGTACATCCTGTATCTACAATAGCATTTGTTTCTATATATCTATCATAATGTTTAAAATTTATTCTAATAGTTAATAAATTAGATTTTCTTTTTATTTTACAAAACTTATCTAATTGAAATTCTGAATTAACTTGTTGTATTAATAATGGATCTACATCTATTTTTTCTTTTCCTTTTTCTAATTTACTTATTCTATTATCTTGTATTTTTATATTTTATTCCATTTCTAATATTTTTGCTTCAATGTTTTCAATCTTATTTGTTATACTTTTTTCTATAAATTTACTTTCTACCTTTAATTCTTTATTTTTAAGTTCTGGTATTAATTCTAAATTAAATTTTTTATTAATACATTTAATACATGCTTCTTTTAAACAATTATTGCATTTAGCTCTTACTTTAATTGCTGGATACCAAGTACATATATAACAAGACTTTGTTTCTAAACCTTTTCCTAATTGCCAATTATGGACGCATTCATCATTTTCTTTTAATTTTTCATCTAATGGTTTAAACATATTTATATTAAATTTATTAAAATTTAATAAATTATCTAAATCTGCTGGAAGTTCATTGTCTTCTATATCTGAATCACTATCCATATTTTCTTCATGTTTTTCTTCAATTCCTGATACTATACTATAAATAGATTCAGTATCACTAATTGTTTCATCTATTTCTAATAAATCTTCATTTGTATTATTTACAATCATAGCTTTCATATTTTTTGAATTAATTCTTTTTGGACAACTTGAACTTAAATGATCTTCCTGTCCACATGTATAACATCTAATTTTATTTCTGTAAATTCTACTATTATTATATTTTCTAACATGTTTTTGGGTTAAAAATGGTTTTCTAGCTTTACTTTTCCTTAAGTAATATAATTTACTAGGAGATTTTCTAAATTGTTTTTTATATTTATATTTTGAATTTTTAGGTATTCCATAATGTTGTGGAGTATATATTTCTTTGCAAAAACTAGTTTCATTTTTAAGTTGTTTAGCAATTTGTATATTAGTACATTTGTCTACTAATATTTCTATTACTATTTGCATTGCTCTTCCAAAAGAGACTTTTATATTAGTAGTTTCTTTAGTATATTTGTCATATATTTCTTTCCCTAAGGCTCCTGGTAATTTGTGTAAAAATTTTTGAACTACTTGTTCATTCCATACATTACCGCTAAGAGATGCCCAATAATAATATTCTTGCATAAATAATTTTACATCTTTCCATCCTAATAAATTTACTTGTTCTAATTTTTTAACAGCTTCTGTTTGTAATTCAATATCTGAAGTGTTTGGATTTCTTCCTGTAATTATTAAATGTATAGTATTAACAAAATTATATGGATTTATTCCTAAACTTACTAATTCTGCCATATCATTGGGAAACCTTTGTTGCCATTCATCCCAATTTGCTTTAACTGATTCTCCTAAGAACTGTGTCATATATCTAATCATTTCTTCTACTGTAAATATTTTATCAGCTTGTTTAATAATAAAATCTGCTACTATTGCATCTTTCCATAATTGTAAATATCTATCTCTTAATTGTATATCAATTCTTGTAATGTCTAAAATAAATGGTTCAGCTGCCTTTTGTATTTTAAAAGGTTTTTCTAAGGGATATGGTTTTCCTCTAGGCCTATAATTTAATTTTTCATAATTACTTTGATTTGGATATACATCTACAAATCTTCTAGGTAAATTACCATATTGATGTAATGGTCTATTTCCTGGTTGTTCTGTATAAAATCTTGTTTCTTGTGATCTATTGGGTTGTACTACACTACTTTCACCTTCTTCTATTAATATATAAGATTTTTCTTCTAAATTTTCAATAAGTATTCTTTTATTATTATTACTTATTTCACTATCAGCATTTGTCATAGTTTCTATTTCTTCTATTTCTTTATCATCTTCTATTTTTTATACATTGTTTATCGATGTATCTATTATATTTTCTTCTTTTTTATATATTTTTTCTATATTAACTTCTACTTTGTTTTCTTTTTTATTTTGATCAAATGCTTTATTTTCTAATTCTTTAATATATTTTTCATAATTAAATTCTTCTACTACTATTGGATTTTTATTATTTATTTCTATATTTTCAAATTCTTGCATTATTTTATCATATTCTGTTTGTGATTTATTATTTAATATTTCTACTTGTTTTGTATAATTATTATCTATTTCTTCATCTTCAAAATTTATTAAATCAATTTCTATAATTTCTTTATCTAAATTAATTAAATCTATATTATTATTAAAATTTAATTTCTTTATTCTTTTACCATTTTCATCTAACTCATATGTTTCTTCTATATTATTATTATTTTCTTGCATATTTTGTCCTAAATTATATAATTGATTTTTTAAACTATATTCTAATTCCTGTAAATTATTGAATTCTAATAATTTTAATATGTCTTTTATTTCCCCCTTCATTTATATTTTCAATTTCTTCTTCTAATTGTTCTTCTTCTAACCTATTATTTTCTTCAGTATAATCTGTAAATCTTACTGATAATCTTCCTTGACTGTTTTTATACCACATACTTTCTTGAGGTGTATAAATAGTTCTTGATGTATTATTTAAAATATTATTTATTTGCCATTCTTGACCTGTATTTTCTAAAGCATCTATTTTATAAGGTGGGAAAAGTTTTATTCCTTTATTTGTAATAAATTTTGCTGCATCTTGTATTTGAAATTTAAATCTAACTTGACTACTTTGTGTTATTTTTCCTATAAATGAAGTACATACTAATAAATTTTTTCCTTCTATTAATGTTTCATATCCTTTAGTCATAATTTTTACTTTTAAATGTTTTATAAAATCTCTAGTATTTAATACATAATTTGGAGCACAATAAAATAATCCTCCATTATCATTCATATCTACTTCTATTGCACCTACAATTGCTTGTTCACTATTAAATCTATCATCTACTAAAGCTATAAATACTTTTGCACCTATATCTTTTCTAGTTAAACCTTTTATTCCTATAACTACTAATCCTAAATGTGTTAAATTAAAATTTTCTCTTATAATTGCTTCTTGACTTTCGGGATTAATTAAACTTATACTTAATACATCTTGTCCTACACATCTGTTTTGTGTTTCTCTATAATGCATTAATAATCTAGATTGATTTAGCTTAGAATTTTGGTCATATAAATTTTGTGGTTGAATATAATTTAATCTATTTTGTCTAAAATTTGTTATTTCTCTATCTATATCAATTACTTGATCTAAAGTTAATTGTGTTTGTCTATTTCTTGAAATTAAATTTCTAAATCTATTACTTATAGTTCCTTCATTAATTCTCCTTATTTCTGTAGCTAAACCTTCTGTACGTTGTCTATCTTCTTCTGAACCTATACCTACTGTTCTACTATTGTTTCTTCGGATCATGAATTAAAAATTTATATTCTTTATGAGTTTCTAAATTTTTCTTTCCTAAATTTAACTTACTTATTTGATTAGATAATTTATCTATATCTTTTTCTAATTGATTTTTATTAATCTGTTTTATTTTTTTGTTTTCTAATAAATTTATTTTCTTTTCTAATTTTTATAATTTATTAAATAATTTTATCTGTAATATAATTATAACATTATTTTGTTTTATTATCGTTTGTTCTGTAGGTGTTCCTGTTTTTGTTGTGGTTAAGCCTTCTGCTGGATTTATAAATTGTTTACTATATTCAATAGCTTCTTTGTAATTTATATTATTGTAATCTTCTATTGTATTCATTATCTAAATTCTAGACCTTGTAATTTATAGAATTGCTTTAAATTATAGTCTATTTCTTTTATTTGATGTTTTAATTATTCTATCTCTACTTGTAATCTTTTTGTTTTATTAATTATTAATTCTACATCCTTTTTTAATTCTAAATTTCTTTGATTTAATATTTCTTCTGATTTTCTTTTATTTTTTATTTTACTATTATTTTGTTTTTTTATATAATCTAAATTTTCTCTAATAATTTTAATTTCTTTTCCTATATAATCTTTTTTATCAATATTCATATAAATTATCTATATTAGCTTCATATATGCTATCACCTTCATAACTACTTAAACTACATGGACTATTAGGTATTAAAGGAATAGATTCTACTTCATCGTCTAAATTTAAACCTTCTAATTGTCTATTTAAATTAGCTATTTCATTATTAATGTCTTGATTATCATTATTATTATTGTTTTGACTATCATCTCCATAAATTAATTCTAATTCAGCTTCTATATCTAACCTATATAATTCATTATTATGGTTATCTATTATATCTATATAATCTTGAACTAATTGTCTTTGAATATAATTAAAAGGTTCTAATAATTCTTCTAATAATAAAAATTCATTAATATAAGTATTTAAAGGATTTATATAGACTAATATGTTTCCATTATCAATAAAATGTCTAATTCTATCATTTGTAAAATCTATCATATCTAAAACATAATCAACATAATAACAAAAATTATCAAAATTCATTTTTCATTAGAGGGCTACTTTCTCGTAGACTACTTCAATCCTCCTTTACTAAGAATATGCTTAAATCATACCTTATTTATGAAAACTTTTCATAATAAGACTTTGATCATTTATAGAATCAAACCCCGCTCTGATACCAATTTTTGAGATTGGCCGGAAAATACCGGTTTCAGTTGCAGGTGGACTTTATAAATAACTTGACCAAAGATGCTCTTATGAACAAGACCTCATAATTAAGAGATGATACCATTATTGGGGGGCTTTGAGCAGGTTGGTCTTGCGGACGCCTGTTCACCCTTACCGAATAATGAGTAGGCGACATGTTCGTTCTCACAGCACACACGGGTGAGAGTTACTCGACTCATGTCGGATTCTCATAATTGGCTTTCCCAATTATGATGGAGTTAAGAAGCGAAATAGGAGAATAGTATAGATCCCTGATAAATGGTCGAATAGATCCATCGGTGCTCTGAAGAGTAAGGACCTGTGATTTAGATTAGAGCTCATGGACATGCGTTAGTCCTAAACGGCCTTTTCAACATCATCATCAGCCTCAAACGGACTCGCTTCCCCTTTTGCTCCTTTCAATTACACAGGGATTACAATAAAGAACGATACATGTATTGGATCATGTTATCAGGTTTTATATATACAACTATCATACTATTCTCTTATTTAGGATCCAACTTACTTAAGCATAGCTTTTCAGATCCTAAGATGTTTCATCTTATGAGGATTTTCGCCCTTATCCCTTAATTAAATTAAAATAAACTTAAAAAAAATAAGGGGAGAAAAAGAGAGAGAGCTAAAGAACTTACTTGATAATATTGAAAGAGAGTTTATTGATAGAAAATTTTTACAGAGAGAATTGGTTTGTGTACTGATAGTTCACCTTTCAGCCACTCTTACCATTCTCAAAGAATAAGCCTCTATTTATACTACTTTCTATCCTATCGTGCTTCTAAGCTAAGGAATGAGCTGTCTAATACTATTACAGCTTTTATTGTTTACATGACAGCTTTACTATTGAACTTTAGACTTTGGATTACATTTTGTTGTCGTATCCTTGCTTTTCTTTGATTCTTGCTTCAGTGCTTGTCCTTCAACTTTTGTCTACATCTTCTTTTCAAAAGTGTTTTTGTTCCTTTGCGTCGACTACTTTTCTTTTTCTTCTAGATGTGCCTCCACTTTATCCTGCTACCAACCAGCTGTATTATGCTTTTCTAATCACTGTCTTCATCTGGTGTCTCTTCTGCTATTCCTTTGCCTTTACTGCTGTTTTCCTGGGTTGTAGGGCCAAGCGCTTTTGGTAAATTGTCTTGGAAAAGTCTCTGTAATATATCCTTTGTTTAAGTAATGATATTGCCTCTGGTAAGGATTGTACTCCTTTATACCATGCTCTATTGCATTTTCCTACTCCAATAACCATTGCTTCAGTCCATTGCTTGTATACACCTGGATTATCACCTCTAAAAACACAATAAAACTGAAACTTTCTTGTTAGTCTTAATTTTAAAAAGTAACTAGTTAATGCATTTAATGTATTAATAAACCATCCATTGTTTTTCTTTAAATATGATTGCCATAAACTATCTAAAAGTGCTTGTTGATCCTCAGGGATCAGACTTCCAGGTTGAACCTTGGGTTGAAACCTGTTTCCTACATGAATTACCTCTAAGTTATTGTTGTCAAAATTTATCCGTCTCTGTCCTGCTTTTGGACTTGTTGTTTCCACATAACTAGGATATTGTATTGGAAATATATTACTTTTGTCTGGAGTTGATGAAGATGCCATCCTTCTGCAAAATAAGAAAATTGCCTTTTCTAATCCGCTTCAATTAGCTTTCTACTTAACATATCAACTAAATAATTATTTTTCCCTTTAATATGTTGCCATTCTATACCTTCTAATCTATAATTTCCTAAAGCGGCTAAAAACTTTATCCATCTATTTGTATATCTAGAATCCTTATTTTTATTATATCTGACTATTGCTTCACAATCTGTTCTAATACAAAATTCATATTTGCTTAATAAAAAATTTTTAAAACTTTCCAAAGCATATATAATAGCTAATAATTCATAATCTAAAGTAGTTAAATATTGATTAATTTCTTTATATTGTCCACTAGAATATCTACATAGTTTTTCAGTATTATTACTAGAATATTTATGAGGTTTACTATATAATATAGCTCCCCATCCTTCTTTACATCCATCAGTTTGTACAATTAAATAATCACTTTCTAAAGGTAAATATAATTCGGGTATTTGTTTTATTTTTTCTTTAATTTTTTGTACTAATTTAATGTCTTCATTATTAAAATATCTTTGACCATTTTTTCTTGTTTTATTATATAATGGTCCTGTTAATTTACTAAGATCTTTTATATACATTCTTGCTTGATTTACTAATCCTAAAAAGGATTGTATTTGTCTTAATCCTTCTATTTTATCAGGAAAATTTAAAATCTTTTTAGAGATATGTTCTTGAAGTTTTACTTTTCCATTTCCTATTTCCATACCCAAAAATTTTACTTGATTTTTAAATAATTCCACTTTCTTTTTACTAATAATTATTCCATGTTTTTCTAATAATTTAAATACCATATATAAATGTCCTATATGTTCTGTTTCAGTTTTACTACATACTAGTATATCATCTATATATACTAAAATAAAATCATTATATGGTTTAAAAATATTATCCATTTTTCTTTGAAAAATACTAGGTGCTGTTTTTAATCCAAAGGGCATTACTAACCATTCAAATAATCCTTCTGGTGTTGTAAAAGCGGTCCATTGAATGTCTTCAGGCCAAATTTTTATTTGATAATATCCAGATTTACAATCAAATTTACTAAATATCTTTTTCCCTTGAATTTTATTTATTAAGAATGTTTTATTTGGAATATTATAACTATCATCTCTAATATTATCATTTAAACGTTTATAATTTATTACCATTCTACATTTTCCTCTAACTATTTCTGCATGATTTCTAACTATAAATGCTGCTGATCTATGAGGACTTATACTTGGTCTAATTAATTTTAATTTACTTAATTCTTCTATATGCATTTTAAAATCTTTTGCATCTAATGCACTAACTTCTATATTAGCTGTTTTTACAACATAATCTGGGTTTATTATATCTAATTTACAATATATTTTATTTAAATCCCATTTTTTAATAGGATCTTCCCCTAAAAAAGGAAGTTTATCTAGTTTATTTAAAATTTCATTTTTGGTTCTTAATTTATTTATTAAATTATAATTTAATCTATCTTGTATATATAAATCTTCATCTATTTCTTCTATATTTAATCTATCTTGTATATATAAATCTTCATCTATTTCTTCTAATAAATCTTGTATATTATTACAACAACAATTTTGTTTTCCTAAATTACATTCTTCACATTTTTCATTTTTACTTTCTCTTAACTCTATATATTCCCCACCATGCTTTTGCACATACTTGAGGGATTGTCTATATTAATAGGTGTATAAACTGTATTTTGATTTAAATAAATAAAATCTGAATTAATATATATACTACCATTTTTATTTAATAAATACTTTAATAAAAATGACAAGAAAAGAAGCGATACCAATGCAATTTACCATTTTCATCTAACTCATATGTTTCTTCTATATTATTATTATTTTCTTGCATATTTTGTCCTAAATTATATAATTGATTTTTTAAACTATATTCTAATTCCTGTAAATTATTGAATTCTAATAATTTTAATATGTCTTTTATTTCACCCTTCATTTATATTTTCAATTTCTTCTTCTAACCTATTATTTGCTTCAGTATAATCTGTAAATCTTACTGAGAATCTTCCTTGACTGTTTTTATAACACATACTTTCTTGAGGTGTATAAATAGTTCTTGATGTATTATTTAAAATATAATTTATTTGCCATTCTTGACCTGCATTTTCTAAAGCATCTGTTTTATAAGGTGGTAAAAGTTTTATTCCTTTATTTGTAATAAATTTTGCTGTATCTTGTATTTGAAATTTAAATCTAACTTGACTACTTTGTGTTATTTTTCCTATAAATGAAGTACATACTAATAACTTTTTTCCTTCTATTAATATTTCATATCCTTTAGTCATAATTTTTACTTTTAAATGTTTTATAAAATCTCTAGTATTTAATACATAATCTGGAGTACAATAAAATAATCCTAATCGATCAGGAGAAAGATCAGCTAGTCTAGATTCACCGGCATCTGGTAAAGACACATCAAGTCCGGAAAGACAAAGTAAAAATATTAAAGAAAAAAGAAAAATAAAGAAAGCAATTAAGAAAAAATTATTACATGATGCTATAGAACAAAAAACAAAGGATATATTACAGAGACTTTTCCAAGACAATTTACCAAAAGCGCCTGGCCCTACAACCCAGGAAAACAGCAGTAAAGGCAAAGGAATAGCAGAAGAGACACCAGATGAAGACAGTGATTAGAAAAGCATAATACAGCTGGTTGGCAGCAGGATAAAGTGGAGGCACATCTAGAAGAAAAAGAAAAGTAGCCGACGCAAAGGAACAAAAACACTTTTGAAAAGAAGATGTAGACAAAAGTTGAAGGACAAGCACTGAAGCAAGAATCAAAGAAAAGCAAGGATACGACAACAAAATGTAATCCAAAGTCTAAAGTTCAATAGTAAAGCTGTCATGTAAACAATAAAAGCTGTAATAGTATTAGACAGCTCATTCCTTAGCTTAGAAGCACGATAGGATAGAAAGTAGTATAAATAGAGGCTTATTCTTTGAGAATGGTAAGAGTGGCTGAAAGGTGAACTATCAGTACACAAACCAATTCTCTCTGTAAAAATTTTCTATCAATAAACTCTCTTTCAATATTATCAAGTAAGTTCTTTAGCTCTCTCTCTTTTTCTCCCCTTATTTTTTTTAAGTTTATTTTAATTTAATTAAGGGATAAGGGAGAAAATCCTCGTAAGATGAAACATCTTAGGATCTGAAAAGCTATGCTTAAGTAAGTTGGATCCTAAATAAGAGAATAGTATAATAGTTGTATATATAAAACCTGATAACATGATCCAATACATGTATCGGTCTTTATTGTAATCCCTGTGTAATTGAAAGGAGCAAAAGAGGAAGCGAGTCCGTTTGAGGCCGATAATGATGTTGAAAAGGCCGTTTAGGACTAACGCATGTCCATGAGCTCTAATCTAAATCACAGGTCCTTACTCTTCAGAGCACCGATGGATCTATTCGACCATTTATCAGGGATCTATACTATTCTCCTATTTCGCTTCTTAACTCCGTCATAATTGGGAAAGCCAATTATGAGAATCCAACATGAGTCGAGTAACTCTCACCCGTGTGTGCTGTGAGAACGAACATGTCGCCTACTCATTATTCGGTAAGGGTGAACAGGCGTCCGCAAGACCAACCTGCTCAAAGCCCCCCAATAATGGTATCATCTCTTAATTATGAGGTCTTGTTCATAAGAGCATCTTTGGTCAAGTTATTTATAAAGTCCACCTGCAACTGAAACCGGTATTTTCCGGCCAATCTCAAAAATTGGTATCAGAGCGGGGTTTGATTCTATAAATGATCAAAGTCTTATTATGAAAAGTTTTCATAAATAAGGTATGATTTAAGCATATTCTTAGTAAAGGAGGATTGAAGTAGTCTATGAGAAAGTAGCCCTCTAATGAAAAATGAATTTTGATAATTTTTGTTATTATGTTGATTATGTTTTAGATATGATAGATTTTACAAATGATAGAATTAGACATTTTATTGATAATGGAAACATATTAGTCTATATAAATCCTTTAAATACTTATATTAATGAATTTTTATTATTAGAAGAATTATTAGAACCTTTTAATTATATTCAAAGACAATTAGTTCAAGATTATATAGATATAATAGATAACCATAATAATGAATTATATAGGTTAGATATAGAAGCTGAATTAGAATTAATTTATGGAGATGATAGTCAAAACAATAATAATAATGATAATCAAGACATTAATAATGAAATAGCTAATTTAAATAGACAATTAGAAGGTTTAAATTTAGACGATGAAGTAGAATCTATTCCTTTAAAACCTAATAGTCCATGTAGTTTAAGTAGTTATGAAGGTGATAGCATATATGAAGCTAATATAGATAATTTATATGAATATTGATAAAAAAGATTATATAGGAAAAGAAATTAAAATTATTAGAGAAAATTTAGATTATATAAAAAAACAAAATAATAGTAAATTAAAAAATAAAAGAAAATTAGAAGAAATATTAAATCAAAGAAATTTAGAATTAAAAAAGGATGTAGAATTAATAATTATTAAAACAAAAAGATTACAAGTAGAGATAGAACAATTAAAACATCAAATAAAAGAAATAGACAAACACAATTAACTTTAGATCAAGTAATTGATATAGATAGAGAAATAACAAATTTTAGACAAAATAGATTAAATTATATTCAACCACAAAATTTATATGACCAAAATTCTAATCTAAATCAATCTAGATTATTAATGCATTATAGAGAAACACAAAAAAGATGTGTAGGACAAGATGTATTAAGTATAAGTTTAATTAATCCAGAAAGTCAAGAAGTAATTATAAGAGGAAATTTTAATTTAACACATTTAGGATTAGTAGTTATAGGAATAAAAGGTTTAACTAGAAAAGATATAGGTGCAAAAGTATTTATAGCTTTAGTAGATGATAGATTTAATAGTGAACAAGCAATTGTAGGTGCAATAGAAGTGGATATGAATGATAATGGAGGATTATTTTATTATGCTCCAGATTATGTATTGAATACTAGAGATTTTATAAAACATTTAAAAGTAAAAATTATGACTAAAGGATATGAAACATTAATAGAAGGAAAAAATTTATTTGTATGTACTTCATTTATAGGAAAAATAACACAAAGTAGTCAAGTTAGATTTAAATTTCAAATACAAGATACAGCAAAATTTATTACAAATAAAGGAATAAAACTTTTACCATCTTATAAACTAGATGCTTTAGAAAATGCAGGTCAAGAATGGCAAATAAATAATATTTTAAATAATACATCAAGAACTATTTATACACCTCAAGAAAGTATGTGGTATAAAAACAGTCAAGGAAGATTATCAGTAAGATTTACAAATTATATTGAAGAAAATAATAGGTTAGAAGAAGAACAATTAGAAGAAGAAATTGAAAATATAAATGAAGGGTGAAATAAAAGACATATTAAAATTATTAGAATTCAATAATTTACAGGAATTAGAATATAGTTTAAAAAATCAATTATATAATTTAGGACAAAATATGCAAGAAAATAATAATAATATAGAAGAAACATATGAGTTAGATGAAAATGGTAAAAGAATAAAGAAATTAAATTTTAATAATAATATAGATTTAATTAATTTAGATAAAGAAATTATAGAAATTGATTTAATAAATTTTGAAGATGAAGAAATAGATAATAATTATACAAAACAATTAGAAATATTAAATAATAAATCACAAATAGAATATGATAAAATAATGCAAGAATTTGAAAATATAGAAATAAATAATAAAAATCCAATAGTAGTAGAAGAATTTAATTATGAAAAATATATTAAAGAATTAGAAAATAAAGCATTTGATCAAAATAAAAAAGAAAACAAAGTAGAAGTTAATATAGAAAAAATATATAAAAAATAAGAAAATATAATAGATACATCGATAAACAATGTAGAAAAAATAGAAGATGATAAAGAAATAGAAGAAATAGAAACTATGACAAATGTTGATAGTGAAATAAGTAATAATAATAAAAGAATACTTATTGAAAATTTAGAAGAAAAACCTTATATATTAATAGAAGAAGGTGAAAGTAGTGTAGTACAACCCAATAGATCACAAGAAACAAGATTTTATACAGAACAACCAGGAAATAGACCATTACATCAATATGGTAATTTACCTAGAAGATTTGTAGATGTATATCCAAATCAAAGTAATTATGAAAAATTAAATTATAGGCCTAGAGGAAAACCATATCCCTTAGAAAAACCTTTGAAAATACAAAAGGCAGCTGAACCATTTATTTTAGACATTACAGGAATTGATATACAATTAAGAGATAGATATTTACAATTATGGAAAGATGCAGTAGTAGCAGATTTTATTATTAAACAAGCTGATAAAATATTTCTGATGAAGAAATGATTAGATATATGACACAGTTCTTAGGAGAATCAGTTAAAGCAAATTGGTATGAATGGCAACAAAGGTTTCCCAATGATATGGCAAAATTAGTAAGTTTAGGAATAAATCCATATAATTTTGTTAATACTATACATTTAATAATTACAGGAAGAAATCCAAACACTTCAGATATTGAATTACAAACAGAAGCTATTAAAAAATTAGAACAAGTAAATTTATTAGGATGGAAAGATGTAAAATTATTTATGCAAGAATATTATTATTGGGCATCTCTTAGCGGTAATGTATGGAATGAACAAGTAGTTCAAAAATTTTTACACAAATTACCAGGAGCCTTAGGGAAAGAAATATATGACAAATATACTAAAGAAACAACTAATATAAAAGTCTCTTTAGGAAGAGCAATGCAAATAGTAATAGAAATATTAGTAGACAAATGTACTAATATACAAATTGCTAAACAACTTAAAAATGAAACTAGTTTTTGCAAAGAAATATATACTCCACAACATTATGGAATACCTAAAAATTCAAAATATAAATATAAAAAAAAATTTAGAAAATCTCCTAGTAAATTATATTACTTAAGGAAAAGTAAAGCTAGAAAACCATTTTTAACCCAAAAACATGTTAGAAAATATAATAATAATAGAATTTACAAAAATAAAATTAGATGTTATACATGTGGACAGGAAGATCATTTAAGTTCAAGTTGTCCAAAAAGAATTAATTCAAAAAATATGAAAGCTATGATTGTAAAAAATACAAATGAAAATTTATTAGAAATAGATGAAACAATTAGTGATACAGAATCTATTTATAGTATAGTATCAGGAATTGAAGAAAAATATGAAGAAAATATGGATAGTGATTCAGATATAGAAGACAATGAATTTCCAGTAGATTTAGATAATTTATTAAATTTTAATAAATTTAATATAAATATGTTTAAACCATTAGATGAAAAATTAAAAGAAAATGATGAATGGTACATAATTGGCAATTAGGAAAAGGTTTAGAAACAAAGTCTTGTTATATATGTACTTGGTATCCAGCAATTAAAGTAAGAGCTAAATGCAATAATTGTTTAAAAGAAGCATGTATTAAATGTATTAATAAAAAATTTAATTTAGAATTAATACCAGAACTTAAAAATAAAGAATTAAAGGTAGAAAGTAAATTTATAGAAAAAAGTATAACAAATAAGATTGAAAACATTGAAGCAAAAATATTAGAAATGGAAGAAAAAATAGAAATACAAGATAATAGAATAAATAAATTAGAAAAAGGAAAAGAAAAAATAGATGTAGATCCATTATTAATACAACAAGTTAATTCAGAATTTCAATTAGATAAGTTTTGTAAAATAAAAAGAAATTCTAATTTATTAACTGTTAGAATAAATTTTAAACATTATGATAGATATATAGAAACAAATGCTATTATAGATACAGGATGTACAACAACTGTTATAGATCCATAAATAATTAATAAAAAATACATATAAAATCTAGAAAAACCATTAAAAGGTGTAGGATTTTCAGGCAATGAAATACCTTATACACAATATATAAAAAATGCTTATATTTCATTCTTAACTCCATGTAATACTCAAACAATTACTTATAAATTACCAGTAGCTTTTTGTTTACCAATTACACATCAAGAAGGTAAAATTATTTTAGGATTAAACTTTTTATTAAATAAAAATGGTAGTATATATATTAATTCAGATTTTATTTATTTAAATCAAAATACAGTTTATACACCTATTAATATAGACAATCCCTCAAAGTATGTGCAAAAGCGTGGTGGGGAATATATAGAGTTAAGAGAAAGTAAAAATGAAAAATGTGAAGAATGTAATTTAGGAAAACAAATTTGTTGTTGTAATAATATACAAAATATAGATTTATTAGAAGATAAAGAAGAAAAATTATATTATAACAGATTAAATAATAAATATATAAATACTTGGATGATATGTTAAGTAGAAAGCTAATTGAAGCGGATTAGAAAAGGCAATTTTCTTATTTTGCAGGAGGATGGCATCTTCATCAACTCCAGAAAAAAGTAATATATTTCCAATACAATATCCTAGTTATGTGGAAACAACAGGTTCAAAAGCAGGACAGAGACGGATAAATTTTGACAACAATAACTTAGAGGTAATTCATGTAGGAAACAGGTTTCAACCCAAGGTTCAACCTGGAAGGCTGATACCTGAGGATCAACAAGCACTTTTAGATAATTTATGGCAATCATATTTAAAGAAAAACAATGGATGGTTTATTAATACATTAAATGCATTAACTAGTTACTTTTTAAAATTAAGACTAACAAGAAAGTTTCAGTTTTATTGTGTTTTTAGAGGTGATAATCCAGGTGTATACAAGCAATGGACTGAAGCAATGGTTATTGGAGTAAGAAAATGCAATAGAGCATGGTATAAAGGAGTACAATCCTTACCAGAGGCAATATCATTACTTAAAACCCACAGCGGAGACAATTTCTTTATTAGTCCAGATTGCAATACCAATTTAGAAACAAGTAGAGAAGAATGCTCTAGTTGTGAAACAATGATTAAACACTTTAGAACCATAAAAGAAAGAAATGACCAGCTTATTTCTGAAAAAGCCCATTACCAAACCATATTACAACAATATCAAACAAAAATACAAACCCTGGAATTAGACTTAACGGACTGGCAAACCAAATACAAAATTTGGTATCAAAGCATACTTGGCAGGGAATCGGCCGTGCCGCTCCATGGGAGGTTCTCACATTAGGACTTGAATGTGACGAACTAATGGCTCTTACTCCCAGGAGTCCCAGTAGAGACAGCTGGTTGCAATCGGTCGAGAGACTGATATGCGTAAAAGGATGTTCTGAGGTAGGCAACGTTGTCTATGTATCAGGGGTGTTGTCTCGGCTCTGTTATGCGAGAGCATTAACATCCGGCCAATACAAAATTTAATTTTTGAGATTGGCCGGAAAATACCGGTTTCAGTTGCAGGTGGACTTTATAAATAACTTGACCAAAGATGCTCTTATGAACAAGACCTCATAATTAAGAGATGATACCATTATTGGGGGGCTTTGAGCAGGTTGGTCTTGCGGACGCCTGTTCACCCTTACCGAATAATGAGTAGGCGACATGTTCGTTCTCACAGCACACACGGGTGAGAGTTACTCGACTCATGTCGGATTCTCATAATTGGCTTTCCCAATTATGACGGAGTTAAGAAGCGAAATAGGAGAATAGTATAGATCCCTGATAAATGGTCGAATAGATCCATCGGTGCTCTGAAGAGTAAGGACCTGTGATTTAGATTAGAGCTCATGGACATGCGTTAGTCCTAAACGGCCTTTTCAACATCATCATCGGCCTCAAACGGACTCGCTTCCCCTTTTGCTCCTTTCAATTACACAGGGATTACAATAAAGACCGATACATGTATTGGATCATGTTATCAGGTTATATATATATACAACTATCGTACTATTTTCTTATTTAGGATCCAACTTACTTAACGCCCCTGATACATAGACAACGTTGCCTACCTCAAAACATCCTTTTACGCATATCAGCCTCTCGATCGATTGCAACCAGCTGTCTCCACTGGGACTCCTAGGAGTAAGAGCCATTAGTTCGTCACATTCAGGTCCTAATGTGAGAACCTCCCATGGAGCGGCACAGCCGGTTCCCTGCCAAGTATGCTCTGATACCAAATTTTAATTAAATTAAAATAAACTTAAAAAAAATAAATAAGGGGAGAAAAAGAGAGAGAGCTAAAGAACTTACTTGATAATATTGAAAGAGAGTTTATTGATAGAAAATTTTTACAGAGAGAATTGGTTTGTGTACTGATAGTTCACCTTTTAGCCACTCTTACCATTCTCCTATATATACATATATATATATATATACATATACATATATATACATATATATATACATATACATATATATACATATATATATATACATATACATATACATATATACAGATATATAGACATATATATATATATATATATATATAGATATATACATACATGTACATATACATATACATACATATACATATATATACATACATATACATATATATATACATACATATATATATATAGGCATGCAAAACTCTTCTCCACCGCAACAAGAATCTTAATCTTGGTAAATTTCTCTTCTTTTTTCTAAATCCTCATGGTGGGTCGCACAAGAACCATTGTTAATTTGCCAAAATCATCTCTTCAAATTTAAACAACTCTTTCTTGCAAAATGTCTTGTCCTGAGTCCCATGTCATTAATTGCAAATTCCAATTTTTCTCAAACTTTTGCTTAAAATTTTCTACTTCAGTTTTGACCATCTTAACGATAGAATTAGTTTGAGCTCTAAATAGGAAAGTTATAGGTCTCGTCGTGAACTTTTCATTGACATCTTGAACCACCTCATTTTGAGATTCGAATGAGAAGTTATGGCTAAAAAACTAAAAAAAAGCTTATTTTCCTCCAAAAATCCACATTTATTCCACCTATAAAATTAATAGAAAAATGACACCCATTAGGTAGAATTTATTCTAAAATAGAATTCAATCAAACTCAAAATTCAACTTTAAGAGGTATAAAAATATAGAAAAAATTAAGCTTATCATTGTCCCTCTTCAACTATTCAAAACGAAAAAAATGTATTTTAGCCGCCTTTTTTTTTAATGAGAAACATATGATATAACTAAGTAAAAATGGTGCAACGTATAAGCTAGCCAATTCTAGTAGTAATGAAAACAAGGCATAAGACATAAAGGGCTTGTTTGGGTTGATTTTTTTCCCTAGAAAAATCACATTTTTTCTTTAAAAAAAAAACCATCTTTTTGTAATAAATATTGGGATTAGATTTTAGAAAAAACTGAAACTTTGAAAAAAAAAAACTCAATTTTAACATTTTCCAAAAGTAAAAACTTTTAGCTTCTTAGAAAAAGACTTCTTAAAAAAAGTTTTAGAAAAAAAAATGCATTTAAAAAAAGCCAATCCATATGAGCCTTGCAGAACCAGAGGAGAGATACCAACCCAATTAACAAGAAGCCTGAAAGAGTGGAAAGGTAAGGAGAAATATTGTATTTCATTGAATGAATTATTCCATACATTACTAGAGTTTTTATATACAACAGCTTTATATTTGTATAAGATAAGGTTACAAAAGATAATATACAGCTCGAAAAAAAAAAAGGTTATTTTGTATAACTAATCCTTATCACGCCTCCAAGCGAAGCTTGGCATAAAGAAACTTGAACCATGTAATTGACAACCCTTTGGTCATAATGTCTACAAGTTGATCAATAGAGGAAATAAATTTGACTGAGAGATAGCATAATGCTACTTTTTCTCTAACAAAGTGTCCACCTACCTCAATATGATTTGTGCGTGCGTGGAAAATTGGATTTGCAGTTAGCAGGTTGCACCTATATTATCACACCATAACGTTGAAGAAGAAGTCATGGGAACTCGCATCTCTTGAAGTAACGACCTTAACGAGCATAGTTCCATAGTGGCAAAAGCAATGGCCCAATATTCAGCTTTAGTGCTTAGCCTTGAAGTGGTTGTTTGCTTATTAGCAGACCATAAAACCATGTTAGGCCCCAGAAATATACAATAGCCATATGTGTTGTGCCTGTCATCTGGACAGTCATCTCAGTCAGAGTCAAAGTATACATGCAACGTGCAATCCAAAGAAGTCTGAAGATGTAACCCATGATGGATCGTTTCTTTTAAGTACCTCAAAATTCGTTTCACTACTACCTAGTGAGTGACTATAGAAGAATGCATAAATTGTGATACCTTGTTAACAACAAAAGCTATTTAGGATGAGTAAGAGTTAAATACTGCAAAACCCCAACAACACTTCTATAGAGAGTTGGATCAGAAAACAGATCGCCATCGTCCTTTTGTAACTGTTAATTAGATGCAATTGGGGACAAAATTGGCTTGGCACCATCCGTTGTGGTGCGAGTTAACAAGTCAGCAATGTACTTCTGTTGACTATGTGGAAGACTTGTAGAGGTTCTTGTAACTGACATCCCCAAAAATAATTCAATGGACCCAAATCTTTCAAGGCAAACTGCTTATTAAGGCATTCAGAGATATCAAAGATGCTTTTGTCATTGCTTCTTGTAATTAAAATATCATCAATATGCACAAGAATGAAAATAATGTCAGAAGTTGTATGCTGTGTAAAAAGTGAGGTATCAGTCTTTGATGGAGCAAAACCAAGCTGCACCAAATAAGCACTCAGTCTAGAATACAAAGCACGTGAAGCTTGCTTCAAATCATATAGAGGGTGTTTTTTTCTAGGTGCTTATAAGCACCCAAAATAAGCAAAGCCAAACACCCTCATAGTGCTTTATTTAATTTGCACACATAATTAGTAAATCCAGTCTGAGTTCAGCTAGGAGGTTGCACCATGTAGACATCCTCATTAAGTGAACCATGTAGAAAAGCATTACTCACATCTAATTGCCAAATAGACCATTTTCTAGAGAGAGCAAGAGAAAGAACTACTTGGATAGTGGTAGGGTTTACCACGGAATTGAACATTTCACTGTAATCAACTACTTTTTCTTAGAAGTGGCAAACGGGCACCCGCGGGCCAACCCAACCTGTTTAGCGCGGGTTATGCGGTTCCGCGGGTCGGGTCGGGTCGGGTTGGATTCATGCGGGTACCTACATCCCTCATCCGCACCCACGGCCTCGCGGGTTCGAGGGTTGATCCGCTTAATTTTTTAATATTTTAATATTATTTAAAAATAAATAAAACCAAAAAATTTTAGTAATTAATAAATACTTGTGACTTGTTTGACAAAAAAAAAACAAAAAATTAGGCACCTAAAAATACTTAAAGTTAATAAATTAAATGTCACAAACACAATCGATAATTTAAAATCGAAATTAAACACCTAATCACAAACTAACATTAACAAAATAAGACAACAATTACCATATTCCATAGCTACAATCAAAGCCTCAAATATGGCTGCTAAGGTTGTAAACTATAAAGTGCAATAAGAAGAAAAAAACTTAAGATTTCTAACTTTAAACTTATATGTATTTAAACAAAACACCCGCGATTCAACCTGCGGGTGACCCGCGGTTCAACCTGCACAACCAGCCCTTAGAGCGGGTCGGGTCGGGTCCGCCCGTTTGCCTTGCGGGTTATAAAATACTAAACCCTAACCTTACATTTTACGGGTTAAACAGGTCAACCCGCGAGTTCAAACCCGTTTTGCCACCTTTACTTTTTCTTGACTATAACCTTTGGTAACAAGGTGTGCCTTGTATCTATCAACAGAACCATCAGCTTTCCTTTTGATTGGAAACACCCATGCACCCTACAATATTGACGCCTGCTGGTTTTAGCACTAAAGTCCATGTGCCATCTTTCAGTAATGCATTGTATTCCTGCCCCATTGCCTCTCACCAATGATGATGCTTGTTAGCCTGAAGAAAGGTAAAAAGTTCGAACTTGGTTGAGGAGCAATGTAGAGGAGAAGTAATGGAAGCAGAGTATGTGATGTAGTCTGGAAGAGATTTTGGCTTGGAGTTGTTGACTTTTGAATGAGTTACCACGGGATGTAAGGAGGAGACGACAGAATTAGAGGGGCCTGGTGTGTTGGGTACGATTCACCGCATGAGAAGGAGGCTGTATTGACATAGGTGAGTGCACTTCGTTATTTGAGGGAGAGGCAGCTGGACTACTATGTGGAGCATGGTGCAAGCTATCAACAGGTGGAGGAGAAGGAACTAAGGGAGCACACGTGGAGGTATGTGTGTCTAACGAGACGAGATGGTGAAGCAAACCTGATTGTGTGGTGAACTCGACAAAGGAGATAGCATGGGACTCAAAATGGGTGCTGGTGAATAATTAGATGATGCATTTGGAGGGGACACATGGGGTAGACATGGACGTTGAGAAATTTGCATGGATGGAGATGTGGTAACACATGGCACACTCTGTGAAGGATTGAGAAATAAAGACTTTGAATAGGTAGGAGACGATGAATTCGAGCTTGGGGGCGCTCTGTTTGAAGACAAATAATGCTGTACACCATCACGTTAAGGAAACCAAGATTCATCAAAACGAACATGACGCTAAGACATAGACTTTGTGAGTAAACAATTCATGACACCGATACCCTAAAGCATTTTCTGCATACCCCAGAAAAAGAAACACAGCAGATTTTCAACTCAGCTTATCCTGTCTGTGTGCACCAAGAAACGCATAGCATAAGCACCCAAAGGTGCGTAAAAAGTTATAATCTGGCGACGAGCCGAAAACCTTTTAATATGGAGATTTATTTTTGAGCACCGGAGTTGGCAAAATATTAATAACATACATGGCGGTATTAAATGTTTCAAACCAAAAATGTCTTGGCAAACCAGAGTGAAATAACAGGGGATTACAAACCTCACTTATGTGACGAATTTCCTTTCGGACATTCTATCTTGCTCTGGGGTATGAGGACAGGAAATGCGATAACGAATGCCATGATCATCAAGAAAAGATTTGAATGATCCAAGCGTTAATTATCTCCCACCATCACACTGAAAAGATGTTATTCTTGTGGAAAAATGATTTTCAACTTGGCGTTTAAATTTTTTGAAGATTTCAAAACAGTCATTTTTCTGTTTAAGCGGATATAACCATGTAAAGTGAGTAAAATCATCCACAAAAATAATAAAATGGTGAAAACCAGAGCAAAATAAGACAAGCGAAGGACCCCAAATATTGCAGTGTATTATTTCAAGAGGTACAGACGTACAATTATCAGAAAATTGAAAAGGTAACTTATGGTTTTTACCAAGCATACAACCAATGCAAGACTTATTTAAACTAGAGAAATCAGACATATCAATAGACATCTCACACTTTATTGTAGACAACACTCGAGAGGACGGATGACCCAAATGAGCATGCTAGGTTGTAGCAGGGAGATGCGACGCAGCACAAGCACAAGGCGACTGTGAAGACTCAACTGGAAGAGAATAAAGACTTGACTCAAAGCGGCCCATCATGAGTGGAGTCTCTGTGCGAAGGTCCTTGACAACACAAAAATTTGGGAAAAATTCAAAAGAAACCTCATTGTTTTTAGTAAATTGAGAAATGGGAGATTATGCGTAAGGTGAGCATGTGTAGTACATTTTTTAAGACAAAGAAGCTGTTAGCAGCAGATAAAAAGGACGAACCAACGTGAGTTAGAGGTAAGGACATTACCATTTCCGACAGTAACACGATCAGATCCAAAATGCGGCTGAGGGTGATGAACAAGCTGAGCCTCATTGGTCATAAGCGAGCAAGCGCTGGAGTCAAGTATCCATATATGGGCAGTTGGTGTAGAGATCAATGGAGGAAGGGACTGAGATAAGCCAGCATCAAAGCTTTGCTCTTGACCTACGGCCGACGGAGAAGATGATTGTCCAACGGAGCTTTGATGAGCAACCCCAGCAAACTGACCAGAAGATTGTCTAGCAAACTGACTAGAGGATGTGTTAGGATGCCATCCATTTGCAAGATATTGATATCGCCTCGCAGAGTGACCTCGTTGATAACACATCTAGCACTTCCCTTCTTAGCCACGACCAGAAGTATTGCGTGAAGAGCTCTGAGAAGTTTGACGCGAGGGCTGCTGTGATGAAGAAGGACGAGTAGCCACCAAAGCTTGTTGTTGGGTGTTGAGTGTAGCATTATTGATGGAAGATGACATACCATGATCTGCATGCATCAAAAGTCTTTGCTCATATGTGAATAATTTCGCCCCAAACTGTGAAAAAGTGGGTGGAACAACCAAGTTCTCTACAGAAATGATAAAAGCATGATAGTCTGATGGTAAGCCATCCAACTTACAATGCACAAGATCATTAACAAAAAGGAGCGACTCAAACAAAGTTGCGGTAATGGATGACTGAACAAAGCAGTCTGTTTGAGTCCATGAAGTGAGGGAAAGAGAAGAGGCTTCAGACTTCGTAGCAGGCGTTACAGGATCTTTGCTGAGAGTAGCATCGTCTTTGGACGGAGAAGCTGAAGAAAGATCTGGCTTTGTGATAGATCCATCTATATATCCCAAAAGTTTATTAAAGGTGAAAAAGTTCATGATTTGTGTTAGAGAAAAAACATGCAAACACGAAAAATACGAGAAGAAAACGGACACGAGAAAATTATATGGTTTGGCACATTCAACAAATCTCCACCTTGGCACGTATTCACTCTAATCAACACACCATCGTCCCTGCTGCCAACTGTCCCTAAGGGCTCAATGCTTCGCATCGCAAATAGCAACCAAGTCCAAGCAATGCTTGAACTTGCTGACTAGAACTACCTTGGTCATCATATCTGCTGGATTCTCATGGGTAGAAATCTTTTGCATCGATATGATCCCTTGTGATACAACATCTCTAATAAAGTGATATCTGATGTCAATGTATTTAGTCATCTCACGATACATATAATTCTTCATTAGATGGATTGCACTTTGGCTATTACAAAAGACTGTACTTGTATCTTACTACAGTCCAAGATCAAGAACCAAGCCTTGTAACCACATGGCTTCCTTCATAGCTTTTGTAATTACCATGTACTCTGCATCAGTAGTCGACAATGGTACAGTAGATTATAATGTCGCTTTCCAACTGATGGCACATCTAGAGAGAGTAAACACGTAGCCCGTTAGATATTTTCTCTTATCAAGGTCATTCACAAAATCTGAATCACAATAATCCACCAACCTCGCGCAATCTCCAGTTATTTTGCTAAATAGCAAACCTACACTCGCAGTGCTACGCAAATATCTCATTATCCATTTCACTGCTTCCCAGTGTGCTTTCCCAGGTGATGCCATATACTTGCTCACAGCACTAACTACATGTGAAATGTCAGGACGAGTGCACACCATAGCATACATCAAGCTACCAACAACACTCGAGTGTGGAACATGAGACATATGCTTTACCTCTTCCTCGATTTTAGGTGACAAATCTGCAGACAACTTGAAATGAGCAACAAGCGGCACACTTACAAGCTTTGCTTTAAGCATTCTGAAACGCTTCAGCAACTTTTTAATATAACTCTGCTGAGACAAGAGCAGCTTCCCAGCATTTCGATCTCTATGAATCTCCATGTCAAGAATCTTCTTTGCTGCTCCAAGATCCTTCATCCCAAACTCATCACCCAGCTGCTTCTTTAATTTGTCGATAACAGACATGCTTTTAGCAGCAATAAGCATATCATCGACATACAGCAACAAGTACACAAATGAACCATCTGGAAGCTTCTTAAGATACACACAACTGTCATCGGCACTCCTTGTGTATCCAGCACCTTCTATAAATGTGTCAAATCTCTTGTAACATTGCCGAGGTGACTGCTTCAACCCATACAAGGACTTATTTAGTTTGTAAACATGGTTCTCCTTACCAAGAACTATATACCTCTCCGGTTGACTCATGTAAATTTGCTCTTCAAGATCACCATGCAAAAATGCCGTTTTCATATCTAGCTGCTCAAGCTCTAAGTCATGAAAAGTAACCAAGGCAAGTAAAACCCTGATGGAAGTATGCTTCACAACCGGAGAGAATACTTCATAGAAGTCAACACCCTCTCTTTGTTTATAGCCTTTTACCATCAATCGTGCCTTGTATCGAGGACTTTCAACCCCTGGAGTACCTTTCTTTTTCTTGTAAACCCATTTGCAACCAACAATTCGCTATCCCTTAGGCAATTCAACAAGCTCCCATGTTTGATTCTTATGAAGAGACTCAATCTTCTCACTCATGGCACCTACGCACTAAGCCGAATCTTTCCCAAATATAGCCTCTATGTATGAATTTGGCTCATGTCCTTCAATTGTTTCGGCAACAGTCAAAGCATAAGCAACAAGATCAACGTATCCATACCTTTGAAGTTGTCTAATCTATCTCCTTTCCTGCCTAGTAGCAATGTTGTATTTCTGCTGTTCAAGCACATTTTGATCATGCACCTCAGTTGGTTGAGTCGGTTGAATTTCACGGCTACTATTGCTAGATGGAACATTTGGAACATCAGCAAATACCTCCACCTACTTTTTGACACCGTGGTCTAAACCATCTATCGCTTTCTCCTTTTCTTGGTCTAATGAAGCAGACTCATTAAATGTGACATCCCTGTTGATGAGGAAATCTGGAGACTTTGGATCTGTGTATCATAACCAGTAACCCTTCCTCTCGAACACACAGCCTAGAAATATGCATTTCTTTGCCCTCGGCTCCAACTTGCCATCCTTTACGTGAGTGTATGCGGGGCAACCGAACACCCTCAATCGAAAGTAGTCAATAGGCTTACCGAACCATAACTCAAAAGAAGTTTTCAATTCAATAGCTTTGGATGGAGACCTATTCACCAAGTGGCACGTCATATTAACGACTTTAGCCCAAAAGTCTTGACTTAAGCCAGAATGGGAGAGCATACAACGAGCTCTCTCCACTAGAGTTTTATTCATGCGTTCTGCAACTCCATTCTGTTGTGGTGTCCCTACACATGTGCGGTGTCTCACAATGTCATGTTTCCTGTAGAACTCATTAAACTCTTTATTGCAGTATTTCAACCCATTGTCAGTCTTAAGAAGCTTGATCTGTTTACCAGTCTGCTTCTCAATCAACGTCTTCTACTCTACAAATGTTGGAAACGCCTCATCTTTAGTTTTCAAGAAGTATATCCATACCATCCGAGATTATGCATCAATGAAAGTGATGTAATATTTGGCAACTTTCTTGAAAGGAACTTTATTTGGACCCGAAAGATCAGAATGAATATAAGCAAGTGTACCTTTGGTATTCTTCTGCCCCTTGCTGAACTTTACACCGGTTTGCTTTCCAAAAACAGAATGCTCGCAGAATTTAAGCTTTCCAGTTCTTTGTTCACAAAGCAAATCCCTCTTGCTCAACTCGGTCAGTCCCCTCTTACTCATATGGCTCAACCTTTTCTGCCATAACTGCATAGCGTCATTATCACCCTCCTCGGATGCAACAGCTGCAACATCTGTAACTGTAGTACCTTGAAGAACATATAGGCCGCCAGTCAAGTTCCCTTTCAAGAGCACCATTGCACCTTTGGTCATCTTTAAGACACCATTCTCACTTTGAAATTTGTACTCATGAGAATCCAAACACCCAAGAGAAATCAAGTTTTTCTTCAGCTCCAGTACATGCCAACACTTAAGAAATCTTGTAATACCATCAAACATCTTGATATTTACAATACCTATTCCCTCCACCTTCAACAAAAGATCATTGCCTAGAAAGACTTTCCCTTCTCTTTTGGAATAAGAAGAGAACCAGTCATGCATAGGACACATATGGAACGTTGCACTAGTATCAAGAATCTATTGATTATGCCACTGTGATACACTCACAATCAAAACATCCCTGGTACTACTTGAGTTCTCCCCATCACTGCTAGCTCTTTCTACCACATTAGTTGAGTTCTTCACCTTTGTCTTTCCCTTTTTCAGTTTTAGACATTCTTTCTTAATCTGACCTTTCTCACCACACTTGAAACAACGTAGCTTTCTTGTTCTTGATTTTAACCTTGACTTGATTTTCTTTCTACCCTAAGATCCCCCTCTATTATCCAATCTCTCTCTACTCATTAAACCGTCCCCATGAACTTCTTTTGTATGCTTCGGAATATGTGTTTGAAGATACTTCGATTTTAATGAAGCAATCACATCTTCAAAGGTAATTTTATGCCTCCCGTACAACATAGTGTCTACAAAGTTCATATATGAAGGCGGTAAGGAGCATAATAGGATCATAGCTTGGTCTTCGTCATCAATTTTAACACCCACATCCTTCGAAGCAATAAAAAAAGAGGTAAATTCATCAAAGAGTTGTTTTAATGATGTACCTTCTTTTATTCTAAGATGATACAATAGCTTCTTCAAGAAAAGGCTATTTGTGAGAGATTTAGATGCATACAATTCCACCAAAGTATTCCAAGCCTCAACTGCTATTGTCTTCTCAGCAATCTCTAGCAATACTTCATTCGTCAAAGGCATGTGTATTGCACTTAGGGCTTTCGCTTCAAGTTCTTGTTTTATTGCTGGTTCCGTCTTCTCCAGGATCACTTCTTCAATGACTTTTCAAAGTCGTTGCATTGTCATAAATGTCTTGGATCTAATTCTCCATAGACTGAAACTCATTCTCCCATCAAACTTCTCGATTTCAAACTTTTCACCTATGGAAGACATCTTCGTTTGCATTAAACTCACACTTCGGATAGAATTTGGCTCAACCACCCCCAAAGACAGATTCAGCACGTCGAAAAACCTTAGGAACACCCCCAGTCAACTTTGGTCAACACCGGTCAAAGTCAAACCTATTGGTCTAAGTCAACACTATCCCTAAACACGTACTTCGGAGCAAAATCTGGAAAGACAGAGCCCAAAAATAGACTCAGCACGTCGAAAAACGTGGGGTAAGGCTCTGGTCAAACCCGATCAACCCTCGGTCAATGGTCAACAGTCAAAGTCAAACTCCGGTCAACGCGGTCAAACAGGTCAACTGGTCATTTTTTTTTTGTTTTTGTTTCTAGACTAAATCTAAACCCAAATAAAAAAATATCCTCTCTTTTTTTATTCTTTTGGACTAACCCAACCTAAACCCAAAAAAAGAATTTTAATATTTTTCTAGCCTATAACCCAAGCCCAACCGAAAAAAAAAAAAAAATTTAATTAACCCAAGACCCAAGACCTAGCCAAGTTGGACAAGGCCACCACCCAGGCCCAATCCAAAAGACCCAAATCCAAAGCCCAAAACCCAAACCTTAAACCTGCTTTACAAACTTGAACCAATTTAAAAAAAAAATACCTGAATATCCAAAACCAACCTCAAGAGCACATGAACTCTATCTTCTTTGCTTGTTCTTCAAACCCAAACACGAACCACGACCCGCCGACGTAAGCTTCTACTCCAGCCACCAACGTTCGACGTAGACAGTACCGGAGCACTCTTTGCCGAGTAAAGACCTTTGCTTGGTTAGACACTGTTTGGTTTGAGCAATTTTGGTTTCACAGTGAGTTTTGATTTTTTCTTTTTCCCTTAAGCAGCAGATTAATACCTAAGCTCTAGATACTAGTTTGTTGAGGAAAAACATGCAAACACGAAAAATACGAGAAGAAAATGGACACGAAAGAATTACGTTATTTGGCCTTAAAACCTATATCTACGGGCAGTAGAAAATAATTTATTATCGATCAGTGAATACTACAAGGCTCACACTCTAGTCTCTCTCACACGCCTAACACAATGAGTATTGCCACATATTTATAGTGCAAAGTTTCCTAAAACCTATTAAGCAGAAAATGCAATTAATTAA